>CANTFL010001475.1:0-696882 GCA_947650285.1 Hyaloperonospora brassicae
GATATCAACCCACCAATCGCCGCAAGACGCGCGCAATGAGTGGTGACGAGACGTCACCATACATGCAGTTATATTAGTATAATTGAATTAAGTCAAACGAAGAGACAGTAGTTTAAAGACTTAATTCATTAATATAACAGTTCTACTTTTACCCTACCTACGCTTCCTCGCTCGCCACGTGTACGTCCGTCGGGGCACCCAAATCCCTTGCGTTAAGTTACGCAAGGGTGTGCCCCGTTACATGATAGCCACCTTTCCTGCTCCTTCCTTTTGCCATCCGGATTTGCCGATTGAAGGCCAGCCTTGGAGTCTCGTACATGGTTGCAACAGTTGAATAAAAAGTGTGCACGTAGAGAAAGCATTAGATCAGGAACGTCTTATTCCCTAATCTGTAGCACTACGTACCGAGCCATTGTTCATACCGAGAACAGAGCATGTAAAAAGTAAACGTTCCTACGCAGTCGCTCTACGAGATTACTGGCAATCATTATACAAAAGTGTAGTAACGCTCATGCGCGAGCAGCATCCACCAGAAATCGGTGCTACTGTATCATGAACACATTAGGAGATCGCAGCGGATATTTAGTAGCATGCGGGATCGCTGTCTTGTCATGAGCATGTAAATTACGGGAAGTGCGCAATTGACCGCTTTCTACGATTTTTGTGGTGTGTTCCGTAGCAACATCGCTTGACTGTGAAGCCCAAAAAACCATTACTTGCTCGTGCTGCACCAAGCAAAACGATCAGTCTAACCCAAAATGAAAATCGCCGTGCTAATCACTTACTTCGAACTACTTATGTCGTTCGACGGTACAACGACGGTTCTGCCAGTGAGGGCGTTCCAGAAGACGGCCTCGATTCTATGAATGACAAAAGCATGCTACAAGTTCTGTCCTCGAGCATGTCCATTTCTTGTGCGCATCCAAAAATTCGAAACCGACTTGCATCATAGGCGAACATGTGTACACCAAAACATGCGAAGAAACCCTGTGCAGACTTTTACGTCGAATATGTACAAAAGTTGCTGCGGTAACGTGCCTATTCTGGACAAGAATGGTACGTGCGGCCACCAATTGTTTCACTTTAGCTGCTGGCGGACGCTCTAACTGACGAGCAATGTGTAATAGCATGTAAAGGGAAAACATGTCTTACATGCTACATGTACCTTGCTACAAAGCGCATTCTATCGTAATATTTCGGATTTCCTTCCGTTTCTTCGTACGATGGGTTCTTGAGGAATCAGCGACAGCCGAACTTTCTGATGTCATTGTCTATAAATAAATTGTGGGTTTACAATTCACACCACCTTTTGTTCCTTTTTCGTTAAGGTCCGACCTCGCGCAACCGAATCAGCGCAACACGTGACGATTTACGCTACAATGGCAGCCTGCTACTTTCACAAGTCTTGATGCTTACGTCAAGTGTGCAAAGCAGTGATAGTTGCGATGAGGGCCGCCCACAATCGTGAGCAAGAGGCTACATGTTTATGCTGACGGCAAGTTAGCAGATGTCGTGCTTGTACTCTTGCCCGCTTCGATGTGTCACCCATCTCTGGTCATGACAACCGCTTCTCTCGGGCTGCAGCCGAGAAGATGTGCTCCAGCAACGAGAAACCTCCACGCTGCACGCATTGGGCACTATATGAGAGCGCTGCGCGTTGATCTCTAAACAGCTACATTGACAATTGCAAGCAATCAGTAACATACTGAGGCTCAGTCATCATGCAGGAGTGATACGCAAAAAAGAGCTACGTTTTGTTCCATGGCCATGTCCTTCTCGGCTGACATTGCTCACATGCCCGATATCATAGCGATTGCCTGTTACGCACAACCTTACGAGCAGGCCATCTCCTCGTTGACTTCTACCACCCTCATGTACCAATTGTAAACGGACTCTACATTCCGTTGTACGACTGGACTTGCAGCCAGCCATTCGTTTGATCAACTATGCTGAAGAAGGGGGCGCTGGGATGGCACGTGGCAATGCAAACCGTCATAATGAGCTAGGCATCGGAACGCCGTGACTTGGAACGAGCGCTAAGACGATGCGTGCTTAGTATGGCATTTTGCCGATTGCCTTTGTTGCGCATCCACCATGTGCGCGAGCTGTTTCGCTCTTGTGATGCAATCATTGAAGTGGTGAGAGCTGCGTGTGCAAGGTGCCGTTGTTCGGCTGGTAAGGCCTAGGCTTAGAGCGCCACATATCGACATCACGTTACATAGGCATTTGGTAGGTAACGTGATGTCGATATATGGCGCTCTGAGCAAGTTTTTGTTCACGAAGCTCGTTCAGCTAGGAAAGCTCGTATCATTCGATGAAGTGGCCGTTTGGACGATACGTGTGATTCGGGCAAAACCTTTTTTTCGGAACGCTTACACATGTGTGGCGTTGTTAGCCAAAACGGAATGTAGAGATGCCACTTGCATATGGCTTCAGACAGGCCGCGCACGGCCAACGAGTCATTTTCTACAGCACACACATACCTCATGCGTCCAATGTATCAAGATTGAAAGCCTAATAGGCAAGTGGCAAAACGCAAACGTGGCGATACGTCAGAGGAGGAGTAAGGAATGTCATTACGTGAAAAGAGCATCGAGCGTGCACCAGGGATCGGTTGCCGACGACCTTATGCGTCTCTTGGTGACGCATGCCGACGTTGTAGTGCTGCTCTTCCTACGAGTGCGTCGCGTGGCCCGAGATCGAATGGTCAAGAACCTTTTTTACACAGAAGAGTTTCTCCTAACAGTTCATGCGTAAGCGACAGCTACAGCAGTGCGATTTATCGATGCGTGTCAATACGAAAGCAATGTTCGAGTTACACGAACACCTCTACGCACTTTCGGCATCGGTAAGTGTGTAATCCTTCGTTTTTCCTAGCGTTATTTTCGTGTGTATGCATCATCGCCTACGATCGATAACGCTGCGGTAAAGCGCAGGATCCCCCGCTTCTGCTTCATTCTGGGCGAACTATCGATGGATTAGCGCATTTGACGATTGACCCACGTCCCGTCGCTGCCGCTTATCCCACGTGACGACACACTGCAGTTTCTCACACAGAAATGCGTTGGTGCGACAGCTTGCCCCACGTGCGAACTGACAAGTGCGCACATGTCGAGCGCAACACCGATCGCTTCTGCCGTTGTTCGTCTCGTTGGTCTCTCTCGCTCTCTCTCGTTCTCTTGCCGCATGTTCACTCAGGTCTCTCTCAAGTCTCACCTGGCAACTCAAAAGGCTGCAAAGACTCGATCAACGCTGGATCAGTATCCTGTGCTGTCTCTTCCACCGATCAGACTCCAGCGTCCCAGCTTTCCTTTGGATCGGCCTCTGTCTCCTACAACGGACCGCGATGATGACGCCAGTTGATGGCGTCTCGCAAACTGCTTCGAGGCGAGGTCGAATATTTAGCGATCTTTCGCGACATGTTTGGATCGTCGGGTGTGGCGGTGCCCTGAACCGCCCGTTCGCACGATTTGACTGGAGGAGGAGGCATGGACACGAACTGGCTCAGTTGACGAATATACATTTTGAATTGAAGAATTAGGTGCTGCGACGTGTGCGGAGTGGCGCTTCCGTCAGTGCTTGCGTGCCCCGCTCTCGTCTCGCGCCGTCTCACGCCGTCTCACGCATAGATTTGAATATATGTTTGACCACTGACTGAGGCGTCCAATGTGGCTATGCCACCTGTCGTACCCGCCAGACTTCGTCTCGGCGATCGTCGCCCTGATTGCCCCGTGTCGCACACACAGATTGAGCTGGAAACTACCGGATAGCGAAAAAAAGAAATTTAAACCAGTCATGGCCCGCTTCTTTTACTCCGATCCAACTCGTTCCAACACACAAGATCCGCTGTGCGCATTTGATGGCACCAATTGCACGGGTGCGCAACAGGGTGCAATCAAACACGCACACCGCGCCGCCTCGCTGCTCGGTTTCCCTTCAACCCCGCACTCTCGATCGTTCGTTGCCCTCTTGTGCAACCGCCTTCCCCCTCCTTTCCTCTCTCTTGTTTCTGCACTATCTCATGGCGCTGCCACGCATTCCCCTCACGATCGGACTATTTGGCTGCGGCACAGTCGGCGGTGGCGTCTTCGACTTGCTGCACAACCCCGTGCGTCGTCAAGCGCTCGAGCGCCTCGGCGTCAACGCGCGCGTGGCCAAGATCTGCGTGCAGGACGTGCACAAAGACCGGCAGCTCGCGCACTGGTCGCCGACCGAGACCTCGTTCACGAGCAACTCCCGCGACATTCTCGACGACGGCAGCATCAACTGCGTCGTCGAGCTCATGGGCGGCGTCGACGCGGCCAAAGACGTAGTGTTCGAGGCGATCCGAGCCGGGAAGCACGTGGTCACGGCCAATAAGGCGCTTGTCGCGTCGTTTCTGCCCGAGATCGAGCAGCTCTTGCGCGCGCATCCCGACGTGCGCTTCAGCTACGAAGCGGCCGTGGCCGGCGGCATCCCCATCATCCACACGCTCCAGCGCGCCTACAGCAGCGACACGATCACGGAAGTCGCCGGCATCCTGAACGGCACGACCAACTACATGCTCTCCAAGATGGAGGCGCACGGCGTCGCCTACGACGACGTGCTGCAAGAAGCGCAAGCGTTGGGGTTCGCCGAAGCGAACCCGAGCGCCGACGTCGACGGGTTCGACGTCCAGAGCAAAATCGCCATTTTGACCAAATTAGCGTTCGGCGGTGTCGTGGCACCGGCTGCGATCCCGACTACAGGCATCTCGCGGCTCGCGGCGGTGGACTTTAAGTACGCCAAGATGATGGACAGCACGATCAAGTTGCTCGGGGTCGCGAAACTGGTCGGACCAGCGGCGGACAGCGCCGAGCGCACGGGCACACCGCCTGCGGTGGCGGTTTTTGTGTCGCCCGTGGTGGTCCACCGGAGCAACGTCATTGCCAGCATCAGCGGCGCAACGAACCTGGTGAACGTGCGCTCGCAGAATCTCGAGAGCGCCGCGTACGTCGGGCCCGGCGCCGGCCGCTTCCCCACGGCGAACTCGGTCCTGAACGACATTGTGCAGCTCGCGCGGGGCGACGCGCCGAGTGAGCCGTTTATGCCGTCGAAGCCGCTGACGCTCGAGTCCGACTACGAAGCGCAGTTTTACGTGCGCGTGACGATCACGGACGGACTGGGCATTATCCGGCACGTGGGGCAGACGGCCGAAGAGAGCGGCGTGTCGGTGTACTCGATTTTGCAGGCGCCGATCGTGGACCGCGCGCGCGTGCAGTTTGTCGTGACGACAGAGATGTCGCCGCTGTCAAAAGTGCGCGCCATGTGCCAGAAGATTGCGGCCCTACCGTTTGTGCAGGAAGAGCCGCTGTTTCTGCCGATTATGTAAAAGCGCTACGAATGGGCGCAGAGCAGCGGCGGTGGCGGCCGCGCGCGAGGGGACGTGATTGGGCGAGACGATCGATCCATTGTGGCGCACGGAGGCTGTGGACACGAGCAAGAGGCGAGCGCAGAACGGTGTAATGCCACAAGGAAGTAGGTGTCCGCAGCTTTGTATCCCGTCGTCTCGTAAAGACGAACGTGCCTGTTGCTGCGTGTGCCGTTTTTTCCTGACGGTCGACTAATGAATCCACAAGTCTGTGTCCCTCACCTCTTTTCGTGTTAATTCGACGCGCGTGTTTCCATCAGAGCAGATCAACGTGGCGCAGCGTCAATGAAACGCGTGTACCCACTTCGACATTGTCGATGCTGTGTAAGTAGCGCGAATAGGCTTCGCCCGTGAACACGAGTAGACTGCGGCGTTCCAGCGGAAACGCCGAGTGCTGCGTGAAGGTGCGTTGCGGTGCTGACGTGGAGTCGCCTTCGTGGGTAGCAGCTGCTGCGTCTCGTTGATGCGGCTGAAACGTCACACGGCAGTCTGCGCCTATGCTGAGGATGCACACCAACGGAAAGTACGCACGTCCGTCCTCGTGCGGCAGAATATAGTCCCCCACAGCATATTCTGCGCACGAACAGAGGTCACTCGTTAATGGTCGTGACCAGCGACTAAGACGGCTCAGTCGCAAAACATGGAGCGACACGACTCACGCACCATTGATCAGCGCGTGGTTGGGCTTCTTCGCGTCGTGAAAGACGCCCACATCCACTAGCGTCTGACTTATCTGCTGGAGCCACTGAGGCAGCGGCTCGGACATAAACGGACTCTTGACTTCGCCGCCCCATCGCTGCAGACGCCGGTGCTTGAGCTGTACCCAACTCGCACTGTCGTCGGGAACTGCATACACCCGATCCAAGATAGCGTCCTCCTCGTCCTGTGTCAGCCAGTTGGGAATGTAACACACGCCACGAATTGGCCCGCGCTGGAGTGCGTCCAGATCAAGCGGCGCAGCTGAGGATCTGCCCACAGACGCATGAACAAGACGCTCGTTTCTGCGCATTCTTCGCGTTCGTTATGAACAAGTGCCTACCACGCGGGACATGCATCGCACGGACCTCGGACGCCACACTTTCAGTCCCGCACTTTGCCACGATACTGCACACTGCTCGGAAGCTGTCACTGTCGCTGGTGTGTCAGTAGCTTTCGTCTCAATGAGCGACACTTTCGTTCCAGCAGTCTCATGACGGGCACGTCGGCGTTCTTCGCGCAATAGTCGGCCAAAGTCCATTGAGCAATTGTGGATGGCTTCATGGGTACTCGCTGATTGGGCGAAAAGAATGTCTCAGGGTCGCTAATGCACGCATGTTTGTATGTATGTTTGTATGTGTGTTTGTATGTTTGTATGTTTGTATGTATGTGTGTTTGAATGTATGTATGTATGTATGTATGCATGTATGTATGCATGTATGTATGTATGCATGTATGTATGTATGTATGTATGTATGTATGTATGTATGTATGTATGTATGTATGTATGTATGTATGTATGTATGTATGTATGTATGTATGTATGTATGTATGTATGTATGTATGTATGTATGTATGTATGTATGTATGTATGTATGTATGTATGTATGTATGTATGTATGTATGTATGTATGTATGTATGTATGTATGTATGTATGTATGTATGTATGTATGTATGTATGTGTGTATGTGTGTATGTTTGTATGTGTGTATGTGTGTATGTGTGTATGTGTGTATGTGTGGAGGAGTTCGATGATCGTCTATTTACATGTTAAGATGTGCAAGATGTCTGAAAAGTCCTGAACCAGGATACGAGCGCCGGAATGGTTAGCTCATCGTGGCTGATAGTCAGCGAAGCCTGGCAGCCTGTAGGAACGTGGCTGAAAATGTCTAGGCATGCATGAAGACGCGCCCCTCTGACCGCTGTAGCTGCGGACCGATGTTTTCGCATAGCAATTGCCTTCAACTGCCGCAGACCGCCCCGCCAGAATGCTAGGGCACTTTGAGCCGGAGAAGTGGTCTCCCGTCGAAAGATTACCGCATTGCGCTCTACCCAAAGATGCACCTGACACAAGGAGCATAACATAAACCAGATCCGGCGGTCTTCGTCTGCCGCTGCCGTGTGATCATCCCCAAAACGATCAATTAAGAGCTGCAGCAAGCGCGGTGGAATCGGAGGCGCCCTTCGATAGGCGAAATACCGAAAATAACCCGTAACTGTGGATTCATGAACTCCCTCCCCAGACCAATGACGGAGCAAGAGGCTCCAGCAGGCTATAGCAGTTGAACAATCCCAAAATATATGAGTGACAGTCTCTTTGCGCCCCTTGCAGTGCTCGAGTTTCCGGCAACTGGGATCATCGGAGCGTCCGACGTGATATAAATTGAGCTGATTGGTTGCGATCCGGTAACCCGTCCACACTTGGTACTCAGTAAGAATGTTCGCGTGCCGCCAAATTTGAGCGGGGTTTGATCTGCGACCGCTGCAAGCCACCGCTCCGACCGAGTCTGGTGTTCAAAGCGGTTTAGCCAGTGCTACAGCGCAGGGAGAAGCTGACGTTTATGGTAGTGAAAAGCCTGGCGTAAAAATGAGGACGACACCCGGTGATTTTCACTCGATCCGGCACGCTCCAAGGCAGTAGCCGATGGTGGGCCGGATGGGCGAGAAAGACTAGTCCCTGTTGTAGCCGGGGATGCCAGTCAGCTTCCTCCCGCGCTTTAAAGGTGCGTACGTCGGGAGGGTCGCCTTGATAAAACCAGGGAAGACCATCGACCCCCCTAGAAAGATGAACGGTCTGTGTAACGGGGCACCGACGACTACGTACTGGTCAACGAGTACGGAGTTTACTATCACCGGCTGTAGTGATATTCAGTGCCCAGCTAGGTGTAGAACTACACAGAGGAAGATAGAACGACTAAGGTGAAAGACTCTAGTCGTAGGAAAAGTAAAAGTGTTATTAATACAATTAAGTCCTATAACTCTTGTATCTCTGTTTGTCCTGACTTAATTGAACTAATGTAACTAAATGTATGATGACGTCTACTCACCACCTATTGCGCGCGTCTAGCAGCGATTGGTGGGTTGATATCATCACGATATCAACCAATGAGTAGACCCTTCGGTCATCTTCAACAATATCATCATGCTCTGTGATATTGTTGAAAGAATATTCTTCATTATATTATTTATTGTCATTTTCTTCGTAATGACAATATCATGTAACGGGCTACCCCATTACAGTCTGCGCCGACGACGAAGAGAATCCTGGCGCCGTACCGATAATAGAGGTGGCGGAAGACCGAGTCCACTGATACTGATGGTGAAATGGTGGCGGCTGCCGCAAGAGCATAGTCGGTTCTGTCAGTGCCACCCCGAATGCAATATGCGGTGAACCGAGCAGAATCAGAGACGCCCACCGGCGTAATTTAGGGTGCAGATGGCTTGCATCACCTTCACCGAGAGACGGAATGGTAAAAGCAAATTCGTGCGGTCCTGTGCGCTAAATACGGAGATCCCGGATGCAGCACGGAAGTCTTCGAGCGAATTGGGAGCTCCTGAGAGGCTTGCCACGGGTGGTCAAAACCAAGAATTATCATTTCAGTAAAATTGGCACCAAAAGCTAGTTAGAGAGTTCTCTTTGTGATCATCGGCCACAGATGCGGCTGGGGAATCAAAGTGATAGGACAGAACCCAATCTGAGACTTCCCACCAACTGCTTGCCCCAGCCAAAAGCCGATCATAATGCTCCGCGATCCGAGCCCGCGACCAACGATCTAAAGTAAGAGCGAGGAGCCCATCAAGATCGTGCTGTAGGTGGTGCCGTGAAGGCTGCAGCCCCAGCGGTCGGTCATCTCCCCGGATAGAGTTTAGCGCTGGGATCAAGGCGGACACAAATCGCGCCCCACGAAACGTGTAATTGCGCCAAGCTTGAAAATACACGTCGTCTCCCTGTAAGAGCCATTTCAACGCCAACTTCGTCCGTTGGTTTTTTATGGCCACCTCGAAGAAGACGAGGCCGAACCCACCCGCTTGCTTCGGTGTGACTAGGAGTGCCGGATTGATTTTGTGCCGGCAGACCTCGGACTTAGACGCGTGCTGCCACAGAAAGCGTTTGTAAAGTTGAGCCAGCTCTTGTTTTGCCCATACAGGCATGTCAAAGACAGTCGACGTGAACAGGACCGAAGGAAGAACGATGGCGTTGAGAATGACCACCCGATGGTGCACACTGGTCGCCACCGTGGTAGTCGTAGAAGCCGTTGGCGGACCCGACGAAGTCGCAGTGCCCAATTCGTCTGGACCAGCTCCCCAGTTCCTACCTCATACCCCAAGTATCGGACGGTATCATGAGCAGGCACTACCGATATTCCCTTATATTGCTGAAGACGAATTATCGTGTTTATAACGATAAGTTTGCTTTTTTCTGGTTGGACCTGGAGGCCAGATAGCTTCCCGAAGCGCTGTACGAGTCTCAGCGGAGGCTCGAGTTGATCGGCCGTCTTGAGGAAAAGAGTTGAGTCATCGACAAAAGCAAAAAATGTGGGTTTCTCCTACCGCTCCAGGCACGGAAAGCCCGCTGAGCCCCGAGTGATGATGAATAGCCAATCCTAGCGATTCCACCACGATCAAAAAGAGTAACGGAGCCGGATGGCAACCCTGACGAATACCGGATTCGATAGGAACAGGCTCGGATTGATTCCGATGAAACGCAAACGTGCTGTAGTTCCTGTGTGCATACGCTTAATGAGTTGGACAAACAGTTCTTCAAATTGGAACTGCCGAAAGGGTTCGTATAAAGACTCTCGTTCCACTGTGTCATAAGCTTTACGAAAATCCAAAAGCAAAATTACTCGGCTGGAGTAGGCAGGTCGATATGCCTCGCCACGGGAGGACAAGAGGTGGGGGCATATTATTGTTACCAACTTGAGCATTCGCCTGCCTCGAACAAATACTTGTTGCGAGTGCCCAATTAACAGCCGCAGAAGCCGCTGTAGGCGCGTTGCCAACACCTTCGCAAAAATTTTGTAGCTGGTCTGGAGCAATGAGATGGAGCGATAACCTAGGGCATCCGCTGAATCCCCCGTTCTTGCGCAATGGTATCACTATAGCTTTCAAAAAGAACAGTGGCATATTTCCCCGTGAAAAAACTCGTTGCTCACTATAACCAGAGCTGGTACCAACAAGATAGAGGTTCAGAGAGTCTATTTACGTTGCGTTATGCGATGTGCAAGATCTTTGGTATAACCTAAGCCAGGACGTCAGCACCGGAGGACCCAAGGGCTTTTCAAGGCCGGTGCCAGTAACCACTGGCAACCCTCTTGTTTCGCATTCCAGAAACTCGATGTAGGCAAAAACCACTGCCCAGGTTATCGCTGACGCTACTTGTCGATGCTGCCGCTTTACTATAGCTCGAAGCTGGCGGATGCGTGACGCTCAAAAACTCTCGGTTACTCCAGTAGTATCGATATGTTTCACCCGGAAGACGGCCGCATTTCGGTCAAACCAGATCCTCGTTTGGCACATCGTCGTGAGAATGTGCCAGATTGCCGTCCATTCACGGGTGGCCAAGACCACATCGTCTTAAAATCGGTCGGTGAGGAGGGTCATCCGGTGTGACGGTATCATGGGGGCCTGTCTACTGGCGCAGGTGTCCAGATATTGGTGGGTCCGCAGGCGGGACGCTCGTTCTCCGGTACAGTGCTCCATGAGTTTAATTTTAAGGGCAGCGGCGCTGTTGCACTCCCAAAGAGATGCTTGATTTCCTCGACGCACCCGTGACAGGCTGGTGCATTTCTGCAACTCTTGTCCTCAAGGCACGCCGCATGGTAAAAGTTAAGCTGTCGCGTCGCAACCTGATACCCTGTCCATACTTGATAATGAGAGAGTACATGACTATGGTCCCACACTTGCTGCGAATATTACCGGAGCGCTGCGCGCTGCCACTCGTCCGTGAGAGCCCTGGCGTCGAGACGGAAAATATAATCCAGCAGGGATCGGGAGAACACTGTCTTGTGAAACCGTAAACCTTGGCGACCGAGATTCTGATTGATGCGGTTGTTGGACGTAACTTCCGGAACGGACCAATGAAAACGGTGCAACAGCGGGTTCGCTTTAACAGATCCCACCGTGTCAGGAGCTCGCAGCAAAGCGCCCGTCGAGCGTCTGCGGAACCGGCGATAATCTCTGGCACAGACCCATAAAAAAACAGTGCAGCCCTTCCCTCGCTTGGTGTAAAGTAAACGGCCTCTGTTGGATCCGCAACTCGGAAGATGGTCTTCCTTAAATAATTCCGGCGCTTTGCAGCCTCCAGGCGTAGCGTTCCGTAAACGGTGGCGCATGTCGGAGTAGCAGTGGTGACGGCTCGTTTAGCGCCGCCCTAGTAGGTAGGTCGGGAGAGAATATTAGCAAGGCGGTCGCTCACGTCCGTAATTTAGCGGCCGAGTGAGGACCGAGGAGGTGTTGCTTTAGAGACACCGTCAACACGAATTACGCTGGTCCCATGCGCACGATGTTAAGCGCTGCCCGAGAGCAGACCGCTACCCGATCGTATTTGGCGCGGGTTAGCATATGACCGCCCAGATCGTGGATCCAGGGGTTATTGCTCTGTTGACAGGTGAGTCAGAACCGCTGGATTGCGAGGGGAACTCGTCGCCTCCGAGTGGCCTCCGTGGAAAAGTGTGTTATTACGACAGTACGAAGTCCTCCCCTTCCCACCAGCTATCTGCCCGTTCGAGCAGAGTCGACGATTGACCTACACCCCACGTCGTCAAGCTGTCTAGTTGCGCTGAGGTAGGTGCTAGCAATACGCCAGGATCCTGCGGCAGCGCCTGTTGTGTGGAGCGGCCGCCGCTAGACCCCTCCCGCCGGTTAGCCTGCGCCGGTGTAATATACGGAGCAATACCCGAGGGCCCTCTTCGCAAATCCCAGACCCGCAAAGCATCAGAATACTTGTCATGACGCTGCTTAAGTTTCTATATGGCATGCTTCGTACGTTGAGTCTTGACAGCAACCAAAAAAATATTAGTACAATCCCCCGGCCTGTCGGGGTGTCACGAGCAGGCCTGGGTTGACCTTGTGGCGCATGTTGTCGGTCTTCGTCGCATGCTCCCAAAGCAAGTTCTTGCATAAATTATTCAACTCCTTCTCCGCCCACCTAGGTAAGTCAAAGACGCTCGCCGTAAAGAGAAATAAGGGAAGATCAATGGAGTTCAGGATGAGGACCCTGTTCTCCACGCTAGTCGCCACACGCGTCGCAGTGAGTAAGCGGGTGCTAAATCGTCCGAATTTGCTGAGCCCAATTTTTGTTGGTCAACTGCCCGGTCCCGATCTCATACCCAAGGTTTAAGTTGGTCGCGCCGTAAGGCACCGTATCGAATCCTGCATAGCTCGCGACGGAGACGGCACGGTTCAAAAAGAGAAGTTTGCTCTTGGCTGGTTGCACATGGAAGCCGGACACATCCCCAAAGGCCTGGAAGATACCGAGAGTATGGGGAATGTGTTGCGCCTTGTATAAGAATAGCATTGAATAATCGACAAATGCCGAAAAGAGATGAGTCTGATCTGTCCCCCAGGAACGGGTAATCCGGTAAGAGACGGGTCTTGCTCAAGGACAAGCCCTAAAACCTTTACGACTAGTAAAAGGAGAAGAGGCGCCAGCGGGAAGCCTTGGCGGATACAGGAGCGCACCGGGAGCGCCGCTTACAGATCCCCGTTAACAACGAAACTCGCTGTCGTGCCGGTGTGGATCCGACAGATGAAGTCGAAAAATTGTTCAGAGAAACTGAATAAGCGGAGATTCTCATATAAAAAATCTCGGTCCATCGTATCGTAAGCCTTCCGAAAGTCCAGTAATAGGATACAGCGACTGTCCTTCGCCGGCAAATCGGGTTGCTCCATCGCTGTTGTTAGCTGGGTCATCATCATCATCACCGTCTTAGTTATACGGCGTCCGTGAACAAAACCTTGTTGAGAGTCGCTAATGACGCGAGGTAAACACATCTGAACCCTCGTAGCGAGCACTTAAGCAAACAGATTGTACCCAGCTTGTAACAGTGATATCGGTCGGTAGTCCATGGCGTCGTCGGAATCCCCTTTCTTCATCAGCGAAATAATTAGCCGATAGAAAGGATGGGGGTAAATCGGCCCCCGCAAGAATTTGGTTGCCGATAATCACCAATGCCGGCACCATCAGCGCCGCAGTGTCTTTGAATAAATCATTGTTAAGCCCACCAGGACTCGCCACTTTATAGCGACTATGCCCTCTAATTTCCGACAGCACCTCGGCCTCCGTGATCGGTAACAGCAGGCGGTAATTGTCAAGAAGAGTGAGCAATTGCGTCGGTGTAATTGTCGCAAACGCACGTATCGCCTCGGGCAACGAACCCACTGGCTCCGTGCGATGGATGGAGCTTAACACGGACGCCCAATCCGACGCAAATTTATCGTCCAGGGACATATGCCGCTGGAAAGCGTGCCCATATTGTACCGTCAAAGAGGAGGCATGCTGGCCCCGTTCCCAATTGGCGACCCGTTTGTAAGACCAGCGAAGACGCTCGGCTGATCGCTCATATTGGTCCCCAAGCCGCTCTAAATGCGCTCCCCTCAGATCATCCACGTCGGCCGATTTCACTGACGCCGTTTAGAAGAGCCTCCTCCCACGCTATTGAATTTTCGATACAAAGCATTTGCGCCGCCGCTTTTCCACCTCCCCACCACTGTGAGACATCGAACGCACCGATGCACTGTGGTGTCCCAGGACTGAACAGTAGAAGCATAACCCACCCTCAATGTTACCAATTCCCATAATAAATCCCGTAGGACCCGTCCGGCTAAGCCTATCGGATGGGATACACCGCTCGCGCTCTGCTGGGGTTTGAAGGGCGGGGTCGTCGGATCCTTAAAAAAAGGACCACTTGCTGATGATTAGAGTATAGGGGTGGAGGAGCGGGTGACACCCAGAGAATCTATGATGCCCATAGGCCGGGCACGTAGAAATGGTCGATCCGACTGTCCGTGCCGGCATCCCAGTAGGTGTAGTGATTCGTCAGATCCTCCTCCTCTCCTTCCGCATGGTCACGCATGAGGCAGGCATCACTCAGCCTAGACGCCGTTAATAACATTTCCAGCACCGGGCTTTCTGTCCTACTGGCTGTTCGGTACCTCAGTCGGTCTAATTAAGGACTCTTCACACAGTTGAAGTCTCCGAGCAAGGCCGTTTTTCCAGGCATCAAATTTCACTCGTGAAGACTCGTAAAAAGCTTCTCGCTCCCCCCGAAGGCTAGGAGCGTACACATTTCGAAAAAAGATGTCCTGGAACTTAACGAACATGGCGCGAAAATTCCATTTGGATTCATTCCGAGCAACGGCCTCGGTCGTGACAGTCGGAGTGAGTAAAATGGCCACACCACTCGTCTTCGAGGATCCCACCGTCCAAAAAGGCATGGACGCCTGACTCGAGTCGTGCTGTGTTCCCCATACCATTCGCCATTCCTGCCTGAGTTCGGCTGCTTCCTCGACGCTAGTGACATGAGTTTCTTTAATTTACCACACGAGAGGTCGGGAACTCACCGGAGTCCAACGCCAAGCTGCCATTCATTGAGCCCGTTTGTCTGTAGTGAAGCCTATGACATTTTAGGACAGTATCCGCTGGTCCGCTGCAAGTTGACGCGGCCGGCGAGAGGTATACCCCATGAGGGTATGAAGAAAAGCACTGCGTCCGTACGCGTCCGCTCGTGAGAGCGTCGAACGTTCGGAGCGCGTTGTGAGGGGTGCTTGTGGAAATCCCTTAGTACAAGAGTGGGGGGTCTCCTCCAAACGAGTGAGCCCGGATTAGAAAGAAGCTCTACTGCCACCCAACCAGCCTGAGGGTCGGACAAGTAATTGACCGGTAGAGCTGATTCGTGCGCAACAGGCGAATATGGGAACGGAGCATATCGGACACACGCGAAGCCGCAGGGACACCCTCCGCAAGCGCAGCGATCTCTCGAGCGTAGACAAACGCGCACACCAAATGTTGGCTCCGCTGGGGGCGCCTCTGGGGATCTCATAATCGGAGCAGATCGTTGCCCTCATAATGTTGGGCCCTCAATACTTTTCAATCATCGGAACTGATCATAAGCGGTGATAGAAAGGTGGAATCGGTGTGGTGCTGCGTGTTGCTTTTTCAGCGATCGAGCCAACTTAGTGTCGACGAACTGAGGGTTTTTCTCGGTACCGCCAAATTCCATCCTCCAAAATAGCCGCGCCTACTCTCTGCCATCCACTGGACGAAGACGGACAGATCCAGGATCCGAAGAAGCTCACCGGGAAATGTAAAACGCTTGACCAGGCATAGTAAGTGGCCGGGCGCCTGACTGGCGACTCGCTGCCACTCCGACGTCGAGCTGCTAGCTGTGGGAAACGGAATCTGGAGTAGGTTAGGCCACGCCAATTCCAACATCTCCCATTCTGCTGCTCAGTCTGTTAGGTCGATGCGCTCTTCCGCATCAGCACCCAGTAGAGGCGGAGGCCCTGGTTCTCGCCTCCCTTTCTTATCCACCACCCCCTGAGCCGTATCTGGCGCTACCGGATGCTCCGATATCTGCGGGATGGAAGACGTAGCAAGCGACGGATTACGGTCGGCTGGGGAGGAGGTCTCATCCCCGCTGGTGGCGCTAGAGGGGCCGGTGAACAGAAAAACTGCCGATCGACCAGAGCTAGCGCCCGGCACTCCGCTGGACCGTCATTACTACCAATCGTAGGTAACGCATCCATTGGCGTATCCATCAACCCCAGTAACTCCTCGTTGTGTCCAGGAGCCGTGAACCTAGGCGGTATCGCCTCCCCTGTAGAAGGCCTCGCAAGGGGACCGGACTTTGGACGCCCTCGGGGTGCTATCTCCTCGGCCAGATCGGGCAGAAGACTGGAGTCCCCTGAGTGACTAAAAGTGGAATCGTGACGATCCTGGTAAAGCACAAGGAGAGGAGGGCGCCAAGGATCATCGATCTTAGTCGCGATGGCCGCATCCATAAACGCCATCATACCCAACGGATATTACGTTGCCGTCACAACCCTACGCCGATGACGGGTCACAGTTGTAGGAGAAAATTTGCGACAGAGCCAAGGTGTGGATCTCGCCCGTCAAAAAACTCGACAACAAAGATTGTCCGTTGTATAAAAGTGGCCGCCATGCTGACCAGATCACAGCCTCCCCATGTGCCCTGACCCACCATGACCGTCCGTGATGACGGATTCGCAGAATAATCCTCAAAGTACCAACGCAGTTGCGTGGATGATTCCTTGTGGGTCATTTCAGGCCAATCTCGGCCGACGACAGCTAGAGCGTGGACCCAACGATCATGAGCGATTTGATCCTCCATGTCCAGCAAGCTTGACAACTTAATCCGTGTTAGAATGGCTGTCAGCAGCTTCAAACGACTATCGGGCCATCTAGAGCCGCGTCCGTTGCTGCTTGGGATATAGCCATGGCCAGGCAATTACGAGTAGCCGGAATGATAACCTGATGTAGCCCTAGTTGGGACGCCATACCCGAGACGTCCGAGGGGGGCGGTTGCCCGCGCAGTAAGCGGCAGCAGAACGTTTTGCGGAAGACTCACGTCCGCAACAATTTTGTGGAAACAACCACGCTCCCGACGATTATAAATCAGCAACACTGGCCCCGTCGAGCGCGGAGCCGACCCGCTCCCAGCCCCTGCAACTTTCCGGGACTGCTCCAAAGACGTGAGCAGCGGGCGCGAACCCGCCTCATCCGATGCGACCTCCGTCATAATTGGCTCATCGGCTACTTGGGAAGGCAGTTCCCTGTTCGCTGCCGTTGCAGCCGGGCCCTCCTTCGTCTCCCCGACGAAATTCTCGTTGTCCTCGTACAAAATAACATACCCTCCGGACTTCCCGAATAGGATTCTCGCGCCTACTCGTCCCAAGGTCACTGAAGATCGCCCTCGCGAGCGTCCCTTTTTTTTAATGCTTCTGTGAGATAAGGGTGCGACGCCGACGGACGCGAATCCGGTTGAATATAGGCAAAATTTTCCACTGGTTCAGCTTGAGGAGCACTACTGATACGCTGACTCTCTTTCGAAGAAACAGCAGCAGGGGGGTGCCGACACACTACTACTCTCAGGCGGAATAACTGCCGCCTGAGACAGCTCCTCCGCAGCCGTCTGGAGCGCCTAAACGTCTCGCCGCCATCTCCTTTATTTCCGCTAAACTGCTAAAAGGCCGGGCAAGATCTTCGAGAACTTAGACATCCCCTTCCGTCACGACAACTTCACCGAGCCCGCGTAGCTGAAGGTAGGCAAAGGTGCACCTCGCTAGGGTATGACCTAGGTGTCCACATTGGAGATACTGCAGACGACGGTCGACATCCGGATGCTTCACAATAATGGTCATCCCGAATCATAGTATCCGACAAACGCCGTCGAGAAAAGTTGGGCAACCAGCGAGCTTAAAAAGTAAATCGCCATATCGTTGACGTCCTGGAACAGGGGTATGGTTGTCTAGGTCCTCTAAGAAAAAGTCAGTCGGGATCGTTTCTTTAAAAAAAGCCGCAATCCTGTCCACGTCGACAAACCGCGTCAAATTGTGGAGATGGACAGTGTACTCCACCCGCCGCATTTGGGACAGACCATTGAGCCACCGCTGCCTGTTCCATACCGGGTCGGCCTCTACCCGGTGGGCATTATGGAGCCGTTATATCCGTCCCGAAAAAGGCACGTGCACCTCCGCATGCCGCTCGGCCGTATCTCTGGTAAAGAAGTAGAAGTGGAGCGACTTCGTTACTTGGTCATAGCTTATATCATTTGTCTGGCGAAGCATGCTATGAAGAGCTGGTAAATCGACCCGTGCTAGCTCGGCCGATTCCAGGATCATCTCGGTGATCGCCTGCAAGCTCTGTCGGCTGACGCAGACACCTCGGGAGCGATCAAGTTGCAGAATCAATTCCCCTTCCACCTGAGCCTGAATCGTATACACCAGCCAGAGTCACTCCTCACTGCGGATGATATGCGGAATAAAAAGAGGCATAGTTCGGCATGCGATGGTACATTCGACTAAAATAAGTACAATCGCCCATTAATCGTCTGGCCCGTGCGGAATTGGGTTTGTCCCGCCGGGGCCTGCGGCAATGCACATACAGCTCTGAGCTGCGCGATGTCCACCCCTGAGAACACAGCGGGATTAAACATAAATTCCTCATGTGTCTCTGCTCGTGGAGGCACAGAAGCCGCCGAGGAACTCTGGCCGCCGCGAACAACTGCAGCCCATTGGCATAGAACCGGCGCTTGCGCCCACTTATACTGGCTCGCCAGTCGGCGAACTATCTCTCGAGATACTCATTTCGTGGTGCAAATCTCCCGCACATTGGCCGATGCCAACCGTTTCCAGCCCTCAAAACGTCCGGTATTCGTGACAAACGCCTGCTCAAACAGGCCGAGTAAACTGTTCGCCTCTGCCGCCGTAAGCGTTGGGAAACGTTGCCGCGTGCAGGCAATACCTCGGAAACCACCGGTACTGCCGCGTAGGCCTCCGCAAACAGCTGCCGGATCGTGTTGGTCCAGGCATCGATATGGCCGCCGTGTGGAGACTCTTTCATGTCCCCAAACAATGCCGTAAACATCTCCGCCGAAGAAGCCCGCATGGCGGGGGCCTGGTAAAGAGAAATATATGGCGACAGGCCGTCGGCCAGGTCCGACTGTGTTCCAATTTGTGGCACGGATGATCCGGGCCCGGTTGGGCCCTTTTGGGCGAACATCCCTGGAGTTGACGACTCTTCTGGCACTTCGCGGGGGGGGGTCGTCACCAGCGGAAAGTCTCTGCCTGGTACACCGAGCCGCACGCCGTCTTGACCAAACGCATCACGCGCGACCGCACCCGCCGGGCCCCGGTGATCGGTAGGGTTCGCCCCAGGGAGCTGGGATGAGACCGACGCGCAGGTGCCCGACCCAGCCGCCACTCCCGGCGGAGTCGCTCGGCCCGGCTTGCCGCCCATGTGCGCGACGTTGGCTCCGGAAACAGTCGATGAAAGCATTCCGTCGAGGGCGGGTGTTCCACTCGGGTCATCCCCACCTCCCGGATGTGGGGGTTCGCACGGCGCCATAGCGCCAGGTCGCAGCCTGCTGTGAGCCAACGATAACGATTTATACTTCTCTTTGATCCGATAGAATCTCTGCGTCGCAGATTCGGGAGTGAGCTGGTACCAATAAAGCCGACGTGCCTTTGTAAAAGTCGCTATTTAGTCCATCAGGCCCAGCATATTTATGGCGACTTAGGGCTGATATAGCTTGGAGGACGTCCGCTTAGGAGAAATTTGCCATTAAGGCGTGATTGGCGAAAAAAGACAACCGGCGTTCAGTAGTTATCGTGGCAACGCTTGAATCTCACGCCGGGGATCTGGTAACGACACCCTTAGATGAACGCAGCCGAGAATAGGTGACCACTTCGAGGCAAATTTCGCAGCCACGCTCATATTGCGGTCAAAAGCGAAGCCGTATAAGTTGTCAACTCGAGACTCGATTTGATCGCGTTTCCAGTCGGCGACGCACATAAAAGACCACCTCAGGCGGGCGGTAGTGCGTTCGAGGCCCTGCCCGATCCGGATCACATGCAGTTGACGAAGTTCTTTAACGTCAGATGCTATCCATTGATGTCGCGCAAGGAATTGACGCCGGTTGCGCTGCAACAGTTCGGTTTTATGACAATATTTCCGTTGCTGCGTACGTTTGCGTACTCGTCGGATGCACTATATACACGTAACTGTAGTCACGTCCCAGTGTAAAACGGATGCTGTTTGCCCTACAAACTAAATTGACCATCTTCTCGAAGAGTTCGGAGACAACCCGGTCGGGCTGACTGGCCTGAATGGGGTAGGACACTGCTCGTTCTCTAGTGTGATGCAGAGGACGTCTCTGAACGCGAAGCTGGAGCTCGACTTCTTGATGGTCAGAAGCACACGGCGGCGTACGGACTGCAACCCAGCATTCCTGTGAAGACCAACTTCGATGCACGTAGAAGCGATCAATCCTACTGGCTGGCTACCCCAACCAGTACGTAAAGTGATCCACAAGACTGTCCGCATCATCATCGTCTGCGTGGGTGCGAAGCACCCTGGCGTCAGCCCAAGCATGCTGGTCTGGCAACGCTTCCAGCGCCATACTCTCCGGTCTACTTGAAGGAGGAAGCCCCAAGCGATCGAGCAGAGTACTTTGCACACAGTTAAAATCGCCAACAACCAACGATCTCGCACTGGTGAAATTCCACCGGGACAGCTCAGAATAAAACTGTTCGCGGGCAGGCCTAAGTGAAGGGGCATCTACATTTAGGAGAACCAGGTCATTGATAGAAACGGCAATAGACCTCGTATTCCAGAGTTCCTGTCTCCACGCCGTTGCCTTTTTTGCTGTCTCAGGTGTCAGTTACTTTGCCCATTCTCAAGCCCGTGCGGGTCCAGTACTCCAGTACGATAGAGGCGGGTAAGCGATAGATCGTTGTTTCCCCCACAATGTTGCCCACTTTAAGATTAACGCTTGAGCTTCTTCGGAGTCCGAAACGTGGGTTTCTTGAACACAACACGCCTCAGAGCGTTCACTAACCGGCCGACTGCGCCAAGCAGACATCCAGCTGGCGCGCACACTGTGTGTAAATCCACGCACATTCTGAGTAACAAATTTGGTGCTAGCCGTTCCCGACGAATGACTAGACACTTCATCGATCCTGGAACGTGACCACCGATAATATCGCACTCCTCCCAAACGCGTCCGCTTGCTGGATATCATCCTCGCGAAAATGCCCATCTAGGTCCGAATGAAAGCTGCCCTTAGTACAAAAGCAACTACTGAGCTCCAGCCGGAGTGAGAGCGTCAGCAAAAACGTACAACAGCGCACCGATTCGCTTCTTGAGCATCGATGGGATACAAGGCTGATTTGTAGTGCGGTTTTTTTGAAGCAGCTGCAAGTGACGCCGTAACAACTTCGTAGGCGAAGCAACTTCGCTGTGGCTGTCAGCTAAAGCTGTGATCTCCGCGTCGAATTAAAGAGCACAAACAAGATGATGACTGAACCGGACCTTATTGCGCGGGTCACACAGTTTCAAAATGTTGTCTGCAGCGTAGTTAAGCTTTCGTAATCTGGACCAGTCGTTCCCCCAGTCTAGTAAAGTGGGTAAGTGGGGTAGTGTAGCTCGATACGTAATGCTTCCAACCATTGATCGAGCCAAACATGGATCGGATGATCTTGGGCCTGGTCGCGATATATTCGAAGCCCGACCAGGGGGTACTCCTGACGCCAGCCAGTGGTCCAGTGGACTAGGACTTGGACATTAAGGCTGTCCAGAATCTCACCCGTAAAGTCGAAACGTCTCACGTGATAAAGTAAAGGCTGGGTATCGTGTGCTGCTGTGGCAGTCCAACTTGAAGTTGAGCCGTGAGCCTGAGGAACAGGGGTAGCTGCAGTTGTCGGCCATGCTGAATCAAGAGCGTGCCAGACCGAAGGCCAGTCGTCCCTGTCGATAAGACTGTCGGAGAAATGATCGTGGATCGATTCGACGACGTCACCCATGTCGTCCGCGTTCAGGATATTGGCGATGTGCTTCTGACAGACCAGAGGCGCCTCCAGCGCAAGATCCTCCAAACTGGAGTCATGTCCACGCTTTCGCGGCTTCACAGTCGAGAGCTGGTTAGTGCCCGCAATAGCAGACGCGGTAACAACAATTTGACGGGACCCGGCGACGAAAGGGATGTGAGCAAGATGGTCCTCACGGACAACTATTTCTCGCTCTGTGCTCCAAGAAGAATCCTCTGAACGTGGTGAAAGCGCTGTGCCGTGTGAGGTGCTGAACAGGGTGTATCGGACCGAGTCCGTTTGCCCGGAAGAATCCGACAAAAGGTCCGAGCCGGCTAAAACACCAGCCAATTCCGGAAGGTCCATTCCAGGCGTCGACCGGAGCATCGCTGAGTAATGCCGACCATAAAACCGTAAGGCAAGCGGAGGACTGACCATGTCTACTGCCTTGGACGCTTGTAACTCGGCGATGCATTCGGCCAAGGTCAGGTGATATTCCCGGACTGTCTCGACGGCCCGATTATTCTTCGTGACTACGGCCGCACTAAACTTCCGGCATCCGTGAACTTGCTCACCCGTCCCACCAACATGAAAACAAAAATATCCTGTTGCAAAAACATGGACACCATACACAAGGTATCACCCCCGTTCTAGTCCGGCACACCGATGATTGACGTGCGATCCGAGGGTGTATGAGAATGACGAGCAAGTAATACCGGAATAAGGCTGCTGGTTCCTTTACTGACATATGCGACCAGCCCCGCTCGACATTGTGGAGAGTCTGGACTCTCTCGTCATGAAAGTAGTTGTCTTCTAAATGGATAAGACCCGCCAACGCGATCCTTCGTTTAATAGAAGCCGTCATACGTTCCAGATCCGTACTTCCCCCGTCAAGTCCGCGTCGGCAAAAGCCTGCGCCACGGCCATAGCCATACAGTTACCGGTAGCCGGAGTGACTGCTTCCCTTAACCCTAATATACGCTCTAGGCTGCGTATATCGGTCGGGTCTCTATTAGAGTATGTATGTATGTATGTATGTATGTATGTATGTATGTATGTATGTATGTATGTATGTATGTATGTATGTATGTATGTATGTATGTATGTATGTATGTATGTATGTATGTATGTATGTATGTATGTATGTATGTATGTATGTATGTATGTATGTATGTATGTATGTATGAATGTATGTATGACTGCATAAATGTATGTGAGCACATGTTTCATGGTGGACAAGTATTTCGCAACTGCCATGTCTTCGTTGGCCAGACATAGTAAATGATCGGGACATGCGACTGAAGCAAGCGCCTTCGATACCAAAGCAGCTATCTGCTTTTGCAAGACGCGCAAGAATCGAAGTCGGATGTCTTTGATGGGAAATTTCGTGTCAAAAGCAAAGGTGCCGCGCGCTTTTCGAGACTGATGACCGTCGACATGAAGGTGCTCCGATGTCCATGTAAGTAAGTCCAGGACGATGGCGTGATCTTGTCGTCATCAAACGACTACTTGTGAGGCATCACAACATATTTCTTCGTTGCTGGTAATGAGTACGATCTCTTTGTCAAGATCAAGCAACAGAGTCAGGTAAAGACACGTCAGCTTTCGCGAAGGGCATTCCGCAGAAATGCGTTGAACGCGTTTTAAAAAAGATTCGACAACACTATACAGTATAGGAGATGGACTTGATCGTCACGGAGGGAGGGACAATGACAGTGAAGTGGACAAGAGCAAGTACGGCATTCACTTGGTGCTGAAAGGTCATATCCGTCGAATGTCTAAGGGCGTAGCTATCTTGCTAGTAAAAGATGGCTTACAGATCGTATTGCTTACCGGTGACTTTCGTACAGCAGACTCTGCATTGCTAAACGATCTGTTGCTTAACAATTCGTTTCGTACAACGAATTTGCAACACTAAACGACCCGTATTGCTAATGCCCCGCACTACTTTTGATCATATTCATGAATATGATCACAAATCCGCCCAGCGAAAAAATCATTTGCTTCAGTATGCGATGGTGGACCAATGGGAGATTGCCATCTAATTATAGCCAATCCATGATTCTTCGTATAGCAGTTTTAGCGAAGCGTACTATTAGGGGTAGGGCATATTCATTCCGACATCCTTCCGACAAATTTTGTCGGAATGAAGCCAAAAGTATGTTTTATCTCCATACAAATGCCTGGTTTATGGTATACTATGTCGCATATTATAAAAGATTCCGACAAAGTCGGCACCTTAGTAATTCGTTACCTGTGTAACTTAAGTATAATATTGTAGCTATACGCTACTGCAAAGTAATCTCCACGATAACATAATCACTGAGGTCTATGTTGAAGTATGTCCGCGCAGTCTACAAAGGATAAGTCGTTAGCCTCATTAAACTGAACATAAGTATTTATATACGCTAGTACACTTCAATGACCAGACATCACAGGAACATGATACTTCAGTCGTGGGCTCCAGCCAACACTAATTTGGCCATTTATACGGAAGTGAGCAACTTCAAGAAGTTTCTCGCGTCAGAGTCCGTCACACTCGACCAGCTGAACGCACCCATCCTCAGTGACCCGTCTGGTGCCTTCTTCGTCGCAGTTACGTGGAAGTTCGCCATGCACTTCGCCTACATCAAGGGCAGCAATGGATAATTTTTGGCGAAGAACTCTGTGTTTTCCTATTACAGTCAAGTTACGAAGTGGCTGCTAGAATAATTTGCTCCACAAAGATCAATCGTGTACGACATACTACTCGAGATGGCGCGCACTCTAGTGACTATGCATGACAAGAGTGAGAGGATCCATAAAGAAATCTGTATCATGTACGAAAGGTGAGATTCTATTACTTATGTAACACATAGACATGACTGTCACAATTTCAATCAACTACCAGGACGCTGTACTTGTGTGCCGAACGTGGCATGCCTTTGTTTGGGCGTCTAAAATGTCGCTTGTCCGTAAACAAGATTTGTCCGTTAGAGCCAACAACGTTGAGCACGTGCAGCAACCTCAATAAAAAATTGCATTAGCAAGAAAATTGTGGCGTACGAGGCGTTGCTTGCAACTAGAGCTATTTCGGAACTATCTCCATTGAATCACACCACATATTGCACATAGTAGAAGAAATCGAAAGTACCTTTCGTTACAATTTTCTATCTAGTAAAGGTTAGCAGTCTGCTGTCTATGTTAAGTGCATCAAATAGCAACGTCAGCATTTTATCTAGTAAGTGTGCTTCGATGAACAAAAGATGATGGGAAACAATTTATTATCGATACACTGTCTTTTTGAACCAGTCCTTCTATCTCTTCATGTATAGTCACCTATCGCACAAGAGCAGAAGATACAGAAAGCAATCGTGTCAACAGCATCAGCATCAGCGTCAACAGCATCAGCTTCCATCAGCTCCAACAGAATCTACAGCAATAACACCAACATCATCAACGGCAACAACAGCACCAACATCATCAGCAATAACAGCACCAACAGCATCAGTAACAGCAGCATCAACAGCATTAACAGAATCAACAGCTACAGCACTAACAGCTACAGCATCAAACGCAAAAACAGCATCAGCAACATAGATTTTAGCATCAGCGTCAACGGCAACACAACGTTGGCAAGAAAAACGTCAGAATTCACACGAGACAGAAAAACAGATAGCAACAATAACTCCGGAACGCACATGATATAGAGAACAGAACAGCAATAATAACGTCAGACTGCATGTGCCAACACTTCGACTATCGCTTTATTCACTGACTGCACATCCGCTTGGGTTCTCTTCGTCGCTGAATGTCAAGTAGCAGACGCAACGATATTGACGCATGCTGTAATGGACCTATGGAATGAATTACCTCAGACATACATGCCTGTTAATTAGTCTTGTACGCAAGAAATAAAGCGTCAGACCGTTTGGCTTACACTTTTGTCGCACCTCGCTGTCCCTCCCGACATTAGATACTACAGAAAGAGCTGTGTCTTGTACAGTATCACGTCTTTTCCGGTAGCACCGTTTAGCGAAGATTGAGCCTGACTTGTTCTGATCGCACGGCCTGTTGTGAGTGCCATCACAGTCCAAAAACAAAATACAGTGGATAGGCATTCAGGGAAGAGGCTAAATACACCTAGCATTATTGCTTAATACACCGCACCCTTTCTATTAGACTTAATGTTTATATGGCAACAGTTGTATCACATTTCAGGCCACGCCACTTCGAATATTGCAGGATGAGCTGATCAGAAATGCACCTGTAACGGAGCCAGGCCACGCTAATTCAAATAAATTACAGAATCAGGTAATTAAAATGTACCCGCGTCTTGACACTGCAACCGTAGATAAAATATGCTGGTCCTTCATGTGCTGCAGCAAAGCTTCCGTGTGTAATTTTCCACCAAGTTCCTTTCTCTTTGACTTCTAAACGATATTGTGGACACCCTTGGCATTTATAAGGACACTCGCCTCCTTAATCTGGTTTACATAATCCTATAATAATCACATACAGACAAAAACAGATAATGGCCTGCTGTATATGAATTTGACACGCATACATACCCGTGGAGCAGCTCCATCCTGATGTATCTTGACGACCTTAGAATGGATATCTCCAATTATCGCGTCGCACGTCGCGCTGCCGGTGACGCTGAGAGCATGGTCTTGCTGATACAACGAGAGTGGCCGGTGTATCAGTTGTCGACTAAAAACGTTGACCAGGCAATTTCTTCGGGGGCGTGCTTGTCATACATGATCACGAGCTCGCATGAACAGCCGACCTTTTTTGTTCCGCGATCTCGCATTGACGTGTGCCGACTGTGGGATCTCTTATGATGTTTTTTCTGCCAACATGTGAGAAAACTGCGCTTGGAACCCATCGAACAGCGGCGGGATACACTAATAGCAAAGCCTTAGCGTACGGCGTCCTGCTAAAAGCCTCTACAGCCGTCTTTTGGCTGTCAAAAGGCCCGACCGGTGGAGTCACAGATCCATGAGAGATCAGCGGCGGCATGATTAAGAGAAGAATCATCTTGAAACCTAACCTGATTGTCAGCGACGAAAGAATTGGTATCGACATCAACAACCGTAGCAGTGGCAGCAGAAGTAGTGGAGGCGGACATAATTAGTACCAGCATTAACGACCGTAGCAGTGATAGCAGCAGTAGCGGTAGTGGATCAAGGGCTCGTCGTCATCATGCGTTAGACAACGAAAATCTTCTTTTTGAATTGATGTGGCTATGTTACAGGTGCATTTCTGATCAGCTTATCATGCAATATTCGACGTGGCGTGGCCTGAAATGTGATACAACTGTTGCCATATAAACATTAAGACTAATAGAAAGGGTGCGGTGTATTTAGCAATAATGCTAGGTGTATTTAACCTCTTCCAGGTATTTAGCGTCCAATCATACAGCTCTTCTGATTGTAAACTTTCCGTATAAAGCAACATTATCTAATTGTCGGAATGGTTGTCGAACAAAATAAGTGTCGGAATCTTCATGGTATTGCGTCTCGCCCGCTATTGCGAAAATTTGTATTGTTTACATCCTTTTATTATTGCTTGTCCAAAACATAAATTTGCACTACATTAGCCCGTGTTGCCTGACTTCGAAGTACCATAAGACATGAGCTCATGGCGACCTCTATCGCTCTCATCTTGCTGTCTGCGTCGCTATTGTGATGCACAGCATGCAGTGTGGGTCCTTTGTATAGGACGTTGGGCCCCATTAAGAGGCGAATGTCTCACAACCCAGGAACTTACATCGACGGTGAGATAATCATCGCGGCCAACGCTTGCTCGTGAGAATATGTCTTAATGATAAGTTTACACGTGCAAAGCTTGCTCTGATAACAGTAGAAATGATGTAGTAGTAGTAGTAGTAGTAGTAGTAGTAGTAGTAGTAGTAGTAGTAGTAGTAGTAGTAGTAGTAGTAGTAGTAGTAGTAGTAGTAGTAGTAGTAGTAGTAGTAGTAGTAGTAGTAGTAGTAGTAGTAGTAGTAGTAGTAGTAGTAGTAGTAGTAGTAGTAGTAGTAGTAGTAGTGGTAGTAGTGGTAGTGGTAGTGGTAGTAGTAGTAGGAGGAGGAGCAGGAGCAGGAGCAGGAGCAAGAGCAAAGCAGCAACAGCATCAGCGTAGTAGCAGCAGTAGCAGCAGTTCACGACTGAACGTATCGCCGAAACAGACCACTGAATCGTGCGTGTCAATTGCAGTGTATATACCGACCAGTTAGGTACCCACTTGGCACTCGTTTGCTCACAGTCGTCGAACCGACGGACTCGAAGCGGCCCACCGCCGACTACTCGTCGCCGTCTAACAGAACGACAGCAGCTCGACTTCAAACACGAGCGTCGCCTTGGGCGGAATCACCGGGGGATGGCCCGCCTCGCCGTACGCGTACTCGTGCGACAACGTGAGCTTCGCGATCTGCCCCAAACTCATTTGGGCGACGCCTTCGTCCCAGCCGCGAATCACTTGGCCCGCGCCCAGTTTGAACTGGAACGGGCGGCCGCGGTCCCGACTCGAGTCGAACTTGGAGCCGGTGGTCAGTGTGCCCACGTAGTGCACCGAGACGGTCTGGCCTGGCCGGGGGAAGTTGACGCCGTCGCTACGGTGGACAGCAGAAGGGAATCAAAGAGAGACGTTATATATAAAAAGTGGCGATAGGTGCAGAAGAGGCCCTAGCGGCGGCAGAACAGGTGGAGGGGGCGTACCCAGCTTTGATACACTCGATCTCGAGACTCATTGTTGCGGGTACTTCGGGGAGGTTGGAGAGTGTGCCATTGCGTGGGTGGACATGGACAAAAACATGCGATAAGTGCGCAGGAGAGGGCACTGAAGCGAGGAGGTGGGGAGAAGGAGGACGAGAAACTGGTGCTGCACTTCACACAAGCCCGTCCAATCAGCAGCTCAGACGCGTACGAGTGGAAGCGCGCGTGCTCTTACTTCAGACGGGCTTCCATGTCCAGACGACCCTGTCGAATGCGATAGTCGTCGGAGCGATCGATATGCCCCAGGTTTAAGCTGGTGCCGTAATTTTTAGTCGGCAGCTTCTTTTCTGCGCGTACGCCACTTCCTCTTGCGTTCAAGTGCTCTGTACGTCTCTTCCACTTCGCGCAAGTGACAGTCTGCTTTTTGCAAAGCTACCCGCTGCTTCTGCGTACAATTGTTTGTACGGGATAACGATCATGGTAAAGCCCAAGAACTGATAGAAAGCACTAACCCGTTACCAGCTTCTACAGTATGCAGAGCAATAAACAGCGCTGGTGTTCGCACGAGTGACCTTAGTACACAACAATGTGCAACGCATGACGAGATCGACGTCGGGCAAACGGGCAAACACAACGTGCGATTGTTCGTAACATCTGGCCGGTCACTTGACATCGACAACAAGTGAAGCGGACTGTGTTCGTACTCGTCTGTTCGGGTTCAACAACGACACTTTCGAGGTCACTCACTTTCCTCGTTGGTATTGTCAGTTTACACTGCTTCAATGTCCACGACACCAACACGATCTCGTTGTCGTTGTAGCTCCTACATTTGTTTTTGCACGGTCGCGTATGTGCGTATGTGGGTCAGAGGATTGACTGACTACTCGACTCAAACGCGGTTCGTGCAAATGAGACGTGGCGACGCAGCAGCAGTGACTGTTGTCGATGGACGACGGCCCGCTCGAACCTGATCCTTTTCAACGTCGCTGCGACGACCGTGCGGGTCCAAACTCCCGCCTTCTTTGATCACGACGTCGCGGTAGTATGCCAGCACGACGGCAAAGACGGCCTGTCAAGTCACGTAAAGTCAGTACAGTACCAGCAACGCAAGTTTGTATGGGCCGAAGGGCGCAGCAGTAACTTACGTAGACAACGAACATGAAGAAGGAGAAAACCGAACCGGCTTCGTTCGAGTGGACGCTCGTGTGCGTGTCCCCTTTGGCGCGCTCGATGCGGGCCAAGTAGGCCGCACCTGCAAAAATAATCGCGAGCGAGAACATCTGCAGCGACATCATTAGCACGACGCCAAGGAGAAAGCCGACAGCTAGAGGGGTCTGGTGCTGGCGCAGGACTAGAGTGCCACCAATGGACAGCGCAATGATGAGGAGCATGGCCCAGATGCCCACGAAGCCCAGCGACTTGGAGTCACTCTCGCCTTCGTGGTCGTTATTGACAGCCGCGACAACTGCAGCGATTGCATACAGGAGACCGAGAAGCATTGTGCTGAACCAGAGGTACGTGAGGAGCATCTTGGGACTGCTAAAGCACTCGCGAGCTTTCGTCAACGCGTCGGTTGTGGCCGTGAGCATCTACCGAAGAGGACAACCGACACGTCAAAAAAGAGGGCCAATGCAGCGCTCGAGTCGTGCACCACTCGATGGTAGTGCTGCGTACGTACATTGTCCGGTGGCGATGAGGGAAGTTGACCTGCAGGCTTCGAAGCTCGTCGATGGCTGCGGAGGCCGACTCGAGAAGTGAAGAGCGCGCAGGGGATACGTGCGGCTTTTCTTGGGTTCAACGTCAGGACACACACACGCACACGCAGCGAGTCGGTCCTAAAAATACCGTTCCCTCCTGAGCCGGTGGCGACTTCCCACGTCGGCCATCCCGCACGACTCGAGCGGTTCCGCACCGGTTCGAGGCGTTTACGACCGTGCGTCCATGTTGTAGTTGTCTGAACGGCTGAATACGTGCATCTACTGATACTGAGGTGAGTATCTCGCGATCGAATGAGGTCACAAGACACCTTAGTCGGTCCTATACACCAGCACTCCTCACGCTCTGCTATGTACCCAGTGCTGCCCTCGGCAAAGCACTCGGAGACCACAGTCAAAAGTAGTCGAGTGCACCGGTAAGCAGACACGTCACGACCTTCAGCTGACCCCGTTGTTGTGTAGTAAACTGCATTGTGCCTTCAATCCGTCGTCGGTAGTCCACCACGCCCTCCTCCTCCTCTTCGCCGTGTTGTGTGTCTGCCGATCGCAACCAACTCGTGGACCGCATCGTTCCCTACAGTCATGTGTTCGGTCTCAACCGCGTCCCCACATTGACGCACGTCGATCCTGGTCGTCGACATCCCTCCAGCGCACTCGCAACGACGCGATGCGATGACATACAGTGCGAAGACTGTCGTTGCTAACACTGCGCTCGCGGCGTCGCAGTTACGATGGAGTCCCCGTCTGAAACCAGACATCGTCATTGCATGCTACGCAGCGGGTTCTTCCCGGGTGCCCGTTCTGGTCTGTCGGTCCGTTGTCGGTTGATCGGACGTAAAGTTGGAGGACGACCGAGCTCCTGGCTCATTGACAACAGGATCAGGTGCATGCGCTCCTGTGAAGCTGTGTGAACGCTCTTGTTGCATCAATGTACGTGTGAGGCCACAAGGATTGCGGAGCCTGTAGCGAACATATCTCCTCTCTTCGAGAAACTTGGAACGCGTTGTGGACGTCAACGGATGATCCACAAGCGGTCGCGTGTCCAGCAGCTGTCCGCGACCACTTCTGCGATAACACGAAGAGCGGCCACAACAGGAAGCAACTGGCGCACGTGGGCAGGTATGGCCAAGTCGAGCACTCGACTTCGTCCTATTGTCAAGCAGAGTCAGCACGTAGCGTGACGGGACCGTCGACCGGAAGGCTCAGTGTGCGGAGAGTCAATTGGGAACTTGCAGTCCTTGCAGCAGCACGAACCGCCTTTCGATCGCTGGCGCATGTCGGAGACTCGGACCAACTCGACGCATGGTTCTGAGGTGGTATCGATACGGTCGTCCGACCCGTTGGAAGGCAGAGGCGATGGTCAAAGCGGACAGAGTGACGAGCAGCAGCGGTCTGTCACCTCCGACTCCGTGACGACAGAAGAAGAAGAAGAAGCGAACCAGTCGACTTGTCCAAACGTATCAGAGCCCGACACCTCGTCGTCGTGTGGAATACCTGCCCCGGCATCTTCTGCAAACCAAAGGGACAACGAGTCCGAGCGATCCGGATCCTTGACGGGGTCTTCAGCCCTTGCCGGCTGTCCATCTACAGCTCCAACACTACAATCATCGACGACAACGACGATGCCGTCTCGTGCTCGACTTCCAAGGTTGCAACCAACAACTCCTATCCATTGCGTAGTACCCAATTGCTGCGACTTCTTCACGTCCCCGCACCCTCATTACCCAAAGGAAGTCATTGGCATGGCCAAGTGTGAAGACGCTTCGTACGACAGCGCTAGTGCAGTTGACCCCGTCACCTCAGAGACGACCAGCGAAGATGTCGACAACGATCGAGAAGCTGTAGAAAGCGATGCGTTCGAAAGAGAAGACAGTGCTGCTGCTACTGCTGCCTCCAACAACTCAAGCGGATCTCAACCCGGCGACGAGTTTGAGATGTGGGATTACGTCTGTCCGCAGTACGCGCGACGTTTCTACGCTAGCGAGTGGATCTAATAGCGTAAGGGGCCAAGCAAGATCGGGTTAGGACGGTCTGCAACGGTAGATCGACCCACCATAACTAAATTTATCGCGTGCTGTTCGCTGTCCGCCTTCTCATGCCCTTATGCACCTTTGGTTGTGACTGCAACAAGCGTGACTCGCTAAATGGCCGATGATGAAAACGAACGCGCCCGCGTTGCTAGAGCAGCGCAGGCCGTTTTGGCTCCCGTGTTAGACTTGTGGCATCGTCATGGGCTGCGGAGAGTTTTCGAAGTGCTGATGTTGGCACTGCGAGTGTTACCAGATGTGCCACTACGTTCGATCCATGCGACTCGTCGATCGTGTTTCGTTGCATGTCGACAAAGGCGTTGTGCTCTCATACAGCTCATTGACATGTTCCTCGTAGCTCAGTTGACATGTTCCTCATAGCTCAGTTGACAATCACCTCACCGACCCTTCTTCCGAACGAAGTGCCAGCAAAAGCATCGACAAGTAAAGTCGGCTGCAAGAACGTTCAACACGTCCTCAATACGATTGTCGATCGATACCAAACGCACTGATCATAGCTCGAGAGTCTGCAGATGCCTCTATCGATACGTGGTCTTGTGTTTACTCTCTCTCTCTCTCACGACGTCATGCAGTGGAAGCCGTAGTCGCATCGAACAAATCACACGGACCGGTACTGTTGTTTTTGTAAGAAGGCACAGAGTACACTCCACTTACCACGTGGTGCCAACGTCAACGACCAAACGCATGTGTCGCGTCACGTGTCTGGTCGCCAACCAATTGCAACAGGAACTAAATGCGAGCGTCGTACGATATATCGCACGGAAAAGACGGCTGATCCGACCTCGCGAAACGATCGGACAGCTCGAGCTGTCAATGGTTATCATCACATACGCACATCGGACTGTCGTTGCTGCTGAAGTTTGCCCAAGTTGTCTACAAAGTCTCAGACCTGACCGATCCCGTCAAGTCCTTCCTTCTACTATCATCGACACTTACAGTTGGCAGCGGTCTACAGAGTCTTGCAGGCCATCAGTTGTGCAGCGATCTACCGCAAGTCGCGTCAGGCTGTCTACGGATGTTGCAATCCCGAACGAGTAGAGCGCTGCGTTTTGTCCTGCCATTGAGAGCTTTGCCATGACGAGACCTCGAGAGGTGCAATGATACAGAGAGAAGAGAGAGACGAGCGAGTGGGTGGGTGGGTATCCAGCAAGTCCAAAGTTGTCGAGGCATTGGTGTACCTCATAGAGGCAGTCCTGACAAACGAAAATGAACACAAGGCAACCACTGTATGATTAGTCATTGCGTTTCATCTCGTGCTTGACTGCTTCCTATCTATCACAATGGAGCGAGGGCTGGCGCACCCATGAAAGCAAACTCGCTGGACGGACGTCTGGTGGTCTTCGCAAGACAGTCTTGGGGCCGGTAGTCGTAGGCACCTCCGCCATGGTACGTGAGATCGATGCCGTTCACCTCTTTGTCTTCGTCCACGCGGAGCCCAATCGTGAGCTTCAACAGAAACAAAATGATCAGTGTCACCACGAACGAGTACGCCGCAGCGACACACTGCGAGATCAGTTGGTGCACAAACAGCATGCCATGACCGTAGAAGGCGCCACCTTCGATGTTCGGGTTCACGTCCGACGTCGCGAATAGACCTGTCAAGAGACCACCGAGAACGCCAACGCAGCCGTGGATCGCAAACGAGTCGAGCGTGTCATCGTAGCGCAGGTACTTTTTCATCTGAATCGCTCCAAACCCCGTTGCAGCACCCGAGACGCCAAAGATAATGGCAGCCCATGGGTACACGTACCCACAAGCAGGAGTAATCGACACGAGGCCGGAGATCGCGCCACTCACAGCGCCGCACGGGTCAAACTTCTTGAACATGGCAAACTCCAGTGCCACCCACGTCAAGAATCCTGCACTCGAAGCAAGGTGTGTGTTGATAGCAGCTGTTGCAGCGATACCGTCAGCAGCAGCCTGCGAACCACCATTGAAGCCAAACCAGCCAAACCATAGCAACGTCGCGCCAATCATCACCAGTGGCACGTTGTGTGGCTTCACCGGTTCGTCGTGATTGTACCGCTTCCCAACCATCAACGCAGCAGCCAGTGCGCCAAAGCCACTCGAAACGTGGATCACAGTGCCGCCAGCAAAGTCGATCGAGCCCATTTTCGCCTCCCAACCCATTGCCGTGACGGTCCACGAACTGTCGAGTTCCAAGGACCACATCCAATGGGCCAATGGGTCGTACACCAGTGATGTCCAGAGGAAAATGAAGAGCAGGTACGAGCCAAACTTCATGCGGCCGACAATGCCGCCGCTCAACAGCGCGGGGCTGATCATGGCGAACTGCGTCTGGAACAACGCAAACAAAATGTGCGGAATGCCCGTGCCGTACGTGCCACTGGGCGTCTGGCCCACGTTTTTGTACCCGACCCAGGCAAACACACCGTTGGAGCTGAAAGCGGCCGAGTAGCCGAACGCCCAAAACTGGATCGACACGAGCGCCATACTGACAAACGACATCATGATCGTGTTCGACGCCATTTCTTCGCCGGCGAGACCCGCGTAGAAAAACGCGACGCCCGGGGTCATGATCATCACGAGTGCACTTGACGCCAACATCCAGGCCGTGTTGCCCGGATCCAGGACCTGGTCGTAGTCCGCTTCGGCCTTCTCGCCGGGACTCGCGTACCCAACGCACTTGCTCGTTGTAGGGTCCACGTACTGCGACGGGAGACACGAGACGGTCTCGCCAGCGGGACTTTGGGCAGTAGTCAGTAGGGTGCCAAATGTTACTGCAATTAGAACGGTGCACAGCACGACTCGTGCGTGCCACGTCATGATTGAACACACTGTAGTGAGTGATCGAACGTTGGCGTCAGGGTCTGAATTCTTCAATGACGATCGATGGACGAGTGGTTTTGTTGTAGGGTTAGTTTCGAGGGCATGTGAGCTATTGACGGCGCTTTTTACACGGGACTTGCCTGGTCATGCTGTTGTCGGGTCGTACCATCAGAATGATCGTACGACGTATCATGATGATGGGGTGATGATGATGATGATGATGATCCGCTCGAGATTAGAGTCTATCGCGCGCCACACATTGGCAAAGCGACATGGCACTCGAGTGCGATCGAGCGATACAGATGGAAGGCCGAAGTGCCGTCATCGTTGCCAGCATTACCTTGTGAGCAGATGGGTTGTGGGTGTTTCCAGACAAAAACGGATGGGCTGGAGACACACGAGCCGGGGAGAGGCGGCTTGTCGTTATCGCGAGTGGACATCCCTCGACGTGTCAGCAGTTTCATACGATGGTGGGCACGTTGCCACACCATTTAACGCATTCGGTTTCGTTGTTGACAAAACAAATGAGAGAGAGCGAGACGAAAAAGCGACACGAACGAGTGTTAATTAACGTCTGCACGGCCTTAACGGGGTCACTAGACTATGTGTCCGCCCATGAGTTCGATCATCTGTGTCACAGCGCATCGGAGCTGACTGCATGTGAGACCCTGCAGTTAAGGACCCCCAACCACGTGCGCGGGCACAGAGTCCTACGGCTGGCGCGACACACCGGCTTCACATAGGGTTCGGGTAGCCAGTGATCAACACTGGGAGGTGTTACACGGCAGCGTCCCGTCCCTTCAAGGAACGGAACGAGACAAATAAGTTCAGGACAATGGACTCGACAGCGAGCCACCCACACATAGAGCGCGAAGCACAAGTCCGCCTTCGGAATCAAAACGAATGCCATCGTGTACAAACCGACCGAAGTTTGCTGCAGGGATTGCCGTGACTATGCATGATCCATAGCGACCTTAACTTGTCGTGACGGCCGCGTCCAGACTGAGTTTTTTGCTGTAGCCTGCTTTCTGGCTATCGCAGTAAGGCAAAGCGGCTTTTGGCAATGATAGTGAGTAGGAAGGACAATCACAACAAGACGAGAAGGTGGCGAGCATGTTGTGCTTCGCTTCGTGGAACAACTGGACCTTGTAGATGCTTTGCTACGGGCTCCGTATCTCTAGCTTGACCACCACTGAGAACGTGTTGATCGTTCATACCTTCAGCCTGTTCGTAAATCGCCGGGTATAGTGTGTCGTACGCGTACCAGAATATACCTCAAGCCTTCTCTCTCTCTCGCAGCATGTTCATACAATTGATGCTGTGCCACGTTCCTACCTCCGCTAACCACGCCTCTTGTCCATTTCTGCAACGTTCGAAGACGAGTCACTTTTTATCAACGCTAACAGGTTGATGATGGACATTGTGGGCGCTTCGTTGTCAGAGCATTCTCCTGGACGAAATCGAAGCACATCGTGTTCTGCCCACAGCTCATTTCTGGACATTTGTATAACGTTTCGGCATCTTCTTGCTGCGATCATGGAAAGAATGCAATTGTACTGCAAATGCTGCTTGCGGCTGGCAAGCACCTCACTAATGACACAGAGAATCACGGTCGGACAGACTAGTCGGTCTTGTTGATTGTACGCCGCCACTGCGTGCGATGACACACACTGACAGCAAGCGCGAGAGTACGATCAATACAACGAGGCGCGTTTGGATAGTGCAACACAAATCACGCGACCGAACCTCTGGTCGTGGACATTCCCGCAAGCAGGACTAGAATATATCCGCTCTTGACTTGACTCGTCGCATTTGCAGCAAGAAAAGTTCACTCTGATTGCGATTGTGGTTATAGAAGTCTCCGTCTCTTCTGGTAGAAGCATGCCGCTCTTGCATTTCTCCTTCTCGTGTCATTCTTGTCCACATATACACGGTGGGTAGATCGACGAGAAAGGCGAACACCATCGAGCCAGACAGCAAATTATCGATCAAGTAAGCGTGCACGCTTGCTATTCTTTGTCGGGAAAGGCTGATCGATGCATCAGCTAGACCTCCATTGGTCCACTCATAGGCGCAAGAGCTGTACGCTAGCGCCCTGGTCGTGCAGCGTTCGCGGCACTATTTGGCCCGTGCAACAGCAACTTGGCCATGAGATTTTCAATGTGTGTCCTCTGGCCAACTTGTTGCGGTCAGTTGTAAAGCCACGTATGACATGATGAGCACTTCAACTGTATCGCGAATGTCTGGTAGTAGATTTTGCTGTTTGCGACGACTTTTGGCTGGAAAGTAGACCATCAGATTGCTACGACTTCAAAGGATGATTTCTGTAGGTATGGCAACATGATGCCTCATGATGCATATACCCTACCTACTATGTGTCCGGATTGGCGCACTGAATGATAGTCGAGAAAAAGTGATAATCTTCGTGCCATTCGCTGTAGCGACATGCCGTGATGAGAAACAGTGAATAGAATCGAGCTTAAAAAAGCAGAAGCCGAACATGGAGACGCTATCGAGCCGAATGTAAAAGTAGGCGAGACATCATCTCCAACGGCGTCAAGTAAGAATGGAACACCGTCGTGGCAGCAAAGGTATAGACATCGATCGGTCTGATTTACAGTCTCAGCGGGCTTTGCAGTCGCATTTCGTTCGAATGCTCCACACTGCGCTTACTTGGCTAAATAATGTGAAGCGGGACTAGACCGATTCCATCGACCATCTGGCGCTACACGACATAAGTCCCAGCACTACAAACCATTCCTGACCTGCCGCGTCAGAAAGTATCGTCTCACCATACGCTTGCACGCGTGTCGGTAATCCTATCTTCCACTTCATTGTGCGAGTGTAGCAAGCAATCAGAATATACGCTGAGTAGAATGGCGGATCCGGAGAACGCGAATGCGGCCGAGCAGAGTACTATGTGCGAGTTACACTGCTAGTTTCAGAATCTCGAGAGTCATTGACTTTTGCATCCAGAAGCAAACTGGACACGCCACGACCATTCCAAGAGCACACGAAGAGGAAACTGACCAGGTACAAGAACAAGTCCGGCACACCGATGCGATTCGCAATCAAGCTGAAGCTTGCTGTCTGACCTCCGGTCGAGACAAAACACTCACGGAGGAAGTCATGGGAAGCTATGATGCTACATATCATTCCGAGGAGTCAACGTCTACATTACCAACAACAAAGACGATGTGCGTCAAACAGCGACAACGACGACCATATTGCACGCCGCCGCTTTGGTTTGCAATCGAGAGATGGTGTGCGAACAGCCACCTCTTGATCTGTCGTGTGCACACATTTATACCCGCACACCATAATCGCGCTACACCTTTTTTACACGATAAGATGAGATACAGCGACGTTCGGCTGCGTGAACGACCCACAAGAAGTGACGCTCTGCTCTACAATCGGCACAAAAGAGTCTGTAACCAAACATGGAACATAAGCACACGGCAGAAAACTGGACGCTAGCACAGCCCCTTCATTTCCTTACTTACACACATCACTTTGCCCATGTAGTCATCCCATCACCTTTTTCTCGTGGTCATCACAAAAGCTACATGCAGCAGTGAGCTGGCAAGCCGTTCGTGACGGACTGCCTCTATGCAGTATCCTGAGAAACACTTGGTGTCATCATAGCGGCAAAATCGCACGTCGGAGGATTCGCAGCCTTCACGGTCGGGCCAGTATGGTCTTGAGCGCTATAGTCATAGGCGAGTCCGCCGTGATACGAGATGTCAATGCCATTGACCTCCTTCTCGTCGTCCACGCGGAGCCCAACTGTGACTTTCAGCACAAAGAGGATTATGATCGTCACCACGAACGAGTACGCCGCAGCGACACACTGCGAGACCAGTTGATGTACAAACTGCATGCCATGGCCGTAGAAGGCGCCGCCTTCGATGTTCGGGTTCACGTCCGACGTCGCGAATAGACCCGTGAGGAGTCCGCCCATCACACCGCCACAGCCGTGGATCGCAAAGGAGTCGAGCGTGTCGTCGTAGCGCAGGTACTTTTTCATCTGAATCGCTCCAAACCCCGTTGCAGCACCCGTGACGCCAAAGATAATGGCAGCCCATGGGTGGACGTACCCACAAGCAGGAGTGATCGACACGAGGCCGGAGATCGCGCCACTCGCAGCGCCGCACGGGTCAAACTTCTTGAACATGGCAAACTCCAGTGCCACCCACGTCAAGAATCCTGCACTCGAAGCAAGGTGTGTGTTGATAGCAGCTGTTGCAGCGATACCGTCAGCAGCAGCCTGCGAACCAGCATTGAAGCCAAACCAGCCAAACCATAGCAACGTCGCGCCAATCATCACCAGTGGCACGTTGTGTGGCTTCACGGGTTCGCCGTGATTGTACCGCTTCCCGACCATCAACGCAGCAGCCAGTGCGCCAAAGCCACTCGAAACGTGGATCACAGTGCCGCCAGCAAAGTCGATCGAGCCCATTTTCGCCTCCCAACCCATTGCCGTGACGGTCCACGAACTGTCGAGTTCCAAGGACCACATCCAATGGGCCAATGGGTCGTACACCAGTGATGTCCAGAGGAAAATGAAGAGCAGGTACGAGCCAAACTTCATGCGGCCGACAATGCCGCCGCTCAACAGCGCGGGCGTGATACTGGCGAACTGCGTCTGGTAAAACGCAAACAAAATGTGCGGAATGCCCGTGCCGTACGTCCCGCTCGGGTACTGCTGGACGCCGTTAAAAGCGGCCCAACCAAACACACCGTTGGAGCTAAAAGCCGCCGAGTAGCCGAACGCCCAAAATTGAATCGACACGAGCGCAATGCTGACAAACGACATCATCATTGTATTCGACGCCATGTCTTCGCCCGCGAGACCCGCGTAGAAAAACGCGACGCCCGGGGTCATGATCATCACGAGTGCACTTGCTGTCAGCATCCAGGCCGTGTTGCCCGAATCCACGACTTGGTCGTAGTCCGACGTGGCTTTGACGCCCTGATTGGCATACTCGACGCACGTTGCAGGTGCGCTGTTCGTGTCGAGATACTGCGACGCGCGACATGGGGCGAGTGGGTTCGAGAGCTCTTGAGCTGCGGCGCAGACGACGAGGAGCGCGAGGGCCACCGACAGTGTCTTTGTCGCGTCCTGCATGACAAATGTCTGTCGAGATGGCTTTGGCAGAAGGGGGGACCCAAGTGTCGCGTTCAAGGAAAAAGACAGACTGACGAACGGATGGGGTTCGCTGATTCAATGAGGCCGACAAACTGAAGCGATTGATGATGGACGGCCTGCCTGTCTGTTGGTCGGTCGGTCTGTCGGTCGGTCGGTCGGATGGTTCTGTCGGTATCTGCGACGTAGACGTGTAGAGAGCGGGCGTAACGAATGCGAGAGGGACGCGTAATGTCGAGTGGGGATCCCTCGATCGACGAACGTTCAGTGAAAAACCTCAGATTATCGGCTCACGTCCGGACGGCTTTGGGACAGACGAAAAGGCCGTTGCATGTTATCCGCGGAGGAGCGAACATGCACCTGGACGTGCGTCTGTGTGGCCCGTTGCAGGTTCGTGAAACGACGCGACACTTCACGTGCTACTATGGAAATGGTAGCACCAGCAGCACACAGACTCGTTCGGAAGAGGCGGATGCTACGAGTACGACCGGCGTCGGTGGTGCATTTCGTGACTACGTGTAGCAACATTAAGTGATTGCTGTCGTGAAGCTTTTTGCCAGCATCGTGCGGGTGGTCGACGAGCACGCGATCCGTGTCTTCTATCACGCGAAAGGAGGACCACTAGAATGTACTGAGCTTGCTATCCAGCAGGTGGTGCCAGAGAAGAGCAAGGAGGGGAGATATCCGATGATCCTAGCAGCATGGGTTCGGTAAAGGACGCAGTCTAAGCTGGCGACAGAGCTAGTCGTGAAGACGGCGCTCGGAAAGCCCGATAAACGCAAAGGGTTTGCATTGAAATCCGCTCGAGACAAGAGGAATGAGAACCGCGCAAGGCATAAAGGGCTTCGCAATGACTGTGGACGTCACGTGGCGGTCACGTGATCGAGACACTCTGACTTGGCGACGAAAGGCAGGTCGACTGACAACCTGTGTTGGATTTACAAGATTGGCTAGGTGAAAAAATTTGTGCGGACACGTCAAATGTCATCAGAGGCTTGGGCAAGCGTTTTACATGCATGAATCGAGAAGTAAACGAACGACCCAAGCAAGTAGCGCAGTAGCACTAGCTCGTCCTTACAAGCCGAGCGAGCAAGTGCAGGGTTTCGCTTCCTTTTTTAGCGGTCGTCTATGAGCACTTGAAAAAGGGATGCGGCTACGATACAACGTCCACGTGCGACCAATTGCGCATATTACGACCAGCATCTCGAACACTCGACGTGAGTGGCACGCTATCCGGTAACATATCTAAAGGTCGCAGCGTACAGCACGCTTAGCGTCGTTTCACGATATGGCAGTTGACCAGGTGTATCGAGACGCGTTGATTGACACACGAGCGTTTCGTCATGTCGACCGCTGCCTTTTTTTCGAAGAAAGGGTAAAGCTGTTGGTCTTATTAGCTCGAAGTGGTAGACTATGTGCCTCCACGTATGCTAAGCAGCACCGACTATGCTTCCAGGTGGATGAGCTGCTGACAAAGAAACGGACGCAAGATTCTGAGCTGAAGCTAGACTTGACTGCGCATGCGTATCGCGGCTAATGGCCTCAAGTCCTGCATACAATTATGGCAAAGAGTGTGTTCGAGGAAGACCAACAACCCGATAGACCTGAATGCTCCACTTCTGCTGAGAAGAAAACAAACTTGGTGCTCTGGCTTGACAAGCAAGAAGGTCCATTGTCCGGAGGTCACGTCAAGCGATACAAATGCGTTTCCATTTCGACGACCTGCGATGATTGCTTTGTAGTTGCACGGACGACGACACGAAAAATTGCGTACGACGATACGACAGAGTTGTGCGCCGAATGGTCAAGCCCTTCAGTCTGCGTCCCCGTCTGTCGTGACCAATGACGCAGAGCCCCAAGTGTGTCGAGAGTTTGGTGAATTTGTATAAGTACCTTTTACTGAGTTCTTCTGCGGTGCAAAACGGAAGGTGAATCATGGTCATCGCCGTGTTTACCTGACGTAGGAAGTGTATCAGCTATAACACGTGAGCTTCTAGGTTGCAGTGCTGAAGCTAGTTCTTGTGCACGGTATATTGAATATCGTTATCTTGAACATTGCTTGTGCACGGTGTGTTTAATACTGTTATAGTGAATACGAACATGCACACGGACTAGCTTTAAGTACTGCAATCTAGAAGCCCACATGACCTCGACCTTGGTGCTGCAATCTCCCGTTGTTCCGGCGGTCAGTGTCCTTCTGACAGCTGAACACGCATTTTCGCCAACTCGCATCGTTCCAGCTCAGGAGAAATACAGGTATGTTACGGAGTTAAGCATCATTGTTGCGTGAGGCTGTGTTCGCGTTCCCAAGACGCCGATGTGCATTGAATAGATCCAGTGGATTCACCGTACCACAGGGAGATAGACAGGTGTAAAAGGTTGCTCTACGCGTACATGAAGCACCTTTGTATGACATTGCGCAGAGAAAGAAAGCATCACAGGGCTCACTCCGATGGTTGCTGGGTTTAGTAAATGGTGATCTCGATAACCTGGCTGATGTTCACACTCACCGGATTGTCGCCGGCACCTTACGCCATGAATCGATGTGAGTGTGGCTAACAGAACGGACCACTCCATCCAAGCGAGACAGCAATCTGGTCTGACGATCTCCAGGCTACCGATAAGGTGCTGTGCCTCTGGGTCCTTGGCTGGACTTAGTACGCACCTAAAAACTGCAATACACACGGTACATCCTATGTATACATTCATCTTCAGTCGAAGATGTATTTACAGTAGCAGATGAAACCATGTCCCACGTCCCATGTAAAGGACAATATCTCGTCGCACAAAGTACGGATGCCCCAAGCTTGCCAATACCAAGGTTCAGCCTCTTCGACATTGCTATGAACAAGATTCAGCCTACATATACCGACATCGTCTCAGCATGTAGCAGGCGCTACCGCCGCCACCATCTGTAGAATGCAATCGACATTGGTGAGCGTACAGGGTTCATCAGCATCTATGAAGTAGACCGAACTTACGTCATGCGCTAGTCGGTAGCAGGATCTTGATACCCGCCCCATTAGGATCGCTTTAGCCAATAACGATAGGTTGATCAAGTCACATTTCTATTGAAATACACTGACATGGAGGGAAACAAATCTAGTTTGGTAGAGATCAGGAAGAACAATCGCCATTGACACAATCAAGATTTACAAGTTGTAGCCCCTCATCGCGGACTACTTCCTTCGCCGGTAAACCTCAACTATAAGCGACAAAGGACAAGAGGCCCACCTCATCCGCGCTGCCGATAGATGGATAAAAGTCAAACTGTCGGCAGCGCGGATGAGATGGGCCTCTTGTCCTTTGATCGATAAAACTCAAACTGGGAGAGCCCACACTGCACACCATCGATTCGGCGGCCGTGAATTCTAGTCCGGGTAACCACACGCGGCTGCGATCATGCGATCAACTGTTTTACTTAATTCCTGTCATTTTATATTGATCAAGTAATACAAGGAGGCGTCAAACGCCCCGTGTCGGCAATTTTGGCGATGCACAGCTCGTACTCAGTCGCAGTATTGTGTAGTCTACATTCCAGATTACCACTGTTTAGAGAATATTGCAGAGTACAGTGGAGGTGGAAGCGACCATCGAACGGACATAAAAATTGCTTATTAGCATCGTGATACCACTGTCGAAAAGATGAAAAATAGTTGTGGAGTAGGCGACCGAATACATTGCTTCATTAGTCAATGTTTATGATTAGTTAGAATCTAGGTCAACGAAATGTATTCTCTCGAGCTGTCATAGCCAACACCAACTGCCGGGATCCTGTTGTTTATCAAGTCATCAATTTTGTACATTATCAGCGAAAAGATGGTTACGACCCTCTCGTCCCCGATCTGCGACCATCATGCGCTAATGGATATAGTGGAATAACATACCAACCCCGGTGGCCGAGTGAAAAAGAACTGGCATTAGGACCGGGAGTTACGTGTATCGATACCCGCGCGGGGGCGGTGCATTACACATCACCGGAGAATGGCTAACAAAGCCGGATATAGTGGGTCGTTCGCATAGCCAAACTTACCTCAAACTCTCTCTCATAGTAGAACAACATGTGCAATCATCACGTTATGGTACGGCTATTTCTTTGATAGGACACGCTTTTTACCAGTATACTGACAATCACTTGTATTTATTATAATACAAGGGTGCATGTCTCGGGCGTCAAGTACACGTGAGCGTTGAGGAATCGAGAGAAAAAGCTGAGCCAAGGATGGTCAGAGTAGGGGTAAAGTAGAACTGTATTTAATACAGCTCATTTCTTTTCACCGACCTTTCTGTGTCGTACTTGACCTACATTACACTACAAACGTCTATGTAGGTTCTTGCTAACCACCCATTGCGCGCGTCCAACAGCGATTGGTGGTACAATTAGTCATCATCATCGCCTTCGCCAACCAATAAGTGGAGCGGCCTTAAACATTACCCTTATCGTTACTATTCCTCCAATTTTCTATAGAGAGGTAAGGTCAATCAAAATTATTAATAGATACAATTCACGTTGACATATTAAATATGAATGCCATGTCCCGGGCTCATCCCGTAACGTCACCCCCCATAAACATCAGTCTATACAGTAAATGATTGACTCTTGATTGTGGAAGAGATGTCGCTTCATATAACTTAAGGACAGGAAGTAATTGATTATTCTCACCAACGCGTTTCCTCAAGTCATTGCATGGCAAACAAATCCATGCGAGGGCTACCGAAGACGCCGCGAACGCGTCAGGACGGATGCGTCCAGATGCCGAGTGCGCGAGCCAAGATACAGCGACATGTGTTCATTAATCGCCTACTGCTTTCTAATGAGCAACCTGGAAAGTCAACCGGCGTGGTGCAAGTGAATCTGCACGCGTAGCTCATTTCTTCTCAGTAGACGCTGCGAGTGGCAGTTGCATGGAAGTCGCTCACAAGTTGTCGGTTGGCTACTCGGGCGAAATGGGATCCCCATTACAACTCGAAATCACCCACAGATCCCGCCGATGAGGAAGTGGTTTCGAGAAGAGAAAGCCTAAGCCGATTCGAAGTAGCAGTCTCGACAGGTCTCTGCGCCCCGATTTCTTCGTCGCATCCGACAATTCTGACGATTCGTCTCGAAATAACGAGCGGATCAAATCGCTTGAGTTCGATACGAGTGACAGACACGATGGGGCTGTCTGTCGTGACTTTACCGGTGAATAAAGACAGTGCCATCTCAGCCGAAGCAAAAAATTGTAGCGATCGTGGTGTCAGTTCTTCTGACGGAACCATGCACGAGAAGCGAGAACGTCATATAATTCATTGTGCATCTAGAACAAACTACGCATGCCTCATGGACGGAATTTAGAACATATTGGCGCGTGACATTGAAAGAATAAATTGTTTTTAGACTTGTCAAGGCTTTGTGCCTCTTAGATTATTCAAGGAACTTGCCGACAGACGAAACCCCATCGCATCAAACATGAGTTTACATCGGAGTTTTCGTTATACATCGATGGTACCACGAAAACTATTGCCAGGACGAAAAATCGTTCATGCAAGCGAAAATTCTTTTATAGGCAACATTGAACGTGTTTGCCGTGAAGCGTGACTTGACAAACTTACCGCTTTTTGCTGTATGTTTGAGAATAAATCACCGACTGTTTCTTGGTATAAGCCACACCAATGGCTCGTGAAGCGGGCTTGTCCTACTCGTCATGGGACGACCATTGTCAGAGTTGTATCGACTACTGTTTTTGCGCCCCTAGGAATGGGTTTTCCGTATTGAATGGCGCGCATCTCTTCCGAGATGTATGAAGAGATTGAGACTTTCAATCCCTTAGCGAAGGTCCTGGGCGATCGTTCGACGGTAGCCCTACTCACCCAAAGCTTGCGCTTCGTCTTATTTGCGACGATACCGCGAGCGCTAATCATTAGCTGGAAGCGAGTCTCCCAATTTTTACTCGAGGTGGATTCATTCTCCACCGGACGAGGTAACTCGTCCGAGCTCCATTCTCATCCAGGTGGTTCAAAATATACATCACTAAAAAGTGGTGGACGTCGCGCAAATGCACCAAAGGATGTGATGAAGAAGAAAACACCAGATTCAATCATTCAGCGGGTCAAATCGACGCCTGCGAGAAGGATCGTGGAATACTTGAGCTGTGCGAGGATCTGGATCTCGAGGGGTACAGGAGTTATAGCTTAATTGACTCTGAGAGGAAGCATAGCATATATCACGAAGCTGATTGCTATGAGCACGCTTTTGAACAGTTGAATTAAGAGCAGGGTATATGTTCTCTTGTTGACGAGCTGGCGTCAGCTCGCAAGAGGCCTTCCCAGTTGAGTGGAGAGATATCTTCACTACGTGACCAGTCTGAAGGCCTGCATCGCAAGCTCAAGAATCTAATGGCGATTCTTGAACGTGGAGCAATCTTTACCGATAGAAGAAGCTTTGCATCGACAGTAGGGGCGGAGACGAAGCAATTTTAACGTAGGTTGCGTAAGCATACTACGTGGCATCTCAGTCGTTATGCGTTGCCATGTCGGTGCTACACACGAAATGGGGCCGATGTACTTATGCAGTAGCTTACTGCTGCCACATTAGTCACTGCGTATCTAGGTAGATTTACCTAGAGAGTACGGTCAATTCACCCATATTAAAATAAAAGAACTATATTGGCGTTAGGCCTGGCACAATCTGGGTAAAGGTGATTCGCGTAAACCACTCCTCGAGTGAACCGTTGTCTCCTAACCAACGAAGTCTTTGCAAAGGCTAAATATAAATAGAAACCGACTAGAACTTTGCGAAAAGCTGGTGTTTTTACGTCGCAGGCGGTCATTTACTAGTCATGAATGAAAAGCATCTTCCTTTGACATACCTACTCCCGATTGTTCGTCTATATTTCCGACACAGAAACGGTAATGATGCTCGTCTAGACGACCCAATTGCTTTTGAAGTTGGAGGAAATGAGGAGATTCCTGAGACTTTCGGGGAAGGTCCGTGTCGCTGGTATGAGCATGCCTAGGATTATCAATCACGATGGTGAGCCATGTGGTGGAGTATAACGCCTCTTTGTCATATAGTCATATAGGCGATTTGTTTGATATGAAGTCGGCAATAATTATTCTTACTGAATAATTCATATCACACTGTAAAAATCAAGATACTGATTATTGCGCAATACCTTGGTGCCTTCACCTATAACGTGTTAGGAGAGGAACGTATTCAGCATCCAATTCCATAGCTACCAAAAAAATCATAGAAAAGAATGACCGTCCAACGTTGTTTTTATGCACTCTTCATCTCCGATAAAGCATATAAATGGACATAAGAATGGCCGATGGACCATAAATTTGGACTAAGCAAATTTCATATAGAACAAATTGCTTTAAAGCTCTCATTTGGATAGATTATACGTGGTTTTGACTGACACCTTCGAAGTGCATTATTTCAATGCCGTCTACCAAGGTCCCTCGGATGCCTTAACGACAAACGCACTTGTTCTGCAACCGACGAATTTAATGTGACATTCATTTCGATATAAGATCTAGAGACCTTTATGTTTGAAGCTGTAGCTCTCGCAAATAGTTTGTACACTCTACTGGTCATCGAGGCTGTTAACAATCGTCAGCATTTTTGCGCTGAGGTATATTGGTCATTTGATAGTATGTGTCGCTACACCCACCCGCACTCTTCGACTGACAATGCAATTTGTTAATGTGGTTGCACTGATTATATTTAGTAACAAAAGATAATGAATATCGATCTTTTCTTCGTCAATTGTGACCGGATGAAACAATTGCCAAGACAATCAAAAATGGCTCAAGATGATCGGGCATAGCGCGTTTTTGCACACAAAATATATTTAGGAGCCCCTTTCGACTACTCTACTATATAAGAGAAGTAGTATGGACACTGATCTAATGAATATGTATTATATGGGACATCCAAACTTTGGTGTAAACCATGTTGTCTACCTCATCGGTACACATTTACTATTTAGTGAAATACCTAATACCGCTTGACGCTTTCAGATTTTCACGAAAATGGTCAATTACTGACGCTTTCGGTTTTCACCAAATAATATCACCGCTTAAAAATCGTGGCTTTCACCGAAGAAGGGTCACGGTTATATCGACTCGATTGAACGCATTGGTTTATATTAATTTACAGTTTTTGGGGTATGTGATCAATTCAAATGGCTGCATTACTATAATGCTTTCCATACTTCTAAATACCCATATTATTACCACGTTCTCGGGCACGATAAAATCCGTTCGCGGTTATAACAGGGCTTAACTCGGACAAATGTCGTCGGCTGACTGGCTCCCGGATAGCTCACGTTTTTTATTCTTACGATGCATGGAATCGTATACTGGTTTGGCGGGTGTGAATTTATGCTGTAACGACAGCATATTATAATATTAGTCTGGGATTGTACTGGGCTGTGCCAGTTCAACACAGCTTTCCTTATATCTGGTCAAGTAAACCGTAATCCCAAACCCATATTTAGAGAAATGTATTGTATACACCTCCCCACCCAATACTTCGACCAACCCGTTTCTATCCCTTAACCTTTACTTCTAAGAGAACCATCTCGTATTATTCCCACACGGCCCATTATATATGAGCTCGATCAGAATTGCTTGAGCGATGAAGATTGATTACAGGGATTGAATGAGTTGCCAACTAAGACGATATCGTTGTATTTGGTCATAAGCTGACGCTTATATCATCTAAAAAACTAAACTTGCCTTACAAAATAGACCGAAGTGTTCGGCACTCAACTATGCAGTTGTCGACCATCGACCTTTATTATTCTATGCCTCATGTAAACTTTTACAAAGCATCATTTTACCCGATACGCCCGGAACAAAGGGACTTATCGCCCTGTCAAAATGCATTAGATCATTTGATTTAAGGTAATCTATATGGACTACCAAAATTACTTAGATAGGCAACCTAGTAGACAAGAGGCTGGAAACATTTGAACACTTTTTAGACCGACTTCCAGCATAATTGAAATAAAAAACGAAGATTTATCCATGGATGCGCGTAAGCAAAGCGAACAATATTTGAATAAAAAAAGGTGTAGCAAAACTAATGTGCGACGGCGCGCTATTGCGCATATATGCCTAAGCTTCAGTCGAATTTAGCAAGGGTAAAATTTAAGCAATTCGGTTTACTTAACATCCGCCAATTCTTTCACATATATATATATATATATTGACTTGAAATAGTAAGCGCTAGGTACTTTACTTCTCAATAAAAAGTGCCTGAGCATTCAAGGTACAAAGCGGTGTCCCATATCATGATCTCAGCCATCTTATGTACCCAACTAGACAAAGGTTCTGTGAAAAAAAGTTCAATATTATAAATATGGCTATCAATACTCCTATAAGCGTTAGGCGCAAGCTATTACTGTTCGAAAGAAAATCGGTATGCATGCGCAACTTTACTAAGAGACATCGACATTTTTGAGCTGTTACAGCACAAGAAGATTCGATCGACTCGCACGAAACGAGCTTGATTGGACTATATTGTCCTAGTTTATCTTCTTGGATTCAAATACATGGCATTCGGTTAGAAGCTTGATTTATATAAGAAGTGGATGAATTATTAACGAATCGACGCATCCTTTCAAGACTTAAACTTATGTCGGTCTATCCTGGAAAATATGATACGATGATGGAGAATGATCATGTTTCAGTCGCATGCGAAAGTTTCGCAGAAATAATGTCGAAATGACAGTTAATGACTTTGTAAATACCGAATTCGGTCCGTCGTTTATGTACATTATGCAACGAGCTTGAAAGTTTTAGCTCACCTAGTCAAGTTTACATTCTCTTCTCCTCTCCTAACAATTTGAGGTCATCTTGAGGGTGCAATACGACACGACCATATTTGGTTTCATCCACAGCGTAAACTCTGCCATTATCAGAAACCTACGTTTGGGCTTTGTGCGAATTTATCACAGGCCTTCAACCACGTCGTTAAAAGCACTTTACTTTCGTACTGGTGTATTTTGTATATGGCTTGACTATTATTTGTTGTCGATGATAAGAGCTGTATACCATTACACTGCTTTCTAGATGAATTAAGATCGGTCAACAATTTCATCTAGCTGCGAGCTATGAGCTCGCCTGGACTATTCATTTTTGACGACTATGTAAGTTATCCTCATCAATATTACTGTATATACATCGAGTCATCATCACAAAACGAAGAGCTTGTACGTGTTCTCCAAACTATTTGGCCATCCTTTTTACAGACGATTGAACTGTGGTAAAGCAATCACGAGATTTAACAGCTGAGTAAAGATGTAGGATCTCTCAGATCGCAGTCGTCACTTAAGTTCGAAAGGGGCTCTGATTGGAGGAATACTTTCTGACATGGGTGGCTCACGGTCTTGCTCTAAGCTCTCGATCTCAATCTGATCTCTCGATCTCAATCTGATCTCTTGATCTTGATCTGATCTCTCGATCTCAATCTGATCTCTCGATCTCAACCTGATCTCTCGATCTCAATCTGAGCCCTCGATCTCGATGACCTCTCGATATATGGTCGGGTGTGGTTCACGCTTAAGTTCCAGAGAGAGCGCATTTGGTCAAACCACATAGGTACAAGGGGACGACCTTTGGTAGAGGGAGACACGTAGTTTCAAAGTTCAGGATACAGATAAGGCTAGCAATGTGCTAGTGGATTTGGGTTTGAATGGCTAACATTAAATAGAGTTCAATTTGCTTCTAAGTACACGTGTCGACTTCTCTTCCGAGTTGGATTATTGGCGGCCCGACGTCAAAGGAAGTTGCATACTTAAATCAAGTGATATCCTTGGATTGTTTGGCCAGGGATTGAGGACTCCCAACGAAAAATTCAACTGCGATCAGACGCAGCGGACAACTAAAGGCGAAGGGTGCAAGATCGCGAGACGGCTCAAATGGTCAGAAGGCTCGCGGATCAAGCGCCTACTTTGGACAAGGCGATCTCGTAGAGATCAAGTCGGCTCATATCGAGCGCCTTACAAGTACACCCGTTATTGTGTGAAGGTTTCCATGCGAGAACAACAATGCCTACCACTTACAAGCTTGGCATTGATTCGAGTATACCTGGAAGAGTGCAACCCGCCCCACCGACAGGTACAACAAGGTCAACAAAGTATACAGCACGAAATCGGAGTACCCCCTCCGTTAGTCGGTTGTCCGGGCGCCAGTGTAGAGTTGGGATCGACTCTTCAAAAGAGCGATCACCACTTTACCACAGTGGTGCGCGTGCCCGAATCTTTTGGTGACTCGGAATTTTACCTTGTCTAGCTTAGGGAAGACATCAAGGTTAAGACTGAAACTGGGATTAAAGCGTCAGGGACAGAGGCATTGTCACAGACGCGCAAAATGAAAGGACCCCAGAAGTATCAGAGTTTTGGTAGGGGCTTTGAGAATAAGAAAATGAAAGAGGAAGATCGATCGATTGATCTAGAAGATAAATTTCGACACCCTCCTGAGATCCGTTTGGGGACCAAAGCGGATCGTGCTGCAAAGCATGATTTGCGGGGTGGAAACCGTTCGGTCAAAACCGAACAAGATTCATCGAAAACCACCCTTGTGATGTCAAAGAAGAAAGAGTCCAAGATGGCAGGGACACCGAAAGCCGCGATGGAGCTTGAACAACGCAACCGCGCGATGAAAGGCGAGTATCGACCAGTCAAGTTTGTGGAAGAAGAAGAGACGGCGAAAGGTTGGCAGTTGGACCATATGAAGGAAGAATATCATTGTAAGACACTCAAGACGGTTCTGTCAAACGAACTAGTGCAGAAAATATTGAAGGCCAAGCTGATCGGGAAGATTCAAGGCCCAAACTCAGCTCCAGCGACGGAATCGAACACAATGGGAGGAATTAGCGGAATCGTCCAGATACTACGGGAGGCAGGATTTGTCGCGGGGGCGTTTACGCGAAGATATTACTGGATTGTAAATAAGATCAGTTTATCAGGGCGTGTCGATCGCTGCATGAGGAACTGGTCCCGTTGACGGGTAAATACAAGCGCGAAGATCAAGCGTTTCTGGCGATTGCAGATGCCTAAAGAGGATATCACTTTGGAATATCGCAGTACGTATCAGCGGAATCAGAGATCGGTTCAGATAAATCGATCGATATTCAGCGGATTTCGCTGGGTCCAAGTGGGGCATCTCAATTGCGAGAGCGCATGGTGAAGATCTAGGACGAGTCGTGCTCGGCAGCCAGAGGCGCCAGAGAGGACGTGAGCCCGAACATCCCGGGACCACTAAAGACATATTTTGAAGCTGCCATGAGACGATTTTAATTAGAGCAGCGTGAACAAGCTCACCAAGCAGGTAATCCAAGTCAAACAGTGCGACGTGCTAGGAAGCAGGAGACATATGTCCCGGATGTCGAGATGGAATCGGTCGGATCGCGCCAAGATAGATCATTTACACATTGCCCGGGATCAGATTTCGACGACTCCGAGCAAGACGATTTTAGACGGCCATTGGTAGCGGCTACAGAAACGGCGCCAGGTGGTGGACTTAGCGCTCCGAGGATTCGGATGTTCGCGATCGCAAATCTGAAGGAATTTAACATAAAAGACAGGGACAAAGATCGGGCTAGGAGCTGGATTAGCAAGGTCAAGTCCGCATTTCTACGGGACCAAGCTCCAGACGAAGAAAAGTGCCTAGTGTTTGGAGGTCTACTCACGGGTCCCGTACGGAACTGGTATAAGCAGCTGAAACGATCTACTCGCCGCTCATGGAATGACCTTTTTAAAATTTTTCATGTGCAATTAGGGGGGCTATGGCATGTAGGTTGGAAGGCAGTACTACCACGATTAGAAGCGATCAGAGGAAAAGTCATTGGAGTACCTGTACCGTTTGAATGTCGCAGCGATAAGGGCGAAAATACGGATTCGAGACGGATCGCGAGACATACGCCGTGAACGTGTGGAACACTTCATCGAGACGCTTGATGATCCCGATCTAGCTACTCAATTGACTTTGCTCAGGTTGAAAGACGCAGATAAAATGGAAGAGACGTTTCGCTCTTACCAACTTATGGAAAACAGACGAGCTCAAACATCTACAGTATCGAACAAATTCCGATCGCGATGTACATCAACTTTCTCGCAAACACCGGCGAAACCAGCTCGTGCAGTGAGATTTCTTCGTGTGGAGATCGAGGAAAGTGGATCAAATTCAGATCTCAGCAGATTGAACGGGGAAGAAGAGCCACGGAATGTGTTTGTGGCCGCGACCTCATATCGACTGGAGGATTTGGGAGACGAAGGGGCGGATCCTGGTGAGAAGCTTCTGAAAAGTAGTGCGGATCGCATCACGCTAAATTAAACGTGTACCCACTGCGGCTCAAAAAGGCATAACGACCAGGGGTGCTGGAAGGGATTGAACGTACCAGAAGCCTGGCCTCAAAATGCATCCATCGGACAAGTGCCTGCATGTGTGTGTAGCGTGTGGAGAGATACATGACTGTGGCAAATGCCCAATGGAGGAATTCTACAACCTGATCCGCAAGTAGTACGTGCCCAGCAAGCATGCTGTGATGTTCCCGCCCAGGGTTGAGGAAATATTAAACCAGGACGCCCGCCAGGTTAGAATCTGGTACGAGCCGAGCGTCATAGGCTTTTCATTTATGCATTTGTTGAAAGGCAAAGGAGAGATCAAGAGTTTAACAAACTGATCTATTTGATCGGTAATATACGTGGTGGTTCTACTTTAGTCTCTCCGATCTCAAGTGTGGAACGGGTGGACGAATATACTCGATTTCTATGAAAATCGAACTCGATCTCGACCCAGAGAAGTCGCGCGGGTATTGGAAGCATCACACTCCGGGGAAGTGGTTTAAGCAAGCTAAGGCTGTGTAAAAGATCAAGAACGAGAAAGCCACCATGTTCTTTGAATCAGACGCGGAGGTATCAATCATAGAAACTACCTTTGCTCGCAAGGTGGATTGTGTGATTGACGAAAGTCATCTTGAGGAATGTCTTGGGCTCGGGGATGATGCCTACATGACAGTGGGAAGAGCCAAGATCAAAACCACCTTGGAAGGATTGTTTGTATGTTACTTAGACGTATGGGCTGGAAATCAAGCAGGATAAAGAGCCATACTGGGTATGGATTTTAGTATAGCAGGTACCCGTTTAGGTCTGGCCGATGGAACACAATGTCTGCCGGAAGAAGTCCAGATCAGTTTAGCAGGGCGAAGACCACCGTACAGATCGAATGCATCGGCAGTCATTCTTAACTATCAGTATATAAGTATCCCGGCAGGAAATTTGACCGAAGTTAGGATCGGTATTAATCCTTCGAGGTCCAAGGTTTGTGTGAGGCGAGATGCAACCTGGTTGCCTTCGGTGAAGGCCGGACGGGCAAGATTATGCTCTTGCAGCTCACAATGGTGTGTATACACGATCTGGTGCTAAAATATAGTGCCCCGCTGGCCTTGTAAATGACGGAGAACATGATACCTCGAACTCCAGGATATGTGTCGGCTGGATCGAGACGATGTAACGAATGACAGCGTTAGACTACGAAGCTATGGTAGAGCTGAAAGCGGAGGAAATCGAAACATACGCGGGGCCTTTAGTAAATAATCCGAATTGCAAAAAGCCCATGCGGATTATAACTCGACCTTAGAAAGCAAAAGGCGTCAAGAACCCCATTGAGATCGAAGCGCGATCTCAACCGGACTGTGGAGAAATCGAGGCGCGATCTGGTTTAAACTGTAACGTTACGGTTAAGATTTATGAAGATCACGCTAAACGAGTAGACGAATATGGTAGAGATAGGAGGTCTGTGAAAGATTCATGTGGGCTAAAATATGTTAGCAAGGACCCGGGACAATCAAGCGTAGAAGGCGAGGATGAAGATCGTGAATTAATAGGTCTAGACCTTCTAGATCGATCTGATCAACTAGCGCAAGGAGCCGGCGTAGTTCCAAGCGACGGGGACGCGAAGGAAGAAGACCCATGTTCTCTACCAGTGTATTGTCATGAAGGAGGTAAGTTATTCGCAGAAGATGTCGAACAGCATATTGAGGTACTCCCAAAGGTAGCAACATAATCAGCAGAGATAACCATTGATGATGTCCAAGTTGGAGATCCTGTTGCTCAATCATCCGAAGGTTAATAGGAATTGCGACAGTTGATATAAAGAGACAATCATCTGTTTATTGAAGAAGGCAGTGCTTTACCCCGGCCGCACGCGGGGCTGTATGCGATATCGATGTCGATGACGCGAATCCAATTGCACAGCGTGTACGGCCGTTTTAATTTGAGTTTCAGTAGAAATTGGCAGACCTAATCAAGTGTTTTTGTCGGCAAAAATCATTAGACCTTCGATGTCGCCATGGGCTTCGCCAAAAGTCGTGATCATAAAGGAAATCGGCGAATACTTTAGGATATGTATTGATTTTAGGCTGGTGAATTAGCTAAATTGGCTGATGGTATACCCCATTATGCTTATCAGCCAGCTGCTGCAAGAAATTAACAAAGCAGTGTGGCATGCTACTTGGATATGACTAGTGAATTTTTGGTTGTAAAAATGACCGAACGGCCCAGTAAAATTTTTGCGTTCATTACCCCTTCAGGTCTATTCGGGTGGTTAAGAATGCCGTTCGGGTCGAAGAACGCTCCACAAATTTACCAGTAATTGATTGAAAACGCTTTGTATGGATATCTAAAGATTGGTGAGAACATGGGCTCGACCACAACGGGTCAATCAAAGTTAATTGACGTGTTTACGGAAGGAGAACCGGAGACAGATCAATCTCCGTCTGTGCTTGGCAGACGATCTTACATAGACGACATATTTTTTCTAGCAGCAATGTGGACCTCCTTATGCGACAAGGAGGAACGATTTCTAGCAGTGTGTGATAGATGTAATTTACCAAACAGCTTGTCTAAAAGCTTCTGGGGACGGCGTAAAAAAGATTACCTGTGTCACCAAGTATCAGAAGCCGGATCGGAACCTGAACCTAAAGATCTGGAGTCGCTAGTAAATTTTCCGTTCCCTACGTCATTGCGCTCTATGCAGACATTCTTGTAAAGTATGAACTACTACAGCAGATTTGTCAAAAACTTTGCGATCAACGCATCAGTGCGGTACAAATTAAGGGAGACCGAGTTTTTTGAGATCAGATAAATGGGCATTGGTGGTACAGCGACCACAAAGACAGGTAAAGAAAGTCGTTATCCAGCATGGATGAAGGAAGAGAGAGTGATCCAAAAGAAAGGACCCGGTGGGAGAAGGCCCTGATTGCATTAAACATGCTGAAAGCCAAGATCGCCACCACCCCGATACTTAAGCACTTTGACCCAGATCGGATCCCGGTGATCGCAGTGAATGCAAGCACGTGGGCGGTGCCAGCGTCACTTCTGCAAGAATACGACGAATTGTATTGGCCGGTGACTTTTGTAAGTCGCACACTCAAGCCAAATGAGATTAACTGTCACATGGTGGAGAAAGAGGTGGTAGCTCTACTAAATTGCCTGGAAGTATGCTACAGCTGTTACGACACAAGTCAATGCAAAGGCATCATTCGTTGATAAAGCACAAGTTCCTACGTATGAAAGGGAATGAAACCAGAGTGCTGATCGATTAGTGAGCTCGGCTTTGCAACAGGAAACAAATAAGTCCTTCACTCTGACTCTGAAATGCAGACTTTGTATCGTTAAATCGATTGGATAAATAGATCATACCGAACAAATTATACCATTTGGTAATGATGGCTGAGATCACTCGATCAATATCACGAAGCCGCGGAAGGCCCGAGGTTCTCCGCGAAGAAGTGGTACAGCAGATTCGGATCGAGCGGATTAAACAGCCGCAAGAGGAGAAAGGTTGGGTAGCTAACTTAAAGAACCATCTGGTTGAAAACGTAACCCAGATGAACGATGAAGATGCGAAAACTTATTCTCGAATTACTCTAGATTATAAAGTGGACGAGAACGGGCTGATATTTTTCTGTCCCAGATCGTCAAGGCCATCGGACGATCGAACATATGTGATTTGCCTCGTGGTGCCTGAATTGTTGCAACACGACTTTTTTGCATCACTGTCACACGAGTCTGAAAGGATGCCACTAAGGGATCGGAAGGACTTACAAACGCATTCGATACACTTTTCATTGAAGAGGGTTGTACCGGAGCGTCCAAAATATGTGGGCGAGTGTGTAGATTGTATTACGAGAAAGGGGCTACCTCGATCTCCGGGGGAGGAGGGGTCGCCAGGCAACGGTCAAGCCATGTACTTGTTTCAAATGATTGCGACGGATCACATACCCTCTCTTTCTAAGTCTTTCAAAGGGAACACAGAGTTGATGTTGTGGTTGGATCTATTCTCAGGATATGTGGTGGCTAAAGCAAGCACATCCAGAACGGCGCAATCAGTTGCAGAAGGATACGAGGAATGTGTGCTTCGGAGTTTTGAACCAAATGAAGTAATACGGCATGATTGGGAACCCGGATGCATGTCAGATTTTTTTCGAGCATTTAACAAGATCGCCGTATAGAAGCAACGTGCTACTATGGACTATCACATTCAATCAAATGGCACAGCTGAACGCATGGTGTAGACGCTAACTCGAGCCATCAAGATGTATGTTGCAGACGTAGATAAAAAGGATTGGGAGAAAACGCTGAGAGATTGACGCTTGTGATCAATACGGCACAAGATCGCGTACGCGGAGACACTCCGTTTTACCTGATCGACGGCTGGGATCCAAGATCGACGTTGGAGGCGACTCTACCATTGGGATTTACCAAGACACGTGTTCTGGACTCAAGGGAATGGCGATACTATATTTAGCGTTAATACCAGCGAGCTAGATCGACGGGGAATGAGCGACTCAAGATAGCGATCCGAGATCGATCAGATTGAAATAATGCAGATGCTGATCCGCACAACATAGAGAGTGGGACGCAAGTATGGCTCTATCTAAATCGAGTCAAAGATGGATACGCCCATAAGCTTGCACTCATGCGGCATGGGACATTTCGGGTGGTTAAGCTATGCGGAGACCATGCGGTCCGTTTATAGATTTCGGGAACGCCATTCAGATTGTTTCCGGTTGTGTACGTCTCCAAGTCTAAACGGGTGGTGGCATTTCCAGATCGGCCGAATAGTGGACCGACGGTGGGAAGTATAGATCGCGTCGATTTTTGATGAATCCCTCCTGCCTGATGATAGTTTAGAGATCGAATTAAACGCTGATAAATACGAAGTCGAGAAGATTTTGGATGTGCGATCGGGACGTAAGACCCGTTACGGTCGGATACATAAACAGTATCTAGTACGGTAGAAAGAGCACAGCGATCTGACTTGAATAGACGAAGCCGATCTGAACTGCGGAGCGTTGTTTTTAAGAATTTGATCGGAATCGGGTGAGTCGAAACCGTGTCGAAGTTATGCAATATCACGAGAAAGGTACTGGCAGCTAACGGAGTGGGGGGATAAACGTACAAGGAGGTTTTACGAGGAGGTGGATAGGCTATATGTGAAATGAGTAGCGACCTTTGATCGCGGAGATCCGATCGCGGCTAAAAAGCCGTAAGAAAAGAAGCGACGCTAATCTCAGGAGGAACGCACGAGAAGAAATTATATTTAAGTACGGAAGCTAAGTAATCCAAAATAGCCACTACGCGGGAAAGAACTTGCCGGACAACCTTGAGATCGACAATCCGGGGTGACCCACCGGCAAGGAGCAATACCGGGACCTAAACAGGTCATCGGCCTCCAGCTATGACGGAGCATACAACAGATCGGGGATGTCTAGATTTCGGTGCTTGTCACCTAGATACCACAGTGGAACTTCTTTGAACGTTGGGAGATGCAGAAAAAAGGGGTCAAGCAGGATTTCCAGATCGCAGTGGCCCGCGACCATATTGTCGAGAATGTACTGAAGGACCTGCTTCCACCAAGCTTCAGCTCGCGAACGTCTCTGTTTCCTCCATTTGCAGAACTCAGCGAGACGATTATCATTAAGTCGCTGCTCACGGGAGATGTAAATCGTATGAGTCAATTCCCATAGGGACTGAAGACTTCGATTGTCATATTCTTAAACAGGGTGGAAAGCTGGTCAAACCACTCTACATGATGGAACGAAATCGGCGTAATCCGTCAAAAGCCGTTTTTCAAGGTTCCGAGGCATACAACATCTTGATCTGAGATATCGACACCAATCCAGGGACCCGATCAGCTGCAACGGGTGGATATTTTCTTACCTTTAAAGTAGGGAATTAATGCCGTTTCGTTTTGACGAAGTGTTGATAGAAGAAAATCAACGTTCAACTCAGCAACGCTGATTCGGCTATCCTCCGTGACGATTTAGAAATAACATAAATAGAAGATCGGGTCACGCGATCCCCGGTATCCCGGGATCCACTCAGCACTATCGCTCTTATATTTAGGCAGACATCGATTGTCTGGCTGCGTTAACAAAAGGTTAACGGATGGACGCGGACTGTCAGTCACGCTGATCTTCCCATCGGAATCACTGGAATCGCCGATAGGATCTGCGTGGGAGGTTGCAGTCGCTGCCAGTTTACCAGGGAAATCCACAACGATAGTAGAGGCGAACGATCCAACCGAACGTTGACGTCGGGCGCGCGGTGGATTGCGACGAGAAGAGAATGTGGTCCCGATAGCGCGGCAAGTGACGCATCTTAGGCCTCGATAGATTCTTCATCCTCATAATCCGGTAGAGCAGAACGGCGTAGTCTGGACTTGCCAGGTTTGCGAGCACGCCGAGCTCCCGCAGTATCTTGGCGGGTCTTGGGATCGGTCAATCTCCCCGATTTACCAACCATATTTGATTTAGAAGTAAAGATCGAGGATCGAGTGGCTCTCTTTGGGACGGGCTGTGCCTGTGAAGGCACCGCTTCACGTGGGCGCTTGCGGTTTGGCAAATTTAGATCGGAAGGATTGGCGGCCCCTAGGATGGGATCGATTGTCGCTATGGGCGTTGAGATCGGTACAGGATTGTCTGTCACCAGCGAAGCCAAACGATTCTGCAACGCAAGATGGTCTTGGACAGCGCACTCTCTTTCAGCAGTCTAGTTCGACAATTAGAGGCGCAATTGAGTGATCACGGAGTCGCGGTCCTGCAAAACACGTTGTATCCGTGCCCGTTCCGAAGATTGAGCAGCAACGTTCGCCTGTTCTCGACTCAATTCCGCTTGAATCTCCCCGAGCCGCTCAACAATGCGACGAAGCTTGTATTGTGATTGAGCGTACGCTTTCTTATACTGCGACGTTTTTTCCAGCTCTTGGTCGGGTCGATCCGACAGCGCTTCACGTTCAGAGACCAAGCAATATGCGGCTTCATCAATTTGCTTGCGAAATCCGGCGATCTCGCGGTTATATTTTTTTGGGCAATATGGCGGGCTTGAATGGCTTAAAGAAGCTGTTTTGTCAGGTGCACGATCTCGGAGGCCTGGTCTTAAATCTCGGCATCTTGCTTCTGGATCTTGTTTTGGAAGTTGCCCAGCTCCTCACGACACCCTGTCGTCAGTTGTGACTCATCTTCGAGTTACTTGCGCAGGGTATTGTACTAACCTTGGACGAAATTAACGAACGAAGATGAAGATGCACCATACTCCCGACGGCGCTCTTTCAGGTGGCGGTTGCGGGCGAGATAACGCGGTCTCCATGTCTCCATAGCGGTCCACGATCTCCTGGTGATGATCCAACTGAAAGAAGACGGACTCGATCGTTTCTTTCACCGATACCGGTCGATCGTAGACGATGACCCCAGGCATACGCTAGGAAGCGTAACAGACTTTCGAGAATTGGAGCGCCGGATGTCGTTGTAGATTGAGGGAGTGTGCGGGGCATAGATTTGAGGCAAACTTGTGGTGGGAACCGGATTTGGACTCACGTCAAACGTACCATTCGATGTATACATGGCGGTAATCATCGAGCCATTGCACTCTTCCACAACAAGCGTGAAGGCGTCCGAACAGCCAGAGCTGAAGTTATCCGACAAAGCAAATACCGCCAAAGACGTAACGGGTTGAGATCCAAAGACGCTCGATCTGAAGTTAGACTGATGGGTGGAGTCCGAGGTGTCGCAATCCTGCATAGTGAATAATCCAGTATGGTGAACAAAATGGGGCCACGAGTTGACGAAATGCGGAGGATCCACAGCTATATCGACACCGTTTGTCGACAAGCGGTGCAGGGGACGGTTGTGGTAAAGCAATCACGAGATTTAACAGCTGAGTAAAGACGTGGGAGCTCTCAGATCGCAGTTGTCACTTAAGTTCGAAAGGGGCTCTGATTGAAGGAATACTTTCTGACATGGGTGGCTCACGGTCTTGCTCTAAGCTCTCGATCTCAATCTGATCTCTCGATCTCAATCTGATCTCTTGATCTTGATCTGATCTCTCGATCTTAATCTGATCTCTCGATCTCAATCTGATCTCTCGATCTCAATCTGATCTCTCGATCTCGATCTGATCTCTCGATATCAATCTGATCTTTCGATCTCAACCTGATCTCTCGATCTCAATCTGAGCCCTCGATCTCGATGACCTCTCGATATATGGTCGGGTGTGGTTCACGCTTAAGTTCCAGAGAGAGCGCATTTGGTCAAACCACATAGGTACAAGGGGACGACCTTTGGTAGAGGGAGACACGTGGTTTCAAAGTTCAGGATACAGATAAGGCTAGCAATGTGCTAGTGGATTTGGGTTTGAATGGCTAACATTAAATAGAGTTCAATTTGCTTCTAAGTACACGTGTCGACTTCTCTTCCGAGTTGGATTATTGGCGGCCCGACGTCAAAGGAAGTTGCATACTTAAATCAAGTGATATCCTTGGATTGTTTGGCCAGGGATTGAGGACTCCCAACGAAAAATTCAACTGCGATCAGACGCAGCGGACAACTAAAGGCGAAGGGTGCAAGATCGCGAGACGGCTCAAATGGTCAGAAGGCTCGCGGATCAAGCGCCTACTTTGGACAAGGCGATCTCGTAGAGATCAAGTCGGCTCATATCGAGCGCCTCAAGTACACCCGTTATCGTGTGAAGGTTTCCATGCGAGAACAACAATGCCTACCACTTACAAGCTTGTCATTGATTCGAGTATACCTGGAAGAGTGCAACCCGCCCCACCGACAGGTACAACAAGGTCAACAAAGTATACAGCACGAAATCGGAGTACCCCCTCCGTTAGTCGGTTGTCCGGGCGCCAGTGTAGAGTTGGGATCGACTCTTCAAAAGAGCGATCACCACTCCACCCCAGAACCTTTGTTCACGACATCTGCCACGCCAAGAACATTTCGGCAATACTAAAAAATTTAGCGCGGCGAAGAGCATGTGGCTCGATATGGCGAAGCTTATCGTGCTGCCACTATTTCACTGGTATATGGACTTTACGAAGCATCTTCTTTTTATCGCGCAAGAAAAAGATGAGAAAAAAACTACAAACGGACAACTGACCACGATTAAAATCACTTATATGAGACATTCATGCTAATAACTCAAATTATATGTCTACGAAATGCACATTTGATACTCTCTTTAAGTTGACCGGGAATACGCTCATCGATAATAAACGTTGTTTTGCAGTAATTAATCCGCCAATTTAGTGCCTTATTTATTTTAGCACTAAAAAATTCTAGGACTTATTTGTAATTTTATTTTATACGCTCGTATATTCTTCTAGCCGCAAGAATAAGCCACAACATTATTTGACGCCAGGTACAAGTTTTGCTCGCTCGAGAAAATTTAATTTGCCCTTATTCGCGCCTGTAGAGGGTTCACGGACTTTAAAGACAATAGCTGTGACATGTTATGCTGACGTCCAGTGCTTAACGTCAATCAATTTGTTACTCAAAGAAACCTTTATATCGACGCTTTGATCCGTACAATTTGAATTATAAGCCATCTTTCTCTTTCATGTATGAACCTTTACGCCGATCCCAGGTGATAATATCGCACCCACAAACAGTCGGGGGGAAGCACTTGACTCCCACTGGAATTTTTTAATCGTTGTAATAAATACCCGCCTTCACCCGGAAGACGTTTTTTTCAAGAGCAAGACCACCAGGGTGCCTGCGCCATTCATTCTTATATTCTTCATCATACATGATACAAACGGACGCTTAATAGATGGAAATTATGGAATTTGGCGATGACATGAATACTTTTCGAGCCGAAATTCGTAACCTATATATCTGTCTTTTAATTTTGGGGCTGCGAAGAAAGATACTATTCTTCTTGCGCTTCTACCTATATCAGTGAGTTTGATCAACTTTTCACTCGCCTGAACAGCTTGTTGAAGCCTTAGCATCTATCATCGGCCAGTGAAACGTCATAATACCTGCACCTTTCAGTACTTCGTTGCTTCATATCATCTCAATATATGAGCTTTTATTGTCTAGGGCTTTGGAAAAACGTAGCAAACCAAGTGCCGCAGTGCTACCGTTGTCAAGCTTATGCTTGGATAGAATTAATAAACCACTTTGTGGGTTAAATAAAATAAATAAGAGAAACTTATTACTTTCAGTACGTTCTAACTTGCCTTTCAGACTACAGCTTCACGCGATTTTATACATTAATATTTATATCACCTTTTCAATGTATTTGCCTTGTGCCACATATATGGTATACATACACGAGGGAGCGCCCTATCAATTTTGTTACTGTGAACACCCGGCTGCAGCCTATAGTGCTTGGACGGACCGTTTTTAATACAGAATGAAATACATCTTAAATTAAGCATCGTGCATGTATACTAGGCGGAGGGTAGAATGAGCGCAACGGAGGCTTGCATTTGTGACCATTTTTTACTCCGTTATATTGGTGGCCTTTCGCAGTTTCAAACTATAATGGAACGATCTGGTATTCAATTAGAGGAGGCAAACATTTTACATAGTCATAATGGGTCCAATGTGTTTAAACGTTGACACTGAATAAAAACTTTAAGCATCGAAAAGTCGACTTTTCGAGCAATGATATTAAGCTGAGGCTGCAGACCGATGAACTATTGGCTCTTTAATACCTCTGACTTGGTCGTCCTGTACGTGAAGTGTAGATGCCATGACTTTCTAACCCGGACTTAAAGCTCCAGCAACATATCCTCTTGAGTTCATTGTTCTAATGTTGTACAATATTAACCCAATATGCCTTGAAATGTATGTACTTTATCTTTTGAAGTCCATTCAGATTGCGGACACAGCTGTATTTACTGTCGCAGTACACACTCGGAACTAATTCTAAATGGAACTAAAATGCTAATAAGGCACATGCTGTTAATATCCCTTCAGTTTTTATCGTTGCCTCTCTCGGAAGACTCGGAACCTTTTTCTTTCGCATTTGTTGTCTTCGATCTGCAATTATACTCGAATTTATTGTATCGGTTTGGTATCGTGTCGGTTTGTGATTCCACTGTAACGTAATTTAAGGCGACCTGTATGGCGTCACTTTACAGGAATAATAAATCAGCCATTTTAACAGATAATAGACGTCTACGATATCGAAAGTGACAGAACTATTACCGACCACCATCCGGTTTTTAATGTTGTAGTTTAAGCTTCCAGGTAGCTTGTGGGCGAAGCTCTTTCACGTCCCGTTGCCGTGTGACTATTAACACACTACAGTACAGGGTGTGATTTATAGCATGGCTACAGATTTAGATGAATTGGGTTTACCCAATTTCCTACCGTATTTTGTAATATAAATTGAACTTACGCTAAAACGTAATACGACAGCAATTGTAAGAGTCACCAAGGATGATAGTATTTAATGTAAAGTGCTCATAGTTTTTTTTGCTGTACTTGATATATGTAGACTATTGACACGCACTGTTGAGTTCAATCCTTTATACACGTTAGTAAAATTGCATTTGAATAGAAGATACTTACTACTTTCGTTGATCACTCGCGCTATATTCATCTATTATACGAGTTAATTTTATAACACAAGTTATATAAATCTTCGTCACTTATAGCAAGTTAATAAACCTAATTAATGAATGTCATTTATCCATATACATATGTCGTATGACCTGAAATCGCCGCGAAAGACTTCAACGCAGCTGGATGTTTTTTTTCAGACAAGACGAGCATCTGTAGAATGGGCGATTTGGAAGGACTTGGAAGTTGTCAAATACGCATCTATAAGGGTCGAAAATGGTCTCTGTAATTTTAATACTAGAAGATCGGCTTTGACACCTTCTTCTTAAGCTATTGAAAATGTATGTTAATTATCAAAAGAGTAAAATGTGAAAAAAGCTTTGTATTCATTTTAAAATAAAGTTTGTGTAGCGTGTAGGAATTAACTTTGCGAAAACACGTTTCCGTACCACCAGTGCTCCAATACCTGTGAAGTAATTTTAAAAACTATTGTATGGGATGAAGCACTTACGCTTCTGACTTAACAGTATGTTTGAATAAAAAAGAGCTTCTTATATAGGCTGTACTTCAGATCATATCTAATAAATTAAATTACGGTCCTAGGTTATGTGAAATGTTCTGGGCACTTGTGCAATTGTTCACATATTTTTCCATCACAATACGAGCTTCGTGATGTAGTCAAAGAGATTGGATTCTCATGGATTTACATCATATATATGATACATGTTTTAACAGGTTCTAGACAAAGACTAATTATACCTTCATGTCATCCGTCACCCATACCGCTTTTCCAAAAACACATTCAAGCGCTTTCGCGAGCTGTTCCTAATGGTAATAATTTACGTCTTAATTTTTTTACTGCCACATAGTGCAACACCATCTTGTTGCGTGCACCTTTTAAGTCGTACGAAGTGGACGTAAGCCGACTAAATGTGCACAGTATGTTTCAAATACCGTGGTGTCGCGTTTTCAATTATGGTCGTACGCCCCGGTATTATATATTATGTAAGAAAAATGTTATAGGAGACCGCCGACTAATACGTTAAAATTAGATAAATCATTTAAGGTCCAAGCAAAGCCGACGATATTGAAATATAGATAGTAAATGCAACTTTTTTGATGAGGATAGGATTTAAAATGTATTGACAGATTTGGTTTGCCTTACAAAGAGGTACAATGACGGTTAAAATGGAGGCTAAAGGATAATATTTAGCTTTTTGTGAAAGTTAACTCGACCAATTGTTGAAACAAGTGACGTACTATTTAAGTATATCACACGCTTTTTTAGGCAGATCCACCCTGTCGAAGTTTAAACATTAAAATTTTACTAAGACTTGAAATTTATAGCCACTGTGTGGAGTAGATTCATTAGTCGCATCGTATTTCTACATTTATCTTATGCGTAAGAGCTGTAAAGTTACTTCAATTCATTTTTTCGTTCAAATTTAAAAGAAATTTTTGACCAATATTCGTTTGCACATGTACATTTGCCTGCAATTTTTACCTGCATCGTATACTTCTCCTATCTATGGTATTTGCGCTGTCGGTACATTATCTATCATCGTCGCGTCCACCGTCCATGGCGTCGCAATTGCACAAAGATCTGATATTAAGGCCTTAAATTACTGAGACTGATTACTCACGTGCCAAGGATTTTTTCAGGATGAAGACATTTGTCTACGAACAGGGGACCTTTAAATGAGAAAAATGTGCCCCACTGATGTACCGTGATGGCCACTATTGTTATCTTAAAAACAAATTTCTCATATATGTCATCTGATTCTGACTTAGCATCTTTTTGACCTTCTGCTTTTTCTACCTTTTGTCTGCGATTTTTTTTCGAAATTACTAGAATTGCACATGCATGCAAAAAAACCATCTTGTTGTGTCTGAATATTGACCTAATAAATAGGAATGGGAGCAAACGTGCAAGAATAAGTATTTCTATAGCATACGTTCCTCTTCTTTATTAATATGTCTACTCTATTTAGGGGTACAGATTGCGTCTGTAGTGCGATTGCGCTAGGTAACAAGTATTACTAGCGTTGGTTTACCACCAAATTATCTACCAAAACTCCACCATTGTTTTTCGCCTTCATCATCCTCGAAAGCCACCCGAATGCGTCATTGTTTATTACCTTAATCTCTTGAAGGAGAAGTGTCTTTATAACGCGTCAAGCCTAAATACAAAATGATATTCATAGCCCTATAAGGGTTAAGAACCGTTATAGTCAAGGCGGAGATTGAAATAAAATCGTCGGGTCTGTGGAATTTGCAGCTGCATAATAGGATATGAATATAATGGTCAACGTATTCTTCCGGCGCGGAATTCAGTCCATGATAAAATTGTATTATAAATGAAACTAAATTATATGGAAAAAAGAATAGACTATCAAATTATTTTGTATTTCTCCCGATTTTAAGACCATTTACGCTTGCGAAAAATTGAACTGTCTTGCCATAATATACTGCTTTTTAGAAATGCGCTGCGGAGTGTGATGGGACTAAATGGGAAATATGTCGTTTCATAAATACCTTTTGACTACATATTGGTAGTTTTAGAAAATCTACTGATCCGAAATGGTACTGATCCATCTGCATACGATTCATAACCATGATAAGTTTTGCCTCATATTAATTATTGGAATGTTCGATCAATTAACTCCTATCTACCAATCGAGGATCCATATAGTGTAAACGCTTACGACTTTTCCGGATAAAACACGCGTCAGCGTTTGCAGATTTATAAAGTACAAGTCTAGAACAGCGATATTAATTAAGCGGGTCACGTTCGTATATTTAGGCTAGAAAACGATACGTGGTAAGCGGGTACCTTGTCTCTTGGAGCATATATTATATTGCACGAGATGTAATTCCGATGAGACATGATCAGTGATACCGCATATGTTACAGCTAAATCAGGCGTAAAACGTACATTTAAGTATACTGTCGTCGTTAAGTAATTTTTATGCTACAAGCCTATCCTAGTATGCAAGCAAGACTATCTATTTCGACTATATCCTAGCAAAACAGATGCTTTCAACTATTAATGTAACATGATAGATAAGTTAAATTTTTTTAAAACTCTTCGTGGGTGTTACTGCGCGTGATTTACACAAACCAATCTATTGTAAAAATAATGATTTCGTTAAAATTTATATAAATAAGCCATTTGTGGTATTATTGGGTGGTGTAGGCATCATAAATGTATTGTGCTATTCGCAATCTTAAAGTGACTAACCTAAGCCTTAAAGGTGTAATAACATCCGAGCAAACTTGATATCATTAATATACTGCGCTGTCTACTTTAGAATCCTATGACTTTAGTTTTTACAACGATATGTCTAATTTTGAACAATCTGACGGGCGTAATGTTCGTGTTGTAATTAGAATCTAAATGTAACATAAAGCGAAGTCGATCATACAGCATTCAGCATTTTGAGCTGGTAGCGGCACTATTTTCAAAACCTGTATATAGAATACTACTTTTACAGCTTTACCGCCATTATTATTTTAAAAATAATAACTTAAAATAGATTCTGTAAGAAATCGGCTTCGTCTTCATGATATGAATTATTCGGAAATTTAATATTTTTTTCTCGAGTGTTCAAGTATGAAATGTTCGACCTGGTCGCGTGCATGCCACTATGCCCTACACGCGTGAATGAAGTTTAAACCCGATTGGGTTTGAACCATTATCGCCAATTTGATGTAATTGTAGCAAAATATCAAGATAAAGAAGTCGCGATCCATCAATTTATATCTCGATCGTGGACTTATACTGCGCTTATATTGCGGATTTATGAAGTAGCTACTCGGATCGAAAGTATCATTCAAATATTAGCTCACCTCGTGCTACGTCAATTGGCCAAACTGATTGCGTTGCAGGCAGACATCTATACAACGTTGCATTTTTTTTGATGTAATACGCTAAAATTGTTAAAATAAATTTCATTCGCCTTGTTAGAAAAACTTGATAATAGATCCATCTGACTCTTGACAAATTCAGTCATCTCGACAATTTAAGTTTCATTCAGTATGATTCGCGTGCGCCGTATCGAATTTAAATATATGTCTTGCAAGTCCTTGTCACTTCAGGACAGCCGTCGAGATGAAATGTGAAAGGAACATAGATAAGAACACAGGGTGACGTTGGGGACGTCATATATATCATTTGTTGGCAAATTAGGCGAAGCGGGTCTTTCGAAGGTGATTGTAATTCGTTTTGCGTGTACGGAATACAACATTTAAATAACGTCTTCTTCTCATCACAACCCTTCAGAAATATTTAGCGAACTCGTGCCATCGAGGGCTCCACATCCGTCCCCAATATATGTGTGGCCCATATTTCATACAAACAATCTTGACTGCAACACACTTTAATTACAATACAATATTCAGTGGATCCCGACTTATCTTAAACCGTCTCGAATACTGGATGCTACTACTGGATCGCGAATTCTGGATCGGAAATCACTAAACCGCGTTACAATGGAAACCGTGCATTGTGCTGATCCCAAATTGCTGGTCGCGTGATGAAACTTGCTCGATTATATTTGTTTTCGGAAAATACGATTTTCAATAAAATACACGTTCAATAACAAATATGCGGTCTTCAAGTCCTAGGAATCACAAACAAATCCAGCCGATACACATCGATTTGCCGTCAGTGAAATAATTCATTACATCCATCGATCCCGTACGACGACCGTTCAATTGTCATTTTGTCGACGAATCCTCAAATTTCTTCTACAAATCTTGTGATATGATGGTATCGAATAAATTATCGAATTTTTCGTTTCGTTAACGCGTGATCGAAGAGTAACACGAAATTACATCGTTTTTAATGGCCATTAATCCGCTAAGTTCGTCGCGTATTGCGTCCTATTATCAGGTCGCACTTGTGAGTGGATCGGAATGGGTTCACTTTTTATTGAGAACAGTTTTCGTGATTAATATACATCCATTTTATTTGAGCGCTGTATAAGATCTTAATTACATGAAAAATTATATTTGTCACGTTCAATTGGGAATTTATCCTGATGCGCAAGCCGGTCATCGACAATCTTTTAGCATCGCTGGACTAGACAGACGTTCGATCGATCGCTGTCTGCAAGCAGTAAGTACACTGCGCACCGACTAAATATATCGCTACTACGTTTTTAAAATCAACTTTTATCCGTCTCTGCGATTCATTTACCACATGTAATTTCATTCACGCAATCTAGTAATCTAAGATGTAACTCATTAGTCCGTGGTATGTCTCATTGATGCTGTAAGTTGCTTCTTGTCTGAGAGTAATTGTTTTTTGTACGATCATTCATCCTCTCTTTTCCTGGGAAAGTGAGGATAAACATCGTCCGATACTCTATTTGAGTTGTATATCTCCAATCTGCAGAACTTTACCCTATCAAGCTTGATCATATATGATGTAAAAATGTATATCAAATCTAACAAACCTTGTATACCGGGCCGTTTTATGCTTAAGTTCGTTCTATTCGCCCTGAATCCTGTTGCCTACCATATTGAACACTCACGTCTAGCGACTGCTGCGGTGGCGTCCTTTGTCGTGACAAATTTCGGGTGTGTGACTACCCACACCGAATTTTAAGCATGAATCTTTTATAAGCAAAACGGATATTATTAGCTGAAGGCATCTTGTTGAGTCAGACACTAAGCGATACCAATAATAGCTTCACATGGTTAGGAAATGGTCAACCGTCGGCTTAAACGTTAAAAAAAATCGCACCGAATCGGTCGCTTCGTCCTATTTCTGTAAGTTGGATAAGGAGATTCATCTTATTTGCGATCGAGTTTAGTTCTGACATAATTACAATGATACAGGTCCTTCGATCAAATTCCATTCTTGTCGTCTTAACCTCAAACTTTTCTCAGTAAAAACAATTTGGCGTTGGCTTACCATCTGCTAAACCTTTTCGGAGTATGAGTTTGAAGGGCGTAGACTGAATTACCGTGTCAACAACGAACCACCAAAACTTTTAGCGTTAAGCGAAACACATTCACGGTTCTTAACAGATTATAGTTAATTGACCTGATATTGTCTCGACCTGCAAACATCTCTAATACGTTGGTCAAAAACTTCTCTCACATATTTCTGCTGACTCAATTCTCTTGCCACCTCTCATATTTGAACTATATGGAAAACATCAAAAGTTGGTGCAAAGTCTCTAGAAATATGTACAGATAGAAAGGAGTCGCAAACGTACCGATTATTACGCCTAATGTAAGCTGCATCTCTAATGAGTACGCATGTTATTCCTTAGACCTCTCCTGGAACGTAGTGACAATCTTATTGTTGCTGGCAGGCTCCTCCAAATCATTCATACCAGGTATGAACACGATGTGTGTGCTTCAAATTCTTCAAAAGCCTGCTCTAAACGTTATCGATTCATATTTTATGAAATCAATACTCGAAGTGGTCGTGGTAAGCAAGTTGCGCGGGGGGAGATGTCAATACCTAGTCCTTTGTCATCTGCTTGATGCAGTGTAATGGAGAATCTGCGGACATTTGACTTCCCGATGTTCCATCTGACATAGGTCCCCTCGACAATAAATCAAACGGAAACTTGTGATTTATATCTATTGCAATATGATGATCCATATTAGTTGAATATTTCTAACCTACTTGGTCTCGTCGACTAGTTGATTTGCGCCAGCCAATTAAAGTTTGTAAAGGCCTTCCCAAATTGTTTCAGATAATAGCCCTTACAAATGAATATACCCGAGATTGTTGTGCCACTATGATTTAAGAATTATAAATTCACGCCTGTTGTTAAAGGCTGTTACGGTACATGATAAAAGAAGTAGTAGGCTTCGACAAGCATATCTGACGATCCACTCGTAAGCGCGAAGCAGAACGTTATTCATTGATCATCTCTCGTAGACGCTGGTCGTTGTCCTGTAAGAAATTTCTCGTGCATGTTTGTGTACATCTGGCAAAAATCAGGCGTTATATAGACTGAAAGGAACAGCGCTTTATTGTGCACATCCCGCTGTTCATTCTGCGTCCTCTGAGCTTCACAAGTCCGGTTTATTGTAGCCATGGAATATAAAGGCATTCCGCCGTCTTGTGGTAGAGAGGATTCATCAAAGTCGTATCCGAAGTATCTGAAACATTGATAGCAATGTCTGTGGTCCAGATTCTTGTGTAAACACCTCATTTCCATGCAATACTCCGAGTGGTCCATACATTTGTCAGAATTTGTTCGATAATCACAGATGTGTCGTTTCTACAATGCACCTTAGAGATAAAAGGCAGCTAATTGAAAATTGGTAATTGAAGTGGAGTTATAAATTAATTGACGGGGGTCAAAGTTCATAAATCTTGATGATGCGCGCAGATAGAAACGTTTTAATCAGCGGAATTGACACCACATAACCATGTTTTGGATTTATATACCTAGAGTGTAGCATAAAAACGCAATGAGGTCGACGATTTGCGGATCACATTCAAAATAAGCATATTCAAAAGTGTCTTTAACACCTTCAAGCAGATATAGGATCTTCAGGATATAACATCATTACGCTTGTGACGCCTATGTGATGATACTGTGTTTAAGATCGAATTATATTTTTTCTTATCCATATGTGCTCGCAGCCTTTGACCATCGTTTTTACACTGCAATATAGTGTTCTTTTATCTTTTTTTACCCTAGGATGCTCTCCATACACCTAGCCAATCCTTTATTCTTGAAAGCATAATGAAGTATTCTATCGTAATGGATCTGCATATCGATTATACAAAACTCAGACTAGTAACCCATGTACTCATAACTCTTATCAGTGTCAATACACTTTATTGTTCCTACATTCTTATCTGTTGTTTGCGTATATCCGACTTCGACAGTAAATTTAAATTTCTAAATAAATCAGTTGCACCGTTCTGCGTAGCAAATGATCATCATAATGATACCACACGCGATTGAAAAAGGCTTTTAGCCCTGGTGTATCTCCAGTAACTTGTGCAGACCAATGAATTCAGCCATACTTATATACATACATCACCATGATTTGTAGGAAAGCCCTAGATCGATTTTAGCTATCTCACCCTCAGCACAAACGCAAAATCAAATCATTTTCTTAGGAAGTAAATCCTCTTCGTTATGATGCATGGCTGCTCACAGCTGTTATATGAGATATCAAGTAGACTAGCGTGCTCGACAACATATGGATATGTACAGAGCCAAGTGGAAAGATAAAAAATGTCCTACCTACAACGTCTTTCGACTCAAGAGTATAGTTCAACATCTGCGTCTTTGTGTCAATAGTAGCAGCTATCGAAAACGACACTTTGTCTTGCTAAATGTGATACGACGTCTTGTAAAGCCATTTTCTTTAATGTAGCTAGGCTTTATCCATCGCCAGTCAGTATAAACCCCCGGTACACATTCATACTTTCTGTATTTGATACTCGCTTATATGATAAGCTGTAAGATTATGTCTATAGTGGTGCAAATTCGAATTTTCTTTTTAAGTTCCGTAATGATTACAACGTTTGACTACAACGATTTTCTTGGACGTTAGTTGTATAAGATCTGAAATTAAGCTAACACTCCATTTCATTTTAACTATTGCTGTTGAGACGGTAGCTCGAAATTGATAAATGGCTTGCGGTTGTTTCCATATCAACATATGGTGTGGTTCTTGCAAAGTTTATCTTCGTCAAATGATTCCTCGGGAAGCACATTATATGTTCCTCCTTTACAACTACCAATTTCGTTGTGTCAAATGCAAACATGATGAGGTTTAATATTAGGACAGAAGAATGTAAACTCATACGCCCGGCACATGCCTGTAATCTGTTCAATAGCAAGTTTGAGATTCAAGAATTGACCCATGAGACTTCCTAGCAGCTCGACGATCCATCTTGTCTTGTCTTAACTCTTTTTAGTCAGCTGCATTCGAAATACAAATGATTGAGAGTGTTGCACGCTGACAAGAACCGGTATATATCTCCATCTTCAATACTTGCAGATTCGTAGAAGTAATGAATTAATGCTTGATCGTTCACACGTTAAATCGCCCTTGCAATAGAGAACAAGCATTTTGATCCGTTAGTAAATAAAGAAGATAACGTTTAAAATTGATACTTATGTCACCCGCAAACATTGTTATGAAAAAGTCCGTTTCGTTGTTCTGTTGAGCATCCGTAATTTGAGCCTGCGCGAATTCAAGCTCAAGGACGTCGAAGATCGCCAACAGTCACTCGCAAGTGATATCAATACTCATGTTGAAATCCATGTGTAAATCCTTACATTTCGCGATCTTAGGTATTATAGCTTCAGGATTGATCTGAACATGTAAAATATGGACTAGAACTTTTTTTAAAGTAATCGATCAAGGGACTGCATTAATTTTCACAAAGTCAAACCTAAAAGTCAGTCTTTCTGCACTACTTCTACAATTTGTGCCTAAGTTTATTCCAAACCTTTATCAAATATGTAATTCCATTGCTTGAAAGACGTTGTGTAAACGCGATCACGAGATGTACCAGTGAATTGGGATTAGGAACGCACAGATCGCCAACGTCAATTGATTCCGAAGAAGCTCTAATAAAAGGATACGAGTTTGGATACGTTTGCCACGACTGTATACCCAAACGAACCAGATCGCGAGATCGTTGATGGCAAGTATGGGATATGTGGCTTGCTCTAGGATTTTTACTTAATTTTAGACAGATCTCAACTGAGATCGTTATCCCACCCACAGATCGCGAGATCAACTAGAGATATCGAACCAATCAGGATCCGGAAGCCTGGTGTTATCTGCGTACAAGTCGGATGTGGACCGCGCCAGGGTTGAATAGAGAGGGTGATTAGTTTAAGCTACATAAGTACTAGAAGACGGTCTTCTGGAGAGAGATACGTGGCGTTGTAATTCGGGAATACGGATACGCCTTGTGATGCGTAAGTTTTATAATTTGATTGATTAACAGTCAACAAAATTTATTTTGCCGTTAAGTACACGTATCGAATTCTCCTCCGGGTTAGATTGCTGGCCACCCGACGTCAGTAAAAGCTGAACACTTATACTAAGAGATATTTCTGGTTATTCCGCCAGGGATCAAAGACTTTCAAAGAAAAAACCTGATGCTATTGGACGCAGCAAACCAGTGAAGGAAAGAATGCAATGTCTCGAGACGGTTTAAGTGTCCAGAAGGCTTGCGAATTTAGTATCTACTTTAGACAAGGCGATCTCGTAGACATCAAGGTGATTTATATCGAACGCCTTACAAGTAAACCCGCAATCGTGTGAATGTTTCCACGCGATATTCCTATTCTTAACACGGTCAAGTTCGGCATTGACTCGAGTCCACCTGGAAGAGTGCACCCCGACCTACCGACAGGTACACATGGTGAAGAAAGGTCAGATAACGAAATTGGACTACCACTCCATTAGTCAGTCGTCCGGGCACCAGGTAAGATTTGGGATCGACTCATCAACCAAGCGACCGCCACTCCACCACAATGCCTTCATATAACTCGTGGAGTTCTTAAAATGAACGAAGGAGGTTACATATAACACGGAAATAGAAAATGCAATACAGTGAAGTGCGGCCACGAACGAAGGATAACAAATTGAACAAGGCAATAGCCTATGCAAGACAGTGAATTGCGACCGCAGAAAGCTTTGTCGTACAACTAAGTACGACGAAATGATTATCTATTTATAAATGTTATCATCATTTCGTGTGGAATTACACTACATTTTTAGCGCATTTACGATTGCGCCTGTTGCAATGCAAAAAAGCTTTGTCCGTTAAATTTTTTTTCCATGGAATCAGATCTTACGGTCGTCTTAAACTCTACCTACAGCACTCGAATCGAGCGTCGTTGAAGGCAAGACACGATGAAGCAAGACCTTTTTCTCTTCGTTTTTCTTATAAGTTTACATAATACCGTTAGTTGTGTGCCACAACATATTTCGGATAGATGTCGTTAACACTCTTCAATGAAGGACGTTATCATTAAATATAGTTGCTGGATGGGTAGGAAGATCTTTTTTGGTTATATGTGTCATAGTGGACACTTGTTTCCTGGTATACAATTATATTCTAGGTTTGGCAGTTTTGTTGCTCAAATGTGTGGTCAGGACAAATTCAACAATCTTCTACTTGATTTTATATGAATAGGGTCGAAAATGAAATATCGAATGCCACTGAATAGGTCCACGGCGGGGGCCGAAACGAGGCTAGCGCACATTTTTGATAAGGACGCTTTTACTATACGTGTTCCGATTCCAACAAATTAATTGTTTTTGCTTATAGATAAGTTCTATAGTTTGCGACAGCTTTGTGACCTTTTAGCAACATCGGTTCCACGTCGCTGGCCATGTTTCTCGTTCAATCGATTCGTAAGTTCGGTATTTAGATACTTAAAATGTGGGGTCTAAGTGTCAAAAGAGTAGTTTTCCTACCTCCTGGTAACGGTCAAATTCACACACGCTTGTAATATGTGCAGTGACACTCGCTCACTGTAACAGCACCAAATTTCATTGGGTTTAAGACTGCCTCAATCCTATATTTTGGATGGAAGATAGAGTGAACGGGCTAATAAGATTTTCTATAGGTTAACGGACGCTCAATTTGACACACTGCTTTATCTCGTACAAGACATGAGTTCCAAACGCAAACAATGTTTTTTTAACTGGATCAATATCAAGACCTTGGCAAAGTCATTTATTGGTTTTCACGGATCTATGAATTTCTGCACGATACGTCATATTAAATAGCGCGTGTTCGGAGCTTAAGGAAGTACATCAAGCTTACCTTGATATTTAAGTACAGATCTCTATTCGAATCTCATGTTGGAACGGTTCGTCGTAAATGTTTGTAAAATCCACATATATATAAATTTGTGTGGATTGAAAGCTAACGGGTCATAATTATTAAGGCTTACGATCCGAAATATCTCATAAATAGCCAGGTGGTACGTGTCTTACTTCCTCTTCATTGCATAGACTATAATAATGGTGTGAAGCAGTCATTTCTCTTATTTGCTGATTCGAAAAAGGGTCTTATATGCTGCCATTCATCAACGAATAACGAAAAAATACTCCGAATCACGTGCTAATGTAAATATCTGTGATCATCTTGTGTACCCATCGGTCGTGCATAATAACTTACTGTTGATCTCTAAGGGATGCCCCCACATGATTGGGTCAGGGTTCGAGTATGGGTATCCACACCGGCTTTTATTCCGCGACAAGCCATTTGATCATCGTAAAAGTTCAGGTAGATTGTTATAGAGCGTAAAATTTTGGACGTAGCCGAGTACGGATTGTACGCCGGCAAATTATGCTACTTAGTGCTGATATGGTCCATATTTAAGATTATTTTAAAATTTCGAATGCATTGATTGACATGTGGCAGTGATTGAGTACCCTGCACCGATAGTACTCACTTTGCGTCCGATAAGACAATTGAAAGGCCCCAAAGGTCTAAAATGCCTTTCTTAATTGCGTCTGAATGTAAAGTTTAATTGTCATTGATTCATATTTTCTCACAGGTCGCTTTGATAATGATGAAGCGACAATGTAATCTATGACAATTATTTACCCGCCTCAATGTAATACTATCCTCAGTTCTTCTTGGATTTTGAGCATATAAAGGACTAGGCACAGTATCACATGTAGCAGTTCTTGGGACCTTTGGTCCTTTGATAAACCCGTATTTCTAGTTCACTTTTTTCTACAGCGTATTATCGCGGTTTGAAATGTATTAATCGTTCCAAACCAAAACTGGCTAGTCAATTTACATGTCAGATTTGTCTTAAAACTTACAGCACGAGGTCGCTACGAAGCGCCGAAAAGTTTGAACTCGGAAGGGATCATTATGTGAGGCGTACAGAAATATTTACAGTGGGACTACTCGTACCCGCAAGAAGCCGCTTTAATCAGTATCTTTTACGCAATGCATAATGCAAAGGGCATGTATCTGATAACTGCATCAGATAGTCAATTCGAATGTTTTCCTGCGACCATACCGAAGGGATCGCATATTGCACTCCTTAGATAGTGCTAATAAAATCAATTTCAATTTTAATCGTAAAGAGTTAATGGGGCACCTCGCGTATACTGATAACGGTATAAGTTCACCTACACTAAAAATAATGCGAACAAGTATCACGCAACCTCATATACACATACATGTGGAGAAAACGTGTAGAGTTACATAAAATGAATGCAAAAAGAGCGATAAATATAATATAGATGAGCCTATTTAAATAAATATACTCAAGCCTTCCATAACTATCCAATTACTCGAAAAAGTCGGCGAATACTTGCAAGCCACCCATGCGTATTCTTCCGTAATTTTTGTACGTCTGCTGATGAAGATAATGGGCTACATCAAGGGTCAAACAAAGGACGTTTAAACATTTCTTTTAGAAGGAACATTCAAGAATAAATTAGTAATTGTCAATAATAACGTTGATATTTATTGATGTCAATATCCTGTAGTGGGCCACCCAGTTGCAAATTTTGGCTACGTTTCCGTCTAACAATTGACTTCTTCCGCTAAAGCAATGTCGGCTATACATAAGCAACTTAATCTGTACAATTACCGAAACATCGATCGCTTCATAATACGACTTGACAGGTCTTGTACGTCAATATGGCGGCTCAAAAAGTCTACAACAGGCCAATATAACGTGTATTGAAAATACAAGGCTATTTAGATGATGAGGCATCTGTTGCTCGGAATTATTGGCTTTTTTCCTGTGTACACCAAATTATCAAATCGTCGCTTCGCTTGAATGTCGTTCTGTTCTCTAGTGTTGTCCAAGTCGATCTTGACTCTTCACGCTATGCTCGAATTGACCGACGAAACAGTTGTAGCAGCCAATGACCGGTAAATGCATTTATTACATCAGTCAGTATGTTGTTGACAATTGTGAGTACAAAAGATATCAATTTTAGTACAGAGCTTCACTAGAGATGAAATCTATATTCATGATACGAGGTCGGTGCAATATACAAATAAGTTACCCACTAGATTTGAACGTCACCCACGTCACTGATTGAGGTACAGATACCCTTGACCCGACGTAAAATTTACTATCAAAGTCCAAATTGTATACCCATCGGTATTAATCCAGTTGTGTAATAGTCCAGCCTCCCATGAGACACATTTCATAATGATACCTACTTGATTTACAATCCCTACAAGATCCCACCAATATCACAACTTAAAATAATTTGGATCACTTGGAAAACGGTATTATTAATTTAGCCTGGTGTTGAATGTACGCATGTAATAAAGAACTAGGTTGTACTGATTTGGTCTGTATTTGATGTAAAAATAATATTTTGATGCATAGGTAATCATGTGGCAGTGGCAGAAGCCACTTACTGCACAATTTGTAATCACTTTGCGTCCAATTAGCCTTCGGAAAAAGGTCAGCGGAGGTGAGACAAAACGCGTCTGGAACGCGTCCAAAAGAAGGATGTTTTTCATTTGTTTACTGAATCCTACCGGATCAATATCGACGTATGAACCACCCCTTCAGAAGTAACGGAGTGTCGAGCTAGTTACCTTCGGCATAACTGGATTCTTTGCCAATCATTACATTCAACGCTTCAGTATCCTCATCAATATGTTCTTTCTTGAATACGAATACTGTACTCAAAACGTTGTATCAGAAGAAGACTCTGATGACCACGGGTTAGATTTGCCCGGAGGAAAACCAAACTTCAGTTTGACAACTTCAACGATGGCAAGGTTTTAGTTTGCACCAGTAGTTGCGTTTACTACCAATTAATATTTATGAGTTAACGGTATTGGTTATCTCAATTTACCCAAGGATATTGTTCCATGACGCGGAAGAAATAACATCCGACTCTGATATGTATTCCATCTTGGTAGCCTGCAAACTGCTCAAACAGTGTTTGTAATTAAATGTAACATTTAGCAAATTATTCCTCGTAAATATTACGAAAGGGATGTTTCACTTCGCCAAAAGGAAAGTATGGTGGCTTGTCAAGATCGAGAACTATCGTAGCAAGAAAGCTTCTTAGACGTTTGTTAGCTTGATCATGTCAATCCTAAAGTCTTCAAGTCGACGCAGCTGCGGCAACAAAGAAACTACTTATTGTTGCATGATTAGTTACCATGTGGAGCACCTTTATTATGTTAACATGTCTACCTACTAGCAACTCGTAGCTGAAACTGAATACTTTTTCCTTGGAACATTAAGTACATGTTAAATGAACTTGTCGATCTTAGCATGTTGCTCGTAACTCTGTAGTGTGAACTACATGGTACTAAACGCTGGTGACATATAATTTTAGTCGTTTGAAAGACTTCCAATACAGAACAGATGTATATCAGAAACATCCACACATATATTCAACTCAATCCTATCCAGCTTAGTTCATAGTGGATAGTTCTATGATCGTTACCCGAACTTCGAAATGATTTTATGTGGAATGGTCACGTGCTGCCTATATTGACAAAATATAGGCTATCCGCACCGATGAAAGTGTGAAGAAAATCTGCGTACCACGCATACGGTGGTATGCAGATGAAGCACAGAAAACAACAAAGCAAATGCGCAAAGGAGTATGGAATGGTGAGGATTGCACCTAGTATAATAAAGCGGGTTAAAAAGCTGTTTTGTACCTACTATTTCATGTCAGACATGTACATACTATTCTTTCTCACCGATCATTGTGTGTATATCTCGTTGGTGGGCGTCACGTGTTAATTGATGGAGTGGCCACTGTTGTCCAATGATCTGATGTAATTCTTCATTCGAAGTCAATATACATAAGTAAACATAGGACACGCGATCAGATGCAAAAGAAATATTCGGATTGATTTCGTATCTTCTTCTGAATTTACACATATATCGTCACAAAATCAATTATAACTTGAAACTTCTTACAGTTGCTCAGCCTAAACATGATGCCAGAAACGATAATCGTGCCACATTTTTGAGGCATCAAGTTGGTACGAACTTTTCACATCGGTTTCTTTTAGGTATCACCCCCTAAGGTGCAGGATTGTTTCATATCCACGGCGTATTCATACCAACCCCAATGATATTATTAGATTGGACCAATCAGATCATATTTCGACTAACTAATGTCAATGTTGTAACGGGGTCGGGCCGTTACGTGACATTTATAGTATATATAATAATGTGGATATGATCTAGGTTGTTAATATTGATTGTCCTTACTTGACCACGGAAAAATTGAATAAATATTACTACGAGGGTAATATTCAAGGCTGCTCCACTTATTGGTTGGTGTAGACGATGATGATGACTAATTGTACCACCAATCGCTGTTGGACGCGCGCAACGGGTTGTGATCGAAAACTTACATAGACGTTTGTAGTGTAATGTAGGTCAAGTACGACTCAGAAAGGTCGATGAAAAGTAACTGAGCTATACTAAATACAGTTCTACTTTACCCCTACTCTGATCATCCTTGGCTCAGCTTTTTCTCTCGATTCCTCAACGCTCACGTGTACTTGACGCCCGAGACATGCACCCTTGTATTATAATAACATACAAGAAATTTCCAGTTTAATAATAAGAAGCGTGCCCAATTCAAAATGTCTTAGAATAAGCTTCATTCATTGAGTTCACAACAAGAATACGAGAGTGCTGCAGACTGTAGCGCATGAGTACAACTTTTTTGAGAGGGACGCTTCAAGGCAGGCAAAGTGACGAAATCGATACGGTGTATAACGATAGCCACCAGTGACTTCGTGATCCGTACTTTTTATATCCGTCCGAGCTCCAACACTTATAAAACCCAGATCTCAAAAGCACCGTAAGCACGATACCCACGTTGTATCCGTGTGCTTTGTCTACGTTCCCGCATCAATCGCCGGTCAAGATTCCAGCGACGGGAGATACAGTACTAGCGAGGTTACATGAAGATACTATGATCGACGCCGTTGACATCAACCTTGCCTCAACGGCCGACGAAATTGGTCCCTTAAAAAAGGGAATATAAAAAAATGCATCTTCATTCACACAAAAAAAACTATCTTAAATAATTGGAACATTAAAAAAATGGCCCACGTCCTAGTAAACTCACGTTTATAGAGCACACCTATAACCACAAGTCTTTAATCATTTTCGTTTTTTCTTTTCACGACCGCGACCAAAACCCGCCCTGTTTGTGAAGCCGCAGATAAGGGTCTTCCGCGGGCGTGCTGTGCTTGCAGCCACCAGTTACAGGCGTAGACGCGAGTTATAATGACGCAAATGCGTCTTCATATCGTCGGTTGCGGTCGTGAACACACTCAATCGATGCAAATGAACTTATTATTAATTGTATTTTTTTTGTTATTGTTTTTTGATTGCTATTGTTGATGCTTCTACTGCTGTTTCATCTGCCGTAGATGATGCGGTTGCTGTTGATGTTGCTCTGTAGATGCTGTTCATGCTGCTGGTGTTGTTGTAGGTGCTACGTTTGCTGTTATTCTTGCTCTGTTGATGATGCTATTGCTGTTTCTGCTGCTGCTGTTGTTATAGGTGCCGTGGTTGCTGTTGGTACTCTGTTGATGCTGCTAATGATGCTTCTTTGCTGCAAATTTCAGTCGTTGCAGTAGGCGGGATCGCGTGCATGAACGCCCGCAACACGCGCGTGCTGGTGCTCAATGACGGATAGTGTACGTGCGCTTGTGTGTGTATAGCTAGAAATAGACGAGTGTGATGCTGCTATACGGAGCTGCGTGTAAGACTAATGACACGGTATAATAAAACGATGGGATTCAAGCAACTTGCGCTCTTAATCGCCAGCACCTATTGTGAGAAGTTATAATAGGTTGCATCGTGCTCATACAAATCGCGTTGATAAACATGATAACCGGAACCAGAACTTGTATTGCTTTGTTGCCCTTGAGGTAATAGAAGGGTGAATGCATTATGATTCTGCATTTGTAAACCATATCAAGTTGATTTTACTAGGACGTGAAGCATTATTTTCCAATTATCTGGGGCAATTTTTTGTGATTGAATGGGTCATTATTTTATTCTCCCACTAAATAATTATTTAAATATGTTTTATCACACTGTTTATCCACTGGTCCACAGACGAATATAGTGTATACCAGAATGGCTCTTGCCATCACAATTTACCATATAATTTTGTCCATTGCATATTAACCAAAATCTACACTCAGACATACACGCTTGATTTGCTCAACCGATGCAGGAATTCCTTCGTACAGTAGCAACGCATAGTGCAGTTGCATTGTTCTCTACAACCAAAGAGACACGACAATTAGATCTCGTGCGATATATATAGTGGTAATGTATCTCCCCCACCATCGAGTGCGGACATCATGCCTATCGAAAAGACAAAGTGTCCAATTCAAAACATTGTGAAAGACTGAGCTCGCACGCCGTCTTACTCGTATTTCATCGACTCCACCGACATCGTGTTCATAGCACATCCTGTTGAAGTTGTTTAAGCACTTAATGCACTTTGATGAGACGCTGAAGCGGACTAGGTCTGTCCTTGCACGCCGACACCTATAACACCTTTCCAGCGCTTGGACATCAGCACAGCACCAAACGATACGCTGAATGCGTCGGACGAGCTCAAGGTTAGCGCCGCTGGCGTTGTTGCTCGGGCAGCGAGAGTGGCGGACACAGTCGTCGCATACTATGTCATCGCGTGCAACGAAACTTGGCGCAGTATGTACTTTATGCACGGCGACACCAGCGTTATGGCTGTTTGTTCTATGTGTTGGAATGCGTTGGCAAGCGTGACGCTTCTACTTTATACGTTTCACATATACCTCACGCTTTGAAGTGCTGGAACGAGCTACAAATGAGGTGCCATACCGTATCGACTACACGGACAAAAAGACAGGCAAGACCGTTTGCAAACAATTATCTGGGGCTCAAATTCACCAACTACCATCTGCATTGCACGGAAAGTATATGTGTACGTCTACAACAACGTTCAAGTGGCAAGTGTGCTGTGCTTGTCAGACGCGCAGCAGCACTCAGCGATGCGGTGGCAAGGTGCTCGTTGATTGAGTCAAGCGGTCCCGAGGATTACTTGTGGCAAACATCGAACAACACGTTGACACTCTCGCCGCCTCTGCCGCACAAAGCACTTACGTTGCCGAGAAGCGGAAGGTACGGGTGTATATGGACGTGTGCGAAGGTAGTCCCGACGCCGACACCAATATAGCCGCCAATTTCCTCCGCCTCGTGTCGCTCGACATGCTAATTGCGGTAGACGCTTGGCTGCATGCCATAGACATCGTCGTTCTCGCGGCTATCCATGTCGTCATCATCCCCGGAGCGACGCTTCGTTCCGCCACCAGCCTTCTGGCTGTAGACGTCTCCCTTGTCGTCGCGGCTATCCTTGTCGTCGCGGCTATCCTTGTCGTCGCGGCTATCCTTGTCTTCATCTCCGTAGCCAAGAGGACGCTTGTCATAAGCGCCCCTGTTGCCGTCACGGCTGTTACGGTCATCGTCATCATTGTCTGTGTAGACACTGCGCACGTGATGGGACGTCTGCACGGCTTCCGTCGACGCATCCACGGTATTGCTCACAAACGCCAAGGCAGCCACGCTCAGCGCACCGATCATGATACTGAGCTTCATCTTGCTTGCGAAGGTGTTGTGCTTTGTGCTTTGTGCTTTGTGCTTTGTGCTGTTGTCGTACGTCCGAAGTTGGAGAATGAACTCACTTGCTGGGTCCGAGAGCTACAAGCGCACCCGATCTCGCTTCGTCGTCAAACTCTCTCTCGTGACGATTACGTCGTAAGAACCGTTAGAAGCTCAGTTCTGATTGCTCATCCAACCAAGTAGAGGCGAACGGTGTGTTTCAGACGAAAGAAAATGTCATCGGATCGATTGACTGCAACAGTAGTCGCAAATGCACAGCGCAAAAGGTGGTCATCCCATGTGTTTGGTGGGCATCGGCTGTCGGCTCGGATAGTTGCAACCGACGACAGATTACTACGAAAAAGTGGGATGCATATGGTGCGTCAAGCATTCTTATGCTGTTTTTGTGTCGATCTGACTGGTCGAGCTGTACCAGACACCGCGTCTTGTCGGATGTGCAGCAGCAGATACGTACTTCTCAGAAACGAATGTCCGTCATGCCTTGTTTTCCACGCGGTACTGCAGCTGTAGACGTCCTAGATAGACATTGCATGTGGAACTGACAGCTAAGCCGTCTTCCCGGAGCCACATGCGACTTCTACACGGGTGGTCAGCATGACGCCAAATAGCAGATGCACGGCGCCAGCCGAAGTACAGTCTTCTCTATGCGACTTGAATAACGGTCACAATGCTGGTCGACAGATGATCGCGTGAGCCTATGCTCGGGTATTCCCTCAAGAATTTGGCAAGGCAGGCTTGTTTTAACGGATCACGACACCAGCGAGACGACCGTTCTATCATCTAGCTGTAAAAATAAAGTAGTCATTAGGTCTGCCAGCCACGTTTGCTTTCTGTGTAGTAAGCTCATCACGACCTTCGTCTTTTTCGTTTCAATGGTATGGGAGCTCTTCTCGCTGCCGTATAGTTTTTGCGAGTGAGTACTGACAGGAGACAATTGAATATTAAAAACATTGCAAAATTTACCTCGTTTTGATTTCAAGAACATGCCATGTTTTATCTTGCCAAATTCTTTCCACGCCACGCAGTCACTTCGGCGATCGCACTCCACGTCGGGGGCCGCGCAAGCGGCTGAAGGGGGCCACCATCGCAGATGGTTGAGCTCCTCGGAGAGATATATGGCGGGTTGGCGTTCTCCACGCCACGCAGTCACTTCGGTGTTCGCACTCCACGTCGGGGGCCGCGCAAGCGGTCCTAAAGGGGTTTGTTGCCTTATATGGCAGCATACCCGCGTTGTACGTGCTGCCGCTCCGGCGGTACGCATGTCCCCAGTCTACTTGGTCGCGCCAGCGGTCATGATTGACTCGTAGTTAGCTTCGGTAGGAGGGTCTCTGACCTCGTTGCCGTCGCCCCTGGCTCTACGGAGCCCTTTAGTTGTCGACCCGATACCCGGGCCGTACTTCTTGTCACACTTATCAGTCGTTAGTTATCATAATAATGGACGTACTTGACACCACCACCATCTTGCCAAATTCTTGAGGGAATACCCGAGCATAGGCTCACGCGATCATCTGTCGACCAGCATTGTGACCGTTATTCAAGTCGCATAGAGAAGACTGTACTTCGGCTGGCGCCGTGCATCTGCTATTTGGCGTCATGCTGACCACCCGTGTAGAAGTCGCATGTGGCTCCGGGAAGACGGCTTAGCTGTCAGTTCCACATGCAATGTCTATCTAGGACGTCTACAGCTGCAGTACCGCGTGGAAAACAAGGCATGACGGACATTCGTTTCTGAGAAGTACGTATCTGCTGCTGCACATCCGACAAGACGCGGTGTCTGGTACAGCTCGACCAGTCAGATCGACACAAAAACAGCATAAGAATGCTTGACGCACCATATGCATCCCACTTTTTCGTAGTAATCTGTCGTCGGTTGCAACTATCCGAGCCGACAGCCGATGCCCACCAAACACATGGGATGACCACCTTTTGCGCTGTGCATTTGCGACTACTGTTGCAGTCAATCGATCCGATGACATTTTCTTTCGTCTGAAACACACCGTTCGCCTCTACTTGGTTGGATGAGCAATCAGAACTGAGCTTCTAACGGTTCTTACGACGTAATCGTCACGAGAGAGAGTTTGACGACGAAGCGAGATCGGGTGCGCTTGTAGCTCTCGGACCCAGCAAGTGAGTTCATTCTCCAACTTCGGACGTACGACAACAGCACAAAGCACAAAGCACAAAGCACAAAGCACAACACCTTCGCAAGCAAGATGAAGCTCAGTATCATGATCGGTGCGCTGAGCGTGGCTGCCTTGGCGTTTGTGAGCAATACCGTGGATGCGTCGACGGAAGCCGTGCAGACGTCCCATCACGTGCGCAGTGTCTACACAGACAATGATGACGATGACCGTAACAGCCGTGACGGCAACAGGGGCGCTTATGACAAGCGTCCTCTTGGCTACGGAGATGAAGACAAGGATAGCCGCGACGACAAGGATAGCCGCGACGACAAGGATAGCCGCGACGACAAGGGAGACGTCTACAGCCAGAAGGCTGGTGGCGGAACGAAGCGTCGCTCCGGGGATGATGACGACATGGATAGCCGCGAGAACGACGATGTCTATGGCATGCAGCCAAGCGTCTACCGCAATTAGCATGTCGAGCGACACGAGGCGGAGGAAATTGGCGGCTATATTGGTGTCGGCGTCGGGACTACCTTCGCACACGTCCATATACACCCGTACCTTCCGCTTCTCGGCAACGTAAGTGCTTTGTGCGGCAGAGGCGGCGAGAGTGTCAACGTGTTGTTCGATGTTTGCCACAAGTAATCCTCGGGACCGCTTGACTCAATCAACGAGCACCTTGCCACCGCATCGCTGAGTGCTGCTGCGCGTCTGACAAGCACAGCACACTTGCCATTTGAACGTTGTTGTAGACGTACACATATACTTTCCGTGCAATGCAGATGGTAGTTGGTGAATTTGAGCCCCAGATAATTGTTTGCAAACGGTCTTGCCTGTCTTTTTGTCCGTGTAGTCGATACGGTATGGCACCTCATTTGTAGCTCGTTCCAGCACTTCAAAGCGTGAGGTATATGTGAAACGTATAAAGTAGAAGCGTCACGCTTGCCAACGCATTCCAACACACAGAACAAACAGCCATAACGCTGGTGTCGCCGTGCATAAAGTACATACTGCGCCAAGTTTCGTTGCACGCGATGACATAGTATGCGACGACTGTGTCCGCCACTCTCGCTGCCCAAGCAACAACGCCAGCGGCGCTGACCTTGAGCTCGTCCGACGCATCCAGTGATGTTTTGAGAACGCGCTTCCGCCCTTGACGTAGTTTTTGGAACTGAACGTTCATTATCTTTATACGAAACTACTACCTTCCTACTACATGTATACGGCGTCGTCTCCCAGAGTACTAACTGCAGCAACCTCCCTCTGGGACTTCACAGTCGGTTTACAACAACACCTCCTTCCATACTGGGACTTCACTATGCTGATATCATCCATCGAATCCTTCTGTGATACGCGAAGGGCATTCACCTTTCAACTTAACCGTCTGGAAAGTCTTGTTATCACACTTGTATACTTTCCACAGCACGCCCTCCTCGAGGCTAGCCTCGCACACCGATCGAGTTGGATGGACGCACAAGTCGTCTTTGTCGAGTGCCTTCGTAAAAGCATCTGCTGGGTTCGATTCACTGGGCATCTTTTCAAACAATACCGTTTTCAGCTTGACTTGCTCTCGCACGAGATGCCACCGCAATTCGATGTGTCTTGTGCGCTTTGAGTACGTTGGGTTCACGGCCAACACGTAAGCACGTTAACTATCGATGCCAATCCTGACCTCCATGTTTACTGTCGGTAATACTTCACTGATCACACTTCGCTCGCTGACTGCCTCCATTAATGCTTCACAGACGGCAACATATTCGGCTTCAGCTGTGGAGTTCTGGCACACGTACTTCGAGATGATGAAGGTGACGTTCCAGGATATGGATGATGATGACGAGATTTGGGATGTGGCATGCCAGCGCATCAAGGCAAAATATCTTGTGACCGATGAAGGAAAGCAGAAGTTGGCCAAGATGGAGCGCAAGATTCGAAAAACGATTTTAATGTCAATTTCAGCGGAACTGGCAGAGCTCTACAGGACAAAACCAACGGGAAGCAAGATGTTGGCTGCTTTGACGAGACGATATGCCACCCGATCGACGACTGTGGCTGTGTTTCACAAAGTGCAGCGATTAGAGGAGGAAGTACGACAATGCAGATACAACGTCACTGAAGATATTGAAGTGCATCTGCGAAGGATGAGAAACAAGCAGCTTGAATTGGCCGACTTGGGTCATACGGTATCATTTACAACGAAGATGATGTACGTGCTTCAAAGCTTACCGGCCAAGATTGATGAATTCGCACTAATATAAACGCAAAACTGGTGTGGAAACTCACCAGCTTTTGACATTGACGAGTAGGAAGAGCAAATACGAACGGCGAGTTCGCACTACCAAATTAGACGTTCATCTTTCATATGTGATGAAAGAGATGCATGTGGTCACGAGACGAAGGCCGATTTCGACAAGAAGCATAACAGGTAAATGTACAGCAAAGTAAAGAGTAATGGCGAAGGTGCACATCGGACAGAGACTCGAACATGTCATGGGTGTGGCAAGCCTGGTCATCTTAAGCGAGACTGTCCAAATGCAGTCGAGTCGGAAGACCAAAAAGGAAAAAAATCGCGTGCCATGATTACGGTTCAAGCCTCACCTACGACACCACTTGCCGTTACCGTAAATGCTGAAGAACCCAGAGCTCATTCGATCGAGGTTAACGTTAATTCGTTGGAGGATCATCCGGTAAGTGAAACTCCGTTCGATACTGTTGGCGAGTATATTCAGGACCAGGAACTACAAACGCCATTACCGATAGACTATCACTGGCGCTTCGATACTGGAGCAAATGTTTACGTCACAAGTCTTCGCGAAGCATTTGTGACATATGACCCCGCTCCACCCGATTCGAGAGCAAGTTTGTCTGGCATAGCGGCGGGGCTTCAATCTACGGTTGCTGGAGTTGGAACTGTTTTAATAGGCACTAAGGTGGGCGAGCAAGAGCACTGTTTGATGTTGGACGATGTGCTTCACGTTCCAGATGCAAAATATGGTCTGTTTTCACCTGGCAAGGCGATCGAGCACGGCCTGGACATAAACTTGTCGACGAACATGGAGTTCGTGGTATCTCGTCGAGGGACTGCGCTTGTCAAAGCAGTCTTCTCTGATGGAATGTGGGGGTTTTCATCATCAAACATGCAAGCGACAAAAATGAGTGAAGATCCAATATCCAGCGCACGTCATGATAGTACAGCTGGTGATGTGGAAGTGCACACGCCGGTTCAGTTTGGACTTGTTAATTTTTCAGTGGCTGCTGGTCAAGCTCCTATGAAACAGTGGCATGAGAGATTGGGTCACACATGCGATCAATACTTGAAGATTATGGCAGACCAGGGGCACGTAGATGGTATGGTGATAACAGCACGTCACACGACGACCTTAGACGCGTGCCACATCGGTAAACATTGACGTAAACGACAAAACAAGAAAAAGGATCGCAAAATTATAGTAGTAAATCAAGTCGTCTATTCAGACTTGATGTTTCCAGCGAAGAACAACGGCACTCATTTTACTGCGATACTTGTGATAATGGATGGATTCTCAGGTTACTTGACGGTCCGTCTTTTGAAGGGTAAAGACGCGTCGACCATTAACCCACTCATGAAAGCTTACGTCCGTTGGGCGGAACGACAGGCAGGTCGTTCAGTCGAGAAGATCGTGGAAAGAAAATGGAAGCTAATGGCAGAAGTGCCAAATCTCCAGGTACATGCAATCAATCCTTACTGATAAGGGTGGAGAGTTCGTCAATGGTGAAATTGATTCGTGGTACCAATAACAGGGGATTGAGCACATTAAAGTCGGCCCGAAGAGCTCACACATGAATCCTGTCGAGCGTCAACACCAGTCATTCTAAAGACACTGCTTCTACCACAATAGGCATAAATCCATGATTTACTCCACAAATTTCGCTGCATTGACCATAAAAAACACCTTCTCATTCATTGGGAAACATGGCGAAGACGATGCTTTGTCATGCAGCAATACCAAAGATGTTCTGGCCAGACGCAATAGAGTATGCCGTATACTTGAAGAACAGGATCTACAACAGGATTGTCGGATGCACACCATTCGAGAAAATGTTTGGAAGAAAGGCCGACATTCACCACGTGCGTACATTTGGATCGCTAGCATATGTGCATGTGCCGAAGGACCCTGACCGACTAAGACATTTCGACAATGCCAAAATTGGATTTCTACTCGGTCTGAAAGAGGATTATGCTGGATATAAAGTTTTTAAGCCAGCAGAAAACACACGCTAGAGGGCACCTGATGTGGATATTGATGAGTCCATACTTTATGGTGACCGCAACAATTTCCACGACTATCGCTTTGACGAATTTGACTTCCCGGACATCCCAGCAGAAGACTCGGAAGTCACGACTGAACATGTAAATCATCCCTTGCGCGAAGATGATTTCTCCACGGGTATTGAGGCGACAGTCATGGGCGATACGCTAAACGACATAATCAGCATTGGAGAAGGAAAGCAATACGAAGATTACGAGGATCAATTCACCGCCGAACAGGGATTTTATGACACTGCAGACGAAGACGACGTGGATCGCGCCTCGATCACCGGAAATGACACTGAAACGTGTTTGTCTTTTGACACCGACGACGAAGCACATGAGGAACACAATGTGGACACGCCAGACGGAATAAGTCTTTCAGCTGCAGGTGATCTGTTACGTAATGAATCAAGTGTCCCAGGGGCAATGAACGATGCGTCGACACTTCGAGTAATGGAGCAGCGACAGGAAGTAAAAAACCGTATCGGCTACTCGAAAGCGTCACGGTCGGGAAAAAACACCGTCAGCAGAAGCTGAAGGCGCCCCAGAGAAGCGATCAAAGCGCACAGGCCTCAGGGACCGTTCTCTGCAGCAAAAGCCATAGCGTTTTAATGACTACATAGCATATGCTACGTGTGCACGCGTACTTGACAGCACAGGAAAACCAATGAAAGCTACGGATGTCAAGGTACCGAAGAATGGAAGAGAAGCACGGCGCTCAAAGCATGGTGATCGATGGTATGCCATTCAGCTAGACGAAATGAAAGTTTTACAAGCTAAAAAAGTACCGGAAGAGATCCCACTTGATGATAAGCCGTCAGACGCGAAAGCGATTCGAACCATGCGGGCTTGGTGCTTGAAGACGGACCAATATGGGTATGTCACGAGGTTGAAGGCCCGATTGGTTGCGCTCGGAAACTGGCAGCGACCAGGAATTGAATTTATGGAGACATTCGCACCGGTTGCACGGATGTCAAGTTTTCGACTAGTGCTAGCGCTGTCTGCTACACTTGATTTGAATATTTTTGGTGCGGATGTCACTACCGCCTACTTGAATGCCAAGTTGTAGATCTTGCAGTATGTACAAGACATTGAAGGTTTTCCCTGTCAGCAAAATGGCAACATCTATGTGGTACGGAAGGCAATGTACGGCCTACGTCAGGCCGGTCGTATATGGAACTCGGGTCTCGATCACTGGATGATCAAAAACGGCTACGAACGCTATTCATCGGAGCCGTGTCTTTACTACAGAACAAGAAAGGATGGGGAAATAACATTGGTCATCGTGTATGTCGACGACATACTTTGTGCCACGAATATAGAACCAGCGAAAACGGAACTGTTCACGAAGCTAAATGTGAGCTATGGTATAAAGGATCAAGGAGTATTGTCCGAATATCTGTGCGTTCAAGCTGAGGCTGATGACAGCAAGATTAAGATCTCGCAAGGCATATATGCTGATAAGATTTTAAAAAGTTTAGATTTACACCGTCGATGCATCCACGGTGTCGCTCACAAACGCCAAAGCAGCCACGCTCAGTGCACCGATCATGATACTGAGCTTCATCTTGCTTGCGAAGGTGTTGTGCTTTGTGCTTTGTGCTGTTGTCGTACGTCCGAAGTTGGAGAATGAACTCACTTGCTGGGTCCGAGAGCTACAAGCGCACCCGATCTCGCTTCGTCGTCAAACTCTCTCTCGTGACGATTACGTCGTAAGAACCGTTAGAAGCTCAGTTCTGATTGCTCATCCAACCAAGTAGAGGCGAACGGTGTGTTTCAGACGAAAGAAAATGTCATCGGATCGATTGACTGCAACAGTAGTCGCAAATGCACAGCGCGAAAGGTGGTCATCCCATGTGTTTGGTGGGCATCGGCTGTCGGCTCGGATAGTTGCAACCGACGACAGATTACTACGAAAAAGTGGGATGCATATGGTGCGTCAAGCATTCTTATGCTGTTTTTGTGTCGATCTGACTGGTCGAGCTGTACCAGACACCGCGTCTTGTCGGATGTGCAGCAGCAGATACGTACTTCTCAGAAACGAATGTCCGTCATGCCTTGTTTTCCACGCGGTACTGCAGCTGTAGACGTCCTAGATAGACATTGCATGTGGAACTGACAGCTAAGCCGTCTTCCCGGAGCCACATGCGACTTCTACACGGGTGGTCAGCATGACGCCAAATAGCAGATGCACGGCGCCAGCCGAAGTACAGTCTTCTCTATGCGACTTGAATAACGGTCACAATGCTGGTCGACAGATGATCGCGTGAGCCTATGCTCGGGTATTCCCTCAAGAATTTGGCAAGGCAGGCTTGTTTTAACGGATCACGACACCAGCGAGACGACCGTTCTATCATCTAGCTGTAAAAATAAAGTAGTCATTAGGTCTGCCAGCCACGTTTGCTTTCTGTGTAGTAAGCTCATCACGACCTTCGTCTTTTTCGTTTCAATGGTATGGGAGCTCTTCTCGCTGCCGTATAGTTTTTGCGAGTGAGTACTGACAGGAGACAATTGAATATTAAAAACATTGCAAAATTTACCTCGTTTTGATTTCAAGAACATGCCATGTTTTATCTTGCCAAATTCTTTCAGAGATATTGGGATGCACTCAGTGGGGGCGGCAAGGGCGAAGGGGCCACCATGAGATGGTTAGCTCCTCGGAGAGATATATGGGGGTTGGCGTTTCCAGCCAGAGTCACTTCGGTGTTCGCACTAGTCGGGGGCCGCGCAAGGTCCTAAAGGGGTTTGTTGCCTTATATGGCACATACCCGGTTTAGTGCTGCGCTCGGGTACATTCCAGTCTACTTGTGCGCAGGTCATGATTGACTCGTAGTTAGCTTCGGTAGGAGGGCTCTGACCTCGTTGCCGTCGCCCCTGGCTCTACAGCCTTTAGTTGTCGACCCGATACCGGGCTACTTCTTGTCACACTTATCAGTCGTTAGTTATCATAATAATGGACGTACTTGACACCACCACCATCTTGCCAAATTCTTGAGGGAATACCCGAGCATAGGCTCACGCGATCATCTGTCGACCAGCATTGTGACCGTTATTCAAGTCGCATAGAGAAGACTGTACTTCGGCTGGCGCCGTGCATCTGCTATTTGGCGTCATGCTGACCACCCGTGTAGAAGTCGCATGTGGCTCCGGGAAGACGGCTTAGCTGTCAGTTCCACATGCAATGTCTATCTAGGACGTCTACAGCTGCAGTACCGCGTGGAAAACAAGGCATGACGGACATTCGTTTCTGAGAAGTACGTATCTGCTGCTGCACATCCGACAAGACGCGGTGTCTGGTACAGCTCGACCAGTCAGATCGACACAAAAACAGCATAAGAATGCTTGACGCACCATATGCATCCCACTTTTTCGTAGTAATCTGTCGTCGGTTGCAACTATCCGAGCCGACAGCCGATGCCCACCAAACACATGGGATGACCACCTTTTGCGCTGTGCATTTGCGACTACTGTTGCAGTCAATCGATCCGATGACATTTTCTTTCGTCTGAAACACACCGTTCGCCTCTACTTGGTTGGATGAGCAATCAGAACTGAGCTTCTAACGGTTCTTACGACGTAATCGTCACGAGAGAGAGTTTGACGACGAAGCGAGATCGGGTGCGCTTGTAGCTCTCGGACCCAGCAAGTGAGTTCATTCTCCAACTTCGGACGTACGACAACAGCACAAAGCACAAAGCACAAAGCACAACACCTTCGCAAGCAAGATGAAGCTCAGTATCATGATCGGTGCGCTGAGCGTGGCTGCCTTGGCGTTTGTGAGCAATACCGTGGATGCGTCGACGGCAGCCGTGCAGACGTCCCATCACGTGCGCAGTGTCTACACAGACAATGATGACGATGACCGTAACAGCCGTGACGGCAACAGGGGCGCTTATGACAAGCGTCCTCTTGGCTACGGAGATGAACGACAAGGATAGCCGCGACGACAAGGGAGACGTCTACAGCCAGAAGGCTGGTGGCGGAACGAAGCGTCGCTCCGGGGATGATGACGACATGGATAGCCGCGAGAACGACGATGTCTATGGCATGCAGCCAAGCGTCTACCGCAATTAGCATGTCGAGCGACACGAGGCGGAGGAAATTGGCGGCTATATTGGTGTCGGCGTCGGGACTACCTTCGCACACGTCCATATACACCCGTACCTTCCGCTTCTCGGCAACGTAAGTGCTTTGTGCGGCAGAGGCGGCGAGAGTGTCAACGTGTTGTTCGATGTTTGCCACAAGTAATCCTCGGGACCGCTTGACTCAATCAACGAGCACCTTGCCACCGCATCGCTGAGTGCTGCTGCGCGTCTGACAAGCACAGCACACTTGCCATTTGAACGTTGTTGTAGACGTACACATATACTTTCCGTGCAATGCAGATGGTAGTTGGTGAATTTGAGCCCCAGATAATTGTTTGCAAACGGTCTTGCCTGTCTTTTTGTCCGTGTAGTCGATACGGTATGGCACCTCATTTGTAGCTCGTTCCAGCACTTCAAAGCGTGAGGTATATGTGAAACGTATAAAGTAGAAGCGTCACGCTTGCCAACGCATTCCAACACACAGAACAAACAGCCATAACGCTGGTGTCGCCGTGCATAAAGTACATACTGCGCCAAGTTTCGTTGCACGCGATGACATAGTATGCGACGACTGTGTCCGCCACTCTCGCTGCCCAAGCAACAACGCCAGCGGCGCTGACCTTGAGCTCGTCCGACGCATCCAGTGATGTTTTGAGAACGCGCTTCCGCCCTTGACGTAGTTTTTGGAACTGAACGTTCATTATCTTTATACGAAACTACTACCTTCCTACTACATGTATACGGCGTCGTCTCCCAGAGTACTAACTGCAGCAACCTCCCTCTGGGACTTCACAGTCGGTTTACAACAACACCTCCTTCCATACTGGGACTTCACTATGCTGATATCATCCATCGAATCCTTCTGTGATACGCGAAGGGCATTCACCTTTCAACTTAACCGTCTGGAAAGTCTTGTTATCACACTTGTATACTTTCCACAGCACGCCCTCCTCGAGGCTAGCCTCGCACACCGATCGAGTTGGATGGACGCACAAGTCGTCTTTGTCGAGTGCCTTCGTAAAAGCATCTGCTGGGTTCGATTCACTGGGCATCTTTTCAAACAATACCGTTTTCAGCTTGACTTGCTCTCGCACGAGATGCCACCGCAATTCGATGTGTCTTGTGCGCTTTGAGTACGTTGGGTTCACGGCCAACACGTAAGCACGTTAACTATCGATGCCAATCCTGACCTCCATGTTTACTGTCGGTAATACTTCACTGATCACACTTCGCTCGCTGACTGCCTCCATTAATGCTTCACAGACGGCAACATATTCGGCTTCAGCTGTGGAGTTCTGGCACACGTACTTCGAGATGATGAAGGTGACGTTCCAGGATATGGATGATGATGACGAGATTTGGGATGTGGCATGCCAGCGCATCAAGGCAAAATATCTTGTGACCGATGAAGGAAAGCAGAAGTTGGCCAAGATGGAGCGCAAGATTCGAAAAACGATTTTAATGTCAATTTCAGCGGAACTGGCAGAGCTCTACAGGACAAAACCAACGGGAAGCAAGATGTTGGCTGCTTTGACGAGACGATATGCCACCCGATCGACGACTGTGGCTGTGTTTCACAAAGTGCAGCGATTAGAGGAGGAAGTACGACAATGCAGATACAACGTCACTGAAGATATTGAAGTGCATCTGCGAAGGATGAGAAACAAGCAGCTTGAATTGGCCGACTTGGGTCATACGGTATCATTTACAACGAAGATGATGTACGTGCTTCAAAGCTTACCGGCCAAGATTGATGAATTCGCACTAATATAAACGCAAAACTGGTGTGGAAACTCACCAGCTTTTGACATTGACGAGTAGGAAGAGCAAATACGAACGGCGAGTTCGCACTACCAAATTAGACGTTCATCTTTCATATGTGATGAAAGAGATGCATGTGGTCACGAGACGAAGGCCGATTTCGACAAGAAGCATAACAGGTAAATGTACAGCAAAGTAAAGAGTAATGGCGAAGGTGCACATCGGACAGAGACTCGAACATGTCATGGTTGTGGCAAGCCTGGTCATCTTAAGCGAGACTGTCCAAATGCAGTTGAGTCGGAAGACCAAAAAGGAAAAAAATCGCGTGCCATGATTACGGTTCAAGCCTCACCTACGACACCACTTGCCGTTACCGTAAATGCTGAAGAACCCAGAGCTCATTCGATCGAGGTTAACGTTAATTCGTTGGAGGATCATCCGGTAAGTGAAACTCCGTTCGATACTGTTGGCGAGTATATTCAGGACCAGGAACTACAAACGCCATTACCGATAGACTATCACTGGCGCTTCGATACTGGAGCAAATGTTTACGTCACAAGTCTTCGCGAAGCATTTGTGACATATGACCCCGCTCCACCCGATTCGAGAGCAAGTTTGTCTGGCATAGCGGCGGGGCTTCAATCTACGGTTGCTGGAGTTGGAACTGTTTTAATAGGCACTAAGGTGGGCGAGCAAGAGCACTGTTTGATGTTGGACGATGTGCTTCACGTTCCAGATGCAAAATATGGTCTGTTTTCACCTGGCAAGGCGATCGAGCACGGCCTGGACATAAACTTGTCGACGAACATGGAGTTCGTGTTATCTCGTCGAGGGACTGCGCTTGTCAAAGCAGTCTTCTCTGATGGAATGTGGGGGTTTTCATCATCAAACATGCAAGCGACAAAAATGAGTGAAGATCCAATATCCAGCGCACGTCATGATAGTACAGCTGGTGATGTGGAAGTGCACACGCCGGTTCAGTTTGGACTTGTTAATTTTTCAGTGGCTGCTGGTCAAGCTCCTATGAAACAGTGGCATGAGAGATTGGGTCACACATGCGATCAATACTTGAAGATTATGGCAGACCAGGGGCACGTAGATGGTATGGTGATAACAGCACGTCACACGACGACCTTAGACGCGTGCCACATCGGTAAACATTGACGTAAACGACAAAACAAGAAAAAGGATCGCAAAATTATAGTAGTAAATCAAGTCGTCTATTCAGACTTGATGTTTCCAGCGAAGAACAACGGCACTCATTTTACTGCGATACTTGTGATAATGGATGGATTCTCAGGTTACTTGACGGTCCGTCTTTTGAAGGGTAAAGACGCGTCGACCATTAACCCACTCATGAAAGCTTACGTCCGTTGGGCGGAACGACAGGCAGGTCGTTCAGTCGAGAAGATCGTGGAAAGAAAATGGAAGCTAATGGCAGAAGTGCCAAATCTCCAGGTACATGCAATCAATCCTTACTGATAAGGGTGGAGAGTTCGTCAATGGTGAAATTGATTCGTGGTACCAATAACAGGGGATTGAGCACATTAAAGTCGGCCCGAAGAGCTCACACATGAATCCTGTCGAGCGTCAACACCAGTCATTCTAAAGACACTGCTTCTACCACAATAGGCATAAATCCATGATTTACTCCACAAATTTCGCTGCATTGACCATAAAAAACACCTTCTCATTCATTGGGAAACATGGCGAAGACGATGCTTTGTCATGCAGCAATACCAAAGATGTTCTGGCCAGACGCAATAGAGTATGCCGTATACTTGAAGAACAGGATCTACAACAGGATTGTCGGATGCACACCATTCGAGAAAATGTTTGGAAGAAAGGCCGACATTCACCACGTGCGTACATTTGGATCGCTAGCATATGTGCATGTGCCGAAGGACCCTGACCGACTAAGACATTTCGACAATGCCAAAATTGGATTTCTACTCGGTCTGAAAGAGGATTATGCTGGATATAAAGTTTTTAAGCCAGCAGAAAACACACGCTAGGGGGCACCTGATGTGGATATTGATGAGTCCATACTTTATGGTGACCGCAACAATTTCCACGACTATCGCTTTGACGAATTTGACTTCCCGGACATCCCAGCAGAAGACTCGGAAGTCACGACTGAACATGTAAATCATCCCTTGCGCGAAGATGATTTCTCCACGGGTATTGAGGCGACAGTCATGGGCGATACGCTAAACGACATAATCAGCATTGGAGAAGGAAAGCAATACGAAGATTACGAGGATCAATTCACCGCCGAACAGGGATTTTATGACACTGCAGACGAAGACGACGTGGATCGCGCCTCGATCACCGGAAATGACACTGAAACGTGTTTGTCTATTGACACCGACGACGAAGCACATGAGGAACACAATGTGGACACGCCAGACGGAATAAGTCTTTCAGCTGCAGGTGATCTGTTACGTAATGAATCAAGTGTCCCAGGGGCAATGAACGATGCGTCGACACTTCGAGTAATGGAGCAGCGACAGGAAGTAAAAAACCGTATCGGCTACTCGAAAGCGTCACGGTCGGGAAAAAACACCGTCAGCAGAAGCTGAAGGCGCCCCAGAGAAGCGATCAAAGCGCACAGGCCTCAGGGACCGTTCTCTGCAGCAAAAGCCATAGCGTTTTAATGACTACATAGCATATGCTACGTGTGCACGCGTACTTGACAGCACAGGAAAACCAATGAAAGCTACGGATGTCAAGGTACCGAAGAATGGAAGAGAAGCACGGCGCTCAAAGCATGGTGATCGATGGTATGCCATTCAGCTAGACGAAATGAAAGTTTTACAAGCTAAAAAAGTACCGGAAGAGATCCCACTTGATGATAAGCCGTCAGACGCGAAAGCGATTCGAACCATGCGGGCTTGGTGCTTGAAGACGGACCAATATGGGTATGTCACGAGGTTGAAGGCCCGATTGGTTGCGCTCGGAAACTGGCAGCGACCAGGAATTGAATTTATGGAGACATTCGCACCGGTTGCACGGATGTCAAGTTTTCGACTAGTGCTAGCGCTGTCTGCTACACTTGATTTGAATATTTTTGGTGCGGATGTCACTACCGCCTACTTGAATGCCAAGTTGTAGATCTTGCAGTATGTACAAGACATTGAAGGTTTTCCCTGTCAGCAAAATGGCAACATCTATGTGGTACGGAAGGCAATGTACGGCCTACATCAGGCCGGTCGGTAAAAACAATGACGGCAACAATAGATGACAAAACTACATTGGACCAAAGTATCGATTATTGCGGGGCCTTGTGTATGCTGATGTACCTTGCTACAGGCACCCGACCTGATCGTGAATATGCTGTTGGTCAGTTGAGCCGATTTGTTGCTCAGCCATCAAAGCAACATGTTGGTTGTCTCAAGCGCGTGCTTCGGTATTTCGATGGTACAACACAAACAGATCATGGCATCAAATACATGGGTCCCGCTCACATCAATCCACCGATGATCAACATTCAAGGGTATTGCGACAGCGATTGGGCCTCAGATGCTGGACACCGAAAGCGTTCTGGAAGTATTTACCTTTGCACTAGCAGGAGGGGCTATTGCTTGGTCAAGCAAGTTACCTAGAATATTATCCTTGGTGTAGACCATCATATCCGTCGTATTGAAGCTCAAGCCCGAAACGTGCCCGAAGTGGATAGTGCTTGGGCTCAAAACCCTGTTGTGTTGAAAACCTGCTTCCACCCTTAACGTAGTTTTTGGAACTGAACGTTCATTATCTGTATATGAAACTACTACCTTCCTACTACATGTATATGGCGTCGTCTCCCAGAGTACTAACTGCAGCAACCTCCCTCTGGGACTTCACAGTCTGTTTACAACAACACCTCCTTCCCATACTGGGACTTCACTATGATGATACATCCATCGAATCCTTCTGTGATATGCGAAGAGCATTCACCTTTTAACTTAACCTTCTCGAAAGTCTTGTTACCTTACTAATATACTTTTCACAACTACCAGCATATCATTCGGTGCTGTGTTGCAGCCCAAGCGCTTAAAAGGTGTCATAGGTGTCGGCGTGCAAGGGCAGACCTGGTCCGCTTCAGTGTCGCATAAAAGTGCGTCAAGCGCATGTACATCTTCAACAGGAAGTGCTATGAGTCGCTGAAGTCGATGAAATACCAGTAAGACGGCGGGCGGGCTCAGTACTTCTCAATTACTTAAAATGAATAAATTTTCTGACGTCTCAGAGCCGCTGATATGGACCTGAGTGGATTCTTTCATTCCTTTTTTCTCTACTCATACGACCGCAGTTCGCATTCGAGACTTAACTTGTATAAAAGGCCCAGCCGCTTGATACCCTTGCATTGTGTAATGAATGGATAGACAAGCTATAAATTGACCGGTATGACTAGTCCCTTTCGGTCAATACATATAGTATTCTCTATGATGAACAACCCTTCCAGAATACAATTGTATAATGTGAAGGCAACTTGGGCTCAGCTATAGAAACTGTGTAATCCATATTGATACTAGTACGTAGATAATTAATTGTGGGCGACCATTGCAACCACGTGTATTAAAATTGGGAGAAGCTGAAGCAGACGGGTATAATTTATAATTTGATGACGCGTGAAGACCATCTATCTCGTCTAGGTACGATAAAATTGGTCAACAAAGATTCTACGACGGTATAACGAGCGTGGTGCAAATCTGAGGTGATCGTATTGCGTGACGACTTAATTGGACCCGCTATATCCTTGCATTTCTGCGAAGCATGTCGATTGCAAATAATTTAGCGCCAAAATGAGCGTATGCTTCATGCTTTGCCTTAATTAGTCTCTGGATGTATTACCGACACTCGTGAGTCTATTGGCGAAGAATACACTAGAGAAGCTGCCTACTTAAATGACTGACGCAACTTTTGCAGCCTTTGGTAGAAACCGATGTGCTTCCTGTCTTCGAAGGGCTTGATCGGCAGAAGTGGCTGGCCAAAGTAAGCTGCAAAACTTTAAACAAGGATTCAATAGCGCTCATACTACTGGATCGGGTCATCATACACAAAAATGGTTTGGCGGATCTGCTTCCGTGGTGTTGGGTGATACTGATTATCTCGATAATGTGAAAGACACACTTTCTACGACGTCATGAGATATCTGCCGAATTCAATCTTTTAATTAATAACAAAGTCTTTGCCAACATGATAACCACGCGATCCTTAAACAATTCGATATTGTAGTCGGGCGTTTTATATTTCATCAAGATTTTATACACCGGCGCAGAATGATGAAAACATTAATGATGATGATGGCCTACCTGATCACCTTAAAATGATCAAAGACAAAGTGAGAGCAATAAAAAGGGTTATTATTAATTTTGACTTGCAATAAGCTTTCGATACAGAAGACCACAAGTTTTGACGAGACTATGCTCTTTTTAAATTTAACGACAGTAGTGTCGATATAAAAGGATCGGCAATGGTATAAACACTTCGTCGTAAACTCGTATAAACTAGATGCGCTAAACGTGCGTTCGGTAAATTATCTAGGTTGACGGTTGCATTTATTATATATCAGCTGGTGGTGGAAATATTAGGTCTCGTACAACCAGTGAACACCGCTAAGAGGGTTCTAATGACGTGTCGCCTGGTGCTTCGTGGAATTACAACCAGCTCTGTTGTAATGCCAACCGGTTCGGTCTTCACGAGACCACGAGGTCTTAAACATTATGTGTATTATACACAGTACTTCGTACAGATCCGTAGCACTACCCAGATACCAGGGTACTTTTTAAAAAGACTTTCGGCAAGACAACAATGGCAAATCAAAGTGCCAATGCGGTTATGTGGTTCATTGAGAGGGGATATATATGTAGACAGGTTACGTTAAATCCGTGAGGTATGCAAAGAAGAGTTTGGTTTTGAATACCTCACGAGATTAACGCTCGTTTTGTGTTACGCCAAATTCACGCACCCACTACCATACCACTCGGAAGAAGCGAACAAAGAATCAAGCGGTGTGTAGGTCAATTCTAAAAGAAACAACGGATCATCATCGAAATGTTCGTTAAAACAAAAGCATATAACATTAAATAGGGCTTTATGTGAGGCTGAAACGTTTTATATAACTCTTACCTATTTTCGGCGGTATTAAACGACCACAATCTCTCTAATAGGAAGCATTGCGAATTCTGCACGTTTGAATCAGCGTTCAAGCCTTTGGTGGTTCATCTGGCCTGCACGTCAAATTGGGCATGAGAATTCCAAATTTTCTGGGTGGCCTGAAGCTATCTAGCGCTAAACCTTTGTGTCAAGTCGCCTTCGAACACAATTTTATTCATATAACGAGTCTAAAATAAAAATGGATTAACGGGAACATGAATGAGGCTGTCTTGATCCATAATATTAGTCAATGTCTGACAGAACCGAGAATGACAACTAGCCTGCACGATTTAGTCATTATATTGAATAACACCTTATTTTTGCTGCTATTCTCATCTTTTATATTTGATAGGATTTTGTGAGCTAAGATAGAGCACACCACATATGCATGAAATTTTGTAAGTTTAATCAATGATGAGTCAGAGTAAGCGTGGGCATCGAACATTTAATTAAATGATCTTATCAATACCCACTCAAGCGGGATGCATCGGTCTTGTTTTTTATTTGTCGTGATGAAGATACAAAGAACAAAGCGTGCATGTATATGGCTTTATCAAGCGCCGCACACGTATATAGAAGAATGCTGAATATGACGTTTCAAAATAATTACGAAAACAATACAGATATACAGTTCAAGCTTTTATCGCCAACGGTTGGCTCTAGGCGAAAACTGATTACCTGTAATAAAATAAAGCAGAATAATTATTAGAACGCCTTGAAACAGAAACAGGGTACCCAGAGCATAAGTAAGCATCAAACAAGTCTGAGATGTTTTATTCATTGGTATCCTAGCAGGCGACAATCGGGTATGTAGGTTGATGTATATATAAATGAATATTCTAACTTTGTAATGTCGCCTACCTCAAAAAGCTGAATCGTATTTATACTATTTATCCATTAATTTATACGGCGGATACCTGGATAAGCAATGTTTACGGAGCCATGCTTTTGAATACTACATGCGATAGCTCCAGGACCGTTCGCTTGATCGATGGCGTCCTGTGCAGATTTTTCGCGTTAAACATGATGTAAGGACAGCTACGGGTATCATGCGCTACAGTAGCTAAAGGGAATTCAAATGTGAAGAAACAATATATTAATTGTCAGCCAGGTCCTAAGTTTGCTAAGTTTCACCTAATGAAGTCAGCTTTGGCCCAACATGAGAACAATTTAACAATGTTCAATATCATCTTTGCACTTTTTGTTTTTGTCGGCTCTATGGTGTTGTGCATTAATGTTGAGACATAGTAATATTTCTTACAGAAGTTCGTGTTAAAAATTTGATCCCAAAGTTAGCCTAAAACCCATGCTTCGTCAAAGATACACTGAACAGCAACATTTTTGTATCGATAAAATTTAAGGTAAGGTTCGCCTCAACGCCGGCATTGAGGGTTTCCTATTCCCTGACATTTAAGACACATTTTATAGGCAGTACTGGTAAGGACAAAAATCAACGACGCTCGCCGGCCATACGTACACTTAATGCCGAACAGTGTGCTTGGCACTAACAAAAAATGTCGTTCACTTATCGTACAAGGATCAGACCTGTAATAGGCAGCTACATCCTTGTATATCGCAAATTTTTATTTAACATGACCCCACCGTTTAAACACAAAAGCAGATTTATCGATTGCTTTGGTTAACTTATTATTAACATCCAAATTTTTATTTTTACAGCGCTAAAAGCACGTGTTTTGCTTGCGCAGGACCGAGTTACATGATCCTCTTAATACGGTACTAACATACTGGCAAAATCTTAAAAACAATGGTATAAGTTTAATAAACAAATTTTTATGTTATGCTTATGCACCAATGTGAGCCAGAAGCTTCAATTTTTAATATGCTTGAATATTACCGCAAAGAAGGCTCTGTGACTAGTAAGTTAATGTGTAATTATCCTAAGTTTACCATTTGCAGCTATTTTTACAGTATTGTTTTTTATTACGTGTCAGGACCGTGTATCTTCCTTAATTGGAATGCTCGTGAGTTCCTACAATATGGGTGATATCTGAATGTGAAATATCAATGGAGACAATTGCCATCTTGCACAAATTTATTAATGACATTTATGATTATCTTGGGCAACAGGTTATTTAAAATGTAAATCCTTCTCACACCTTTACTGTGTATCAAAATCAAGAGAACTAATTAATCTGTTCCAATTTGTTGTGTCAAATTGTGACAACCATCTGCTACTCTATCAATAAGATAAGAGAAGTTCAGAATTGGTCCAAGTAGTAAATATTGCAATATCGGTCAAACAAATACTTATCGACTACCGAATTCGGCCACATTTGAGACAATGCGAACAGTAAACATCGATTACTGTGTAATTAAATTGTAGTTAAGATGATGTGTGCATTCAAAGAGATGCTAGAGCATGAATGTAGCGGGTCACAAATTGTGTTGGCGATTCATACCGGTCATCCATTAAGCCCCCATTGGCGCTTACTGCTTGGCTATTCTTTCACATATGTATTGAAGATAAAGTATCCCTTGTGGCAGGCTATATGAATCGAGCTGCTCTTTTAGTTCCAAGTTTATAAATTGTCTACATTTATACCTACTCATCCACTTCGCTCAATATCTAAGATATTCAGAAACGCCTGAAAGCAGATAAACAATATTTTCATCCAACACTATATATATAAATTGCTCTTTGACAGCTAAATGGCAAAGGGATGTTAAAACTCATCCTCTTATTTCATGATCCTCTTCTTTACTTGGCTAGATCATATATGTCGATTGCTTCCTAACAAGCATCATCCGAAGTAACACATCTTTTCTAGACAAAAAAAACTTGAAGAGATGCTTCGCTGGCCATTTCTAAAGAATCAATCAAGCCTATAAGACAAGTTATTTTTTTACCCAGATAACGCCAATGGGGTTTTTTCATTTAAATTTCTGTAGGTTAACAGTATAGGCCACTGAAGCTTTTAGTAATAGGACAAGAGGGATTCGATCATAAGACCAATTTCAACAAGTTATACAAAAAAGACACACCTAAAAGAAGATGATGGGCTTCCTATTGTAGAGGTCTCGTTCAAAAAGGTATGTGCTACCAATCAATTTGAATGAGAGATATTTTTTTTCTATATATAGAAAGGCACAAAATATCTATTAGTGACTTCCATATAATTTGTAATTTAGCCCACAATTTAGACCTTTTCAGCATCGATCTGGGCAGCGAACACGTGTCTTCCCTTATAAAACCTACTTCCTACTACATAGTAGATTGCAGTATACCACAGGGTATAAATACGCAGAGAAAATTCATTGATTATAATTTATCTACTTGAGTGTATAACTAATACACCTTGTCCGCAATCAAATCAATACTAGAATTTAGCACTAGCGTCTTTTTTAATGCCTAGCAATTAAAGCAAAGGCACCTTGGTCTCTTATCATCAAAACGGTTGATAAAACCATCATCCGACGATTCATAGACTCGTTATAAGTTTGTAAAAAATTAAATATCCAACGTAAGCGATATTAATTTTTAAAGCTATGAATGTTCTATGGGGACAAGGGAAGAAAAAATCATGTGTGATGTCCAATCTATATAAGCTCCTCAATCACTAACGAACCAAATGTCGAAGAATGTAATCAGTCTTTGTGTTAGCATCTTATCGGACTTGTTTTTCCTTCTGCAGGGCGTCATACACAATTCGCGGAGAACTAAAATCCAGATCAGACCTGATTGAATTGTAATGTAAAACAGGGGCCGACTGAGAGGAAAATCTTCTTTTGAAAAATATGCAATGCAATGTACCATTTATCAAAAGAGACTGTCTCGTCGAATAATGCAACTCTTATACCTAATTGAATGTCCTTTAACCATCTAAGGCGCCTTGCGACCTACTGTCCGAAACACGTTGGCATTGGGTCGATGCAATTATTCTATATTCGGTAACCGCATGCCATATTTACTATATCGTCAATAATTGAATGTTTTATGTTTAGACGACTTGTCTTTCCGTCATATTTGCTCCCTCGCGATCTACTATCTCTAATAATAAGTTTTCTATACACCTTAGGGCCGTAAGATGTATCTCAAAATAGTCCCTACGACATTTATCGAACAATTTAGGCGCCGTACATGATACTTTATCGAAGCTTTTTGTTAAAGCATAATATATTAATCTTGGTGTCCAAAGGGATTTAACACGAAAAAATTGTATGACATGTCTTCCTACTGATTTAGACATTGTTCGATACTTAATACATGCACAGTTATATTTAACTACGCATGGTTATTCTTCGTTATATGGTATTTTGTTTAGTTCCTGTACAAGCGTCTTCCCCTCGTATTGATTGTCCGCCTCTATCACTCGTCCATATGAATCATAATCATTGGTCACAAATTTCTAAGGGCGGGTTGTGGTACAGAAGATGTACATCGCAATCCGGTCCACGATCGCTTACAAATAATCATGGTGTGTAGAACATACAAACTAAAATATTGTAATCGAGTTATTGATTACAGAATATATATCTTGATTTGTGTCCAGAATTTAAACAAACGTTTGGGATATTCATCGGTATTTCCACATTTACCATACGATGAGTCTGCCGCTGGTGCGGTGTTTCTGAAATGACAGTTTTAATCCTTTTTAAAGTAGTAACTAAAACACTTCAATTCCGGTCGATCATTAAGTATGTGATCCAATTATAAAGGCAAATTTGGATGGATAAGTTCGTTCGTAGGCTACAAATTGCAAAAAAAGAAAAGTCGCGCCTTTGAGTTGCTGGCGCACTTATATTAATAACAATTATTGCTTAATCCGCGACAAAATCATTTTATTTTACCAACCGTCAATTATATTCTCAATGGTTACGACGTGATGAAGGCGAAATTCTACAGATGAATTTTTTTCCATATATTAAATTACGAAGGATACGTAAATTTACTTGCGTTAAGAGACGATGTCTACAAAGTTGTGGTAGATTAATTTCATATCACAGAAGTACTATCTCTTGTTCACTTTCTTTTTTAAGCGCCGCGTTTACGGCTATCCGGCGGCGCAAACACTTTTTACTAATTGGTGTGGGAGTAATATGGTTCTTTCTTCTGTAATGAATTTTTCGTATTGATTTTAAAGCCAACGCTATTGTTTGAAATGTAATTTCTGGTAATATGATTGAAAGCTCGGTACGCTGACTAATTCGACCATTGGACATCAGCTTCAAAAAGGCATAGCCAAAATATCGGTCCAAATGAACTTGGCTTTTAAAAACGCTAGATTAAAGATATGAATTGTTTAATAGAGGTACATGACATACCTACCGGATGATAGCTAAATTGTTGTCGGTGTTCCTTTTGCTCGAATTTTGGAAAAATAAAATCAAATTTTTGAGGGTTGCTATCCCTCCACGTGCTTTGTATTTGTGTATTTTAGTTAGTATTGATCCATCGACTAAATCTGTGGTGTCAGATACCGCTCAAGTATCAGTTAGCGTGCAGCTAATAAACTAGGCTTCATTGCCCCAAGTATTGTTATCCTTCTGCCAACGAATGACATGCGAAGTATCAAAACTTTGTATATATATGTTATGGCTGAATAACGTATCCTATTGTATTTAAGATACAATTGCTCTCGACCGTGCGAGATCAGTCTTAACTACTGAGATGCAATGCATATGGTACTCGTCGACCCTACCCGTGAGTGTTAAAGATCATATCTTTGCGTGTTACGCAGAGCTGTAAGCGCACTTGGCGCACTTCGATCGTACAATAGCCAAGGTCATTATGTGTTGAAAGTCAACGACGTAGATGCAATCTAGCCGCTGGAAAATCGTGGTAAATTAACACGATTTCTCATACTCGGGGTTTCCACGCCATTTCATAAAGTATTAAGCGTTACGAATACGTCGCTTTAGAAGTCTCTCCGTACGGAACAGGTGATTTCCTTGCTTATCAAGCAAGGCGGCGGCATCTCGTGTCGTATCCTGCATCAAGCGATTGACGACTTGACTCACAAGGTGCAACGACTTTGCGAGCGTGTGGAACGCTTGGAATCGGTGAAGAATCGTCTACGAACCATAAACCAGGGTCTACCTCGCGTAGGGGGCAGCTGTATGGCCTGATGCGGATGCAGCAATGCGTGGCAATGGCTTCATCGTCGGCGCAAGCGTTCGCAAGGTTTACAAGCGAAGGAAGGATCCCAATGCGTAATGCTAAGCAACGCAAAACATGGGGTCGGTGTGAATTTGCTCGGAAGGTTACGCGTACATGGAAAGCCTTATTGTTCAAGATCGTAAAGGATTAAATGAAGCGGGGACGCAGGATTGTTGTCAATACAGTGAACACCGCATTTGTAGGTAGATGTTTAGCATTGAGAAATACTTGGTCTTCGACCTTGTAACGTTTGATACAAGATTTGATAGTAGTTGGTTCTTTTTCTTCATCTTGGCTTTCAGACATTGCATGACGCACATGTAGTAAGACATTGAATCGCGCTGCAAGAAACGTATAAAACTAGACCCAAAGAGTGATAAGAATGATAGGATCAGCTAGCCAATCGGCCATCTCTCCACCGCTAAGCTAAGAACCATGAAGTGGTATATTTAACTGAACGCGTGTCGGGGTCAGACCGCTCATACAGAACGGAGTAAAGCTCGTAGAGGTATAACCAGCGATATACAACGCTAATACAACGATAGGGAGCATGGAGATCCAAGGACTAAGCCTACTTTACTAAATACTGAGTAACATGCCAAAATCACGCGATTCATCTGCTCTATTTGACCATCGATATAGACATGATCCGCCGTAAACATGTCCAATCAGAACCCCAGAACCTTCAAGATTGACTTTAAATCTGACGGGTGAACCGAGGATATCTATTCGCGATAATCGTCACTGATATACCGCGCTGACGAAACACGCTATCGACGAACGCCTCTGCTGTACCTCCGTCGTATATTGAGAAATGCATAGCCGATAAGTGATCTATTTTCTCGGACGGTTGACAAAAACCACAATACATGTGTTGCCATCCAAACCGTTTGCCAGATGAAAAGAAAATCCATCATACTTGAATCCTTGCACCCTGTGGCTACTGGCAAAATTCGCAGGAAGCACAGCCGCATCAGCTGCGGATTTGACCCATTGACATCTTTCATGCGTACGCATACATATGCTCACCCATATTTAGCGTTTGACCAACCAATAAAGCTAGAGTTCCAAGCCATAGGTCTTCTCACAACCAAGACGACCACTCGGTGTAGCATCATTGTCCGTATATAGACTTCAAAAATGTAATTACTCATCATCAGAAACGACGATACGAGGGATAATATCAACATCTGCAGTAGCACATCAGTTCTTTTTTACGGATGAAAGATTGATGTAGCCTCGCACGAAAACACATGACGACAATTGTATGTCTAAATCTACAACGTTCTCCCTCCCAAGAGCACGTAGACGAGTTGTACAATGGCCATCGAGTGCATAAGCCGCGCGAACTAAGACCGTGATGAACGACGACCAGTTTGTATCATGATCAAGCTCGTAGATGGCCTGCGAGGTAGCGACCCATCAAATATGTTTGCCTCTCTGACTCATACTTCACCTTCAATGCTGTATTCGGCAAAGAACAACAACCAACGAGCCATTCTCCGAACGAGATGGGGAGTCTGAGTCGCAGTATGCAATGACGCATGTACGTATAAAATAGCTACAGGCCAAATCGATAAACTCTGAAGATGACTAGCGCATACTTTGCAAATCAATCGTTGTCATGAACTGGTTAGTTCTTGAAAGCAGCTTTTGGCGGGCAGATCCATGCTCGAAAACGCGCACATGGCCACCATGAAGGCTTGGATCAGAGCACAGCCAATGACAAAGTTAGAATCACCAGAGGAGACATGGAATGGCTGCTCTGGTTCCGGCAGATCCCAAACAGAACTGGAGGAGGCTCACCTTTACTTCTAGCAAACATTGTCATGTATGTAATTTTAGCGCCTCTCCACTTCTTTTTTCAGAAAATATGTTAGGTGAGAAATAATGACGGAGCCATTCATGCGTAATTCGCACTATACTTGTGGATGTGGTTGTCAAGATGAAGCCAATTACGTACGTTCATTTATTTCTTCGGAACCGGCCAGACAAAAATGACCTTGGCTATGAACTATATGCACCCACTCTTGCTGCCCAATCATTCACCGTAGTGAATGATTTTATTCACCAGGTAAGATGTACGTTGGTACAGCAGCACACTACTTATTGGTGCGCACGCACTCAATCACAAATCGTAAATGGTCAATATTGCTGTCCATATTTGTCCGACCGTTCTCTGCACTAATAAATACGACGATGACATCTGATTACGTTTGCGAATAGCCTCGGAGAGGTCTGAAATATTGCGTCACGAGACGATTGAATGTAGCCGGGGAGCCCAATGAAAATTGGTGCATCAAATGACACCCCAGAGTATACCACTAGCTGTGCTCACCGCTGTCATCGGAACATCACTCGCTCACATGAGCAAGTGGAAATAGCCATCAACTAAGTCGAGTGCACTATAAAAGGTACTATCGACCATTTCGTTGCGAAGCACAATTTCTAGGAATAGAGGTCGGAGTCAGAATGACGGCAGCATTTTGATTCTTATCAACATGAACAAGGTGGCACTTGCTATTCAAATTTCTGACATAGAAGGAAAGTGTATAACGGCGAGACCTACAATCACGCACATTATCTGCCTTGTACCGCAACAATTCAAGTTAAATCGTCAATGACGTCACACTGTTCCTTTTGCTACTGCCACTACCGTATAACGCGGTATGTTGTTCCCGGAACTAGATCAACTCGATGGCGTACGTCTCTATCGGGAGGTATGAAGGACATTGGAATGTGCAAAAAGAGTCTCATGATCTCTTTATCACGTGATAATCCAGACCCAATAAGTTTTTTCAGGATTCTAAGATCCACTACCGGCCTTTAGTGCCAACTTCGTATCCTCAGGGACCGACTATTTCTGAATCGAGGATATACTTAACTCAATGTTAGGTCGAATGGCCACGAATGCGAATAAATCAGCGTCCTTTAAGCCTGACCAAAAGCATCATTCTCTATTTTGTCAACCAATGTAATAGAATACAAAGATAAATATCCCTAAGGCAACAATGTCAATCACCTTGCCATCACGCCATTGAAAAGACCATACAGTGTATTTCTGTCATAACACTGTCATGGAAAAGACTGTCTGCACCTTGCATCGTCTATTTGACGACGCTGTCGGGTATTTCGCAATACCTTACATCTCACATCAGTCGAGAAAATTGGGCTCCCCAGGCATCCAGCAACGGATTGCTTGCCGTATCGCTATCAGCAAAATCTTCGCTCTGAGCTCATATGGTTGATATCTTTGGATTCAATTATCTCTAAGAATCCAATGGTTAGCACGCTGAACAAATTGGGCAGAAGATCGCGTCCATATCGCCAAAGTGTTCAGACAAAGGGAATTATGACTCGCCAGAGACCCAATAGAGACAGTGCACGTTATACCTAAACAACCCACACCTCTTATCAATCCATGACTTATGTCGTTTCATCCATGCTATGCCTAGGATATTTCAAATATATCATGCCGAAGTCAAGGTCTCATCCACATTCCACGACGCCAAGCTTTAAGAACTTCGTGACTTGTTTGTCAAACCGTTAGCACGTTACACGCGGTCTTGTTGCCAGTCAAACAGTGCCAGATTCGCTACTTTGCACTTCCAGCGACTCAGCATACTACTGACTCTGATCCAGGGATTAGCGTCGAGCATAGTCTTCTGCTGCTCCAGAATCTATTGAAACCGTACAAGAATCATTGTAAACTTGCTAACAGTCGCTTTCATGACAAGCAAGCCTGGCTTGCGAACTAGGTTTACGTTATTGAGTACAAAGCTATGAGTGAATAAGACTTTCTCACCTCCACCAACATAATATACAACATGACATAATATTTCTCGATAGGACGCTCCGCGCTTTCAAAGACATGTCGTTTCCCTCGCGCCGTACCATAGTTCTAGTTTGAGGCAAGTACTAGACTCATAGAAGCCTGGCACTGTTTGCGGAACGGACAACTCGCAAGCAGGCATTAATGCTACCTTCATGTATAACGTCGGTGAATGTCACGTTGTAGCTCAGCAGCTTGCAGATCAGCTTCATCTTTGCCTTAATGATTGCGATGGACCATAGGCTCAATGTCCAAGCCGCATGTGCACCGATTGTGATTGGAGAACATGTTCTACGTCCAATCCAATCAAGTCTAGATGACTTAAGGTTGAATTTAGCGTTCAGTGCTATTTGCACAGCCTCTACAGAGGTGAAGGGTGAGCCCGAAAGTCATTCGTCCTGAAAACGCCAGTACCAAGACCTTCCATCAACACGGTCGCACTGACCACCTCGAAGCAAGGATCAATCTGCATAGCATCCATACGTGCTCTCAACACTTGTACATAGCCGTTAGCTTACTCTTGCCGTTAAAGGTAGATAAGAAGCGTACTCGCACGCGATGTGCCTGGTTGGTCGGCAATTATACGAGTAGAATCTACCGCTTCAGCGATTTCCGTGTGGGCAAAATGCAGCATCAACTGACGTGCCGCACGTTAGGAGTTATTCTCTATCTTCCGTTGAGCGGAGATACAGCCATCGATACATGCTGATAATTTAAACAGAGCATGCTGGATTTCATAAAAACCTCTACCTCCCGAGTCCAGAGAGTAATATCCCCCCATCCTCCCGTAGTAAGTTTTGACGCTCAGCTTGGGTGGACAAGGCTTAGCTTCTTCGTCCAATACATAAACAAATCGTGTCAACATATTCCGACGCCATTTGGCCGTAGACCTATGCAAACAGGAAAGACTCATTTGGCGAATCTTCTTCCAGAAGTGTGTATAACACGTCCTAGCCTTGCGATACAAGAAAGTCAAACATACTCTGAACCCGAAGAATCGGTCAGTTTAGTAAGCGCGACCTTTTGGACCTCAGAGAGAAGGGGATAACTTGCTCCATCCTCGAAGAGGATTGGACTTAACAGAATCTGTAGTAAATATACTAAAGTGCTATCAAACGTAGCGGAGCTACTACAGGTGCTTTCCAGAGGATGGCTTAAGCTCAGAGAGCCACTTATTTTCTTGAACTAGCAGTGAAATATTGAGGCACCATGTTCAGTGAATCAGGACTCAGAGAATTAACAAGCTCTGAGAAAGACGACTCCTGAATTAACTTGTTTTCTGGAACAACGACTCAACTAGTCTACGAGCTCAAGGAAATACAATCTTAGGACTAAGAGATCAAATTACATCACATTGCTCGTACTCCTAGTTTAAGGGTCGTACGATTCGTAGAATCGAGTGGCAACTGGTGCCCAAGAGTACACGCCGTAATAACACTTCTAGACTCTTATGATTATAGGGCGCCTGGACAAGGCACGAGTGCTTATCGGTCAAACTGCGAGCTGCTGTTTGTCTACTTTTGAGAATTGTGACAAAAGGTTATACGTGTACTTCAATATAAGTTTGTACTCCCTACCGGAGTAAAACCTGATACGTTTCTTTCAGGGTGGCCGACGCGCGTGAACCCCCAGCTAACGATTTCAGTACAGAACTTATTGATAAAGGTTGTACAACACAGCGTTACGTACCTCTACCGTGGTTGCACCGCCAAAGTGTATCGCCGGTACAGATCCACTCGCAAGTATCAACTTGGCTTGCACATGTTTGTTTTGTAGCTGTGTGCAAGTTGCGTTGACAATTTACAATTGCATTCTAGAAGGTTCATGTGGAAAAGGGGGTCCTGCACTTTTAGGGCGTGTGCAACCAGTAATGCTGGTGTGTGTCCGTCGCTTGTCCCTTCATTATCCACTGCGTGCAATTACGTAAAGCAGCTGGGCCTTTCACAAAAGCAAAAATCACAGCCGCGCACCGCAGCGAAGCGTTTGCAGAGGTTATAAAGTGCTAAAAGCCAAAGGAAAGAACAGCATGATCAGTTCTAACAGCTATGTCATGCCGTATCACTCAAGGGTTTGTGAAGGACTGAGTCCGTACGCCATCTGACTTATCTTCCTTCGACTTCAGCAGCAGCATGATCAGACCACAACCTGATGGAGTTCTACATGCGCTGAACGCACGCTGGTGCGACGCTCAAGCGGGTCATATCAGACCTTGCGCACCGAACATCTGCATACTTTGTGGCATTCGGACATTAACACAGCACCGGAGTGTACGTTGGATGCGTCGGACGAGCCCGAGGTCCATGCCGTATGCTTTTTTGCTTAGACAGTGAATGACGACACAGTCGTCGCATACTATATCGTCGTATGCAGTGAAACCTGGCGCGGTAGACACTTTTGTGCACGGCGACACCAGGATATGCGCTATTCCTCTATCCGCATCATACTGCGTTGACACGAGAGACGCTTTTGCTTTTCCGCATTCACAGGTAACCCACGCTTCGAAGTGTCGGAACGAGCTGCAAACAAGGTTTCATACGTATCGACTACACGAACGAAAAGATAGACAAGACCGTTTGCAAATGTGTTTGATTTCCCACTGGTTACCATCTGCGCTGAACGAAAAGTGTATGTGTGTGTACTTTTACAACAACATTCAAATGGCAAGCACGCCGCGCTCGTCAGATACGAAACATCGCTGTAATGAGCGGTGACGAGGTGCGCGTCGATAGCATCAAGCAGTCCTAAGGCCCATTTGTGGTAAACGCCGACGCCAGACGGCACGCTGACACTCTCATCGTCTCTACCGCGTAAAGCATTTACGATCCCGAGAAACTGCAGCTACAGGTGTACACGGACGTGTACAAAGGTAGCCACGACGCCGACACCATTATAGCCGCTAGGTTCCACCGCCTCGTGTCGCCCGACACGCTAATTGCGGTAGACGCTCGGCTGCTTGCCGTAGTTACCCCCGTCATAGTTGCGGCTATCCGTGTCGACATCTCGGGAGCGACGCTGCTTTTCGCCACCAGCTTTCTGGCGATAGACATCACCGTTGTGATCGCGGCTATCTTTGTCGTCATCTCCGTAGCCACGCTTCTTTCTACCATGAGAACGGTTGGCATAAGCGCCCCTGTTGCCGTCACGGCTGTTACCGTCACGATAATCATCTCTGTAGACTCTGCGCACGTGATGGGACGTCTGCACGGCTTCCGTCGACGCATCCACGGTATTGCTCACAAACGCCAAGGCAGCCACGCTCAGCGCGCCGATCATGATACTGAGCTTCATCTTGCTTGCGAAGGTGTTGTGCTTTGTGCTGTTGTCGTACGTCCGAAGTTGGGGAATGAACTCACTTGCTGGGTCCGAGAGCTACAAGCGCACCCGATCTCGCTTCGTCGTCAAACTCTCTCTCGTGACGATTACGTCGTAAGAACCGTTAGAAGCTCAGTTCTGATTGCTCATCCAACCAAGTAGAGGCGAACGGTGTGTTTCAGACGAAAGAAAATGTCACCGGAATGATTGACTGCAACAGTAGTCGCAAATGCACAGCGCAAAAGGTGGTCATCGCATGTGTTTGGTGGGCATCGGCTGTCGGCTCGGATAGTTGCAACGGACAACAGATTACTACGAAAAAGTGGGATGCATATGGTGCGTCAAGCATTCTTATGCTGTTTTTGTGTCGATCTGACTGGTCGAGCTGTACCAGACACCGCGTCTTATCGGATGTGCAGCAGCAGATACGTACTTCTCAGAAACGCATGTCCGTCATGCCCTGTTTTCCACGTGGTACTGCAGCTGTAGGCGTCCTAGATAGACATTGCATGTGGAACTGCGACCGTCCTAAGCCGTCTTCCCGGAGCCACATGCGACTTCTACACGGGTGGTCAGCATGACGCCAAATAGCAGATGCACGGCGCCAGCCGAAGTACAGTCTTCTCTATGCGACTTGAATAACGGTCACAATGCTGGTCGACAGATGATCGCGTGAGCCTATGCTCGGGTATTCCCTCAAGAATCACAAAACAGAAAACACACAAGGGAAGTAACCTAGGCGTTCAAAGTTCCACGGAACATGCCATCACATCTTTTTACCTCACCCAATCACGAAGGAAAATAAGATCAGGAGCTCATGCGATGTGTCGACCAGCATCGTGACCGTTGCTGGGTCACATCATGCATTGCGCTCCGCCCGCGCCGTGCATCTGCTGTTGGACACTATGTTGACCACGCGTGCAGAAGTCGCATGTAGCTCCGGGAAGACAGCTTAGGACGGTCGCAGTTCCACATGCACCGTCCAACTACGACGCCTACAGCTGCAGTACCACGTGGAAAACAGGGCATGACGGACATGCGTTTCTGAGAAGTACGTATCTGCTGCTGCACATCCGATAAGACGCGGTGTCTGGTACAGCTCGACCAGTCAGATCGACACAAAAACAGCATAAGAATGCTTGACGCACCATATGCATCCCACTTTTTCGTAGTAATCTGTTGTCCGTTGCAACTATCCGAGCCGACAGCCGATGCCCACCAAACACATGCGATGACCACCTTTTGCGCTGTGCATTTGCGACTACTGTTGCAGTCAATCATTCCGGTGACATTTTCTTTCGTACTGAAACACACCGTTCGCCTCTACTTGGTTGGATGAGCAATCAGAACTGAGCTTCTAACGGTTCTTACGACGTAATCGTCACGAGAGAGAGTTTGACGACGAAGCGAGATCGGGTGCGCTTGTAGCTCTCGGACCCAGCAAGTGAGTTCATTCCCCAACTTCGGACGTACGACAACAGCACAAAGCACAACACCTTCGCAAGCAAGATGAAGCTCAGTATCATGATCGGCGCGCTGAGCGTGGCTGCCTTGGCGTTTGTGAGCAATACCGTGGATGCGTCGACGGAAGCCGTGCAGACGTCCCATCACGTGCGCAGAGTCTACAGAGATGATTATCGTGACGGTAACAGCCGTGACGGCAACAGGGGCGCTTATGCCAACCGTTCTCATGGTAGAAAGAAGCGTGGCTACGGAGATGACGACAAAGATAGCCGCGATCACAACGGTGATGTCTATCGCCAGAAAGCTGGTGGCGAAAAGCAGCGTCGCTCCCGAGATGTCGACACGGATAGCCGCAACTATGACGGGGGTAACTACGGCAAGCAGCCGAGCGTCTACCGCAATTAGCGTGTCGGGCGACACGAGGCGGTGGAACCTAGCGGCTATAATGGTGTCGGCGTCGTGGCTACCTTTGTACACGTCCGTGTACACCTGTAGCTGCAGTTTCTCGGGATCGTAAATGCTTTACGCGGTAGAGACGATGAGAGTGTCAGCGTGCCGTCTGGCGTCGGCGTTTACCACAAATGGGCCTTAGGACTGCTTGATGCTATCGACGCGCACCTCGTCACCGCTCATTACAGCGATGTTTCGTATCTGACGAGCGCGGCGTGCTTGCCATTTGAATGTTGTTGTAAAAGTACACACACATACACTTTTCGTTCAGCGCAGATGGTAACCAGTGGGAAATCAAACACATTTGCAAACGGTCTTGTCTATCTTTTCGTTCGTGTAGTCGATACGTATGAAACCTTGTTTGCAGCTCGTTCCGACACTTCGAAGCGTGGGTTACCTGTGAATGCGGAAAAGCAAAAGCGTCTCTCGTGTCAACGCAGTATGATGCGGATAGAGGAATAGCGCATATCCTGGTGTCGCCGTGCACAAAAGTGTCTACCGCGCCAGGTTTCACTGCATACGACGATATAGTATGCGACGACTGTGTCGTCATTCACTGTCTAAGCAAAAAAGCATACGGCATGGACCTCGGGCTCGTCCGACGCATCCAACGTACACTCCGGTGCTGTGTTAATGTCCGAATGCCACAAAGTATGCAGATGTTCGGTGCGCAAGGTCTGATATGACCCGCTTGAGCGTCGCACCAGCGTGCGTTCAGCGCATGTAGAACTCCAACAGGTTGTGGTCTGATCATGCTGCTGCTGAAGTCGAAGGAAGATAAGTCAGATGGCGTACGGACTCAGTCCTTCACAAACCCTTGAGTGATACGGCATGACTTAGCTGTTAGAACTGATCATGCCGTTCTGTTCATTGGCTTTAAGAGGAAACCGATGCTCTTCAGGATCGCAGGGAGGTACTGTTCCGCGCGGCCACCAGGGCGTGGGTTGTGAAGCCGGACGATGATCTGCGTCCGCTGATTCCGCTTGCGGAGGAAGCTATTGCGGCATGGATGATGGGGGGCATCGTTTCACTTCTTCGCCTATAAATCTAGCCTGCACGCACCCGCAGGCCACAAGGGTAGTGATGCTTGAATGTTTCGAATCGTATTCCAAAGGCAAGGGTATTGCGATTGTTACTCCTTATATGTGTATGCCTCAATACATCGCGGAGAAGACGTTGCTTTACAACTCTTGGAACGACACGAGGAGGAGACGAGGCCCGATGTCATGAGTCGGGAACTGGTCAAGGGTGCCAAGCGGACAAGTTACGACGCCGACACGAGGCGCCTGACCTTCATTATGCCGGATCAAGCAGCTGCTGTGAGCTGGCATGCAAAGACGATTCAATTTCTCGGTAAGCGTCTTCAGGTGTTTTGTCCAGCTATACTGGAGCGCGACGACATTACTGCTCCATTGTTACCAGCTACGTCACCCTGTCGACCCAATTGCACTATCAAATCCGAATTTTAGTCAATGGAGTGGCGGCAAGCATGGTTCAAGCTATTTTTGAAGCGGAGCTTCACAGCTCCTTAAGTCAGAGGAAGACCTAACGCTCTTACAAACAACTTTGGTTCTACGAACCCGACTCATAGAGTCATTAAGCTCAGAGAGCTTACGATCCCCGTTCCTAAGGGACCAAACGATTCAAAAGAATCACAGCACAGAGTGCTCAGGAGTAGCTATCTTCACAGGTATTGCTAGCATCTACCGATCAAAGACGCCTCGTGAGGCACGTGTCTTTCATTAATCAAAAGGGGAGCTGAATTTTTATTTCTTTATTAAACCCAAAAATACACCTTAGAACAACGTGATTAACCTACTCGCTGATGTCCTAAATAAACCTCTTAAAAGATCTCGTAATCAATTGATGACAGACATCAGTCTTCAACAATTGATACACTCACTGTGTTCTAAAATTTCTTTATAGGGTACCCCCCTCTCTTGTGTGCACCACACATATCGTCGACTTCCAGCCGACGTGTAACCCCGTTACACCCTCCCCCACCAGACTGACGTTACCACAAAACGGTAATCGGCTTCTTTCCTCGAAGAGGTTGGTGTGTGTGTGTGCTTAACCTCGCGGTTGCTAAACACGAAACACCATGGCATTGCCACCAAACGAGTCTCGGACTCTTTCCTCTTACCTCGGCTTCGATGAGAATGCGGACTATGGTAGTGATACCAGTGTCCATGGAGATGACGGGATATCATCCCACTCCGCTGTACCTGAGGCTCGTCCTCGAACAGCCCCGAATACGTTCGTTGAACGTGGTGATACCATTGCGACAGTGGCGCAGCATCATACAACAGATGCAGGTGAGAACATCATCACGAACCCGCTCGACGAGCAACAGGGCCCAATCCTTCAGCGTGGGGAGAGAGCTCGACGTCGAGCGCATACCCAGGCGGTTGTTCAGAACCGGAGTGGTTACGTGTTTGCAACACCTGACGTGGAGCAACGTCTCCGTCAAACGGAAGGCCGTATCCTCGCAACATGGAAAATTGCACCAGAGGCTACGTCGCCGGAAGACATTGCATTCCGTAAGGTTCTAAATGAGAGGTATCTCGAATTATTCTTAACCACGCAAGGTCAGTACCTGGCACACCTTAAAAGTCTCTCTCATGGTGTTTCGGTTCGACCGATAAAGGGCCTGCCTATCTTGTTGTTCGCTGGCGAACTTCCCGAGGAGGAGGATAATCAGTTCATCCGTTCGGTGTACCGCAAGCGGCACCTTAGCAGTGTTGCAGCGCTGCGGGCCAGCGCCGATGTGGATGACGTTCGTCGAGAACGAAAGCTCCGGTTCGAGTATGCCAAGCTCAAGGCCAGGGGCCAGTTGCGTACGCGTTATGCTCCGGCTACAATGGCAATCACGGGTCACGATCCTAAGGTGCGGATCAACACGCTACCTCCCATCACTATTGGTGAGAAGCGTTCTCGTCCGCAAGGCGACCTTGGTCACGATGTTAAATACATCCACGGCGTAAGGGCAATTCTGCCGAAGGGGTGTCTCATACTCCCACGAGTTCTCCGACTCCGGGTACCCTCGCCACTTCACCAGATACTGGTATTGGCCACGACGACGACGTCGCCGAAGGATTTTCTCCACATGGAACTGGTGGTTCCCTTGCTCATCGAGCAGCGTCGTTGGTGGTCTGGGTACCGAAGGAGGAGCATGAGAAGGTGCTCCGTGATCTTAGTGGCCTCCGTAAGACATTGGGTAAGACCCAGAGTGCGCTTGACGCGATGCAAGCCCGTGTTGAAGCATTGGAGTTGGCCTTAGCACGTGTGGATGGTCAACTTGACCTCCTGGTTCGGATGCAACAGCCGACGGCAAGGCCCTATTACCTGGCGCAAGCGCCTCCGAGATCACATGGGACGGGTCCCGATACGGCTTAAGTAAGCCCACGTAAAACACTGGGTGCGTGCGCAGTTTGCGCGGAATGTTGAGCGTGTACGCCAATCCCTTCTTAGCAATGACCGTGAATGGCCCAATGAAGTGCGTACGCAACTTTGTCTTGAAGACGGCAGACACTACATTTGTAAGTAAGTTTTTAGCATTGAGTAGGACTTGGTATCCAACCTTATAACTTTCAATACAACCTCTGCCTTTAGCATCAGCTTGATCCGTTTGTTTATCTTGGCTATCAGCTAGTGCGCCACGCACATGTCGTAAGACATTCAATCGCGTTGCGAGAAACTCGCTTACATGTTTTTGAACAGTAGCAGGGCTGATATTAGTAAGCCGATCGGCCATCTCTCCCCCACCAAGCGATAAACCACGCAGTGGTAGCGTTATCGGAACGCGAGGGTGTGTGAGACCGTTCACGTAGAACGGAGTAAAACCTGTAAAGGCGTGAACAGAGTTATTTAACACAAACTCAACGACAGGGAGCATCGAACTCCAACGCTTAGGCGTTTTAGCGCAAACATTGCGCAAGATGTCACCGATATCGCGATTCACTCGCTCGGTTTGACCATCGGTCTGCGAATGATCCGCTGTGGACATGTCCAAACGTGTGCCGAGCACCTTGAAGATGGATTTCCAAAATTTCTTAGTGAAGCGAGGATCTCTATCAGAGACAATTGCCAACGGCAAACCGTGTTGTCGAAACACGCGGTCGATAAACACCGTAGCTGTACCCTCATCATCAATGGTATCCGGCACCGCCGCTAAATGAGCCATCTTGCTCAAACGGTCAACAAAGACCACAATACCCGTATTGCCTTGCCCATCTTTCGGCAGACCGAACATGAAATCCATGCTGATGAACTCCCAACACCCCTTGGGTATAGGCAAACTAGCCAGCGGCGCGGACGCGTGAGGTGAGGGTTTCACCCGTTGGCACGTTTCACACGTACGCACATATGTGATTACTAATTTTTATAGTTTGGGCCACCAATAACATTGGATCACAGAGCTATTGGTCTTTTCACGACCGAGGTGGCCGCTCAACGCAGTATCATGTGCCCCATAGAGGATCCGATACTTCAACTCCTCATCATGAGGGACAACGATGCGAGGGGTATCCTCCACATCCGTTCTATAGCACAACAGGCCTTGATCGATGGAATATCGATGTATCCTCGCACGTAATCGTGCCGACAATTCTATGTCTGAGTATTTAAATTCCTCGCTCCCTAGAGCACGTATCAGAGCTACACAGGGTTCATCCTTGGCATATGCCGTACGGATTAGGTCAGTGACCGATGATGACAGAGTCGTAACATGAGCAAGCTTATAGTCAGGTCTGCGTGACAACGCATCAGCCAAAGCATTCTGCTTGCTTGGATTATACTTCACCTCGAAGTTGTACTTGGCAAAGAAGGAAAGCCAACGAGCCTATCTATGAGAGAGGTGAGGCGACTGATTCGCAGTGCGTAGTGACGCATGATCTGTATAGATCACAAACGGCTTCGAGACAAGCAGATGAACTCTGAATTTGACGAGAGCATACTTCATTGCAAGTAGCTCTTTGTCATGAACAGGATAGTTCTTTTCTGCAGCCTTCATCTGTCGGGACTCAAACGCAATGAAGCGTTCCCGTCCATCAGAATCTGTCTGTAACAGGGCGCTGTCTGTGGAAAAGTCAGATGCGTCAGACGACACTGAAAGGCCGATCAGGATCATGCAAAACCAAGATTGGCGCACGAAGGAGGCTTTCCTTTACTGCTTGAAAAGCATCATGCTCAGTGCTCGTCTAGCACCATTCCACATCCTTTTCAGGAGATTGGATAATGGCCGAGCCATGTCTGCGTAATTCGCACTGTACTTGTGTAAGTATTGGCAAGACCAAGCCACTTGCGTAAGTCCTTTTGGTTCTTTGGAACCGGCCAATCAATTATGGCTTTTACCTTATCAGGATCCGCTTTAAGGCCTCGCTTACCAATGAAGCCTTCGAAAAAGGGAATCTCTTCTGCATCAAAGAGGCTCTTAGAAGCGTTGGCGTACAACTTATTTGTGCTCATGCACTCGAGCACCACTCGTAAATAGTCAATGTGATTGTCCACATCCGACCGACCGTTCATAGCACGACTATGGACAAAGATGTCATCAAAGTACGTCTGTGCATAACCTCGGTGAGGTCTGAACAATTGTGTCACAAGACGATTGAATGTAGCCGGGGCATGTGATAACCTCTTGCGGCATAACAATCCACTCCCAGAGCATACCGCTCGGAGTGCAGACCGCTTTCAGCGGAATATCGCTCTCTCGCATGAGCGGCTGGAAATAACCATCGACTAAGTCGAGCGCACTGTACATTGTACATCCCACCATATTGTTCTGAAGAACATCCTTCCTCGGAATTGGTGTCTGAGCCGGGATGTTGGCCGCATTAAGCTTATTGTAAGCATGAACAATGCGCCACTTCCCATTGGGCATTTTCACACAGAAGATCGGTGTGGAATGGAGAGATTTACTCTCATGTACCATTCCTGCCACGTACTTTGCACGAAAGAAGTCGTCCATGACGTCACACTCTTCCTTTAGTAAAGGCCACAACCGTGTTTCACAGTATGTAGTTCCAGGAACCAAGTCAATTTCATGACGTACACCTCTATCGGGAGGCAAGACGGACGGTGGGTTGTGACACACCACGTCCTGAAATTCTTATACCAAAGGATAGAACGGATCAAGGGGATAATTTTGGATCGAAGATTCACTACGCGCATCCAGTGCCACCCTTGTGTTCTCAAGGACGGACTCGTCCAATAGCGAGGATGAGTTCAACTCAATATCCGGCCGAATGACCACGAACTCGGATAATTTTTCTGCCTGTAAGGCTTGGCTACCTTCGCCGTCAGACATTTCGTCTAGGTAAAAGAGAGTATCCAAGGACGGAAGAGTCTCAAGACTAATATTGCCATCAATATGGCCAGTTAACCCGTTGACAAGTGTTTATAGTGTTTTTTTCTATTATCACTTCGTGACTTCTTAGACGTTGGGCGCTTAACAGTTGCCACCCTACACTGTGATTGTATCCTCAAAGAAACGTTACGCCTCCTAGAGGCCGGAACAGTAGGTTCCCCGTGGTTGCTATTTATCTTAGCACGATCTATACGAGAGCTCATGTCTTGAACGACATCTGGTGAAGTGTTACGTAACTCAAACACTTCACCCAGCGGATTTACACGTGCCACTTCAAGTACAGCATCCGAGCCTAGCCCTGAACACTCTGGCTTCTCGCCATCAATGTCATAACCGACATTCAGTGAAGTACCATCTCGGCCGCCCTCACTCGGTGGAATTTCACGGCTCACCCCACTCACATCAGAGGAATTACATTCTTGATGTCTCGGCCCTAGGCCAACCATGCCTGCAGCATGCAGTGACTCAGTATCACAACGAGTATCACGCAACGGAGTATAACTACATTCACATACGGTGAAAGAGCTTCGCTCAATATTGGTGTCACCGACATTGGAGTTAAAAAACTCTGACATACCAATGTCAAGCACATTGACATCTTCCGTCAATGGCTCGCGCCAATAGCGCTTTTATTGCCTAGAAAAGGTGGGTTCATGACTCTTAAAGCTTTGCTAGAAACATTGCGCGTGGCGCCTAAGGTCTTAGACCTTTAATGAATTCATGGCTCATATCGTTCAAGCCAAGCCATACCTAGTATGAAATCGTATCTCGAATCCAAATCGAGGACAAGACAGCGTTCAATGCTGTCAAAGTCCAAAAACTTCACACCTAAGTTCAACGGAACTTTAGGCACCGTGACGCGACTACCAGTCGCTAAACGAACGGTGATCGAATAAACCTCATGCGCTTGGAGAGCTTCAGCATATCGCTGACTTTCCTCAATGGAACGACGTCGAGCATAATTGAATGATGCTCCGGAGTTGATTAGGATCGACCAATGCTTCTCAAAGCATTTAGCTTTTGCCTCGGCGACTAACAAGCCAGGCTTGTATCCACGCTCTGTGCTGGCGGGAACAGAGCTCGGTGGGGCTAAGCCCTGTTTCACTCTATCTCGTAGAGAAGCAACATAACCCAGTTCTACCACAGTAGGGCGCCCCGCACCTACTGGGTGTCGACATTTCCCCGTGCCATACCAGGTTTCTCTTTGGGGCTTGGGTTTCGACCCATAGAAGTCGGTCTTTGCTTACGCTAAGGAGAGGTAGGACGCAAGTGTTTAGTGCTTCCGCACAAGTAACAGCGCCTCACTTCCTGTAGTTGATCTTCAACATGAAGCTCGGCTTTGCCTTCATCTTCAGCATTGCTGAGATCCATCGGTTCTGGCTTACAGTAAGCCGAGGTGCTCGCAGAGGTTGCCCTCGCAAAGCTTGGGTTGTACCGATTTCGACCAAGTCTGGCCGACTTGAATATGTGCTCAGCATTTTGAGCGACGCTCACAGCCTCCTCAAAAGAGGAGTGATGGAACCGAAACACCTCGGTCCTGGCAACGCCATTACGAAGACCTATCATTAAGACAGTCACACAGACTGTCTCAGGGAGTGGGTCAGACTGCATAGCAGCCATCAGAGCTCTCAACTCTTGGACATATTCCGTTAACTCATTCTTACCCTGACGGGTAGACAAGAAGCGTGAGATCACACGATAAGTCTGGTTAGGCCGCGAGAAAACTCGCAATAGGTCTAGCTTGAGCGAATCCCGAGTGGGAAACGCCAAGTCGACCGACGTGCCGCACGTCAAAGCCCATTTTCTAGCTTTTCTATCGAGCTTAAAGATAGCCAGCGAGACTCGCTGGTGCTCAAGTGAGATAAGGCCAGAGCTCATGGCCATCTCAATCTCACGGATCCAGAGGGTCAAGTTTTCCTCCTCCTTCCCGGAGTAATGTTTAATGTCCACCCGAAGGGGACGAGGCTTAGCCTCTTCTGGTGGCATCGCCACGTAGCGTGTCGGCATAGCCGACGCTACCTGGTTTAGAACCTGCCCTAACATGGCCGTTTCATGCTGCATGAAGGTCTCGACTCGTGCATTGAGCACATCGGGACCTTGGGCAGCTAGAAACTCCACATAATTAGGCCTACGGCCGCGGTCAGCTCATCAAGCGCGGCCTTTAAGCCTCAGAGATGGGTGTGGATTTCTCCATCCAAACAGAGGATCAGCCGTAACGATTCAGGCGTAGATTGACTATCAAGTGCTACCAAGTGTAGCGGAGCTACACATCTCCTTAATTCAGAGGAAGAAATAACGATCAATGAGCAACTTAAGGTTAAGAAAATTCGACTCAAACAGTCAACAGCTCAGAGAGCTAAGGTTTGGTTCAAAGAACCTGAATCAAAGAGTCAACAAGCTCAGAGAGCTTACGGTTCCTGTTCCAGGGGGACCAAACGATTCAAACAATCCAACGTACAGAGTGCACAAGGAGTAGCTGCCTTAACAAGGCGTTGCTACCTCCTTAACGATCACAAGACGCCTCGAAGAGGCACGTGTCTATCGGATCAAAATGGGAACTGAACTTTATTTCTTCTTTTAACCTAAAACAATATCTTAGAACAACGTGATCAACCTACTCGCTAATGGTCTGAATATACCTCTCAAAAGATCTCGTAATCTATGGTTGACCGACATCAGTCTTCAACAATCGATACTGTGTTCTAATATCAATTTAAAGGGGATCCCATCCCTGGTGTGAACCACACCTATTGTCGACTACCAGTCGACGTGTAAACCCGTTACAATTTTGGAGTCCAGTATGTCCTGTGCGGTGACATATATGAATCGTGGATGCTCACACGGCTCGGAGGTGTGAAATTTTAATTTTTTCGTGGCGACATTCGAATCGGTGTCATGTCCCGAGCAACTCAAGCTTGTTACGCACATCGCAACCTCCGGCACGGAAATCTTCCTCCACCATTTTTGGCACTTCCAACGCGTTCTCTGCTTCACCTGCTACTCGCCTCATCACTCGAGTTCCAAGTGCGGCGGACGAAAAGGCGCTTTTTACGTTCAGCATCACCGCGACTCACCGGTGTGCCAATTGCTACAGCTCACGTCAGTGGGTTGACTCTTACCTACTTGGACGTTGCCGGTTGCATGCAGCATGCATCGAGACTGGCGAAAGCTTTGGTGGCGACCACGGCGAGGGCAAAAGCAAATGACGACCACGGCGAGGGCAAAAGGGGATGGCGACAAGGCTCTCCTGATGAGTAAGGTGTCGCAGGCACCTCCTCGTGCTGATCACTCGGGCAATACCACCACTTCTCCAGTAGAGGTAGGCCAGTCCACTCGTGGCGGCGCTACTCGCGTCAATGGAATGTCGACAACCGAGTGGTTGACCCTGGCGCGAACAAGAAAAAGCGGATTGTACTTCCTCCGGTGGCGCCGTCCAGTCCAGCGGTGGGACCTCCAGTGACACCAACCACGCATTCGCATCCCACCACGATTGATGATTCACGAAATTCGCCTCTCCAGAAGTCGACGACTACTTCACAAATAATTTCTGCGACCACGGTCCCAGAAAACAATACCCCACCTAAGCTGGCTAAGGCCACGGGTCGTCCCAAGGACGTTTCGAAAATTGTCCAATCGGCGCCAACGCCATCTGCCCCCATCAAGGCGATTGCTCAGCGCACGAGGGCGATTCGGGAACAGGATCAATAACTGCGTAAAGATCATGAGGTTGCTGTCGCAGTTCCAACTCCTACCCCGAAGGAAGGCTCGTCTCTTCTTCCGAAGGCAGTAAAGTAGACGGCGCTTTAGTCGGATTATTAACACGTAGCGGCCAAAAGGATAGAGGCCGAGGACATTACTTGCGCAGCTGCAGAGAAGCAGCGCGTGGCTGACACCAAAAAGGCCTGCTACTTTGAGACTTATTATCAGTCACTCGAACCAGTTATTGCTTCTGACACCCAGGGTGATGATATACCTGACTCACTCGACGACGAAGGTAAATAATTGCGGTGATCCGAGTACGAATACCGTTCCGCGGGCGCGGTGGCGAGCCGAGCAAACATGGATGCAAAGACCGCAGCGAAAACACTTAAAACTCTGACCAGCCGGTTGGCAAAAATTACACCGAAATAGAAGCTCTTGACCTAAATCAAGGTTCCAAGAGAGATTTCACCACCCCACGAATTGCCCGCTGCACTGATGAAAAGATGCAGAGAGAGGAGACGGTCCATAATCCAGCGTTTGCTGGTATCTTACATTCTCCGCAACCGGGTATCACAGGTGGGCCTTCAGAACCACCACCTCGCACGGTGCGGTCCGCGGCACATTTGCATTCACCCGGACCTTCGGACCTTCTACTGACGTTCCCCATGGATTCGGACGGGCAAAAGTCACAGGATCTCGATGTTTCGATGGCGGAGAGCACGGTTGCGTACGGTGCCACCATGTGCCTACATGATCTGGATGAAGGAGCTTTAACTCCGCCTCCCTGAGCCGCTAGTGTTCCTATTCCATCGAACCTGGTTAAAACGATCGAGCAATAGCTCAAGGATTCGTCTGGAGTACTCGACGACCCTGAAACGGGTGCTTCTGGCTCGCCGACACGTCCAGTCGCTGGCATGGGCGATCTATGTTCGGCGGTATCGGTCCGGTCCCCGATGACACACGTGTGCGCTCCCAATACTCACGACCAGACTTTACGTGCAATCTGAGTGCGCAACGTTCAAGACACTGTATCTGCTGCGGTGGCGGCCGTCGCTGAGCCGGAGAGTATGAAACAACTTTTAGCGAACACGGCTGCGATTCACAAATGGGTCATCCGGCACAAAGCTGTTGCCGATTTCCGGCTACCGTGACAGTTAGACCAAAGGGACAAGGGGCATGGGAAACCACGTGTGCCTTGGAATTGGCGAGACACGTCTCTGGTCTACCGTATCCAATTTATTCTCTCACCTCGATGCCGGGTGACACCATCCGTTCCTCTGGACATGCCATCAATAGTGAATCTCAACTGGCTGTGGTCCGGCTTCACCCCACACACGCCGATGTGAAACCACGTGATCTGTGCACGGGTTGGGCCGCCACGGCGGATAAGAAACCGGTCAAATTCGATGGAGAACGACGGACAATATCTCATGGTGGCGACGATTTAGCAAATTACATCCTAAATTGCTGTGCGCGATTGTCGTCGAACCACTTGGTGACTTGTGTCATTTGGTAGTCACAATGTGCTATTAGTTTTACTACCAAAGCTTGCACCCATCGAGATTAAGACGGACGAGGTAATGCTACAAACGAAGGCTGTGCTATACCACCTCTCTAAAGGGGTGCGCGCGGAGGTCGTTGGCATTCTCTGCAAACCTGCCAACTGGCAACCGGCTCTTGACCTTATATTTCGCGATGGTCAGATGCTGGAACCGCAATGCTGAGGGCGTCTCGGATGAGCTAAAGGGTGATCCGCCTCGTTGCGCGCCCCAACGTCGTCGTAGACGTCTGGTGAAGGAGTCCCGTCATCCGCGCATCAACAGCGTCGGTATTTATTCGCAGAATGTCGCGGGATTGCCCAAGCATCAGGAACACTGCTCATCTTGGTTTATTCACTTCCGACATAGCGAATCTAGGGGCACCGTCGATTTGATTCTTCTACAGGAAACTTGCGTCACTATTGGTGAGTCCATGACGATATAAAAGCTTTAAAATTCCTCATGGGGCTTTGCACACAAGCGCGGACGCTCGTTGTGGACATAGTCAGAGTACTCTAGAGGGGAAGTGGCAATTGTATTGAACTTCTACTCTTCGTTCACGAATATGGTCCCGTGGTCTGAGGCGCATTAGACTTCGCACTGGATGGCTGTTCAGCTCACGCTCCTGGGATATACAATTTTTGTTGTCTACGTGTATGCACCAAGTGTCAAGTCTGAGCGGGAGGCGTTGTTCGAGAGCCTTCTACTTCCTCAACAGGCATACGACGGACCCAGGTTTGTTGGTGGGGACTTCAACTGTACGTCAAAGCCACGACTGGACCGTTCCTTTTATATCTCCACACGGACGACACTATTCATTGGCGTTGCGACGGCTTCTCGGTCGAGCGCAGTTCAGTGCTGTTCTTGATGGTGACATGGATATAGCCGAAGAGGCATAAAATTAAGCGGCAATTCACACGGCGGCTCACACTTATTTCAAGACTACCCGAGGTTTCTTGACAGAACCCTCGGGTACGTGTCACAGCATGATCATCGATCAGTTCACACGCCCACCCATCTACCAGTAAAGAACGCTGATAGGTTAGTAGGTGGACCCTGCACACGTTGTTAATAGTCAACGACGTAGGTGCAATCCAGCCGCTGGAAAATCGTGGTAAATTAACATTATTTCTCATACGCGGGGTTTCCACGCCATTTCATAAAGTATTAAGCGTTACGAATACGTCGCTTTAGAAGTCTCTCCGTACGGAACAGGTGATTTCCTTGCTTATCAAGCAAGGCGGCGGCATCTCGTGTCGATCCTGCGTCAAGCGATTGACGACTTGACTCACAAGGTGCAACGACTTTGCGAGCGTGTGGAACGCTTGGAATCGGTGAAGAATCGTCTACGAACCATAAACCAGGGTCTACCTCGCGTAGGGGGCAGCTGTATGGCCTGATGCGGATGCAGCAATGCGTGGCAATGGCTTCATCGTCGGCGCAAGCGTTCGCAAGGTTTACAAGCGAAGGAAGGATCCCAATGCGTAATGCTAAGCAACGCAAAACATGGGGTCGGTGTGAATTTGCTTGGAAGGTTACGCGTACATGGAAAGCCTTATTGTTCAAGATCGTAAAGGATTAAATGAAGCGGGGACGCAGGATTGTTGTCAATACAGTGAACACCGCATTTGTAGGTAGATGTTTAGCATTGAGAAATACTTGGTCTTCGACCTTGTAACGTTTGATACAAGATTTGATAGTAGTTGGTTCTTTTTCTTCATCTTGGCTTTCAGACATTGCATGACGCACATGTAGTAAGACATTGAATCGCGCTGCGAGAAACGTATAAAACTAGACCCAAAGAGTGATAAGAATGATAGGATCAGCTAGCCAATCGGCCATCTCTCCACCGCTAAGCTAAGAACCATGAAGTGGTATATTTAACTGAACGCGTGTCGGGGTCAGACCGCTCATACAGAACGTATTAAAGCTCGTAGAGGTATAACCAGCGATATACAACGCTAATACAACGATAGGGAGCATGGAGATCCAAGGACTAAGCCTACTTCACTAAATACTGAGTAACATGCCAAAATCACGCGATTCATCTGCTCTATTTGACCATCGACATAGACATGATCCGCCGTAAACATGTCCAATCAGAACCCCAGCACCTTCAAGATTGACTTTAAATCTGACGGGTGAACCGAGGATATCTATTCGCGATAATTGTCACTGATATACCGCGCTGACGAAACACGCTATCGACGAACGCCTCTGCTGTACCTCCGTCAATTATTGAGAAATGCATAGCCGATAAGTGATCTATTTTCTCAGACGGTTGACAAAAACCACAATACATGTGTTTCCATCCAAACCGTTTGCCAATTGAAACGCAAAATCCATCTTACTTAGCTCCTTGAAACCTGTGGCTACTGGCAAAATTCGCAGGAAGCACAGCCGCATCAGCTGCGGATTTGACCCATTGACATCTTTCATGCGTACGCATACATATGCTCACCCATATTTAGCGTTTGACCAACCAATAAAGCTAGAGTTCCAAGCCATAGGTCTTCTCACAACCAAGATGACCACTCGGTGTAGCATCATTGTCCGTATATAGACTTCGAAAATGTAATTACTCATCATCAGAAACGACGATACGAGGGATAATATCAACATCTGCAGTAGCACATCAGTTCTTTTTTACGGATGAAAGATTGATGTAGCCTCGCACGAAAACACATGACGACAATTGTATGTCTAAATCTATATCGTTCTCCCTCCCAAGAGCACGTAGACGAGTTGTACAATGGCCATCGAGTGCATAAGCCGCGCGAACTAAGACCGTGATGAACGACGACCAGTTTGTATCATGATCAAGCTCGTAGATGGCCTGCGAGGTAGCGACCCATCAAATATGTTTGCCTCTCTGACTCATACTTCACCTTCAATGCTGTATTCGGCAAAGAAAAACAACCAACGAGCCATTCTCCGAACGAGATGGGGAGTCTGAGTCGCAGTATGCAATGACGCATGTACGTATAAAATAGCTACAAGCCAAATCGATAAACTCTGAAGATGACTAGCGCATACTTTGCAAATCAATCGTTGTCATGAACTGGTTAGTTCTTGAAAGCAGCTTTTGGCGGGAAGATCCATGCTCGAAAACGCGCACATGGCCACCATGAAGGCTTGGATCAGAGCACAGCCAATGACAAAGTTAGAATCACCAGAGGAGACATGGAATGGCTGCTCCGGTTCCGGCAGATCCCAAACAGAACTGGAGGAGGCTCACCTTTACTTCTAGCAAACATTGTCATGTATGTAATTTTAGCGCCTCTCCACTTCTTTTTTCAGAAAATATGTTAGGTGAGAAATAATGACGGAGCCATTCATGCGTAATTCGCACTATACTTGTGGATGTGGTTGTCAAGATGAAGCCAATTACGTACGTTCATTTATTTCTTCGGAACCGGCCAGACAAAAATGACCTTGGCTATGAACTATATGCACCCACTCTTGCTGCCCAATCATTCACCGTAGTGAATGATTTTATTCACCAGGTAAGATGTACGTTGGTACAGCAGCACACTACTTATTGGTGCGCACGCACTCAATCACAAATCGTAAATGGTCAATATTGCTGTCCATATTTGTCCGACCGTTCTCTGCACTAATAAATACGACGATGACATCTGATTACGTTTGCGAATAGCCTCGGAGAGGTCTGAAATATTGCGTCACGAGACGATTGAATGTAGCCGGGGAACCCAATGAAAATTGGTGCATCAAATGACACCCCAGAGTATACCACTAGCTGTGCTCACCGCTGTCATCGGAACATCACTCGCTCACATGAGCAAGTGGAAATAGCCATCAACTAAGTCGAGTGCACTATAAAAGGTACTATCGACCATTTCGTTGCGAAGCACAATTTCTAGGAATAGAGGTCGGAGTCAGAATGACGGCAGCATTTTGATTCTTATCAACATGAACAAGGTGGCACTTGCTATTCAAATTTCTGACATAGAAGGAAAGTGTATAACGGCGAGACCTACAATCACGCACATTATCTGCCTTGTACCGCAACAATTCAAGTTAAATCGTCAATGACGTCACACTGCTCCTTTTGCAACTGCCACTACCGTATAACGCGGTATGTTGTTCCCGGAACTAGATCAACTCGATGGCGTACGTCTCTATCGGGAGGTATGAAGGACATTGGAATGTGCAAAAAGAGTCTCATGATCTCTTTATCACGTGATAATCCAGACCCAATAAGTTTTTTCAGGATTCTAAGATCCACTACTGGCACTTAATGCCAACTTCGTATCCTCAGGGAACGACTATTTCTATATCGAGGATATGCTTACCTCAATGTTAGGTCGAATGGCCACGAATGCGAATAAATCAGCGTCCTTTAAGCCTGACCAAACGCATCATTCTCTATTTTGTCAACCAATGTAATAGAATACAAAGATAAATATCCCTAAGGCAACAATGTCAATCACCTTGCCATCACGCCATTGAAAAGACCATACAGTGTATTTCTGTCATAACACTGTCATGGAAAAGACTGTCTGCACCTTGCATCGTCTATTTGACGACGCTGTCGGGTATTTCGCAATACCTTACATCTCACATCAGTCGAGAAAATTGGGCTCCCCAGGCATCCAGCAACGGATTGCTTGCCGTATCGCTATCAGCAAAATCTTCGCTCTGAGCTCATATGGTTGATATCTTTGGATTCAATTATCTCTAAGAATCCAATGGTTAGCACGCTGAACAAATTGGGCAGAAGATCGCGTCCATATCGCCAAAGTGTTCAGACAAAGGGAATTATGACTCGCCAGAGACCCAATAGAGACAGTGCACGTTATACCTAAACAACCCACACCTCTTATCAATCCATGACTTATGTCGTTTCATCCATGCTATGCCTAGGATATTTCAAATATATCATGCCGAAGTCAAGGTCTCATCCACATTCCACGACGCCAAGCTTTAAGAACTTCGTGACTTGTTTGTCAAACCGTTAGCACGTTACACGCGGTCTCGTTGCCAGTCAAACAGTGCCAGATTCGCTACTTTGCACTTCCAGCGACTCAGCATACTACTGACTCTGATCCAGGGATTAGCGTCGAGCATAGTCTTCTGCTGCTCCAGAATCTATTGAAACCGTACAAGAATCATTGTAAACTTGCTAACAGTCGCTTTCATGACAAGCAAGCCTGGCTTGCGAACTAGGTTTACGTTATTGAGTACAAAGCTATGAGTGAATAAGACTTTCTCACCTCCACCAACATAATATACAACATGACATAATATTTCTCGATAGGACGCTCCGCGCTTTCAAAGACATGTCGTTTCCCTCGCGCCGTACCATAGTTCTAGTTTGAGGCAAGTACTAGACTCATAGAAGCCTGGCACTGTTTGCGGAACGGACAACTCGCAAGCAGGCATTAATGCTACCTTCATGTATAACGTCGGTGAATGTCACGTTGTAGCTCAGCAGCTTGCAGATCAGCTTCATCTTTGCCTTAATGATTGCGATGGACCATAGGCTCAATGTCCAAGCCGCATGTGCACCGATTGTGATTGGAGAACATGTTCTACGTCCAATCCAATCAAGTCTAGATGACTTAAGGTTGAATTTAGCGTTCAGTGCTATTTGCACAGCCTCTACAGAGGTGAAGGGTGAGCCCGAAAGTCATTCGTCCTGAAAACGCCAGTACCAAGACCTTCCATCAACACGGTCGCACTGACCACCTCGAAGCAAGGATCAATCTGCATAGCATCCATACGTGCTCTCAACACTTGTACATAGCCGTTAGCTTACTCTTGCCGTTAAAGGTAGATAAGAAGCGTACTCGCACGCGATGTGCCTGGTTGGTCGGCAATTATACGAGTAGAATCTACCGCTTCAGCGATTTCCGTGTGGGCAAAATGCAGCATCAACTGACGTGCCGCACGTTAGGAGTTATTCTCTATCTTCCGTTGAGCGGAGATACAGCCATCGATACATGCTGATAATTTAAACAGAGCATGCTGGATTTCATAAAAACCTCTACCTCCCGAGTCCAGAGAGTAATATCCCCCCATCCTCCCGTAGTAAGTTTTGACGCTCAGCTTGGGTGGACAAGGCTTAGCTTCTTCGTCCAATACATAAACAAATCGTGTCAACATATTCCGACGCCATTTGGCCGTAGACCTATGCAAACAGGAAAGACTCATTTGGCGAATCTTCTTCCAGAAGTGTGTATAACACGTCCTAGCCTTGCGATACAAGAAAGTCAAACATACTCTGAACCCGAAGAATCGGTCAGCTTAGTAAGCGCGACCTTTTGGACCTCAGAGAGAAGGGGATAACTTGCTCCATCCTCGAAGAGGATTGGACTTAACAGAATCTGTAGTAAATATACTAAAGTGCTATCAAACGTAGCGGAGCTACTACAGGTGCTTTCCAGAGGATGGCTTAAGCTCAGAGAGCCACTTATTTTCTTGAACTAGCAGTGAAATATTGAGGCACCATGTTCAGTGAATCAGGACTCAGAGAATTAACAAGCTCTGAGAAAGACGACTCCTGAATTAACTTGTTTTCTGGAACAACGACTCAACTAGTCTACGAGCTCAAGGAAATACAATCTTAGGACTAAGAGATCAAATTACATCACATTGCTCGTACTCCTAGTTTAAGGGTCGTACGATTCGTAGAATCGAGTAGCAACTGGTGCCCAAGAGTACACGCCGTAATAACACTTCTAGACTCTTATGATTATAGGGCGCCTGGACAAGGCACGAGTGCTTATCGATCAAACTGCGAGCTGCTGTTTGTCTACTTTTGAGAATTGTGACAAAAGGTTATACGTGTACTTCAATATAAGTTTGTACTCCCTACCGGAGTAAAACCTGATACGTTTCTTTCAGGGTGGCCGACGCGCGTGAACCCCCAGCTAACGATTTCAGTACAGAACTTATTGATAAAGGTTGTACAACACAGCGTTACGTACCTCTACCGTGGTTGCACCGCCAAAGTGTATCGCCGGTACAGATCCACTCGCAAGTATCAACTTGGCTTGCACATGTTTGTTTTGTAGCTGTGTGCAAGTTGCGTTGACAATTTACAATTGCATTCTAGAAGGTTCATGTGGAAAAGGGGGTCCTGCAGTTTTAGGGCGTGTGCAACCAGTAATGCTGATGTGTGTCCGTCGCTTGTCCCTTCATTATCCACTGCGTGCAATTACGTAAAGCAGCTGGGCCTTTCACAAAAGCAAAAATCACAGCCGCGCACCGCAGCCAAGCGTTTGCAGAGGTTATAAAGTGCTAAAAGCCAAAGGAAAGAACAGCATGATCAGTTCTAACAGCTAAGTCATGCCGTATCACTCAAGGGTTTGTGAAGGACTGAGTCCGTACGCCATCTGACTTATCTTCCTTCGACTTCAGCAGCAGCATGATCAGACCACAACCTGATGGAGTTCTACATGCGCTGAACGCACGCTGGTGCGACGCTCAAGCGGGTCATATCAGACCTTGCGCACCGAACATCTGCATACTTTGTGGCATTCGGACAGCACCGGAGTGTACGTTGGATGCGTCGGACGAGCCCGAGGTCCATGCCGTATGCTTTTTTGCTTAGACAGTGAATGACGACACAGTCGTCGCATACTATATCGTCGTATGCAGTGAAACCTGGCGCGGTAGACACTTTTGTGCACGGCGACACCAGGATATGCGCTATTCCTCTATCCGCATCATACTGCGTTGACACGAGAGACGCTTTTGCTTTTCCGCATTCACAGGTAACCCACGCTTTGAAGTGTCGGAACGAGCTGCAAACAAGGTTTCATACGTATCGACTACACGAACGAAAAGATAGACAAGACCGTTTGCAAATGTGTTTGATTTCCCACTGGTTACCATCTGCGTTGAACGAAAAGTGTATGTGTGTGTACTTTTACAACAACATTCAAATGGCAAGCACGCCGCGCTCGTCAGATACGAGGCATCACTATACTGAGCGGTGACGAGGTGCGCGTCGATAGCATCAAGCAGTCCTAAGGCCCATTTGTGGTAAACGCCGACGCCAGACGGCACGCTGACACTCTCATCGTCTCTACCGCGTAAAGCATTTACGATCCCGAGAAACTGCAGCTACAGGTGTACACGGACGTGTACAAAGGTAGCCACGACGCCGACACCATTATAGCTGCTAGGTTCCACCGCCTCGTGTCGCCCGACACGCTAATTGCGGTAGACGCTCGGCTGCTTGCCGTAGTTACCCCCGTCATAGTTGCGGCTATCCGTGTCGACATCTCGGGAGCGACGCTGCTTTTCGCCACCAGCTTTCTGGCGATAGACATCACCGTTGTGATCGCGGCTATCTTTGTCGTCATCTCCGTAGCCACGCTTCTTTCTACCATGAGAACGGTTGGCATAAGCGCCCCTGTTGCCGTCACGGCTGTTACCGTCACGATAATCATCTCTGTAGACTCTGCGCACGTGATGGGACGTCTGCACGGCTTCCGTCGACGCATCCACGGTATTGCTCACAAACGCCAAGGCAGCCACGCTCAGCGCGCCGATCATGATACTGAGCTTCATCTTGCTTGCGAAGGTGTTGTGCTTTGTGCTGTTGTCGTACGTCCGAAGTTGGGGAATGAACTCACTTGCTGGGTCCGAGAGCTACAAGCGCACCCGATCTCGCTTCGTCGTCAAACTCTCTCTCGTGACGATTACGTCGTAAGAACCGTTAGAAGCTCAGTTCTGATTGCTCATCCAACCAAGTAGAGGAGGAGGAGTTTCATGATCATCTATTGACATATTTAATGTGGACAAGAGGTCTGAAAAATCCTGAGCCAGGATATGAGCGCCGGTCGCGGCAGCGGATCGTGGCTGACACCCGCGTAGGGCGGGTGTCCACGGGGCTCTTGAAGCAGAAGTTCAAGACAGGCATGAAGTCGGGCCCCTCGTACGGCCGTAGCCGCGGCTCGATGCTCGCGTATTGCAATTGCCCGTAGCTGGCGAACACCGCGTGTCCAGTACATTTGGACACTTGCGGATGGAGTAGTCACGGCTCCTCGAAAGACCGCCGAGTTCCGCTCGGTCCACAAATGTTCTTGGCAGATGGAGCTTAATATGAACCAGATCCGTTCGAATTCTGTTGCTGCGGCGTCAGAGTCATCTTGAAAACGGCTTTGCAACCGCAAACTCAGCTGACGTGGAATGGGCGGGGCTTTGCGATTGGCGCAGTGCTGAAAGAAGGTGGAAAGAACTGCGTTCGTCGCACCCCTTCCAACCAAGTAGAGGCGAACGGTGTGTTTCGTACGAAAGAAAATGTCACCGGAATGATTGACTGCAACAGTAGTCGCAAATGCACAGCGCAAAAGGTGGTCATCGCATGTGTTTGGTGGGCATCGGCTGTCGGCTCGGATAGTTGCAACGGACAACAGATTACTACGAAAAAGTGGGATGCATATGGTGCGTCAAGCATTCTTATGCTGTTTTTGTGTCGATCTGACTGGTCGAGCTGAACCAGACACCGCGTCTTATCGGATGTGCAGCAGCAGATACGTACTTCTCAGAAACGCATGTCCGTCATGCCCTGTTTTCCACGCGGTACTGCAGCTGTAGACGTCCTAGATAGACATTGCATGTGGAACTGACAGCTAAGCCGTCTTCCCGGAGCCACATGCGACTTCTACACGGGTGGTCAGCATGACGCCAAATAGCAGATGCACGGCGCCAGCCGAAGTACAGTCTTCTCTATGCGACTTGAATAACGGTCACAATGCTGGTCGACAGATGATCGCGTGAGCCTATGCTCGGGTATTCCCTCAAGAATCACAAAACAGAAAACACACAAGGGAAGTAACCTAGGCGTTCAAAGTTCCACGGAACATGCCATCACATCTTTTTACCTCACCCAATCACGAAGGAAAATAAGATCAGGAGCTCATGCGATGTGTCGACCAGCATCGTGACCGTTGCTGGGTCACATCATGCATTGCGCTCCGCCCGCGCCGTGCATCTGCTGTTGGACACTATGTTGACCACGCGTGCAGAAGTCGCATGTAGCTCCGGGAAGACAGCTTAGGACGGTCGCAGTTCCACATGCACCGTCCAACTACGACGCCTACAGCTGCAGTACCGCGTGGAAAACAGGGCATGACGGACATGCGTTTCTGAGAAGTACGTATCTGCTGCTGCACATCCGATAAGACTCGGTGTCTGGTACAGCTCGACCAGTCAGATCGACACAAAAACAGCATAAGAATGCTTGACGCACCATATGCATCCCACTTTTTCGTAGTAATCTGTTGTCCGTTGCAACTATCCGAGCCGACAGCCGATGCCCACCAAACACATGCGATGACCACCTTTTGCGCTGTGCATTTGCGACTACTGTTGCAGTCAATCATTCCGGTGACATTTTCTTTCGTACGAAACACACCGTTCGCCTCTACTTGGTTGGATGAGCAATCAGAACTGAGCTTCTAACGGTTCTTACGACGTAATCGTCAAGAGAGAGAGTATGACGACGAAGCGAGATCGGGTGCGCTTGTAGCTCTCGGACCCAGCAAGTGAGTTCATTCCCCAACTTCGGACGTACGACAACAGCACAAAGCACAACACCTTCGCAAGCAAGATGAAGCTCAGTATCATGATCGGCGCGCTGAGCGTGGCTGCCTTGGCGTTTGTGAGCAATACCGTGGATGCGTCGACGGAAGCCGTGCAGACGTCCCATCACGTGCGCAGAGTCTACAGAGATGATTATCGTGACGGTAACAGCCGTGACGGCAACAGGGGCGCTTATGCCAACCGTTCTCATGGTAGAAAGAAGCGTGGCTACGGAGATGACGACAAAGATAGCCGCGATCACAACGGTGATGTCTATCGCCAGAAAGCTGGTGGCGAAAAGCAGCGTCGCTCCCGAGATGTCGACACGGATAGCCGCAACTATGACGGGGGTAACTACGGCAAGCAGCCGAGCGTCTACCGCAATTAGCGTGTCGGGCGACACGAGGCGGTGGAACCTAGCGGCTATAATGGTGTCGGCGTCGTGGCTACCTTTGTACACGTCCGTGTACACCTGTAGCTGCAGTTTCTCGGGATCGTAAATGCTTTACGCGGTAGAGACGATGAGAGTGTCAGCGTGCCGTCTGGCGTCGGCGTTTACCACAAATGGGCCTTAGGACTGCTTGATGCTATCGACGCGCACCTCGTCACCGCTCAGTATAGTGATGCCTCGTATCTGACGAGCGCGGCGTGCTTGCCATTTGAATGTTGTTGTAAAAGTACACACACATACACTTTTCGTTCAACGCAGATGGTAACCAGTGGGAAATCAAACACATTTGCAAACGGTCTTGTCTATCTTTTCGTTTGTGTAGTCGATACGTATGAAACCTTGTTTGCAGCTCGTTCCGACACTTCAAAGCGTGGGTTACCTGTGAATGCGGAAAAGCAAAAGCGTCTCTCGTGTCAACGCAGTATGATGCGGATAGAGGAATAGCGCATATCCTGGTGTCGCCGTGCACAAAAGTGTCTACCGCGCCAGGTTTCACTGCATACGACGATATAGTATGCGACGACTGTGTCGTCATTCACTGTCTAAGCAAAAAAGCATACGGCATGGACCTCGGGCTCGTCCGACGCATCCAACGTACACTCCGGTGCTGTCCGAATGCCACAAAGTATGCAGATGTTCGGTGCGCAAGGTCTGATATGACCCGCTTGAGCGTCGCACCAGCGTGCGTTCAGCGCATGTAGAACTCCATCAGGTTGTGGTCTGATCATGCTGCTGCTGAAGTCGAAGGAAGATAAGTCAGATGGCGTACGGACTCAGTCCTTCACAAACCCTTGAGTGATACGGCATGACTTAGCTGTTAGAACTGATCATGCTGTTCTTTCCTTTGGCTTTTAGCACTTTATAACCTCTGCAAACGCTTGGCTGCGGTGCGCGGCTGTGATTTTTGCTTTTGTGAAAGGCCCAGCTGCTTTACGTAATTGCACGCAGTGGATAATGAAGGGACAAGCGACGGACACACATCAGCATTACTGGTTGCACACGCCCTAAAACTGCAGGACCCCCTTTTCCACATGAACCTTCTAGAATGCAATTGTAAATTGTCAACGCAACTTGCACACAGCTACAAAACAAACATGTGCAAGCCAAGTTGATACTTGCGAGTGGATCTGTACCGGCGATACACTTTGGCGGTGCAACCACGGTAGAGGTACGTAACGCTGTGTTGTACAACCTTTATCAATAAGTTCTGTACTGAAATCGTTAGCTGGGGGTTCACGCGCGTCGGCCACCCTGAAAGAAACGTATCAGGTTTTACTCCGGTAGGGAGTACAAACTTATATTGAAGTACACGTATAACCTTTTGTCACAATTCTCAAAAGTAGACAAACAGCAGCTCGCAGTTTGATCGATAAGCACTCGTGCCTTGTCCAGGCGCCCTATAATCATAAGAGTCTAGAAGTGTTATTACGGCGTGTACTCTTGGGCACCAGTTGCTACTCGATTCTACGAATCGTACGACCCTTAAACTAGGAGTACGAGCAATGTGATGTAATTTGATCTCTTAGTCCTAAGATTGTATTTCCTTGAGCTCGTAGACTAGTTGAGTCGTTGTTCCAGAAAACAAGTTAATTCAGGAGTCGTCTTTCTCAGAGCTTGTTAATTCTCTGAGTCCTGATTCACTGAACATGGTGCCTCAATATTTCACTGCTAGTTCAAGAAAATAAGTGGCTCTCTGAGCATAAGCCATCCTCTGGAAAGCACCTGTAGTAGCTCCGCTACGTTTGATAGCACTTTGGTCTATTTACTACAGATTCTGTTAAGTCCAATCCTCTTCGAGGATGGAGCAAGTTATCCCCTTCTCTCTGAGGTCCAAAAGGTCGCGCTTACTAAGCTGACCGATTCTTCGGGTTCAGAGTATGTTTGACTTTCTTGTATCGCAAGGCTAGGACGTGTTATACACACTTCTGGAAGAAGATTCGCCAAATGAGTCTTTCCTGTTTGCATAGGTCTACGGCCAAATGGCGTCGGAATATGTTGACACGATTTGTTTATGTATTGGACGAAGAAGCTAAGCCTTGTCAACCCAAGCTGAGCGTCAAAACTTACTACGGGAGGATGGGGGGATATTACTCTCTGGACTCGGGAGGTAGAGGTTTTTATGAAATCCAGCATGCTCTGTTTAAATTATCAGCATGTATCGATGGCTGTATCTCCGCTCAACGGAAGATAGAGAATAACTCCTAACGTGCGGCACGTCAGTTGATGCTGCATTTTGCCCACACGGAAATCGCTGAAGCGGTAGATTCTACTCGTATAATTGCCGACCAACCAGGCACATCGCGTGCGAGTACGCTTCTTATCTACCTTTAACGGCAAGAGTAAGCTAACGGCTATGTACAAGTGTTGAGAGCACGTATGGATGCTATGCAGATTGATCCTTGCTTCGAGGTGGTCAGTGCGACCGTGTTGATGGAAGGTCTTGGTACTGGCGTTTTCAGGACGAATGACTTTCGGGCTCACCCTTCACCTCTGTAGAGGCTGTGCAAATAGCACTGAACGCTAAATTCAACCTTAAGTCATCTAGACTTGATTGGATTGGACGTAGAACATGTTCTCCAATCACAATCGGTGCACATGCGGCTTGGACATTGAGCCTATGGTCCATCGCAATCATTAAGGCAAAGATGAAGCTGATCTGCAAGCTGCTGAGCTACAACGTGACATTCACCGACGTTATACATGAAGGTAGCATTAATGCCTGCTTGCGAGTTGTCCGTTCCGCAAACAGTGCCAGGCTTCTATGAGTCTAGTACTTGCCTCAAACTAGAACTATGGTACGGCGCGAGGGAAACGACATGTCTTTGAAAGCGCGGAGCGTCCTATCGAGAAATATTATGTCATGTTGTATATTATGTTGGTGGAGGTGAGAAAGTCTTATTCACTCATAGCTTTGTACTCAATAACGTAAACCTAGTTCGCAAGCCAGGCTTGCTTGTCATGAAAGCGACTGTTAGCAAGTTTACAATGATTCTTGTACGGTTTCAATAGATTCTGGAGCAGCAGAAGACTATGCTCGACGCTAATCCCTGGATCAGAGTCAGTAGTATGCTGAGTCGCTGGAAGTGCAAAGTAGCGAATCTGGCACTGTTTGACTGGCAACGAGACCGCGTGTAACGTGCTAACGGTTTGACAAACAAGTCACGAAGTTCTTAAAGCTTGGCGTCGTGGAATGTGGATGAGACCTTGACTTCGGCATGATATATTTGAAATATCCTAGGCATAGCATGGATGAAACGACATAAGTCATGGATTGATAAGAGGTGTGGGTTGTTTAGGTATAACGTGCACTGTCTCTATTGGGTCTCTGGCGAGTCATAATTCCCTTTGTCTGAACACTTTGGCGATATGGACGCGATCTTCTGCCCAATTTGTTCAGCGTGCTAACCATTGGATTCTTAGAGATAATTGAATCCAAAGATATCAACCATATGAGCTCAGAGCGAAGATTTTGCTGATAGCGATACGGCATGCAATCCGTTGCTGGATGCCTGGGGAGCCCAATTTTCTCGACTGATGTGAGATGTAAGGTATTGCGAAATACCCGACAGCGTCGTCAAATAGACGATGCAAGGTGCAGACAGTCTTTTCCATGACAGTGTTATGACAGAAATACACTGTATGGTCTTTTCAATGGCGTGATGGCAAGGTGATTGACATTGTTGCCTTAGGGATATTTATCTTTGTATTCTATTACATTGGTTGACAAAATAGAGAATGATGCGTTTGGTCAGGCTTAAAGGACGCTGATTTATTCGCATTCGTGGCCATTCGACCTAACATTGAGGTAAGCATATCCTCGATATAGAAATAGTCGTTCCCTGAGGATACGAAGTTGGCATTAAGTGCCAGTAGTGGATCTTAGAATCCTGAAAAAACTTATTGGGTATGGATTATCACGTGATAAAGGGATCACGTGACTCTTGTTGGCACATCCCAATGTCCTTCATACCTCTCGATAGAGACGTGCGCCATCGAGTTGATCTAGTTCCGGGAACAACATACTGCGTTATACGGCAGTGGCAGTTGCAAAAGGAGCAGTGTGACGTCATCGACGACTTAACTTGAATTTTTGCGTTACACGGCAGATAATGTGCATGATTGTAGGTCTCGCCGTTATACACTTTCCTTCTATGTCAGAAATTTGAATAGCAAGTGCCACCTTGTTCATGTTGATAAGAATCAAAATGCTGCCGTCATTCTGACTCCGACCTCTATTCCTAGAAATTGTGCTTCGCAACGAAATGGTCGATAGTACCTTTTATAGTGCGCTCGACTTAGTTGATGGCTATTTCCACTTGCTCATGTGAGCGAGTGATGTTCCGATGACAGCGGTGAGCACTGCTAGTGGTATACTCTGGGGTGTCATTTGATGCACCAATTTTCATTGGGTTCCCCGGCTACATTCAATCGTCTCGTGACGCAATATTTCAGACCTCTCCGAGGCTATTCGCAAACGTAATCAGATGTCATCGTCGTATTTATTAGTGCAGAGAACGGTCGGACAAATATGGACAGCAATATTGACCATTTACGATTTGTGATTGAGTGCGTGCGCACCAATAAGTAGTGTGCTGCTGTACCAACGTACATCTTACCTGGTGAATAAAATCATTCACTACGGTGAATGATTGGGCAGCAAGAGTGGGTGCATATAGTTCATAGCCAAGGTCATTTTTGTCTGGCCGGTTCCGAAGAAATAAATGAACGTACGTAATTGGCTTCATCTTGACAACCACATCCACAAGTATAGTGCGAATTACGCATGAATGGCTCCGTCATTATTTCTCACCTAACATATTTTCTGAAAAAAGAAGTGGAGAGGCGCTAAAATTACATACATGACAATGTTTGCTAGAAGTAAAGGTGAGCCTCCTCCAGTTCTGTTTGGGATCTGCCGGAACCAGAGCAGCCATTCCATGTCTCCTCTGGTGATTCTAACTTTGTCATTGGCTGTGCTCTGATCCAAGCCTTCATCGTGGCCATGTGCGCGTTTTCGAGCATGGATCTTCCCGCCAAAAGCTGCTTTCAAGAACTAACCAGTTCATGACAACGATTGATTTGCAAAGTATGCGCTAGTCATCTTCAGAGTTTATCGATTTGGCTTGTAGCTATTTTATACGTACATGCGTCATTGCATACTGCGACTCAGACTCCCCATCTCGTTCGGAGAATGGCTCGTTGGTTGTTGTTCTTTGCCGAATACAGCATTGAAGGTGAAGTATGAGTCAGATAGGCAAACATATTTGATCGGTCGCTACCTCGCAGGCCATCTACGAGCTTGATCATGATACAAACTGGTCGTCGTTCATCACGGTCTTAGTTCGTGCGGCTTATGCACTCGATGGCCATTGTACAACTCGTCTACGTGCTCTTGGGAGGGAGAACGTTGTAGATTTAGACATACAATTGTCGTCATGTGTTTTCGTGCGAGGCTACATCAATCTTTCATCCGTAAAAAAGAACTGATGTGCTACTGCAGATGTTAATATTATCCCTCGTATCGTCGTTTCTGATGATGAGTAATTACATTTTCGAAGTCTATATACGGACAATGATGCTACACCGAGTGGTCATCTTGGTTGTGAGAAGACCTATGGCTTGGAACTCTAGCTTTATTGGTTGGTCAAACGCTAAATATGGGTGAGCATATGTATGCGTACGCATGAAAGATGTCAATGGGTCAAATCCGCAGCTGATGCGGCTGTGCCCCCTGCAAATTTTGTCAGTAGCCACAGGTTTCAAGGAGCTAAGTAAGATGGATTTTGCGTTTCAATTGGCAAACGGTTTGGATGGAAACACATGTATTGTGGTTTTTGTCAACCGTCTGAGAAAATAGATCACTTATCGGCTATGCATTTCTCAATAATTGACGGAGGTACAGCAGAGGCGTTCGTCGATAGCGTGTTTCGTCAGCGCGGTATATCAGTGACGATTATCGCGAATAGATATCCTCGGTTCACCCGTCAGATTTAAAGTCAATCTTGAAGGTTCTGGGGTTCTGATTGGACATGTTTACGGCGGATCATGTCTATATCGATGGTCAAATAGAGCAGATGAATCGCGTGATTTTGGCATGTTACTCAGTATTTAGTGAAGTAGGCTTAGTCCTTGGATCTCCATGCTCCCTATCGTTGTATTAGCGTTGTATATCGCTGGTTATACCTCTACGAGCTTTACTCCGTTCTGTATGAGCGGTCTGACCCCGACACGCGTTCAGTTAAATATACCACTTCATGGTTCTTAGCTTAGCGGTGGAGAGATGGCCGATTGGCTAGCTGATCCTATCATTCTTATCACTCTTTGGGTCTAGTTTTATACGTTTCTCGCAGCGCGATTCAATGTCTTACTACATGTGCGTCATGCAATGTCTGAAAGCCAAGATGAAGAAAAAGAACCAACTACTATCAAATCTTGTATCAAACGTTACAAGGTCGAAGACCAAGTATTTCTCAATGCTAAACATCTACCTACAAATGCGGTGTTCACTGTATTGACAACAATCCTGCGTCCCCGCTTCATTTAATCCTTTACGATCTTGAACAATAAGGCTTTCCATGTACGCGTAACCTTCCAAGCAAATTCACACCGACCCCATGTTTTGCGTTGCTTAGCATTACGCATTGGGATCCTTCCTTCGCTTGTGAACCTTGCGAACGCTTGCGCCGACGATGACGTCCTTGCCACGTATTGCTGCATCCGCATCAGGCCATACAGCTGCCCCCTACGCGAGGTAGACCCTGGTTCATGGTTCGTAGACGATTCTACACCAATTCCAAGCGTTCCACACGCTCGCGAAGTCGTCAATCGCTTGACGCAGGATCGACACGAGATGCCGCCGCCTTGCTTGATAAGCAAGGAAATCACCTGTTCCGTACGGAGAGACTTCTAAAGCGACGTATTCGTAACGCTTAATACTTTATGAAATGGCGGGGAAACCCCGAGTATGAGAAATCGTGTTAATTTACCACGATTTTCCAGCGGCTGGATTGCATCTACGTCGTTGACTTTTAACACCGTATGCAGGGTCCACCTACTAACCTATCAGCGTTCTTTACTGGTAGATGGGTGGGCGTGTGAACTGATCGATGGTCATGCCGTGACACGTACCCGAGGGTTCGGTCAAGGTACCACCACTTGTGTGTGGTATGTTGGTAGTTGATACCTCGTCTAGGACCAGCACAACGATTGCAATCGGCCTTCCGCTTTTCTCTCGGCATAACGGGTTTGCGTTCTGGACGAACTTCAGCTCTGTTGCAGCTATCTATAACATTCTAATCTTCTACAATTGACGTACGTGCTATACCAATTGGATGAGCTGCACTTAGTTGTCGCTGTCTGCTTTTCCCGGGTACAGGATGATAGTAATGGTCTCATTGAGTATACCAAGGTACTGTGTGACTGGTAATACGATCTAATAGGTATGGGAATACCAAAAGAATCCTTAGGATCAGATATAGATCTCCTAGAGCTCGACGTGCAGATATTTTGACATTCTTCGTTGCCTCTTGTTTACCTTTCCACTCCGTCAATGATTGGCGAGGGGCTTGTCAAATTGTGTCATCGATTCTGGAGAGCTGATCGATATGTCATTGAGTAGCCTCCACAATACAACGTCATCGAGTGTAAGCGATTCTATTACATTTGCAAAGCCTCTTGTTGCTGCTGCTCACCGTGTCGGTTAATGAGCCTGTTTGGATCAGGACATCGGGCATTACTCAGCTGTGCGATCGAATATTCAGCATCAAGTTGTGCGAACGGATTCAATGTGTGAGTGGGTTCATCTATATGGACTGGTGATATTGGCTTCAAAACACCCAGATCGATATCACTCTCGTATTTTACCAACTCGGCTTCAAAATATTTCTTGGAGGTCTTTCACCCGTCCCCTGATGGCTTCATTAAGCTTTGTATCGGATGGCAACCATGATACATCTATAATTCACTGCAAACAATCAAATAGTCTTCATTAGACGGGAGTAGATCCGTATCATCGATAGTACGGTGAAAGGTGTGTAACGATGTTACACTTGGATGGTACAGACGCGGTGACTGGGTAGGTGTTCCCCGTCGTTACTGGCTATACCAATCAGCGCCGTAATAAGAACGTTTGGTGGACTGAGGCGTTTAAGCCATCAAAAGAGATATGTATCAGGGTTTTCACTTGACGATACCACACCATACATTAGGTTTTCGATTGTAAAAGTATCGTCGTTTTATAGAATGAACAGATCTCATTTTACCTTTGGAACCGTTGATACATCCTACAGTGCCTTGTATAGACCAACTTGTTAGCACTTTGTGCTGTAAATTCAATGAATCATTGCCCTATGCGCTTCTAAACTATCTGAGTCGAAACCTTTAGTCCTCTGAATTCAGGTATCTCAAATAGCCGTTGTTCTGTAGTCAGTTGACCTTTGGAATCGTTATTCGTAGAAAAATGCCCAATTTAGTCGACTTCTTGTCGGACCATTAAGTGGGGTCTTTGAGCTCAATTATCTCTCCAGAAATGTGCAATACTAGCTCCGCTGCGCTTTCTTCGACAAGAAGCTGGTATATCACTTCTTCAGGATTCTTCTGCACTATTTTGTCGCCCATTGTGCTGTATACGATGAGTTACCGCGTCCGGTACTGCGAGGTTTTACCGTTTTATCACCATCCAATCAAAATTCTGGTCCAGGAATAACAATGATAGTGTAAGACCAGTTGTACTGACAATCTCCCTGGGACAACTCATATCGTCTGCGAGTTCATGACAGCTTCACAATCACGACTGGGAAACAATTGTTTTGGCCACATATCTGGCGGATGAGACAGTTGCATGTCTTTGATACCAGATCGGTTCAATCAGAATGTCATCTTGATGAATAATATCCACCAATGTGGACCTTGCTAAGTATTTGAAAAACAAATATTGGCTTCCAAGGTAAAAGTCGGTACTGCTATACTCATTAATTGATATATCCCATTCGACAACCATTCGACCGACCATTCGACCAACCATTTGACCAACCAACTGCTGCTAGGCGCGCACGATGGGGGTGAGCTTGTCGCTATAATATGAGTTTCAGACAAACAGTCACAGAAGGTTAAAAGGGTCTACCGAGAGACTTGGCTACGTTAAAAACGGATCTACTTTTTCATTTTCTGCATGTGTTTCTTAGAACATTTAGCCATCCTCTGCTCGTTGAATGTACAGTGCAAATTGGAAGAGTCTGTCTACACTGTGCCAAAGTAGTTAAGTTATTCGAAGCAAGTACCAGCGGACGGTGCTTCGTTACCACCTTCATCGTATTGCCTATCACCCCGACAACGCATAGTTCACGAAGTTTGGTGGCAACACTACAATGGAGATCATCAGGCTTCAGCGAACAGGACCATTACTCGGGCTTCGACAATATACCCACTGTCTGCAATCTGAAACGCAAAACGACCAAGAGATGATCTGTAATGGGGTTGATCTCGTTACGTGTCATTGGCGTGAATTGGGTCAATCGTAAGTATAATCTTACTTGATAAAATATACTAATATTGACCTCTGTAAGTAAATATTGATGAAGGAATGTAACTTTCAAGGAAACATTCAGTACTGCTCTACTTTTTGATTGATGCAGGCCATGTTATAATCCAAGTAAGCCACCCATTGCAGCTACACGCGCGTAATGGGTGCTAAGCAAGGTTACATACCTGTAGTTTGTAGTTCAATAGAGTTTAAGTAAGACAGAGTAGGTTTTCTGGGAGAGACCTGAATCTACTTAACTCAGTTTTACTTTTCCCGCATTCGATGCAGGTCTTGCTCAGTCTGACACCCCTCCCTCTGCACGTACAGTGTCCGTGAGGCTATGGGAGCACACACCCCTGCACTTTCATATGTGCAAGTGGTTTACCATTCATCTGGTAAGAGTGCGCTCCATTACGCAAACGACCATTCGCAACTTCAATCAGTCCTACGTATTTCGCGCCATATGACCTCTGTCAGTCACGACTTCACCTGTTTGAGCTCATGTTGACTCGTTCGCCAAGGACCAATACTTGTAACACCTGCCCGACAATGACGAGGACAAGCACGGCATGAGAGCAAATTCAACATGGATGTGCGTGTCTTCGTACCGTTTGATTTTCAAGATCTGTCAATGACCTGTGAACGTTTCATCTTGTTCTATGCGAAAGTAGGACTGCGTGAATCCACTGAGATGACCGTTCGTTCGTTCATCCAGAAAGGCAGCAGATGTATGGCTCTCCGATCTACGATAGCGGTCTGCAGGTCCAGCATAGCCCGCTATCGATCTCCGCGGTTACCAACTTTCGATGCTATGAAAGCCGGAAGAGCTCTTCTGACAAGCATTTGCATGCCATGCATGTATCGCAACACACAAAACTAGAAAGTAAAACCTGACGGAAGCATTCCAAGTCTTTTCAGGTGCCAGTGGCCACCGGCATGCCAGCAACGACTGCTCATATCAGTGACTATATGGTGTCAGCATGTAGTGTTGCCTTGCTTCTAGCAGATACACGTTAGCAGCGCACAGCTTTTCATCTCCTTCAGTCACTTGTACCCAGACGAAGACAGCAGACACGTTCTGCAGAGCCAGAGCTGTACTACGATTCATGCCAGACCGAAGAAGCGTAGCGTCTACCACTCCTTCTTTCGCAGTGTCCACCCTGCACTCAGATGTTGTCCTTCTCGTGAATATCACCGTCAGACACAAGATCAAAAGCCCAACGATCTATTTGCTATCATCGTAAACGAAATTTGCTCACGTAGCGTACGGTCTGGTGCACCATGCAGCTGTTGTCTGACAGCATGTTGACCGTCGTCCTTCCCGAAGTCTCGATTGGCTCCAGACGAAGACAGCCTGATCGGCACAAGTGCCAAATGCAATACTCTACTATGCTTGCAACGGCGTCGCCATGTGGTGCATGGAGCTTGCTGGATGCGCGTTCCAGCGGACCGGGCATCTGCTTCACCCGGCCTCGGTACCTGCTACAGCTCTGGTGAATATTTCAACAAAGGCATGAGGTCTTATCTACCCTACCCATCGGTGTCAATCTGTCAGCCGCCGCAACCACTCGGGCCAACAGCCGTGCACTTCTCTCTCTCTGTCTCTACCTCTCTGTCTCTACCTAACAGCATCCTTCCTTGCGAGCCATCGGAATGCCATCTATCTGTGCTCTCTCGCATCTGTGGCAGTTCTCCGCAACGATTGCGCTTCACTCGACCGCAACCTTCGTGTCTACCTGGAAGACCATCTGGAGGCTAGCTTTCAACGGACTCTACGCTCTATTTGCCACGATTGAGGTCTGTCTGAAAATGATGCGAGGTCGGTGCACTCGCGGCGCTCGGACCGAGCAAGTGTGTTCATTCCTCAACTCACGACGAACGAAACAACTCACACCAACACAACTACCCGCGTACATCTACGACCAGTATCACCATGCAGCTCAGCAAGATGATCGGTGTGCTAAGCGTGGGTGCTTTAGCTGCTTTGGCACTCTCGAGCAACCCTGTGGATGCGTCGACGGCAGCCACACAGACCGGGCATCGGCACCACCACCGCAGCCGCAGAGACGACGACGACAGTTCTGACAACCGCAGGGGAAGCTACGGCAAAAGGCGCGTCTACAGAGACGACGACGATGACAGCAGTGACGGCGGGAGAAGGCCTTATGGCAACCAGCGTGGCAACAATGACTACCGTAACGACAACGGCGGCGACGGTCGCGATTATTACTCGGGCGGCAATGGCAACCAGCGCGCCAACGGAGGTGCGGCAGTGGGGCCGATCAACAATGGTGTTGGTGCCGGTGCTGGTGTGGCTCCCAACGCTGATCTCCCCGCCAACGGTGGAGCGGGTCAACCTGCCGCTACGTTACCCTATGCGGGCACACCTCCGAACACCGGGACTGCGGTGAAAGGGGGAGCTGGGGTAAAAGCTAAGCCAGGCCACAACCCCGTCACTGGGAAGAGCACCGGCGTGGATTCGACTGGCAATGCCAATGTCGGTGCAGGCGGAAACGCGTATGGCGCGGACGGTCCGCACCTGGCGGACGTGAAGCAGACGACCGTGCAGACCGGTGGCCTCCGCCACTAAGCCAGGTAAACGCTCGCGATCCGTGTTCTGTACGCGACACGTGTTGGCTTTGTCAGTCGACCGGTGTGGCGAACTGACACTAGGACCGTTTGACGTAGCCGACGAGTATCTTGCCACTCACTACCCATCCCCAGTATGTATTGCTACTCATTGGGTCTGACAAGCACGGCGTGCATGCATTAGAATGTCGTTGTCGTAGCCGTACATATAGTTGCCGTGCAGCGCAGGTAGTTTTCAGTGAATATACAAACGCAGCTGGTCAATTGCAAACAGTCTTCTCCAGCTTTTACTTTCTCTTGTCGCGGTCGATGGATAAAGAGTATGAAAAGCTCACGTCACTTGCAGCTTCTGCCGACACTTCGGAGCGTGGGTGCCTAAGTGGCGTTCTATGTTGTTGTTCAAATCGAGGTATGGTAAGGAACGATCAGCAGCGACCACCAATCCCTATCCAGATGAATCTAATTATCGGGCGTCACGACCGTCAGCAATCTACAATGCGACCGCCCGGACGGCATGCCGTCAGGCTTTGATTGGATGACCTGCCAAGCCCCGTCCGCGGGCGGCCTGCGAGCGGCAGGAGTTCTGTCCGACTTCGACGGAGAGTGCTGTCTCGAGCTAATTGTTGACATCGTGGTGGAGGTATTCATGCAGTGTTCGAGCAATGGTGCGGTCAGTCAGAGCGTGAACTTGTAGCAATTTCTTGGTATCCATCGCAACGTTAGCAGCAAGGTCTACTATCGTGTTGTAATCCTCGGTAATGATAAGACCAGATTGCGACCGCGACGTCATCAGCAAGACCCCGCGCCTTTCGGTCAAGTGCGGCAAGGTGTGACTGGCGCGGCGAGCAGGACAGTCAAAGTTGAGTGATGACCATGGCACTACCTCCAATAGCACGCAGACGAGTAAAGCCGCTGTCCATCTCCTGCTGCAAACCGGGAAGGAGGCCGAAGAATGCAGCCCCGTTATCCGTCGTTGTTGACGACCCGAGAGACATGCTCACCATCCGGACGATCCGGCCAACATGTTTGTAACGGGGTTACACGTCGACTGGTAGTCGAGAAAAGGTGTGGTTCACACCAGGGATGGGATCCCCTTTGAATTGATATTCGAACACAGTATCGATTGTTGATGACTGATGTCGGTCAACCATAGATTACGAGATCTTTTAAGAGGTTTATTTAGAACATTAGCGAGTAGGTTGATCACGTTGTTCTAAGATATTGTTTTAGGTTAAAAGAAGAAATAAAGTTCAGTTCCCATTTTGATCTGATAGACACGTGCCTCTCCGAGGCGTCTTGTGATCGTTAAGGAGGTAGCAACGCCTTGTTAAGGCAGCTACTCCTTGTGCACTCTGTACGTTGGATTGTTTGAATCGTTTGGCCCCCCTGGAACAAGTACCGTAAGATCTATAAGTTTGTTGACTGTCTGAGTCGGGTTCTTTGAACCAAACCTTAGTTCTCTGAGCTGTTGACTCTTTAAGTCGGGTTCGTAGAACCAAAGTTGCTCGTTGAGCGTTAGAGTTTACTTCTGACTTAAGGAGCTGTGTAGCTCCGCTACACTTGGTAGCACTTATAGTTAATCTACACCTGAGTCGTTACGACTGATCCTCTGTGAGGATGGAGAAATCCACACTCCTCTTTGAGGCTTAAAAGTTAGCGCTTGATGAGCTGACCGTGGCCGTAGGCCTAATTATGTGGAGTTTCTAGCTGCCCAAGGTCCCGATGTGCTCAATGCACGAGTCGAGACCTTCATGCAGCATGAAACGGCCATGTTAGGGCAGGTTCTAAACCAGGTATCGTCGGCTATGCCGACACGCTACGTGGCGATGCCACCAGAAGAGGCTAAGCCTCGTCCCCTTCGGGTGGACATTAAACATTACTCCGGGAAGGAGGAGGAAAACTTGACCCTCTGGATCCGTGAGATTGAGATGGCCATGAGCTCTGGCCTTATCTCACTTGAGCACCAGCGAGTCTCGCTGGCTATCTTTAAGCTCGATAGAAAAGCTAGAAAATGGGCTTTGACGTGCGGCACGTCGGTCGACTTGGCGTTTCCCACTCGGGATTCGCTCAAGCTAGACCTATTGTGAGTTTTCTCGCGGCCTAACCAGACTTATCGTGTGATCTCACGCTTCTTGTCTACCCGTCAGGGTAAGAATGAGTTAACGGAATATGTCCAAGAGTTGAGAGCTCTGATGGCTGCTATGCAGTCTGACCCACTCCCTGAGACAGTCTGTGTGACTGTCTTAATGATAGGTCTTCGTAATGGCGTTGCCAGGACCGAGGTGTTTCGGTTCCATCACTCCTCTTTTGAGGAGGCTGTGAGCGTCGCTTAAAATGCTGAGCACATATTCAAGTCGGCCAGACTTGGTCGAAATGGGTACAACCCAAGCTTTGCGAGGGCAACCTCTGCGAGCACCTCGGCTTACTGTAAGCCGGAACCGATGGATCTCAGCAATGCTGAAGATGAAGGCGAAGACGAGCTTCATGTTGAAGATCAACTACAGGAAGTGAGGCGCTGTTACTTGTGCGGAAGCACTAAACACTTGCGTCCTACCTCTCCTTAGCGTAAGCAAAGACCGACTTCTATGGGTCGAAACCCAAGCCCCAAAGAGAAACCTGGTATGGCACGGGGAAATGTCGACACCCAGTAGGTGCGGGGCGCCCTACTGTGGTAGAACTGGGTTATGTTGCTTCTCTACGAGGTAGAGTGAAACAGGGCTTAGCCCCACCGAGCTCTGTTCCCGCCAGCACAGAGCGTGGATACAAGCCTGGCTTGTTAGTCGCCGAGGCAAAAGCTAAATGCTTTGAGAAGCATTGGTCGATCCTAATCAACTCCGGAGCATCATTCAATTATGCTCGACGTCGTTCCATTGAGGAAAGTCAGCGATATGCTGAAGCTCTCCAAGCGCATGAGGTTTATTCGATCACCGTTCGTTTAGCGACTGGTAGTCGCGTCACGGTGCCTAAAGTTCCGTTGAACTTAGGTGTGAAGTTTTTGGACTTTGACAGCATTGAACGCTGTCTTGTCCTCGATTTGGATTCGAGATATGATTTCATACTAGATATGGCTTGGCTTGTACGATATGAGCCATGAATTCATTGGAGGTCTAAGACCTTAGGCGCCACGCGCAATGTTCCTAGCGAAGCTTTGGAGAGTCATGAACCCACCTTTGCTAGGCAGCAAAAGCGCTATTGGCGCGAGCCATTGACGGAAGATTTCAATGTGCTTGACATTGGTATGTCAGAGTTTTTCAACTCCAATGTCGGTGACATCAATATTGAGCGAAGCTCTTTCACCGTATGTGAATGTAGTTATACTCCGTTGCGTGATACTCGTTGTGATACTGAGTCACTGCATGCTGCAGGCATGGTTGGCCTAGGGCCGAGACATCAAGAATGTAATTCCTCTGATGTGAGTGGGGTGAGACGTGAAATTCCACCGAGTGAGGGCGGCCGAGATGGTACTTCACTGAATGTCGGTTATGACATTGATGGCGAGAAGCCAGAGTGTTCAGGGCTAGGCTCGGATGCTGTACGTGAAGTGGCACGTGTAAATCCGCTGGGTGAAGTGTTCGAGTTACGTAACACTTCACCAGATGTCGTTCAAGACATGAGCTCTCGTATAGAGCGTGCTAAGATAAATAGCAACCACGGGGAACCTACTGTCCCGGCCTCTAGGAGGCGTAAGGTTTCTTTGAGGATACAATCACAGTGTAGGGTGGCAACTGTTAAACGCCCAACGTCTAAGAAGTCACGAAGTGATAATAGAAAAAAACACTATAAACACTTGTCAACGGGTTAACTGGCCATATTGATGGCAATATTAGTCTTGAGACTCTTCCGTCCTTGGATACTCTCTTTGACCTAGGCGAAATGTCTGACGGCGAAGGTAGCCAAGCCTTACAGGCAGGAGAATTATCCGAGTTCGTGGTCATTCGGCCGGATATTGAGTTGAACTCATCCTCGCTATTGGACGAGTCCGTCCTTGAGAACACAAGGGTGGCACTGGATGCGCGTAGTGAATCTTCGATCCAAAATTATCCCCTTGATCCGTTCTATCCTTTGGTATAAGAATTTCAGGACGTGGTGTGTCACAACCCACCGTCCGTCTTGCCTCCCGATAGAGGTGTACGTCATGAAATTGACTTGGTTCCTGGAACTAAATACTGCGTAACACGGTTGTGGCCTTTACCAAAGGAAGAGTGTGACGTCATGGACGACTTCTTTCGTGCAAAGAACGCGGCAGGAATGGTACATGAGAGCAAATCTCTCCATTCCACACCGACCTTCTGTGTGAAAAAGCCCAATGGGAAGTGGCGCATTGTTCATGCTTACAATACGCTTAATGCGGCCAACATCCCGGCTCAGACAACGATTCCGAGGAAGCATGTTCTTCAGAACAATATGGTGGGATGTACAATGTACAGTGCGCTCGACTTAGTCGATGGTTATTACCAGCCGCTCATGCGAGAGAGCGATATTCCGCTGACAGCGGTCTGCACTCCGAGCGGTATGCTCTGGGAGTGGATTGTTATGCCGCAAGAGGTTATCACATGCCCCGGCTACATTCAATCGTCTTGTGACACAATTGTTCAGACCTCACCGAGGTTATTCACAGACGTAATTTGATGACATCTTTGTCCATAGTCGTGCTATGAACGGTCGGTCGGATGTGGACAATCACATTGACCATTTACGAGCGGTGCTTGAGTGCATGCGCACGAATAAGTTGTACGCCAACGCGTCTAAGTGCCTCTTTGATGCAGAAGGGATTCACTTTTTAGGTGCTTTATTGGTAAGCGAGGCGTTAGAGTGGATCCTGATAAGGTAAAAGCCATAGTTGATTGGCCGGTTCCAAAGAACCAAAAGGACTTACGCAAGTGGCTTGGCCTTGCCAATACTTACACAAGTACAGTGCGAATTACGCAGACATGGCTCGGCCATTATCCAATCTCCTGAAAAGGATGTGGAATGGTGCTAGACGAGCACTGAGCATGATGCTTTTCAAGCAGTAAAGGAAAGCCTCCTTCGTGCGCCAATCTTGGCTTTGCATGATCCTGATCGGCCTTTCAGTGTCGTCTGACGCATCTGACTTTTCCACAGACAGCGCCCTGTTACAGACAGATTCTGATGGACGGGAACGCTTCATTGCGTTTGAGTCCCGACAGATGAAGGCTGCAGAAAAGAACTATCCTGTTCATGACAAAGAGCTACTTGCAATGAAGTATGCTCTCGTCAAATTCAGAGTTCATCTGCTTGTCTCGAAGCCGTTTGTGATCTATACAGATCATGCGTCACTACGCACTGCGAATCAGTCGCCTCACCTCTCTCATAGATAGGCTCGTTGGCTTTCCTTCTTTGCCAAGTACAACTTCGAGGTGAAGTATAATCCAAGCAAGCAGAATGCTTTGGCTGATGCGTTGTCACGCAGACCTGACTATAAGCTTGCTCATGTTACGACTCTGTCATCATCGGTCACTGACCTAATCCGTACGGCATATGCCAAGGATGAACCCTGTGTAGCTCTGATACGTGCTCTAGGGAGCGAGGAATTTAAATACTCAGACATAGAATTGTCGGCACGATTACGTGCGAGGATACATCGATATTCCATCGATCAAGGCCTGTTGTGCTATAGAACGGATGTGGAGGATACCCCTCGCATCGTTGTCCCTCATGATGAGGAGATGAAGTATCGGATCCTCTATGGGGCACATGATACTGCGTTGAGCGGCCACCTCGGTCGTGAAAAGACCAATAGCTCTATGAGCCAATGTTATTGGTGGCCCAAACTATACAAATGGGTGATCACATATGTGCGTACGTGTGAAACGTGTTAACGGGTGAAATCCTCACCTCACGCGGCCGCGCCGCTGGCTAGTTTGCCTATACCCAAGGGGTGTTGGGAGTCAATCCGTATGGATTTCCTGTTCGGTTTACCGAAAGATGCTCATGGCAATACGGATATTGTGGTCTTTGTTGACCGTTTGAGCAAGATGGCTCATTTAGCGGCGGTGCCGGATACCATTGATGATGAGGGTACAGCTACGGTGTTTATCGACCGCGTGTTTCGACAACACGGTTTGCCGTTGGCAATTGTCTCTGATAGAGATCCTCGCTTCACTGGGAAGTTTTGGAAATCCATCTTCAAGGTGCTCGGCACACGTTTGGACATGTCCACAGCGGATCATTCGCAGACTGATGGTCAAACCGAGCGAGTGAATCGCGTTATCGGTGACATCTTGCGCAGTGTTTGAGATGAAACATCTAAGCGTTGGAGTTCGATGCTCCCTGTCGTTGAGTTTGTGTTGAATAACGCTGTGCATGCTTCCACCAGCTACAAACCGTTTTATGTGCATGGTCTCACATACCCTCGCGTTCCGTTAACGCTACCACTGCGTGGTTCAGGGCTTGGTGGGAGAAGAGTTGCCGATCAGTTTTCTGATATCAGCCCTGCTACTGTTCAAAAACAGGTAAGCGAGTTTCTCGCAACGCGCTTGAATGTCTTACGACATGTGCGTGACGCACTAGCTGATAGCCAAGACAATCAGAATGAACAATATGATGCTAAAGGCAGAGTTTGTATTAGATGTTATGAGGTCGGAGACCAAGTTCTACTCAATGCTAAAAACTTACCTACAAATGTAGTGTCTGCCGTCTGCAAGACAAAGTTGCGTCCGCGCTTCATTGGTCCATTCACGGTCGTCGCCAAGAAGGGACTTGCGTATACGCTCAACCTTCCGCGATAAGTGCGCACACACCCTGTGTTCTACGTGGGCTTGCTTAAGCTGTATCGGGATCCGTCCCACGTGAACTTGGAGGCGCTTGCGTCGCATACGTTGGCCTTGACATCGGTTGCTGAATCCGTATCAGAAGGTCAAGCTGAGCCTTTATCCGGGCTTGGCTCAACTCCAATGCCTGGACACGGGATTGCATCGCGTCAAGCGCACTCTGGGTCTTACCCAATGTCTCACGGAGACCACTCAGCTCGAGAAGCACCTTCTCATGCTCCTCCTTCGGTATACCAACCAACTCTGACGCTTCTCGATGAACAAGGGAACCGCCAGTTCCATGTGGAGCGACTCCTGAAACGACATCGTCGTCACGTCCAATACCAGTATCTGGTGAAGTGGCGAGGGTACTAGGAGTCGGAGAGCTCGTGGGATTTTGAGATACCCCTTCGGCAGGATTGCTCATAAGACGTTGATGTTTATGAACATCGTGGCAAGTGTCTTCGATCGACCGAGGACGCTTCTCACCAATAGTGGTGGGAGGCAGCGGTTTGCTCCGCGCCTTAGGGTCGAAACCTGTGGCTACCGGCGTAGCCGCAGCGTAGCGCGTTCGATTGCGCAGTTGACCTCTGGCCTTGAGTTTGGCGTATTCGTACCGAACTTTCGTTCTAGACGAACATCGTCCACATTGGCACTTGCCCTCAGCGATGACACACTGCTGAGATGCCGCGTGCGGTGTACCCAATGGCTGAACTGATTGTCCTCCTCTTCAGGCAACTCGCCGGCAAACAACAAGATGGGTACGCCTTTAATCGGTCGAACTAAAATACCTCGATCCAAGCTTTCAAGGTGTGGCTTGTATTGACCTTGGGTGGTCAAGAAATGTTTGATACCTCTCCGGTAGGAACTGGCGCAAGGCGATGTCTTCTGGCGACGTAGCATCTAAGCCAATGGCCTTTGTTGCAAGGCTACGGCCTTCCGTTTGACTGAGACGTTGATCCACGTCAGCTGTTGAAATTACGTAACCACTCCGGTTTCGAATAGCCGTCTGGGTATGAGTGCGACGTAGAGTACGCTCCTCTCGCTGGAAACACAACTGTTGCTCATCAAGCGCGTTGGTGATGAGGCGTTCACCTGCCTTTGTTGCATGATGCTGCGCAATGGCTTCGCCACGCTCGGCAAATGGGTTTGGTGCAGTATGAAGCGTTGCCTCTTGTACTGGTGATTAGACACTGTCCTTTCTTACCGAGGACATCGGTATCGCTACCATAACCCACCTCCACATTGATGCCGAGGTAGGACGAGAGAGTCGAGAACTCATTGGGTGGCGATACCATGGTGTTTCGTGTTTTGCCAACCGTAAGGTTGAAGCGCACATACACCGTCCTCTTCAAGAAAAAACTTCGATTGACGTTTTGCGATAACGTCAGTCTGGTGGGGGAGGGTGTAATGGGGTTACACGTCGACTGGTAGTCGAGAATAGGTGTGGTGCTCACAAGGGATGAGGCTCCCTTTAAATTGATATTCGAACACAGTATCGATTGTTGAAGACTGGTGTCTGTCAACCATAGATTACGAGATCTTTTGAGAGGTTTATTTAGAACATTAGCGAGTAGGTTGATCACGTTGTTCTAAGATATTGTTTTAGGTTAAAAGAAGAAATAAAGTTCAGTTCCCATTTTGATCTGATAGACACGTGCCTCTCCGAGGCGTCTTGTGATCGTTAAGGAGGTAGCAACGCCTTGTTAAGGCAGCTACTCCTTGTGCACTCTGTACGTTGGATTGTTTGAATCGTTTGGCCCCCCCTGGAACAAGTACCGTAAGATCTATAAGTTTGTTGACTGTCTGAGTCGGGTTCTTTGAACCAAACCTTAGTTCTTTGAGCTGTTGACTCTTTAAGTCGGGTTCGTAGAACCAAAGTTGCTCGTTGAGCGTTAGAGTTTACTTCTGACTGAAGAAGCTGTGAAGCTCCGCTATAGGATACGATTAAGCTCGAGAGCGTTTATTAGCCGATGACCATGCACTATTCGTGGTTTGTCCAATTTTCGTTACCGCACATCTATTCGTCTAGTGAGCGACCATTCATACATGAATATGTTGTGTTCCAATAAGACGACTTGTAAGACCGCGTCAACGTGTACGAGTTCTTTTTCTCAACGTTTTCTGGCATCACTTGGCGAGTTTCATTACATATTGCCCTGATACAGACCGACGGAACCTCTTGTTATTGCAGCAACACCGTTGCAAGCTACGATGGTCTTCGTGAGCCAAACATTCAGCTGAACGTAATGGTGTCTTTTCTGTGCCACTGTCAAATGCAAACATCGTGCTGATCAAAGAACCCTGGCCTTTGTTTCCAGTACTTGCAAAGGACTGGGCTCGCATCATTCTCAGCTTGCCTACCACGCCTTTCGGCGACTTCATGACCGTTGTGCAGCATCTTGGAGCATATCCCACGCTGAACACCCCCCGAGACGACGCTGAAGCAAGCCACATCAGAGAAGATACCTTTCACGTCGACCCATCTTGTGCGTTCACAAGCACTTAGACGTCGACACAGCGCCAGACGATAAGCTTGGTGCGTCGGACGCGCTCAAAGGTCAATAGCGGATGCCCTGTTGTTGGACATTGAGTTACGACACAACATTGTATTGATTATCATCGTGTGTAGCGACACTATGCGTGCCATACACGTCCTTGTGCCTGCAGGCCACCAGCGATAGCGCGCGTGATCTCTGTGCCACAACGTGTTGACAGGTGTTGTTCTCTGCCATGGAATATCCCGTAGATACCCCACGCTCTGAAGTGTCGGCAGAAGCTGCAAGTGACGTGAGCTTTTCATACTCTTCATCCATCGACCGCGCCAAGAGAAAGTAAAAGCTGGAGAAGACTGTTTGCAATTGACCAGCTGCGTTTGTATATTCACTGAAAACTACCTGCGCTGCACGGCAACTATATGTACGGCTACGACAACGACATTCTAATGCATGCACGCCGTGCTTGTCAGACCCAATGAGTAGCAATACATACTGGGGATGGGTAGTGAGTGGCAAGATACTCGTCGGCTACGTCAAACGGTCCTAGTGTCAGTTCGCCACACCGGTCGACTGACAAAGCCAACACGTGTCGCGTACAGAACACGGATCGCGAGCGTTTACCTGGCTTAGTGGCGGAGGCCACCGGTCTGCACGGTCGTCTGCTTCACGTCCGCCAGGTGCGGACCGTCCGCGCCATACGCGTTTCCGCCTGCACCGACATTGGCATTGCCAGTCGAATCCACGCCGGTGCTCTTCCCAGTGACAGGGTTGTGGCCTGGCTTAGCTTTTACCCCAGCTCCCCCTTTCACCGCAGTCCCGGTGTTCGGAGGTGTGCCCGCATAGGGTAACGTAGTGGCAGGTTGACCCGCTCCACCGTTGGCGGGGAGACCAGCATTGGGAGCCACGCCAGCACCGGCACCAACACCATTGTTGATCGGCCCCACTGCCGCACCTCCGTTGGCGCGCTGGTTGCCATTGCCGCCCGAGTAATAATCGCGACCGTCGCCGCCGTTGTCGTTACGGTAGTCATTGTTGCCACGCTGGTTGCCACGCTGGTTGCCATAAGGCCTTCTTTCGCCGTCACTGCTGTCATCGTCGTCGTCTCTGTAGACGCGCCTTTTGCCGTAGCTTCCCCTGCGGTTGTCAGAGCTGTCGTCGTCGTCTCTGCGGCTGCGGTGGTGGTGCCGATGCCCGGTCTGTGTGGCTGCCGTCGACGCATCCACAGGGTTGCTCGAGAGTGCCAAAGCAGCTAAAGCACCCACGCTTAGCACACCGATCATCTTGCTGAGCTGCATGGTGATACTGGTCGTAGATGTACGCGGGTAGTTGTGTTGGTGTGAGTTGTTTCGTTCGTCGTGAGTTGAGGAATGAACACACTTGCTCGGTCCGAGCGCCGCGAGTGCACCGACCTCGCATCATTTTCAGACAGACCTCAATCGTGGCAAATAGAGCGTAGAGTCCGTTGAAAGCTAGCCTCCAGATGGTCTTCCAGGTAGACACGAAGGTTGCGGTCGAGTGAAGCGCAATCGTTGCGGAGAACTGCCACAGATGCGAGAGAGCACAGATAGATGGCATTCCGATGGCTCGCAAGGAAGGATGCTGTTAGGTAGAGACAGAGAGGTAGAGACAGAGAGAGAGAAGTGCACGGCTGTTGGCCCGAGTGGTTGCGGCGGCTGACAGATTGACACCGATGGGTAGGGTAGATAAGACCTCATGCCTTTGTTGAAATATTCACCAGAGCTGTAGCAGGTACCGAGGCCGGGTGAAGCAGATGCCCGGTCCGCTGGAACGCGCATCCAGCAAGCTCCATGCACCACATGGCGACGCCGTTGCAAGCATAGTAGAGTATTGCATTTGGCACTTGTGCCGATCAGGCTGTCTTCGTCTGGAGCCAATCGAGACTTCGGGAAGGACGACGGTCAACATGCTGTCAGACAACAGCTGCATGGTGCACCAGACCGTACGCTACGTGAGCAAATTTCGTTTACGATGATAGCAAATAGATCGTTGGGCTTTTGATCTTGTGTCTGACGGTGATATTCACGAGAAGGACAACATCTGAGTGCAGGGTGGACACTGCGAAAGAAGGAGTGGTAGACGCTACGCTTCTTCGGTCTGGCATGAATCGTAGTACAGCTCTGGCTCTGCAGAACGTGTCTGCTGTCTTCGTCTGGGTACAAGTGACTGAAGGAGATGAAAAGCTGTGCGCTGCTAACGTGTATCTGCTAGAAGCAAGGCAACACTACATGCTGACACCATATAGTCACTGATATGAGCAGTCGTTGCTGGCATGCCGGTGGCCACTGGCACCTGAAAAGACTTGGAATGCTTCCGTCAGGTTTTACTTTCTAGTTTTGTGTGTTGCGATACATGCATGGCATGCAAATGCTTGTCAGAAGAGCTCTTCCGGCTTTCATAGCATCGAAAGTTGGTAACCGCGGAGATCGATAGCGGGCTATGCTGGACCTGCAGACCGCTATCGTAGATCGGAGAGCCATACATCTGCTGCCTTTCTGGATGAACGAACGAACGGTCATCTCAGTGGATTCACGCAGTCCTACTTTCGCATAGAACAAGATGAAACGTTCACAGGTCATTGACAGATCTTGAAAATCAAACGGTACGAAGACACGCACATCCATGTTGAATTTGCTCTCATGCCGTGCTTGTCCTCGTCATTGTCGGGCAGGTGTTACAAGTATTGGTCCTTGGCGAACGAGTCAACATGAGCTCAAACAGGTGAAGTCGTGACTGACAGAGGTCATATGGCGCGAAATACGTAGGACTGATTGAAGTTGCGAATGGTCGTTTGCGTAATGGAGCGCACTCTTACCAGATGAATGGTAAACCACTTGCACATATGAAAGTGCAGGGGTGTGTGTTCCCATAGCCTCACGGACACTGTACGTGCAGAGGGAGGGGTGTCAGACTGAGCAAGACCTGCATCGAATGCGGGAAAAGTAAAACTGAGTTAAGTAGATTCAGGTCTCTCCCAGAAAACCTACTCTGTCTTACTTAAACTCTATTGAACTACAAACTACAGGTATGTAACCTTGCTTAGCACCCATTACGCGCGTGTAGCTGCAATTGGTGGCTTACTTGGATTACAACATGGCCTGCATCAATCAAAAAGTAGAGCAGTACTGAATGTTTCCTTGAAAGTTACATTCCTTCATCAATATTTACTTACAGAGGTCAATATTAGTATATTTTATCAAGTAAGATTATACTCACGATTGACCCAATTCACGCCAATGACACGTAACGAGATCAACCCCATTACAGATCATCTCTTGGTCGTTTTGCGTTTCAAATTGCAGACAGTGGGTATATTGTCGAAGCCCGAGTAATGGTCCTGTTCGCTGAAGCCTGATGATCTCCATTGTAGTGTTGCCACCAAACTTCGTGAACTATGCGTTGTCGGGGTGATAGGCAACACGATGAATTTAGCGGAGCTACACAGCTCCTTAAGTCAGAATGAAGACTAAACGCTCAATAAGCAAATTTGGTTTAAAAATTAGACTCAAAGAGTCAACAGCTCAGAGAGCTAAGGTTTGGTTCAAAGAACCCGACTCAGACAGTCAACAAGCTCAGAGAGCTTACGGTCCCTGTTCCAGGGGGGGCCAAACGATTCAAACAATCCAATGCACAGAGCGCACAAGGAGTAGCTGCCTTAACAAGGCTTTGCTACCTCCTTAACGATCACAAGACGCCTCGAAGAGGCACGTGTCTATCAGATCAAAATGGGAACTGAACTTTATTTCTTCTTTGAACCTAAAACAATATCTTAGAACAACGTGATCAACCTACTCGCTAATGTTCTAAATAAACCTCTCAAAAGATCTCGTAATCTATGGTTGACAGACACCAGTCTTCAACAATCGATACTGTGTTCGAATATCAATTCAAAGGGGATCCCATCCCTGGTGTGAACCACACCTATTGTCGACTACCAGTCGACGTGTAACCCCATTACACCCTCCCCCACCAGACTGACGTTATCGCGAAACGTCGATCGAATTCTTTCCTCGAAGAGGACTGTGTGTGTGCGCTTCAACCTTACGGTTGGCAAAACACGAAACACCATGGTATCGCCACCCAATGAGTTCTCGACTCTCTCGTCCTACCTCGGCATCAATGTGGAGGCGGATTATGGCAGCGATACCGATGACCTCGGTGAAGAAAGGACAGTGTATAACTCACCAGTGCAAGAGGCAACGACTTATACTGCACCAAACCCATTTGCCAGGCGCGGCGAAGCCAACGCGCCATCGGCGCCGCATCAAACACACATCGTGGGTGATGTCATCATAACCAATCCTCTCGACGAGCAACAAAAGTTGGCTATACAACGAGAGGAGAGCGCTCAGCGCCGTATGCAGCTTGCTGCAACCCTTGAGGGTCGTCGTGGCTATCTTTTCACCCTACTCAATGTGGAAGAGCATATATGCGAAATGACAGGTCGTTCTTTGGCAACGTGGGCCATTGGCGCTGAGCCAACATCTTCTGATGAGGTGGCGAGTCGACAGGTTTTTTCTCGAGAGGTACCTCCAACCTCACTTGGCGACTCAAAGTCAATACAAGTTGCGACTTGACACGCAAGCACGGGGTGCACCGGTTCAGTCGATGAAGGATATACCCATCCTCCTATTTGCAGGCGAATCTCAGGAGGAAGAAGACAACGCTTTTGTTTGCTGGGTGCATCGGAAACTACACCTCAGCAGCGTGTTAGCTCTCAGAGCAAGTGCCGATGTGGCAGATGTTCGTCTAGAACGAAAGTTTCGGTATGATTACGCCAAGCTTAAGGCCAGAGGCCAGTTGCGAACTCACACACGCTATGCTCCAGCTGTGCCGGTTGATGTGGGTCTTGGTCAAGCGGTGCCCAACTACCCACCTGCCTCCACCACTATTGGTGAGAAGCGCTCTCGGTCGAGGGATGACCCATGCCACGATGTTCAAAAACATCAACGTCTTATGAGCAATCCTGCCGAAGGGGTATCTCAAACTCCCACGAGCTCTCCGACTCCTAGTACCCTCGCCACTTCACCAGATACTGGTATTGACCCTGAAGACGATGTCGTTTCAGGAGTTGCTCCACATGGAACTGGAGGTTCCCTTGCTCAACGAGCGGCGTTGGAGGTGGTTGGTATACCGAAGGAGGAGCATGAGAAGGTGCTTCTCGAGCTGAGTGGTCTCCGTGAGACATTGGGTAAGACCCAGAGTGCGCTTGACGCGATGCAAGCCCGTGTACAGGCATTGGAGTTGAGCCAAGCCCGGATGAAGGCTCAGCTTGACCTTCTGATACGGATTCAGCAACCGATGTCAAGGCCAACGTATGCGACGCAAGCGCCTCCAAGTTCACGTGGGACGGATCCCGATACAGCTTAAGCAAGCCCACGTAGAACACAGGGTGTGTGCGCACTTATCGCGGAAGGTTGAGCGTATACGCAAGTCCCTTCTTGGCGACGACCGTGAATGGACCAATGAAGCGCGGACGCAACTTTGTCTTGCAGACGGCAGACACTACATTTGTAGGTAAGTTTTTAGCATTGAGTAGAACTTGGTCTCCGACCTCATAACATCTAATACAAACTCTGCCTTTAGCATCATATTGTTCATTCTGATTGTCTTGGCTATCAGCTAGTGCGTCACGCACATGTCGTAAGACATTCAAGCGCGTTGCGAGAAACTCGCTTACCTGTTTTTGAACAGTAGCAGGGCTGATATCAGAAAACTGATCGGCAACTCTTCTCCCACCAAGCCCTGAACCACGCAGTGGTAGCGTTAACGGAACGCGAGGGTATGTGAGACCATGCACATAAAACGGTTTGTAGCTGGTGGAAGCATGCACAGCGTTATTCAACACAAACTCAACGACAGGGAGCATCGAACTCCAACGCTTAGATGTTTCATCTCAAACACTGCGCAAGATGTCACCGATAACGCGATTCACTCGCTCGGTTTGACCATCAGTCTGCGAATGATCCGCTGTGGACATGTCCAAACGTGTGCCGAGTACCTTGAAGATGGATTTCCAAAACTTCCCAGTGAAGCGAGGATCTCTATCAGAGACAATTGCCAACGGCAAACCGTGTTGTCGAAACACGCGGTCGATAAACACCGTAGCTGTACCCTCATCATCAATGGTATCCGGCACCGCCGCTAAATGAGCCATCTTGCTCAAACGGTCAACAAAGACCACAATATCCGTATTGCCATGAGCATCTTTCGGTAAACCGAACAGGAAATCCATACGGATTGACTCCCAACACCCCTTGGGTATAGGCAAACTAGCCAGCGGCGCGGACGCGTGAGGTGAGGATTTCACCCGTTAACACGTTTCACACGTACGCACATATGTGATCACCCATTTGTATAGTTTGGGCCACCAATAACATTGGCTCACAGAGCTATTGGTCTTTTCACGACCGAGGTGGCCGCTCAACGCAGTATCATGTGCCCCATAGAGGATCCGATACTTCAACTCCTCATCATGAGGGACAACGATGCGAGGGGTATCCTCCACATCCGTTCTATAGCACAACAGGCCTTGATCGATGGAATATCTATGTAGCCTCGCACGTAATCGTGCCGACAATTCTATGTCTGAGTATTTAAATTTCTCGCTCCCTAGAGCACGTATCAGAGCTACACAGGGTTCATCCTTGGCATATTCCGTACGGATTAGGTCAGTGACCGATGATGACAGAGTCATAACATGAGCAAGCTTATAGTCAGGCCTGAGTGACAACGCATCAGCCAAAGCATTCTGCTTGCTTGAATTATAATTCACCTCGAAGTTGTACTCGGCAAAGAAGGAAAACCAACGAGCCATTCTCTGAGATAGGTGAGGCGACTGGGTCGCAGTGCTTAGTTACGCATGATCTATATAGATCACAAACGGCTTCGAGCCAAGAAGATGAACTCTGAACTTGACGAGAGCATACTTCATTGCAAGTAGCTCTTTGTCATGAACAGGATAGTTCTTTTCTGCAGCCTTCATCTGTCGGGACTCAAACGCAATGAAGCGTTCCCGTCCATCAGAATCTGTCTGTAACAGGGCGCTGTCTGTGGAAAAGTCAGATGCGTCAGACGACACTGAAAGGCCGATCAGGATCATGCAAAGCCAAGATTGGCGCACGAAGGAGGCTTTCCTTTACTGCTTGAAAATCATCATGCTCAGTGCTCGTCTAGCACCATTCCACATCCTTTTCAGGAGATTGGATAATGGCCGAGCCATGTCTGCGTAATTCGCACTGTACTTGTGTAAGTATTGGCAAGGCCAAGCCACTTGCGTAAGTCCTTTTGGTTCTTTGGAACCGGCCAATCAACTATGGCTTTTACCTTATCAGGATCCACTCTAACGCCTCGCTTACCAATAAAGCACCTAAAAAGTGAATCCCTTCTGCATCAAAGAGGCACTTAGACGCGTTGGCGTACAACTTATTCGTGCGCATGCACTCAAGCACCGCTCGTAAATGGTCAATGTGATTGTCCACATCCGACCGACCGTTCATAGCACGACTATGGACAAAGATGTCATCAAATTACTTCTGTGCATAACCTCGGTGAGGTCTGAACAATTGTGTCACAAGACGATTGATAGTATCCGGGGCATGTGATAACCTCTTGCGGCATAACAATCCACTCCCAGAGCATACCGCTCGGAGTGCAGACCGCTGTCAGCTGAATATCGCTCTCTCGCATGAGCGGCTGGTAATAACCATCGACTAAGTCGAGCGCACTGTACATTGTACATCCCACCATATTGTTCTGAAGAACATGCTTCCTCGGAATCGTTGTCTGAGCCGGGATGTTGGCCGCATTAAGCGTATTGTAAGCATGAACAATGCGCCACTTCCCATTGGGCTTTTTCACACAGAAGGTCGGTGTGGAATGGAGAGATTTGCTCTCATGTACCATTCCTGCCACGTGCTTTGCACGAAAGAAGTCGTCCATGACGTCACACTCTTCCTTTGGTAAAGGCCACAACCGTGTTTCACAGTATTTAGTTCCAGGAACCAAGTCAATTTCATGACGTACACCTCTATCGGGAGGCAAGACGGACGGTGGGTTGTGACACACCACGTCCTGAAATTCTTATACCAAAGGATAGAACGGATCAAGGGGATAATTTTGGATCGAAGATTCACTACGCGCATCCAGTGCCACCCTTGTGTTCTCAAGGACGGACTCGTCCAATAGCGAGGATGAGTTCAACTCAATATCCGGCCGAATGACCACGAACTCGGATAATTCTCCTGCCTGTAAGGCTTGGCTACCTTCGCCGTCAGACATTTCGTCTAGGTCAAAGAGAGTATCCAAGGACGGAAGAGTCTCAAGACTAATATTGCCATAAATATGGCCAGTAACCCGTTGACAAGTGTTTATAGTGTTTTTTTCTATTATCACTTCGTGACTTCTTAGACGTTGGGCGTTTAACAGTTGCCACCCTACACTGTGATTGTATCCTCAAAGAAACCTTACGCCTCCTAGAGGCCGGGACAGTAGGTTCCCCGTGGTTGCTATTTATCTTAGCACGCTCTATACGAGAGCTCATGACTTGAACGACATCTGGTGAAGTGTTACGTAACTCAAACACTTCACCCAGCGGATTTACACGTGCCACTTCACGTACAGCATCCGGGACTAGCCCTGAACACTCTGGCTTCTCGCCATCAATGTCATTACCGACATTCAGTGAAGTACCATCTCGGCCGCCCTCACTCGGTAGAATTTTACGTCTCACCCCACTCACATCAGAGGAATTACATTCTTGATGTCTCGGCCCTAGACCAACCATTCCTGCAGCATGCAGTGACTCATTATCACAACGAGTATCACGCGACGGAGTACAATCCGCTTCACATAAGGTGAAAGACCTCCACTTGATACTCATGTCATTGTAGTTTATTAACTCTGACGTACCAATGTCGAGCACATTGACATCTTTCGTCAATGGCTCGCGCCAACAGCTCTTTGGTTGCCTAGCGAAGATGGGTTCATGACTCGCCAAAGCTTTGCTAGGAACATTGCGCGTGGCGCCTAAGGTCTTAGACCTCCAATGAATTCATGGCTCATATCGTTCAAGCCAAGCCATACCTAGGATGAAATCATATCTCGAATCCAAATCGAGGACAAGACAGCGTTCAATGCTGTCAAAGTCCAAAAACTTCACACCTAAGTTCAACGGAACTTTAGGCACCGTGACGCGACTACCAGTCGCTAAACGAACGGTGATCGAATAAACCTCATGCGCTTGGAGAGCTTCAGCATATCGCTAACTTTCCTCAATGGAACGACGTCGAGCATAATTGAATGATGCTCCGGAGTTGATTAGGATCGACCAATGCTTCTCAAAGCATTTAACTTTTGCCTCGGCGACTAACAAGTCAGGCTTGTATCCACGCTCTGTGCTGGCGGGAACAGAGCTCGGTGGGGCTAAGCCCTGTTTCACTCTACCTCGTAGAGAAGCAACATAACCCAGTTCTACCACAGTAGGGCGCCCCGCACCTACTGGGTGTCGACATTTCCCCGTGCCATACCAGGTTTCTCTTTGGGGCTTGGGTTTCGACCCATAGAAGTCGGTCTTTGCTTACGCTAAGGAGAGGTAGGACGCAAGTGTTTAGTGCTTCCGCACAAGTAACAGCGCCTCACTTCCTGTAGTTGATCTTCAACATGAAGCTCGTCTTCGCCTTCATCTTCAGCATTGCTGAGATCCATCGGTTCCGGCTTACAATAAGCCGAGGTGCTCGCAGAGGTTGCCCTCGCAAAGCTTGGGTTGTACCCATTTCGACCAAGTCTGGCCGACTTGAATATGTGCTCAGCATTTTGAGCGACGCTCACAGCCTCCTCAAAAGAGGAGTGATGGAACCGAAACACCTCGGTCCTGGCAACGCCATTACGAAGACCTATCATTAAGACAGTCACACAGACTGTCTCAGGGAGTGGGTCAGACTGCATAGCAGCCATCAGAGCTCTCAACTCTTGGACATATTCCGTTAACTCATTCTTACCCTGACGGGTAGACAAGAAGCGTGAGATCACACGATAAGTCTGGTTAGGCCGCGAGAAAACTCACAATAGGTCTAGCTTGAGCGAATCCCGAGTGGGAAACGCCAAGTCGACCGACGTGCCGCACGTCAAAGCCCATTTTCTAGCTTTTCTATCGAGCTTAAAGATAGCCAGCGAGACTCGCTGGTGCTCAAGTGAGATAAGGCCAGAGCTCATGGCCATCTCAATCTCACGGATCCAGAGGGTCAAGTTTTCCTCCTCCTTCCCGGAGTAATGTTTAATGTCCACCCGAAGGGGACGAGGCTTAGCCTCTTCTGGTGGCATCGCCACGTAGCGTGTCGGCATAGCCGACGCTACCTGGTTTAGAACCTGCCCTAACATGGCCGTTTCATGCTGCATGAAGGTCTCGACTCGTGCATTGAGCACATCGGGACCTTGGGCAGCTAGAAACTCCACATAATTAGGCCTACGGCCGCGGTCAGCTCATCAAGCGCGGCCTTTAAGCCTCAGAGATGGGTGTGGATTTCTCCATCCAAATAGAGGATCAGCCGTAACGACTCAGGCGTAGATTGACTATCAAGTGCTACCAAGTGTAGCGGAGCTACACAGCTCCTTAATTCAGAGGAAGAAATAACGATCAATGAGCAACTTAAGGTTAAGAAAATTCGACTCAAACAGTCAACAGCTCAGAGAGCTAAGGTTTGGTTCAAAGAACCTGAATCAAAGAGTCAACAAGCTCAGAGAGCTTACGGTCCCTGTTCCAGGGGGACCAAACGGTTCAAACAATCAAACGCACAGAGCGCACAAGGAGTAGCTGCCTTAACAAGGCGTTGCTACCTCCTTAACGATCACAAGACGCCTCGGAGAGGCACGTGTCTATCGGATCAAAATGGGAACTGAACTTTATTTCTTCTTTCAACCTAAAACAATATCTTAGAACAACGTGATCAACCTACTCGCTAATGTTCTGAATAAACCTCTCAAAAGATCTCGTAATCAATGGTTGACATACATCAGTCTTCAACAATTGATACTGTCTTCTAATATTAATTTAAAGGGGATCCCATCCATGGTGTGCACAACACCTATTGTCGACTACCAGTCGACGTGTAACCCCGTAAAAATGAAGGTGGTAACGAAGCACCTTCCGCTGGTACTTGCTTCGAATAACTTTACTACTTTGGCACAGTGTAGACAGACTCTTCCAATTTGCACTGTACATTCAACGAGCAGATGGATGGCTATATGTCCTGAGAAACTCATGCAGAAAATGAAAAAGTAGATCCGTTTTTAACGTAGCCAAGTCTCTCGGTAGACCCTTTTAACCTTCTGTGACTGTTTGTCTGAAACTCATATTATAGCGACAATCTCACCCCCATCGTGCGCGCCTAGCAGCAGTTGGTTGGTCAAATGGTTGGTCGAATGGTTGGTCGAATGGTTGTCGAATGGGATATATCAATTAATGAGTATAGCAGAACCGACTCTTACCTTGGAAGCCAATATATTTTTTTCAAATACTTAGCAAGGTCCACATTGGTGGATATTATTCATCAAGATGACATTCTGATTGAACCGATCTGGTATCAAAGACATGCAACTGTCTCATCCGCCAGATATGTGGCCAAAACAATTGTTTCCCAGTCGTGATTGTGAAGCTGTCATGAACTCGCAGACGATATGAGTTGTCCCAGGGAGATTGTCAGTACAACTGGTCTTACACTATCATTGTTATTCCTGGACCAGAATTTTGATTGGATGGTGATAAAACGGTAAAACCTCGCAGTACCGGACGCGGTAACTCATCGTATACAGCACAATGGGCGACAAAATAGTGCAGAAGAATCCTGAAGAAGTGATATACCAGCTTCTTGTCGAAGAAAGCGCAGCGGAGCTAGTATTGCACATTTCTGGAGAGATAATTGAGCTCAAAGACCCCACTTAATGGTCCGACAAGAAGTCGACTAAATTGGGCATTTTTCTACGAATAACGATTCCAAAGGTCAACTGACTACAGAACAACGGCTATATGAGATACCTGAATTCAGAGGACTAAAGATTTAGACTCAGATAGTTTTGAAGCGCATAGGGCAATGATTCATTGAATTTACAGCACAAAGTGCTAACAAGTTGGTCTATACAAGGCACTGTAGGATGTATCAACGGTTCCAAAGGTAAAATGAGATCTGTTCATTCTATAAAACGACGATACTTTTACAATCGAAAACCTAATGTATGGTGTGGTATCGTCAAGTGAAAACCCTGATACATATCTCTTTTGATGGCTTAAACGCCTCAGTCCACCAAACGTTCTTATTACGGCGCTGATTGGTATAGCCAGTAACGACGGGGAACACCTACCCAGTCACCGCGTCTGTACCATCCAAGTGTAACATCGTTACACACCTTTCACCGTACTATCGATGATACGGATCTACTCCCGTCTAATGAAGACTATTTGATTGTTTGCAGTGAATTATAGATGTATCATGGTTGCCATCCGATACAAAGCTTAATGAAGCCATCAGGGGACGGGTGAAAGACCTCCAAGAAATATTTTGAAGCCGAGTTGGTAAAATACGAGAGTGATATCGATCTGGGTGTTTTGAAGCCAATATCACCAGTCCATATAGATGAACCCACTCACACATTGAATCCGTTCGCACAACTTGATGCTGAATATTCGATCGCACAGCTGAGTAATGCCCGATGTCCTGATCCAAACAGGCTCATTAACCGACACGGTGAGCAGCAGCAACAAGAGGCTTTGCAAATGTAATAGAATCGCTTACACTCGATGACGTTGTATTGTGAAGGCTACTCAATGACATATCGATCAGCTCTCCAGAATCGATGACACAATTTGACAAGCCCCTCGCCAATCATTGACGGAGTGGAAAGGTAAACAAGAGGCAACGAAGAATGTCAAAATATCTGCACGTCGAGCTCTAGGAGATCTATATCTGATCCTAAGGATTCTTTTGGTATTCCCATACCTATTAGATCGTATTACCAGTCACACAGTACCTTGGTATACTCAATGAGACCATTACTATCATCCTGTACCCGGGAAAAGCAGACAGCGACAACTAAGTGCAGCTCATCCAATTGGTATAGCACGTACGTCAATTGTAGAAGATTAGAATGTTATAGATAGCTGCAACAGAGCTGAAGTTCGTCCAGAACGCAAACCCGTTATGCCGAGAGAAAAGCGGAAGGCCGATTGCAATCGTTGTGCTGGTCCTAGACGAGGTATCAACTACCAACATACCACACACAAGTGGTGGTACCTTGACCGAACCCTCGGGTACGTGTCACGGCATGACCATCGATCAGTTCACACGCCCACCCATCTACCAGTAAAGAACGCTGATAGGTTAGTAGGTGGACCCTGCATACGGTGTTAAAAGTCAACGACGTAGATGCAATCCAGCCGCTGGAAAATCGTGGTAAATTAACACGATTTCTCATACTCGGGGTTTCCCCGCCATTTCATAAAGTATTAAGCGTTACGAATACGTCGCTTTAGAAGTCTCTCCGTACGGAACAGGTGATTTCCTTGCTTATCAAGCAAGGCGGCGGCATCTCGTGTCGATCCTGCGTCAAGCGATTGACGACTTGACTCACGAGGTGCAACGACTTCGCGAGCGTGTGGAACGCTTGGAATCGGTGAAGAATCGTCTACGAACCATGAACCAGGGTCTACCTCGCGTAGGGGGCAGCTGTATGGCCTGATGCGGATGCAGCAATACGTGGCAAGGACGTCATCGTCGGCGCAAGCGTTCGCAAGGTTTACAAGCGAAGGAAGAATCCCAATGCGTCTTGTTAATCAACGCTAAACACGGGGTGGGTGTGAATTTGCTCGGAAGGTTACGCGTACATGGAAAGCCTTATTGATCAAGACCGCAAATGATTCAATGCGCAATTTCTATTGTTAATATTGGTTGCTGGGATACTTTCTCATGGGATCGAAAGTACATGCATGTTAGATTAGATTGATAGTGAAGTTAACTTGCTGATTGAATAATTAGAATAAACAAAGGGAAGATCACCGGAGGGAATGAACTGACGGTTTGGATTGATAGTGATGTTACTTATTGACTTTACTATCGAAACGACTGGTTCGGGAAGGTCTATTGATTGATTAGTAGTACGGAACAAATTATTCGGCTTGAAATGGGGTTGGTGAATATCCTTTACTGTTGAAAAGAATGATTATGAACGTCAGGCTTGTTGTCAATAAAGCGGACAATGAATTTGAAGGTAGGTCTTTAGTATTGAGAAATACTTGGTCTTCGACCTCGTAGCGTTCTATTTAAGATTTGATAGTAGTTGGTTCTTTTTCTTCATCTTGGCTTTCAGACATTGCATGACGCACATGTAGTAAGACATTGAATCGCGCTGCGAGAAACGTATAAAACTAGACCCAAAGAGTGATAAGAATGATAGGATCAGCTAGCCAATCGGCCATCTCTCCACCGCTAAGCTAAGAACCATGAAGTGGTATATTTAACTGAACGCGTGTCGGGGTCAGACCGCTCATACAGAACGTATTAAAGCTCGTAGAGGTATAACCAGCGATATACAACGCTAATATAACTATAGGGAGCATGGAGCTCGAAGTAATAGGCCTATCACATCAAATACTGAGTAGCATGCCAAAATCACGCGGTTCATCTGCTCGGTTTGACCATCGATATATACATGATCCGCTGTAAACATGTCCAATCAGAACCGCAGAAAATTTAAGATTGACTTTAAAATTGACGGGTGAACCAAGGATATTTATTCGCGATAATTGTCACTGATATACCGCGTTGATGAAACAAGCTATCGACGAACGCCTTTGCTGTACCTCCGTCAATTATTGAGAAATGCATAGCCGATAAGTGATCTATTTTTCTCAGACGGTTGACAAAAACCACAATACATGTGTTGCCATCTGAACCGTTTGCCAGATGAAACGAAAATCCATCATACTTGGCTCCTTAAAACCTGTGGAAACTGACAAAATTTGCAAGGAGCACAGCCGCGTCAGCTGCGGATTTGACCCATTGACATCATTCATGCGTACGCATACATATGCTCACCCATATTTAGCGTTTGACCAACCAATAAAGCTAGAGTTCCAAGCCATAGGTCTTCTCACGACCAAGATGACCACTCGGTGTAGCATCATTGTCCGTATATAGACTTCGACAAGGTACTTATTCATCATAAGAAACGACGATACGAGGGATAATGTCAACATCTGCAGTAGCACATCAGTTCATTTTTACGGATGAAAGATCGATGTAGCCTCGCACGAAAACTCATGACGACAATTGTATGTCTAAATCTACAACGTTCTCCCTCCCAAGAGCACGTAGACGAGTTGTACAATGGCCATCGAGTGCATAAGCCGCACGAACTAAGACCGTGATGAACGACGACCAGTTCGTATCATGAGCAATCTCGTAGGTTGCCTGCGAGGTAGCGACTGGTCAAATATGTTTGCCTCTCCGACTCATACTTCACCTTAAATGCTGTATTCGGCAAAGAACAACAACCAACGAACCATTCTCCGAACGAGATGGGGAATCTGATCCGCAGTATGCAATGACGCATGTACGTATGCATAGCTACAAGCCAAATCGATAAACTCTGAAGATGACTAGCGCATACTTTACAAATCAATCGTTGTCATGAACTGGTTAGTTCTTGAAATCAGCTTTTGGCGGGCAGATCCATGCTCGAAAACGCGCACATAGCCACCATGACGGCTTGGATCAGAGCACAGCCAATGACAAAGTTAGAATCACCAGAGGAGACACGGAATGGATGCTCTGGTTCCGACAGATCCCAAACAGAACTGAAGGATGCTCACCTTTACTTCTTGAAAACATTGTCTTGTATGTATGCCAGCGCCTATCTACTTGTTTTTCCCCAGAAGATTGGATAGATAATGGATAATGAACGAGCCATCCATGCGTAATTCGCACTATACTTGTGGAAATGGCTGCCAAGATCGTTCCACTTGCGTACGTTTATTTATTTCTTCGGAACGGGCCAGACAAAAATGACCTTAACCTTATAAGTATATGCGCTCACTCTTGCTGCCCGATCATTCATCATAGAGAATGATTTTATTCACCAGGTAAGATGTACTTTGGTGCATCAGCACACTACTTATTAGTGCGCACGCACTAAAGCACAAATCGTAAATGGTCAATATGGCTATCCATATTTGTCCGACAGTTCTCGGCACTAATAAATACAACGATGACATCGGATTACGTTTGCGAATAGCCTCGGCGAGGTCTGAAACATTTCGTCACGAGACGATTGAATGTAGCTGGTTCATTCAATAACAATTGGTGCATCAAATGACACCCCAGCGTATACCACTAGAAGTGCTCACCGCTGTCAGCGGAACGTCACTCGCTCACATGAGCAAGTGGAAATAGCCATCGACTTAGTCGAGTGCACTATAAAAGGTACTATCGACCATTTCGTTGCGAAGCACAATTTCTAGGAATAGAGGTCGGAGTCAGAATAACGGCAGCATTTTGATTCTTATAAACATGAACAAGGTGGCACTTGCTATTCAGATTTCTGACGTAGAAGGAAAGTGTATAATGGCGAGACCTACAATCATGCACATTATCTGCCGTGTAACGCAAAAATTCAAGTTAAGTCGTCGATGACGTCACACTGCTCCTTTTGCAACTGCCACTGCCGTATAACGCAGTATGTTGTTCCCGGAACCAGATCAACTCGATGGCGCACGTCTCTATCGAGAGGTATGAAGGACATTGGGATGTGCCAACAAGAGTCACGTGATCCCTTTATCACGTGATAATCCATACCCAATAAGTTTTTTCAGGATTCTAAGATCCACTACTGGCACTTAATGCCAACTTCGTATCCTCAGGGAACGACTATTTCTATATCGAGGATATGCTTACCTCAATGTTAGGTCGAATGGCCACGAATGCGAATAAATCAGCGTCCTTTAAGCCTGACCAAACGCATCATTCTCTATTTTGTCAACCAATGTAATAGAATACAAAGATAAATATCCCTAAGGCAACAATGTCAATCACCTTGCCATCACGCCATTGAAAAGACCATACAGTGTATTTCTGTCATAACGCTGTCATGGAAAAGACTGTCTGCACCTTGCATCGTCTATTTGACGACGCTGTCGGATCTTTCGCAATACCTTACATCTCACATCAGTCGAGAAAATTGGGCTCCCCAGGCATCCAGCAACGGATTGCTTGCCGTATCGCTATCAGCAAAATCTTCGCTCTGAGCTCATATGGTTGATATCTTTGGATTCAATTATCTCTAAGAATCCAATGGTTAGCACGCTGAACAAATTGGGCAGAAGATCGCGTCCGTATCGCCGTAGTGTTCAAACAAAGGGAATTATGACTCGCCTAAGACCCAAAAGAGACAGCGCACGTTATACCTAAACGACCTACACCTCTTATCATCCCATGACTTATGTCGTTTCATCCATGCCATGCCTAGTATATTTCAAATATATCATGCCGAAGTTAAGGTCTCATCCACATTCCACGATGCCAAGCTTTAAGAACTTCGTGATTTGTTTTATCAATCCGTTGGAACGGTGACTCGCGCTCTTGTTGCCAGTCAAACGGTGCCAGTTTAGCTACTTTGCGCTTCCAGCGACTCAGCATACTGCTGACTCTGATCCAGGGATTAGCGTCGAGCATAGTCTTCTGCTGCTCCATAATCTATTGAAACCGTCCAAGAATCATTGTAAACTTGCTAACAGTAGCTTTCACGACAAGCAAGCCTGGCTTGCGAACGAGGTTTGCGTTATAGAGCACAAAGCTATGAGGGAATGAGCCCTTCTCATCTCCACCAACATAATGTATAAAAGGACATAATATTTCTCGATAGGACGCTTCGCGCTTTCAAAGACTTGTCGTTTCCCTCGCGCCGTACCATAGTTCTAGTTTGAGGCAAGTAATAGACTCATAGAAGCCTGGCACTGTTTGCGGAACGGACAACTCGCAAGCAGGTAATAATGCAACCTTCATGTATAGCGTCGGCGAATGTCACGCTGTAGCTAAGCAACTTGCAGATAGGTTTCAGCTTTGCCTTCATGATTGCGATGGACCATAGGCTCAATGTCCAAGCCGCATGTGCACCGATTGTGATTGGAGAACATGTTCTGCATCCAATCCATTCAGTCTAGACGACTTAAGGTTGAATTTAGCGCTCAGTGCTATTTGCACAGCCTCTACAGAGGTGGAGGGTGAGCCGAAAAGACTTCGTCCTGAAGACGCCAGTACCAAGACCTTCCATGAGCACGGTTGCATTGATCACCTCGAAACAAGGATCAATCTGCATAGAAGCAATACGTGCTCTCAACTCTTGTACATAGCCGTTAGCTTACTCTCACCCTGAACGGTGGATAAGAAGCGTACTCGCACGCGATAGGCATAATTGGTCGGCAAGAATGCGCGTAGAATCTACCGCTTCAGCGATTACCGCGTGGGCAAAATGCAGCATCAACTGACTTGCCGCACGTTAGGAGTTATTCTCTATCTTCCGTCGAGTGGAGATACAGCCATCGACACATGCTGATAATTTAAACAGAGCATGCTAGATTTCATGGAAATTTGTGCCTACCGAGTCCAGAGAGTAATATGTTCCATCCTTCCGTGGTATATTTTGACGCTTAGTTTGCTCAATACATAAAAAACGTGTTAGCATATGCGACGCCATTTGGCCTTAGTCCTATCCAAATAGAGAAGGCTCATTTGTCGAATCACCTTCAAGAAGTGTGTATAACACGTCCGGGTCTTGCGATACAAGAAAGTCGAACATACTCTGGACCCGAAGAATCGGTCAGCTTAGTAAGCGCGACCTTTTGGACCTCAGAGAGAAGAGGATAACTTGCTCCATACTCGAAGAGGATTGGACTTAACAGAATCTGTAGTAAATAGACCAAAGTGCTATCAAACGTAGCGGAGCTACCACAGGTGCTTTCCAGAGGATGGCTTAAGCTCAGAGAGCCACTTATTTTCTTGAACTAGCAGTAAAATATTGAGGCACCGTGTTTAATGAATTATGACTCAGAGAGTCAACAAGCTCTGAGAACGACGACACAGAGAGTCAACCATTCTATGGAACAATGACTTATTGAGTCAACGCGTTCTGTAAATTACGACTTATAGTGTCCATTTATTTTGAAAACAAAGCATTAACCAGTCAACGAGTTCTAAGAAATTAATTGTATGTATAGGACTAAGAGAGTCAATCATTCCACAGAGCTTGTAGTCCAAGTTTAAGGGTCGTACGATTCGTAGAATCGAGTAGCAACTGGTGCCCAAGCTTACACGCCGTAATAACACTTCTAGAATCTTATGATTATAGGGCGCCTGGAAAAGGCACGAGTGCTTATAGATCAAACTGCGAGCTGCTGTTTGTCTACTTTTGAGAATTGTGACAAAAGGTTTACGTGTACTTCAACATAAGTTTGTAATCACTACCGGAGTAGAACCTGATACGTATCTTTCAGATTGGCCGACGCGTGTAGACCCCTAGCTAACGTATTCAGTTCAGCACCCATTGATAAAGGTTGTACAACACAGGGTCACTTACCTCTACCATGGTTGCACCGCCAGAGTGTATTGCCGGTACAGATCCACTCGCAATTATCAACTTGGCGTGCGCATGTTTGTTTTGTAGCTGTGTGCAAGTTGCGTTGACAATTTACAATTGCATTCTAGAAGGTTCATGTGGAAAAGGGGGTCCTGCAGTTTATAGGGCGTGTGCAACCAGTAATGCTGGTGTGTGTCCGTCGCTTGTCCCTTCATTATTCACTGCGTGCAATTACGTAAAGCAGCTGGGCCTTTCACAAAAGCAAAAATCATAGCTGCGCACTGTAGCCAAGCGTTTTGAGAGGTCGAATTGTGCTAAAAGCCAAAGGAACAGAACAGCATGATCAGTTCTAACAGCTAAGTCATGCCGTATCACTCAAGGGTTTATGAAGGACTGAGTCCGTACGCCATCTGACGTATCTTCCTTCGACTTCAGCAGCATCATGATCAGACCACAACCTGATGGAGTTCTACATGCGCTGAACGCACGCTGGTGCGACGCTCAAGCGGGTCATATCAGACCTTGCGCACCGAACATCTGCATACTTTGTGGCATTCGGACAGCACCGGAGTGTACGTTGGATGCGTCGGACGAGCCCGAGGTCCATGCCGTATGCTTTTTTGCTTAGACAGTGAATGACGACACAGTCGTCGCATACTATATCGTCGTACACAGTGAAACCTGGCGCGGTAGACACTTTTGTGCACGGCGACACCAGGATATGCGCTATTCCTCTATCCGCATCATACTGCGTTGACACGAGAGACGCTTTTGCTTTTCCGCATTCACAGGTAACCCACGCTTCGAAGTGTCGGAACGAGCTGCAAACAAGGTTTCATACGTATCGACTTCACGAACGAAAAGATAGACAAGACCGTTTGCAAATGTGTTTGATTTCCCACTGGTTACCATCTGCGCTGAACGAAAAGTGTATGTGTGTGTACTTTTACAACAACATTCAAATGGAAAGCACGCCGTGCTCGTCAGATACGAAACATCGCTGTAATGAGCGGTGACGAGGTGCGCGTCGATAGCATCAAGCAGTCCTAAGGCCCATTTGTGGTAAACGCCGACGCCAGACGGCACGCTGACACTCTCACCGTCTCTACCGCATAAAGCATTTAAGATCCCGAGAAACTGCAGCTACAGACGTACACGGACGTGTACAAAGGTAGCTACGACGCCGACACCATTATAGCCGCTAGGTTCCACCGCCTCGTGTCGCCCGACACGCTAATTGCGGTAGACGCTCGGCTGCTTGCCGTAGTTACCCCCGTCATAGTTTCGGCTATCCGTGTCGACATCCCGGAAGCGACGCTGCTTTTCGCCACCAGCTTTCTGGCGATAGACATCACCGTTGTGATCGAGGCTATCTTTGTCGTCATCTCCGTAGCCACGCTTCTTTGAACCATGAGAACGGTTGGCACAAGCGCCCCTGTTGCCGTCACGGCTGTTACCGCCACGATCAGCATCTCTGTACACTCTGCGCACGCGCTTGGACGTGTGCTCGGCTTCTGTAGCGAAGCTACACAGCTAATTAAGCCAGAGGAAGTCTTAAAGTACAATGAGCAACTTTTTTTCCAACAAACCCGACTCAAAGAGTCAACAGCTCGGAGAGCTTACGGTCCCTGTTCCAGGGGGACCAAACGATTCAAACAATCAAACGCACAGAGCGCACAAGGAGTAGCTGCCTTAACAAGGCGTTGCTACCTCCTTAACGATCACAAGACGCCTCGGAGAGGCACGTGTCTATCGGATCAAAATGGGAACTGAACTTTATTTCTTCTTTGAACCTAAAACAATATCTTAGAACAACGTGATCAACCTACTCGCTAATGTCCGAAATAAACTTCTCAATTGATCTCGTAATCTATGGTTGACAGACATCAGTCTTCAACAATCGATACTGTGTTCTAATATCAATTTAAAGGGGATCCCATCCCTGGTGTGAACCACACCTATTGTCGACTACCAGTCGACGTGTAACCCCATTACACCCTCCCCCACCAGACTGACGTTATCGCAAAACGTCAATCGAATTTTTTCCTCGAAGAGGACTGTGTGTGTGCGCTTCAACCTTACGGTTGGCAAAACACGAAACACCATAGTGTCGCCACCCCATGAGTTCTCGACTCTCTCGTCCTACCTCGGCATCAATGTGGAGGCGGATTATGGCATCGATACCGATGACCTCGGTGAAGAAAGGACAGTGTATAACTCACCAGTGCAAGAGGCAACGACTTATACTGCACCAAACCCATTTGCCAGGCGCGGCGAAGCCAACGCGCCATCGGCGCCGCATCAAACACACATCGTGGGTGATGTCATCATAACCAATCCTCTCGACGAGCAACAAAAGTTGGCTATACAACGAGAGGAGAGCGCTCAGCGCCGTATGCAGCTTGCTGCAACCCTTGAGGGTCGTCGTGGCTATCTTTTCACCCTACTCAATGTGGAAGAGCATATATGCGAAATGACAGGTCGTTCTTTGGCAACGTGGGCCATTGGCGCTGAGCCAACATCTTCTGATGAGGTGGCGAGTCGACAGGTTTTTTCTCGAGAGGTACCTCCAACCTCACTTGGCGACTCAAAGTCAATACAAGTTGCGACTTGACACGCAAGCACGGGGTGCACCGGTTCAGTCGATGAAGGATATACCCATCCTCCTATTTGCAGGCGAATCTCAGGAGGAAGAAGACAACGCTTTTGTTTGCTGGGTGCATCGGAAACTACACCTCAGCAGCGTGTTAGCTCTCAGAGCAAGTGCCGATGTGGCAGATGTTCGTCTAGAACGAAAGTTTCGGTATGATTACGCCAAGCTTAAGGCCAGAGGCCAGTTGCGAACTCACACACGCTATGCTCCAGCTGTGCCGGTTGATGTGGGTCTTGGTCAAGCGGTGCCCAACTACCCACCTGCCTCCACCACTATTGGTGAGAAGCGCTCTCGGTCGAGGGATGACCCATGCCACGATGTTCAAAAACATCAACGTCTTATGAGCAATCCTGCCGAAGGGGTATCTCAAACTCCCACGAGCTCTCCGACTCCTAGTACCCTCGCCACTTCACCAGATACTGGTATTGACCCTGAAGACGTTGTCGTTTCAGGAGTCGCTCCACATGGAACTGGAGGTTCCCTTGCTCAACGAGCGGCGTCGGACGTGGTCGGTATACCGAAGGAGGAGCATGAGAAGGTGCTTCTCGAGCTGAGTGGTCTCCGTGAGACATTGGGTAAGACCCAGAGTGCGCTTGACGCGATGCAAGCCCGTGTACAGGCATTGGAGTTGAGCCAAGCCCGGATGAAGGCTCAGCTTGACCTTCTGATACGGATTCAGCAACCGATGTCAAGGCCAACGTATGCGACGCAAGCGCCTCCAAGTTCACGTGGGACGGATCCCGATACAGCTTAAGCAAGCCCACGTAGAACACAGGGTGTGTGCGCACTTATCGCGGAAGGTTGAGCGTATACGCAAGTCCCTTCTTGGCGACGACCGTGAATGGACCAATGAAGCGCGGACGCAACTTTGTCTTGCAGACGGCAGACACTACATTTGTAGGTAAGTTTTTAGCATTGAGTAGAACTTGGTCTCCGACCTCATAACATCTAATACAAACTCTGCCTTTAGCATCATATTGTTCATTCTGATTGTCTTGGCTATCAGCTAGTGCGTCACGCACATGTCGTAAGACATTCAAGCGCGTTGCGAGAAACTCGCTTACCTGTTTTTGAACAGTAGCAGGGCTGATATCAGAAAACTGATCGGCAACTCTTCTCCCACCAAGCCCTGAACCACGCAGTGGTAGCGTTATTGGAACGCGAGGGTATATGAGACCATGCACATAAAACGGTGTGTAGCTGGTGGAAGCATGCACAGCGTTATTCAACACAAACTCAACGACAGGGAGCATCGAACTCCAACGCTTAGATGTTTCATCTCAAACACTGCGCAAGATGTCACCGATGATGTGACTCACTCGCTCGGTTTGACCATCAGTCTGCGGATGATCCGCTGTGGACATGTCCAAACGTGTGCCGAGCACCTTGAAGATGGATTTCCAAAACTTCCCAGTGAAGCGAGGATCTCTATCAGAGACAATTGCCAACGGCAAACCGTGTTGTCGAAACACGCGGTCGATAAACACCGTAGCTGTACCCTCATCATCAATGGTATCCGGCACCGCCGCTAAATGAGCCATCTTTCTCAAACGGTCAACAAAGACCACAATACCCGTATTGCCATGAGCATCTTTCGGTAAACCGAACAGGAAATCCATACGGATTGACTCCCAACACCCCTTGGGTATAGGCAAACTAGCCAGCGGCGCGGCCGCGTGAGGTGAGGATTTCACCCGTTGGCACGTTTCACACGTACGCACATATGTGATCACCCATTTGTATAGTTTGGGCTACCAATAACATTGGATTACAGAGCTATTGGTCTTTTCACGACCGAGGTGGCCGCTCAACGCAGTATCATGTGCCCCATAGAGGATCCGATACTTCAACTCCTCATCATGATGGACAACGATGCGAGGGGTATCCTCCACATCCGTTCTATAGCACAACAGGCCTTGATCGATGGAATATCGATGTAGCCTCGCACGTAATCGTGCCGACAATTCTATGTCTGAGTATTTAAATTCCTCGCTCCCTAGAGCACGTATCAGAGCTACACAGGGTTCATCCTTGGCATATTCCGTACGGATTAGGTCAGTGACCGATGATGACAGAGTCGTAACATGAGCAAGCTTATAGTCAGGTCTGCGTGACAACGCATCAGCCAAAGCATTCTGCTTGCTTGAATTATAATTCACCTCGAAGTTTTACTTGGCAAAGAAGGAAAGCCAACGATCCATTCTATGAGAAAGGTGAGGCGACTGGGTCGCAGTGCGTAGTGACGCATGATATGTATAGATCACAAACGGCTTCGAGCCAAGAAGATGAACTCTGAACTTGACGAGGGCATACTTCATTGCAAGTAGCTCTTTGTCATGAACAGGATAGTTCTTTTCTGCAGCCTTCATCTGTCGGGACTCAAACGCAATGACTCGCTCCCGTCCATCAGAATCTGTCTGTAACAGGGCGCTGCCTATGGCAAAGTCAGATGCGTCAGACGACACTGAAAGATCGATCAGGATCAGGCAAAGCCAAGATTGGCGCATGAAGGAGGCTTTCCTTTACTGCTTGAAAATCATCATGCTCAGTGCTCGTCTAGCACCATTCCACATCCTTTTCAGGAGATTTGATAATGGCCGAGCCATGTCTGCGTAATTCGCACTGTACTTGTGTAAGTATTGGCAAGGCCAAGCCACTTGCGTAAGTCCTTTTGGTTCTTTGGAACCGGCCAATCAACTATGGCTTTTACCTTATCAGGATCCACTCTAACGCCTCGCTTACCAATAAAGCACCTAAAAAGTGAATCCCTTCTGCATCAAAGAGGCACTTAGACGCGTTGGCGTACAACTTATTCGTGCGCATGCACTCAAGCACCGCTCGTAAATGGTCAATGTGATCGTCCACATCCGACCGACCGTTCATAGCACGACTATGGACAAAGATGTCATCAAATTACGTCTGTGCATAACCTCGGTGAGGTCTGAACAATTGTGTCACAAGACGATTGATAGTATCCGGGGCATGTGATAACCTCTTGCGGCATAACAATCCACTCCCAGAGCATACCGCTCGGAGTGCAGACCGCTGTCAGCTGAATATCGCTCTCTCGCATGAGCGGCTGGTAATAACCATCGACTAAGTCGAGCGCACTGTACATTGTACATCCCACCATATTGTTCTGAAGAACATGCTTCCTCGGAATCGTTGTCTGAGCCGGGATGTTGGCCGCATTAAGCGTATTGTAAGCATGAACAATGCGCCACTTCCCATTGGGCTTTTTCACACAGAAGGTCGGTGTGGAATGGAGAGATTTGCTCTCATGTACCATTCCTGCCACGTGCTTTGCACGAAAGAAGTCGTCCATGACGTCACACTCTTCCTTTGGTAAAGGCCACAACCGTGTTTCACAGTATGTAGTTCCAGGAACCAAGTTAATTTCATGACGTACACCTCTATCGGGAGGCAAGACGGACGGTGGGTTGTGACACACCACGTCCTGAAATTCTTATACCAAAGGATAGAACGGATCAAGGGGATAATTTTGGATCGAAGATTCACTACGCGCATCCAGTGCCACCCTTGTGTTCTCAAGGACGGACTCGTCCAATAGCGAGGATGAGTTCAACTCAATATCCGGCCGAATGACCACGAACTCGGATAATTCTCCTGCCTGTAAGGCTTGGCTACCTTCGCCGTCAGACATTTCGCCTAGGTCAAAGAGAGTATCCAAGGACGGAAGAGTCTCAAGACTAATATTGCCATAAATATGGCCCGTTGACGAGTGTTTATAGTGTTTTTTTCTATTATCACTTCGTGACTTCTTAGACGTTGGGCGTTTAACAGTTGCCACCCTACACTGTGATTGTATCCTCAAAGAAACCTTACGCCTCCTAGAGGCCGGGACAGTAGGTTCCCCGTGGTTGCTATTTATCTTAGCACGCTCTATACGAGAGCTCATGACTTGAACGACATCTGGTGAAGTGTTACGTAACTCGAACACTTCACCCAGCGGATTTACACGTACCACTTCACGTACAGCATCCGAGCCTAGCCCTGAACACTCTGGCTTCTCGCCATCAATGTCATAACCGACATTCAGTGAAGTACCATCTTGGCCGCCCTCACTCGGTAGAATTTTACGTCTCACCCCACTCACATCAGAGGAATTACATTCTTGATGTCTCGGCCCTAGACCAACCATTCCTGCAGCATGCAGTGACTCATTATCACAACGAGTATCACGCGACGGAGTACAATCCGCTTCACGTAAGGTGAAAGACCTCCACTTGATACTCATGTCATTGTAGTTTATTAACTCTGACATATCAATGTCGAGCACATTGACATCTTTCGTCAATGGCTCGCGCCAACAGCTCTTTGGTTGCCTAGCGAAGATGGGTTCATGACTCGCCAAAGCTTCGCTAGGAACATTGCGCGTGGCGCCTAAGGTCTTAGACCTCCAATGAATTCATGGCTCATATCATTCAAGCCAAGCCATACCCAGGATGAGATCATATCTCGAATCCAAATCGAGAACAAGACAGCGTTCAATGCTTTCAAAGTCCAAAAACTTCACACCTAAGTTCAACGGAACTTTAGGCACCGTGACGCGACTAACAGTCGCTAAACGAACGGTGATCGAATCACCTTCATGCGCTTGGAGAGCTTCAGCATATCGCTGACTTTCCTCAATGGAACGACGTCGAGCATAATTGAATGATTCTCCGGAGTTGATTAGGATCGACCAATGCTTCTCAAAGCATTTAACTTTTGCCTCGGCGACTAACAAGTCAGGCTTGTATCCACGCTCTGTGCTGGCGGGAACAGAGCTCGGTGGGGCTAAGCCCTGTTTCACTCTACCTCGTAGAGAAGCAACATAACCCAGTTCTACCACAGTAGGGCGCCCCGCACCTACTGGGTGTCGACATTTCCCCGTGCCATACCAGGTTTCTCTTTGGGGCTTGGGTTTCGACCCATAGAAGTCGGTCTTTGCTTACGCTAAGGAGAGGTAGGACGCAAGTGTTTAGTGCTTCCGCACAAGTAACAGCGCCTCACTTCCTGTAGTTGATCTTCAACATGAAGCTCGTCTTTGCCTTCATCTTCAGCATTGCTGAGATCCATCGGTTCCGGCTTACAATAAGCCGAGGTGCTCGCAGAGGTTGCCCTCGCAAAGCTTGGGTTGTACCCATTTCGACCAAGTCTGGCCGACTTGAATATGTGCTCAGCATTTTGAGCGACGCTCACAGCCTCCTCAAAAGAGGAGTGATGGAACCGAAACACCTCGGTCCTGGCAACGCCATTACGAAGACCTATCATGAAGACAGTCACACAGACTGTCTCAGGGAGTGGGTCAGACTGCATAGCAGCCATCAGAGCTCTCAACTCTTGGACATATTCCGTTAACTCATTCTTACCCTGACGGGTAGACAAGAAGCGTGAGATCACACAATAAGTCTGGTTAGGCCGCGAGAAAACTCACAATAGGTCTAGCTTGAGCAAATTCCATGTGGGAAACGCCAAGTCGACCGACGTGCCGCATGTCAGAGCCCACTCTCTAGCTTTTCCATCGAGCTTAAAGATAGCCAGCGAGACTCGCTGGTGCTCAAGTGAGATAAGGCCAGAGCTCATGGCCATCTCAATCTCACGGATCCAGAGGGTCAAGTTTTCCTCCTCCTTCCCGTAGTAATGTTTAATGTCCACCCGAAGGGGACGAGGCTTAGCCTCTTCTGGTGGCATCGCCACGTAGCGTGTCGGCATAGCCGACGCTACCTGGTTTAGAACCTGCCCTAACATGGCCGTTTCATGCTGCATGAAGGTCTCGACTCGTGCATTGAGCACATCGGGACCTTGTGCAGCTAGAAACTCCACATAATTAGGCCTACGGCCACGGTCAGCTCATCAAGCGCTAACTTTTAAGCCTCAAAGAGGAGTGTGGATTTCTCCATCCTCACAGAGGATCAGTCGTAACGACTCAGGCATAGATTGACTACCAAGTGCTACCAAGCGTAGCGGAGCTACACATCTCCTTAAGTCAGAAGGAAACTTTAACGATCAACGAGCAACTTTGGTTCAGAAATTCGACTCATAGAGTCAACAGCATAGAGAGCTAAGGTTTGGTTCAAAGAACCTGAATCAAAGAGTCAACAAGCTCAGAGAGCTTACGGTCCCTGTTCCAGGGGGACCAAACGATTCAAACAATCAAACGCACAGAGCGCACAAGGAGTAGCTGCCTTAACAAGGCGTTGCTACCTCCTTAACGATCACAAGACGCCTCGGAAAGGCACGTGTCTATCGGATCAATATGGAAACTGAACTTTATTTCTTCTTTGAACCTAAAACAATATCTTAGAACAACGTGATCAACCTACTCGCTAATGTCCTAAATAAACCTCTCAAAAGATCTCGTAATCTATGGTTGACCGACATCAGTCTTCAACAATCTTTACTGTGTTCTAATATCAATTTAAAGGGGATCCCATCCCTGGTGTGCACCACGCCTATGGTCGACTACCAGTCGACGTGTAACCCCGTTACATGCTTCGTATCTGACGATCGCGGCGTGCTTGCCATTTGAAAGTTGTTGTGGAAGTGCACACATACACTTTCGTTCAGCGCAGATGGTAACTAGTGGGAAATCAAACACATTTGCAAACGGTCTTGTCTATCTTTTCGTTCGTGTAGTCGATACGTATGAAACCTTGTTATGCAGCTCGTTCCGACACTTCGAAGCGTGGGTTACCTGTGGATGCGGAAAAGTAAATGCGTCTCTCGTGTCAACGCAGTATGATGCGGATAGAGGAATAGCGCATATCCTGGTGTCGCCGTGCACAAAAGTGTCTACCGCGCCAGGTTTCACTGTGTACGACGATATAGTATGCGACAACTGTGTCGTCATTCACTGTCTAAGCAAAAAAGCATACGGCATGGACCTCGGGCTCGTCCGACGCATTCAACGTACACTCCGGTGCTGTCCGAATGCCACAAAGTATGCAGATGTTCGGTGCGCAAGGTCTGATATGACCCGCTTGAGCGTCGCACCAGCGTGCGTTCAGCGCATGTAGAACTCCATCAGGTTGTGGTCTGATCATGATGCTGCTGAAGTCGAAGGAAGATACGTCAGATGGCGTACGGACTCAGTCCTTCATAAACCCTTGAGTGATACGGCATGACTTAGCTGTTAGAACTGATCATGCTGTTCTTTCCTTTGGCTTTTAGCACAATTCGACCTCTGCAAACGCTTGGCTGCGGTGCGCGGCTGTGATTTTTGCTTTTGTGAAAGGCCCAGCTGCTTTACGTAATTGCACGCAGTGAATAATGAAGGGACAAGCGACGGACACACACCAGCATTACTGGTTGCACACGCCCTAAAACTGCAGGGCCCCCTTTTCCACATGAACCTTCTAGAATGCAATTGTAAATTGTCAACGCAACTTGCACACAGCTACAAAACAAACATGCGCACGCCAAGTTGATAATTGCGAGTGGATCTGTACCGGCAATACACTCTGGCGGTGCAACCATGGTAGAGGTAAGTGACCCTGTGTTGTACAACCTTTATCAATGGGTGCTGAACTGAATACGTTAGCTAGGGGTCTACACGCGTCGGCCAATCTGAAAGATACGTATCAGGTTCTACTCCGGTAGTGATTACAAACTTATGTTGAAGTACACGTAAACCTTTTGTCACAATTCTCAAAAGTAGACAAACAGCAGCTCGCAGTTTGATCTATAAGCACTCGTGCCTTTTCCAGGCGCCCTATAATCATAAGATTCTAGAAGTGTTATTACGGCGTGTAAGCTTGGGCACCAGTTGCTACTCGATTCTACGAATCGTACGACCCTTAAACTTGGACTACAAGCTCTGTGGAATGATTGACTCTCTTAGTCCTATACATACAATTAATTTCTTAGAACTCGTTGACTGGTTAATGCTTTGTTTTCAAAATAAATGGACACTATAAGTCGTAATTTACAGAACGCGTTGACTCAATAAGTCATTGTTCCATAGAATGGTTGACTCTCTGTGTCGTCGTTCTCAGAGCTTGTTGACTCTCTGAGTCATAATTCATTAAACACGGTGCCTCAATATTTTACTGCTAGTTCAAGAAAATAAGTGGCTCTCTGAGCTTAAGCCATCCTCTGGAAAGCACCTGTGGTAGCTCCGCTACGTTTGATAGCACTTTGGTCTATTTACTACAGATTCTGTTAAGTCCAATCCTCTTCGAGTATGGAGCAAGTTATCCTCTTCTCTCTGAGGTCCAAAAGGTCGCGCTTACTAAGCTGACCGATTCTTCGGGTCCAGAGTATGCTCGACTTTCTTGTATCGCAAGACCCGGACGTGTTATACACACTTCTTGAAGGTGATTCGACAAATGAGCCTTCTCTATTTGGATAGGACTAAGGCCAAATGGCGTCGCATATGCTAACACGTTTTTTATGTATTGAGCAAACTAAGCGTCAAAATATACCACGGAAGGATGGAACATATTACTCTCTGGACTCGGTAGGCACAAATTTCTATGAAATCTAGCATGCTCTGTTTAAATTATCAGCATGTGTCGATGGCTGTATCTCCACTCGACGGAAGATAGAGAATAACTCCTAACGTGCGGCAAGTCAGTTGATGCTGCATTTTGCCCACGCGGAAATCGCTGAAGCGGTAGATTCTACGCGCATTCTTGCCGACCAATTATGCCTATCGCGTGCGAGTACGCTTCTTATCCACCGTTCAGGGTGAGAGTAAGCTAACGGCTATGTACAAGAGTTGAGAGCACGTATTGCTTCTATGCAGATTGATCCTTGTTTCGAGGTGATCAATGCAACCGTGCTCATGGAAGGTCTTGGTACTGGCGTCTTCAGGACGAAGTCTTTTCGGCTCACCCTCCACCTCTGTAGAGGCTGTGCAAATAGCACTGAGCGCTAAATTCAACCTTAAGTCGTCTAGACTGAATGGATTGGATGTAGAACATGTTCTCCAATCACAATCGGTGCACATGCGGCTTGGACATTGAGCCTATGGTCCATCGCAATCATGAAGGCAAAGCTGAAACCTATCTGCAAGTTGCTTAGCTACAGCGTGACATTCGCCGACGCTATACATGAAGGTTGCATTATTACCTGCTTGCGAGTTGTCCGTTCCGCAAACAGTGCCAGGCTTCTATGAGTCTAGTACTTGCCTCAAACTAGAACTATGGTACGGCGCGAGGGAAACGACAAGTCTTTGAAAGCGCGAAGCGTCCTATCGAGAAATATTATGTCCTGTTATACATTATGTTGGTGGAGATGAGAAGGGCTTATTCCCTCATAGCTTTGTGCTCTATAACGCAAACCTCGTTCGCAAGCCAGGCTTGCTTGTCGTGAAAGCTACTGTTAGCAAGTTTACAATGATTCTTGGACGGTTTCAATAGATTATGGAGCAGCAGAAGACTATGCTCGACGCTAATCCCTGGATCAGAGTCAGCAGTATGCTGAGTCGCTGGAAGCGCAAAGTAGCTAAACTGGCACCGTTTGACTGGCAACAAGAGCGCGAGTCACCGTTCCAACGGATTGATAAAACAAATCACGAAGTTCTTAAAGCTTGGCATCGTGGAATGTGGATGAGACCTTAACTTCGGCATGATATATTTGAAATATACTAGGCATGGCATGGATGAAACGACATAAGTCATGGGATGATAAGAGGTGTAGGTCGTTTAGGTATAACGTGCGCTGTCTCTTTTGGGTCTTAGGCGAGTCATAATTCCCTTTGTTTGAACACTACGGCGATACGGACGCGATCTTCTGCCCAATTTGTTCAGCGTGCTAACCATTGGATTCTTAGAGATAATTGAATCCAAAGATATCAACCATATGAGCTCAGAGCGAAGATTTTGCTGATAGCGATACGGCAAGCAATCCGTTGCTGGATGCCTGGGGAGCCCAATTTTCTCGACTGATGTGAGATGTAAGGTATTGCGAAAGATCCGACAGCGTCGTCAAATAGACGATACAAGGTGCAGACAGTCTTTTCCATGACAGCGTTATGACAGAAATACACTGTATGGTCTTTTCAATGGCGTGATGGCAAGGTGATTGACATTGTTGCCTTAGGGATATTTATCTTTGTATTCTATTACATTGGTTGACAAAATAGAGAATGATGCGTTTGGTCAGGCTTAAAGGACGCTGATTTATTCGCATTCGTGGCCATTCGACCTAACATTGAGGTAAGCATATCCTCGATATAGAAATAGTCGTTCCCTGAGGATACGAAGTTGGCATTAAGTGCCAGTAGTGGATCTTAGAATCCTGAAAAAACTTATTGGGTATGGATTATCACGTGATAAAGGGATCACGTGACTCTTGTTGGCACATCCCAATGTCCTTCATACCTCTCGATAGAGACGTACGCCATCGAGTTGATCTGGTTCCGGGAACAACATACTGCGTTATACGGCAGTGGCAGTTGCAAAAGGAGCAGTGTGACGTCATCGACGACTTAACTTGAATTGTTGCGTTACACGGCAGATAATGTGCATGATTGTAGGTCTCGCCATTATACACTTTCCTTCTACGTCAGAAATCTGAATAGCAAGTGCCACCTTGTTCATGTTTATAAGAATCAAAATGCTGCCGTTATTCTGACTCCGACCTCTATTCCTAGAAATTGTGCTTCGCAACGAAATGGTCGATAGTACCTTTTATAGTGCACTCGACTAAGTCGATGGCTATTTCCACTTGCTCATGTGAGCGAGTGATGTTCCGCTGACAGCGGTGAGCACTTCTAGTGGTATACGCTGGGGTGTCATTTGATGCACCAATTGTTATTGAATGACCCAGCTACATTCAATCGTCTCGTGACGAAATGTTTCAGACCTCGCCGAGGCTATTCGCAAACGTAATCCGATGTCATCGTTGTATTTATTAGTGCCGAGAACGGTCGGACAAATATGGACAGCCATATTGACCATTTACGATTTGTGCTTTAGTGCGTGCGCACTAATAAGTAGTGTGCTGATGCACCAAAGTACATCTTACCTGGTGAATAAAATCATTCTCTATGATGAATGATCGGGCAGCAAGAGTGAGCGCATATACTTATAAGGTTAAGGTCATTTTTGTCTGGCCCGTTCCGAAGAAATAAATAAACGTACGCAAGTGGAACGATCTTGGCAGCCATTTCCACAAGTATAGTGCGAATTACGCATGGATGGCTCGTTCATTATCCATTATATATCCAATCTTCTGGGGAAAAACAAGTAGATAGGCGCTGGCATACATACAAGACAATGTTTTTAAGAAGTAAAGGTGAGCATCCTTCAGTTCTGTTTGGGATCTGTCGGAACCAGAGCATCCATTCCGTGTCTCCTCTGGTGATTCTAACTTTGTCATTGGCTGTGCTCTGATCCAAGCCGTCATGGTGGCTATGTGCGCGTTTTCGAGCATGGATCTGCCCGCCAAAAGCTGATTTCAAGAACTAACCAGTTCATGACAACGATTGATTTGTAAAGTATGCGCTAGTCATCTTCAGAGTTTATCGATTTGGCTTGTAGCTATGCATACGTACATGCGTCATTGCATACTGCGGCTCAGATTCCCCATCTCGTTCGGAGAATGGTTCGTTGGTTGTTGTTCTTTGCCGAATACAGCATTTAAGGTGAAGTATGAGTCGGAGAGGCAAACATATTTGACCAGTCGCTACCTCGCAGGCAACCTACGAGATTGCTCATGATACGAACTGGTCGTCGTTCATCACGGTCTTAGTTCGTGCGGCTTATGCACTCGATGGCCATTGTACAACTCGTCTACGTGCTCTTGGGAGGGAGAACGTTGTAGATTTAGACATACAATTGTCGTCATGTGTTTTCGTGCGAGGCTACATCGATCTTTCATCCGTAAAAAAGAACTGATGTGCTACAGCAGATGTTGATATTATCCCTCGTATCGTCGTTTCTTATGATGAATAAGTACCTTGTCGAAGTCTATATACGGACAATGATGCTACACCGAGTGGTCATCTTGGTCGTGAGAAGACCTATGGCTTGGGACTCTAGCTTTATTGGTTGGTCAAACGCTAAATATGGGTGAGCATATGTATGCGTACGCATGAATGATGTCAATGGGTCAAATCCGCAGCTGACGCGGCTGTGCTCCTTGCAAATTTTGTCAGTTTCCACAGGTTTTAAGGAGCCAAGTATGATGGATTTTGCGATTCATCTGGCAAACGGCTCAGATGGCAACACATGTATTGTGGTTTTTGTCAACCGTCTGAGAAAAATAGATCACTTATCGGCTATGCATTTCTCAATAATTGATGGAGGTACAGCAAAGGCGTTCGTCGATAGCTTGTTTCATCAACGCGGTATATCAGTGACAATTATCGCGAATAAATATCCTTGGTTCACCCGTCAATTTTAAAGTCAATCTTAAATTTTCTGCGGTTCTGATTGGACATGTTTACAGCGGATCATGTCTATATCGATGGTCAAACCGAGCAGATGAACCGCGTGATTTTGTCATGCTACTCAGTATTTGATGTGATAGGCCTATTACTTCGAGCTCCATGCTCCCTATAGTTATATTAGCGTTGTATATCGCTGGTTATACCTCTACGAGCTTTAATACGTTCTGTATGAGCGGTCTGACCCCGACACGCGTTCAGTTAAATATACCACTTCATGGTTCTTAGCTTAGCGGTGGAGAGATGGCCGATTGGCTAGCTGATCCTATCATTCTTATCACTCTTTGGGTCTAGTTTTATACGTTTCTCGCAGCGCGATTCAATGTCTTACTACATGTGCGTCATGCAATGTCTGAAAGCCAAGATGAAGAAAAAGAACCAACTACTATCAAATCTTAAATAGAACGCTACGAGGTCGAAGACCAAGTATTTCTCAATACTAAAGACCTACCTTCAAATTCATTGTCCGCTTTATTGACAACAAGCCTGACGTCCATAATCATTCTTTTCAACAGTAAAGGATATTCACCAACCCCATTTCAAGCCGAATAATTTGTTCCGTACTACTAATCAATCAATAGACCTTCCCGAACCAGTCGTTTCGATAGTAAAGTCAATAAGTAACATCACTATCAATCCAAACCGTCAGTTCATTCCCTCCGGTGATCTTCCCTTTGTTTATTCTAATTATTCAATCAGCAAGTTAACTTCACTATCAATCTAATCTAACATGCATGTACTTTCGATCCCATGAGAAAGTATCCCAGCAACCAATATTAACAATAGAAATTGCGCATTGAATAATTTGCGGTCTTGATCAATAAGGCTTTCCATGTACGCGTAACCTTCCGAGCAAATTCACACCCACCCCGTGTTTAGCGTTGATTAACAAGACGCATTGGGATTCTTCCTTCGCTTGTAAACCTTGCGAACGCTTGCGCCGACGATGACGTCCTTGCCACGTATTGCTGCATCCGCATCAGGCCATACAGCTGCCCCCTACGCGAGGTAGACCCTGGTTCATGGTTCGTAGACGATTCTACACCAATTCCAAGCGTTCCACACGCTCGCGAAGTCGTCAATCGCTTGACGCAGGATCGACACGAGATGCCGCCGCCTTGCTTGATAAGCAAGGAAATCACCTGTTCCGTACGGAGAGACTTCTAAAGCGACGTATTCGTAACGCTTAATACTTTATGAAATGGCGGGGAAACCCCGAGTATGAGAAATCGTGTTAATTTACCACGATTTTCCAGCGGCTGGATTGCATCTACGTCGTTGACTTTTAACACCGTATGCAGGGTCCACCTACTAACCTATCAGCGTTCTTTACTGGTAGATGGGTGGGCGTGTGAACTGATCGATGGTCATGCCGTGACACGTACCCGAGGGTTCGGTCAAGGTACCACCACTTGTGTGTGGTATGTTGGTAGTTGATACCTCGTCTAGGACCAGCACAACGATTGCAATCGGCCTTCCGCTTTTCTCTCGGCATAACGGGTTTGCGTTCTGGACGAACTTCAGCTCTGTTGCAGCTATCTATAACATTCTAATCTTCTACAATTGACGTACGTGCTATACCAATTGGATGAGCTGCACTTAGTTGTCGCTGTCTGCTTTTCCCGGGTACAGGATGATAGTAATGGTCTCATTGAGTATACCAAGGTACTGTGTGACTGGTCATACGATCTAATAGGTATGGGAATACCAAAAAAATCCTTAGGATCAGATATAGATCTCCTAGAGCTCGACGTGCAGATATTTTGACATTCTTCGTTGCCTCTTGTTTACCTTTCCACTCCGTCAATGATTGGCGAGGGGCTTGTCAAATTGTGTCATCGATTCTGGAGAGCTGATCGATATGTCATTGAGTAGCCTTCACAATACAACGTCATCGAGTGTAAGCGATTCTATTACATTTGCAAAGCCTCTTGTTGCTGCTGCTCACCGTGTCGGTTAATGAGCCTGTTTGGATCAGGACATCGGGCATTACTCAGCTGTGCGATCGAATATTCAGCATCAAGTTGTGCGAACGGATTCAATGTGTGAGTGGGTTCATCTATATGGACTGGTGATATTGGCTTCAAAACACCCAGATCGATATCACTCTCGTATTTTACCAACTCGGCTTCAAAATATTTCTTGGAGGTCTTTCACCCGTCCCCTGATGGCTTCATTAAGCTTTGTATCGGATGGCAACCATGATACATCTATAATTCACTGCAAACAATCAAATAGTCTTCATTAGACGGGAGTAGATCCGTATCATCGATAGTACGGTGAAAGGTGTGTAACGATGTTACACTTGGATGGTACAGACGCGGTGACTGGGTAGGTGTTCCCCGTCGTTACTGGCTATACCAATCAGCGCCGTAATAAGAACGTTTGGTGGACTGAGGCGTTTAAGCCATCAAAAGAGATATGTATCAGGGTTTTCACTTGACGATACCACACCATACATTAGGTTTTCGATTGTAAAAGTATCGTCGTTTTATAGAATGAACAGATCTCATTTTACCTTTGGAACCGTTGATACATCCTACAGTGCCTTGTATAGACCAACTTGTTAGCACTTTGTGCTGTAAATTCAATGAATCATTGCCCTATGCGCTTCTAAACTATCTGAGTCGAAACCTTTAGTCCTATGAATTCAGGTATCTCATATAGCCGTTGTTCTGTAGTCAGTTGACCTTTGGAATCGTTATTCGTAGAAAAATGCCCAATTTAGTCGACTTCTTGTCGGACCATTAAGTGGGGTCTTTGAGCTCAATTATCTCTCCAGAAATGTGCAATACTAGCTCCGCTGCGCTTTCTTCGACAAGAAGCTGGTATATCACTTCTTCAGGATTCTTCTGCACTATTTTGTCGCCCATTGTGCTGTATACGATGAGTTACCGCGTCCGGTACTGCGAGGTTTTACCGTTTTATCACCATCCAATCAAAATTCTGGTCCAGGAATAACAATGATAGTGTAAGACCAGTTGTACTGACAATCTCCCTGGGACAACTCATATCGTCTGCGAGTTCATGACAGCTTCACAATCACGACTGGGAAACAATTGTTTTGGCCACATATCTGGCGGATGAGACAGTTGCATGTCTTTGATACCAGATCGGTTCAATCAGAATGTCATCTTGATGAATAATATCCACCAATGTGGACCTTGCTAAGTATTTGAAAAACAAATATTGGCTTCCAAGGTAAAAGTCGGTACTGCTATACTCATTAATTGATATATCCCATTCGACAACCATTCGACCGACCATTCGACCAACCATTTGACCAACCAACTGCTGCTAGGCGCGCACGATGGGGGTGAGCTTGTCGCTATAATATGAGTTTCAGACAAACAGTCACAGAAGGTTAAAAGGGTCTACCGAGAGACTTGGCTACGTTAAAAACGGATCTACTTTTTCATTTTCTGCATGTGTTTCTTAGAACATTTAGCCATCCTCTGCTCGTTGAATGTACAGTGCAAATTGGAAGAGTCTGTCTACACTGTGCCAAAGTAGTTAGGTTATTCGAAGCAAGTACCAGCGGACGGTGCTTCGTTACCACCTTCATCGTATTGCCTATCACCCCGACAACGCATAGTTCACGAAGTTTGGTGGCAACACTACAATGGAGATCATCAGGCTTCAGCGAACAGGACCATTACTCGGGCTTCGACAATATACCCACTGTCTGCAATCTGAAACGCAAAACGACCAAGAGATGATCTGTAATGGGGTTGATCTCGTTACGTGTCATTGGCGTGAATTGGGTCAATCGTAAGTATAATCTTACTTGATAAAATATACTAATATTGACCTCTGTAAGTAAATATTGATGAAGGAATGTAACTTTCAAGGAAACATTCAGTACTGCTCTACTTTTTGATTGATGCAGGCCATGTTGTAATCCAAGTAAGCCACCAATTGCAGCTACACGCGCGTAATGGGTGCTAAGCAAGGTTACATACCTGTAGTTTGTAGTTCAATAGAGTTTAAGTAAGACAGAGTAGGTTTTCTGGGAGAGACCTGAATCTACTTAACTCAGTTTTACTTTTCCCGCATTCGATGCAGGTCTTGCTCAGTCTGACACCCCTCCCTCTGCACGTACAGTGTCCGTGAGGCTATGGGAGCACACACCCCTGCACTTTCATATGTGCAAGTGGTTTACCATTCATCTGGTAAGAGTGCGCTCCATTACGCAAACGACCATTCGCAACTTCAATCAGTCCTACGTATTTCGCGCCATATGACCTCTGTCAGTCACGACTTCACCTGTTTGAGCTCATGTTGACTCGTTCGCCAAGGACCAATACTTGTAACACCTGCCCGACAATGACGAGGACAAGCACGGCATGAGAGCAAATTCAACATGGATGTGCGTGTCTTCGTACCGTTTGATTTTCAAGATCTGTCAATGACCTGTGAACGTTTCATCTTGTTCTATGCGAAAGTAGGACTGCGTGAATCCACTGAGATGACCGTTCGTTCGTTCATCCAGAAAGGCAGCAGATGTATGGCTCTACGATCTACGATAGCGGTCTGCAGGTCCAGCATAGCCCGCTATCGATCTCCGCGGTTACCAACTTTCGATGCTATGAAAGCCGGAAGAGCTCTTCTGACAAGCATTTGCATGCCATGCATGTATCGCAACACACAAAACTAGAAAGTAAAACCTGACGGAAGCATTCCAAGTCTTTTCAGGTGCCAGTGGCCACCGGCATGCCAGCAACGACTGCTCATATCAGTGACTATATGGTGTCAGCATGTAGTGTTGCCTTGCTTCTAGCAGATACACGTTAGCAGCGCACAGCTTTTCATCTCCTTCAGTCACTTGTACCCAGACGAAGACAGCAGACACGTTCTGCAGAGCCAGAGCTGTACTACGATTCATGCCAGACCGAAGAAGCATAGCGTATACCACTCCTTCTTTCGCAGTGTCCACCCTGCACTCAGATGTTGTCCTTCTCGTGAATATCACTGTCAGACACAAGATCAAAAGCCCAACGATCTATTTGCTATCATCGTAAACGAAATTTGCTCACGTAGCGTACGGTCTGGCGCACCATGCAGCTGTTGTCTGACAGCATGTTGACCGTCGTCCTTCCCGAAGTCTCGATTGGCTCCAGACGAAGACAGCCTGATCGGCACAAGTGCCAAATGCAATACTGGGCCAGATTGGACGCGCATCACGCTCGTATGTCTGTCGGGGCGAGCAGTCAGTGGGACGGTGACGAATGGTTAATTTCATACCATCAAACGTTTCCTGACCATCCCGCTGTTGCTGATCACCGGATGGATACATTAGCCGCTTTCTGGGGCCGCTTTCACTGGGATGGCAATCCTTGGATTCAAGGGCCAGACGGCAAGCCCCTAGAGCGGGCCAAATATGCCCGGATACCTCCATGTTCACTGCGCAGTCTGTGCATTCGGCGACTGGGGTCACATGAATTTCAATTTACGTTCCCGTCTCTCGGCGGTACTTCGTCTCGGCATATGCATTGTAAATTACAACGTTGGGCGACTTCGATCCCGCTCTCGTCACCCCACCTTGCTGTCGGTGCGGGACCGGTAGAGCCCGGGCTCGTCTTACGTCATCCACCGCCGTTTCGGAGCGCTTATAAATGGTCCCGGGTGCGAGCTGATTTAATTGTCGGGTCCTGTCGGGACCCTGTCGAGTCCGCGAACTCGGCGATTCGCCTCCGCCAAGATGTCAATGGAATCCATTGGTCGATTGACGGGAATTTACCAGAATTACGGGGGTCGCCTCAGCAAGTGTCTAACTACTGGGAGCATTCGTACCATCGTACCTTGGTGTTTCATGCCCACCCGGAGCTTCACCGTTTCCCTTGGAGTGTGCCAGAGACGGTGGCCAATGTAGATGTGTGGACAACGCTTATGAAGCAAGCGTTTCACGTTCATAAACGCCTTCTGCACCCTGGCCTACAGTCCCGGTTGAAGGCCTATGACGCGCAGGCGGTATCGAATAGTTGGCAGTCAGCTGCATCAAATCAAACGCCTTCCCAAGTTTGGAAACACGCAAACGGGCTAACGGAGTATCAAGTCTGGACATGCTATCGTATCGCGACAAAGCAGCTAAATCTATACCATGCCGGTCGCACGCTGGACAACAGTTGTCGTACGGTGCTGCACTGCCGAGGACGCAAAGAGACAGCGGCGCACATTTTCTGGGAGTGCCCAATCGCGCAAGCGTGTTGGTGTCACTTGATAGGACACTGGACCGGTGGGGGTGCGACGAACGCAGTTCTTTCCACCTTCTTTCAGCACTGCGCCAATCGCAAAGCCCCGCCCATTCCACGTCAGCTGAGTTTGCGGTTGCAAAGCCGTTTTCAAGATGACTCTGACGCCGCAGCAACAGAATTCGAACGGATCTGGTTCATTTTTTTTTGTGATCAGATGGTCTATTAACATGGGTTTAGCTATGTACAAGATCTCTGGTAAATGCGGAGCCAAACGGCCAGCCCCGGTTTGTCCGAAGGGTGGCTTTGGCTAGCCCTTGACATGCCTGGAGGCCCGTCAGGTGCTCGTTCGAGCAACTCGATGCTGGATACTAGCACGGCGCCCATGATGGCTGAAGCCTCTTTTCTGTGCTCTCTGGTCGCAATCGCGCGAAGTTGGCAGACGCATGCAGTCCAAAAGCTCTGCGTGGTTCCGGGGAGGTCGGACACGACTGTGCTGTAGACGGCTTCATTGCGGTCGGTCCACAGCCTTGTAAGACACATCGTCGCAAGAATGTGCCACATTCTCTTCCAGACGTGGTCGGCCATTTCCCGATCCTCCTGAAAGCGGTCTTTCAGTATTGCTGTGCGGTGCTGTGGTACGTGCGACACTCGTCGACTTGCACACGCTTGAAAAAATTGCTGAGTGCGCTGTCGTGATGGTCGCTCGCCTGTCCATTGACTAACGAGTTTACCCCAGAGAGCTTCAGCATACGCGCACTCCCAGAATAAATGAGCCGGAGTCTCCTTTTTTCCCCGACAGCCCGGTCGCTTCCTACATTCGTCGTTCTCGGACCGCCCAGCGTGATGGAGATCAAGTTGTCCAGTCACGATCCTGTACCCGGTCCAGACTTGAAAATCAGTCAGGCCATGGCTATGATCCCATGCTTGCTTAGGTGTTTGGCTGAGGACTGCTCGTTGCCAGTCATCCGTGCTTGCGCGTGTTTCTAGCCGATCCAAAAAAGCTCCTAACCGCCGGGCTAGAATTTTTTTGTGAAACGCAAACGCTTGTCGTTTAAGACACGCTATGACGCACTCGTTTGGCGTTGTGTCCGGGACTGACCACGGAAATCGGTGAAGCAGAGGGTGCGCCTCGAAGACGAAAACCGTTGATTGTGAATCGGAACGTAATGTCCGTTCGGATGCCGTAAACCCGTCTGCCTGCTCCGGGAAATGTCCCGTACACCTCCAGTGTATACCATCGGTCAGCTGATGCAATTGGACTCGCCGTGTCGGATTAAGCCCAGATTCCAGTGTGCTGCCCTCGATTATTCCTGCGCCCTGGTAATTCCAGGTGTATGGCGAAAAACCCGGTGTAGCGTGCCGCATGCACAGTGGCTGGTGGGCGTCCAGACGTGAGCCGATCGGTATTGCTGGCGTGGACAGCAGAAGGGCTGTAGCCCACCGCCGTAATTTTCTCATCGAATGGTGGTGGGGTTGGTGCGGAGGTTTTGGTATTAGGATGACAAATTCTGCCGGTCCCGTACGTGAGATGCTCAGTCGTGCCAGCGAAGAGTCTTCAATTCTGTCGTACGCCCGTCGAGTCATGATGCCGCCACGATAATCGCGGATCCAGGGGTTTGCTGACCAGTTAAATGTGGACCAGAAACGCTGGATCTCGTCGGGCATGTCACCCACCCCGAGCCGTCGCGTTGGAAAAGGGTAGGAGTAAGATAAGACAAATTCATCTCCCTCCCACCAGCTAGTCGCCGTTTCCAGTAACGAAGCTGAGTGTGCGACAACCCAAGATGAGACTCGCGCAACTTGGTCCTGTGTTGGGGCGAGCCATTCGCCCAGCGTCTGGTTTACCTCACGTCCTATACTTCGGGACATGCGAGGAGGTTGCCGACGGCCTACCTGCACTGGAGATACCGGGTGTTCTGCTGCGTGCTCCAGTCCACGGTAAGCCCACTGACGCCACGCCGAAAAGTACCTGTCCGAGCGTTGAGTGAGCCAGAGAAGTGCGTGCTTCGTTCTTTGTGTGTTGACGGCTACGGACACATCGGCCAGCCCGATACCTCCCGCCAGTTTTGGTGTAAAGAGTAGACCCGGGTTGACTTTGTGCCGACTTTTGTCCGTCGTCGTTGCATGAGCCCATAAGAATTGCTTATATAAATTGTTCACTTCGATCATCGCCCACGAAGGTATTTCAAAGACGCTCGCCGTAAAGAGCAACGACGGTAGTACTATGGAGTTTAAGATAAGAACCCGGTTCTCCACACTTGTAGCGACTTGTGTTGCCGTAAGGAGGCGACGCTGAATCTTCTGAATCCTAAGTGCCCAATTTTTATTCTCTAAGCCCCCAGTTCCGATCTCAAAACCCAGATATTGCGTTGTGCGAACGGATCTGGTTCATATTAAGCTCCATCTGCCAAGAACATTTGTGGACCGAGCGGAACTCGGCGGTCTTTAGAGGAGCCGTGACTACTCCATCCGCAAGTGTCCAAATGTACTGGACACGCGGTGTTCGCCAGCTACGGGCAATTGCAATACGCGAGCATCGAGCCGCGGCTACGGCCGTACGAGGGGCCCGACTTCATGCCTGTCTTGAACTTCTGATTCAAGAGCCCCGTGGACACCCGCCCTACGCGGGTGTCAGCCACGATCCGCTGCCGCGACCGGCGCTCATATCCTGGCTCAGGATTTTTCAGACCTCTTGTCCACATTAAATATGTCAATAGATGATCATGAAACTCCTCCTCCCCAAATGCAATACTCTACTATGCTTGCAACGACGTCACCATGTGATGCATGGAGCATGCTGGATGCGCGTTCCAGCGGACCGGGCATCTGCTTCACCCGGACTCGGTACCTGCTACAGCTCTGGTGAATATTCCAACAAAGGCATGAGGTCTTATCTACCCTACCTATCGGTGTCAATCTGTCAGCCGCCGCAACCACTCGGGCCAACAGCCGTGCACTTCTCTCTCTCTGTCTCTACCTCTCTGTCTCTACTTAGCAGCATCCTTCCTTGCAAGCCATCGGAATGCCATCTACATGTGCTCTCTCGCATCTGTGGCAGTTCTCCGCAACGATTGCGCTTCACTCGACCGCAACCTTCGTGTCTACCTGGAAGACCATCTGGAGGCTAGCTTTCAACGGACTCTACGCTCTATTTGCCACGATTGAGGTCTGTCTGAAAATGATGCGAGGTCGGTGCACTCGCGGCGCTCGGACCGAGCAAGTGTGTTCATTCCTCAACTCACGACGAACGAAACAACTCACACCAACACAACTACCCGCGTACATCTACGACCAGTATCACCATGCAGCTCAGCAAGATGATCGGTGTGCTAAGCGTGGGTGCTTTAGCTGCTTTGGCACTCTCGAGCAACCCTGTGGATGCGTCGACGGCAGCCACACAGACCGGGCATCGGCACCACCACCGCAGCCGCAGAGACGACGACGACAGTTCTGACAACCGCAGGGGAAGCTACGGCAAAAGGCGCGTCTACAGAGACGACGACGATGACAGCAGTGACGGCGGGAGAAGGCCTTATGGCAACCAGCGTGGCAACAATGACTACCGTAACGACAACGGCGGCGACGGTCGCGATTATTACTCGGGCGGCAATGGCAACCAGCGCGCCAACGGAGGTGCGGCAGTGGGGCCGATCAACAATGGTGTTGGTGCCGGTGCTGGCGTGGCTCCCAATGCTGGTCTCCCCGCCAACGGTGGAGCGGGTCAACCTGCCGCTACGTTACCCTATGCGGGCACACCTCCGAACACCGGGACTGCGGTGAAAGGGGGAGCTGGGGTAAAAGCTAAGCCAGGCCACAACCCTGTCACTGGGAAGAGCACCGGCGTGGATTCGACTGGCAATGCCAATGTCGGTGCAGGCGGAAACGCGTATGGCGCGGACGGTCCGCACCTGGCGGACGTGAAGCAGACGACCGTGCAGACCGGTGGCCTCCGCCACTAAGCCAGGTAAACGCTCGCGATCCGTGTTCTGTACGCGACACGTGTTGGCTTTGTCAGTCGACCGGTGTGGCGAACTGACACTAGAACTGTTTGACGTAGCCGACGAGTATCTTGCCACTCACTACCCATCCCCAGTATGTATTGCTACTCATTGGGTCTGACAAGCACGACGTGCATGCATTAGAATGTCGTTGTCGTAGCCGTACATATAGTTGCCGTGCAGCGCAGGTAGTTTTCAGTGAATATACAAACGCAGCTGGTCAATTGCAAACAGTCTTCTCCAGCTTTTACTTTCTCTTGGCGCGGTCGATGGATAAAGAGTATGAAAAGCTCACGTCACTTGCAGCTTCTGCCGACACTTCAGAGCGTGGGGTATCTACGGGATATTCCATGGCAGAGAACAACACCTGTCAACACGTTGTGGCACAGAGATCACGCGCGCTATCGCTGGTGGCCTGCAGGCACAAGGACGTGTATGGCACGCATAGTGTCGCTACACACGATGATAATCAATACAATGTTGTGTCGTAACTCAATGTCCAACAATAGGGCATCCGCTATTGACCTTTGAGCGCGTCCGACGCACCAAGCTTATCGTCTGGCGCTGTGTCGACGTCTAAGTGCTTGTGAACGCACAAGATGGGTCGACGTGAAAGGTATCTTCTCTGATGTGGCTTGCTTCAGCGTCGTCTCGGGGGGTGTTAAGCGTGGGATATGCTCCAAGATGCTGCGCAATGGTCATGAAGTCGCCGAAAGGCGTGGTAGGCAAGCTGAGAATGATGCAAGCCCAGTCCTTTGCAAGTACTGGAAACAAAGGCCAGGGTTCTTTGATCAGCACGATGTTTGCATTTGACAGTGGCACAGAAAAGACACCATTACGTTCAGCTGAATGTTTGGCTCACGAAGACCATCGTAGCTTGCGACGGTGTTGCTGCAATAACAAGAGGTTCCGTCGGTCTGTATCAGGGCAATATGTAATGAAACTCGCCAAGTGATGCCAGAAAACGTTAAGCAAAAGAACTCATACACGTTGACGCAGTCTTACAAGTCGTCTTATTGGAACACAACATATTCATGGATGAATGGTCGCTCACTAGACGAATAGATGTGCGGTAACGAAAATTGGACAAACCACGAATAGTGCATGGTCACCGGCTAATAAACGCCCTCAAGCTTCATCGTGTCACCTCTGTTCACGCTATTGAGTACCTAGGAAATCCGTCGCTGACATTCTCGGTCGACGCCGCTGCCTCGATGGGACCGATAACATCAACACAACGTGTCGCTCCCGCTGGTCGTGCCACGCTGCTTCTACTCGGAATGGTCTGATTCCAACACTTATCCGCAAGGTACAGCTGATGCATGGGAGACAGTCGCTGCCACCGAAAGCTTGCGCGCAATACTTGGCCCAGCCAGCGTGATAGTTTGTCGTCCACCGAACCTTTCGCACGGTATGTTCAACGATGCGATGGTCGTTTCGTGGGTGAGTGTGTCTTCGCGACTTATCGCTGCGGTCATCTTCGATGCTTTTCGATGCTTTTGTGCAGCACGCGCCTGCGGGGCGCCTGTTCACTTTCAAGCACATCCGTCAATAACACGAATTACACAGATATGGGCTGGAAATTGTCGCTGGATGCCCCGGGCTCAGGTATTAAAAAAGATTGCTACCAGATTGCGGTCCCATGCCGGGTTCACGAGGATAGATCTTCAGATACACAGTCGTGAACACGCAATTGTCACTCGTGGTATGGCCTGAATGCATTGGCACGATCTCCGACAAATTCGTGCTACGCCTCCTTACGTCTCTCAGACGCTATGTCGGCTCAAGCGCAACCATTTCCTACTCTGGTAGCGATTGGTCAACAACCTGTCATGTCCGAATCCCGGCTGCTGCCCGCGTGATTTTGCCCCTGCAAGTCGTGTTTTTTGGTTTTGTCCACTAGCCCAGCGACGGTGGCGGACCCTTTTTAGCGTTTGGAGTAGACTTGGTCGACTTCCTGACGCCGACCTACCGCACAGCGAGTTCTCACTAAAACTTGTGAAGACCCATGACCGTGCATGGAATATAGCACTCACTGCTTGACAGCCAAGTGATGGCACTGTCGAGGCTCAAGCGGTCGTCTTTGAAGCTGCCAACGAATTATGGCGCTTGATTGTGTCGATTACAACCCACGCCGTTTGGCTAGAGCGGCTACGACGGATTGAGGACTCAACGGTATCCGATGAGAGCCACACCACGATTGCTCAAGCCGGTTTGCGAGGGACACCCACTTTTTTTCGAGGCGCAACGCACCAACCTGGTGGCGACACCCGGGATTTTGTTCTGGCTCTAGTCCGCTCAGCGCAGGCTGATGCGATTTTGCACCACTTCGCGTCGCCCCCACTTTAATTCCTGACCTTACCACACTTGCCAAACGACCATCTTCTGCTTTTCTTTGGTGGTCGGTCTCAAGGTAACCCCGGTCCCGGAGGCGGTGGATCTGTCCTAGTGCGAGTACAGGCACACACACACACATGATGCCCGGATCGTTTGGATGGTGCGCATGTCTCTCGGGTCGTCAACAACGACGGATAACGGGGCTGCATTCTTCGGCCTCCTTCCCGGTTTGCAGCAGGAGATGGACAGCGGCTTTACTCGTCTGCATGCTATTGGAGGTAGTGCCATGGTCATCACTCAACTTTGACTGTCCTGCTCGCCGCGCCAGTCACACCTTGCCGCACTTGACCGAAAGGCGCGGGGTCTTGCTGATGACGTCGCGGTCGCAATCTGGTCTTATCATTACCGAGGATTACAACACGATAGTAGACCTTGCTGCTAACGTTGCGATGGATACCAAGAAATTGCTACAAGTTCACGCTCTGACTGACCGCACCATTGCTCGAACACTGCATGAATACCTCCACCACGATGTCAACAATTGGCTCGAGACAGCACTCTCCGTCGAAGTCGGACAGAACTCCTGCCGCTCGCAGGCCGCCCGCGGACGGGGCTTGGCAGGTCATCCAATCAAAGCCTGACGGCATGCCGTCCGGGCGGTCGCATTGTAGATTGCTGACGGTCGTGACGCCCGATAATCAGATTCATCTGGGTAGGGATTGGTGGTCGCTGCTGATCGTTCCTTACCATACCTCGATTTGAACAACAACATAGAACGCCACTTAGGCACCCACGCTCCGAAGTGTCGGCAGAAGCTGCAAGTGACGTGAGTTTTTCATACTCTTCGTCCATCGACCGCGCCAAGAGAAAGTAAAAGCTGGAGAAGACTGTTTGCAATTGACCAGCTGCGTTTGTATATTCACTGAAAACTACCTGCGCTGCACGGCAACTATATGTACGGCTACGACAACGACATTCTAATGCATGCACGCCGTGCTTGTCAGACCCAATGAGTAGCAATACATACTGGGGATGGGTAGTGAGTGGCAAGATACTCGTCGGCTACGTCAAACAGTTCTAGTGTCAGTTCGCCACACCGGTCGACTGACAAAGCCAACACGTGTCGCGTACAGAACACGGATCGCGAGCGTTTACCTGGCTTAGTGGCGGAGGCCACCGGTCTGCACGGTCGTCTGCTTCACGTCCGCCAGGTGCGGACCGTCCGCGCCATACGCGTTTCCGCCTGCACCGACATTGGCATTGCCAGTCGAATCCACGCCGGTGCTCTTCCCAGTGACGGGGTTGTGGCCTGGCTTAGCTTTTACCCCAGCTCCCCCTTTTACCGCAGTCCCGGTGTTCGGAGGTGTGCCCGCATAGGGTAACGTAGCGGCAGGTTGACCCGCTCCACCGTTGGCGGGGAGACCAGCGTTGGGAGCCACACCAGCACCGGCACCAACACCATTGTTGATCGGCCCCACTGCCGCACCTCCGTTGGCGCGCTGGTTGCCATTGCCGCCCGAGTAATAATCGCGACCGTCGCCGCCGTTGTCGTTACGGTAGTCATTGTTGCCACGCTGGTTGCCATAAGGCCTTCTCCCGCCGTCACTGCTGTCATCGTCGTCGTCTCTGTAGACGCGCCTTTTGCCGTAGCTTCCCCTGCGGTTGTCAGAACTGTCGTCGTCGTCTCTGCGGCTGCGGTGGTGGTGCCGATGCCCGGTCTGTGTGGCTGCCGTCGACGCATCCACAGGGTTGCTCGAGAGTGCCAAAGCAGCTAAAGCACCCACGCTTAGCACACCGATCATCTTGCTGAGCTGCATGGTGATACTGGTCGTAGATGTACGCGGGTAGTTGTGTTGGTGTGAGTTGTTTCGTTCGTCGTGAGTTGAGGAATGAACACACTTGCTCGGTCCGAGCGCCGCGAGTGCACCGACCTCGCATCATTTTCAGACAGACCTCAATCGTGGCAAATAGAGCGTAGAGTCCGTTGAAAGCTAGCCTCCAGATGGTCTTCCAGGTAGACACGAAGGTTGCGGTCGAGTGAAGCGCAATCGTTGCGGAGAACTGCCACAGATGCGAGAGAGCACATGTAGATGGCATTCCGATGGCTTGCAAGGAAGGATGCTGTTAAGTAGAGACAGAGAGGTAGAGACAGAGAGAGAGAAGTGCACGGCTGTTGGCCCGAGTGGTTGCGGCGGCTGACAGATTGACACCGATAGGTAGGGTAGATAAGACCTCATGCCTTTGTTGGAATATTCACCAGAGCTGTAGCAGGTACCGAGTCCGGGTGAAGCAGATGCCCGGTCCGCTGGAACGCGCATCCAGCATGCTCCATGCATCACATGGTGACGTCGTTGCAAGCATAGTAGAGTATTGCATTTGGCACTTGTGCCGATCAGGCTGTCTTCGTCTGGAGCCAATCGAGACTTCGGGAAGGACGACGGTCAACATGCGGTCGGACAACAGCTGCATGGTGCGCCAGACCGTACGCTACGTGAGCAAATTTCGTTTACGATGATAGCAAATAGATCGTTGGGCTTTTGATCTTGTGTCTGACGGTGATATTCACGAGAAGGACAACATCTGAGTGCAGGGTGGACACTGCGAAAGAAGGAGTGGTATACGCTATGCTTCTTCGGTCTGGCATGAATCGTAGTACAGCTCTGGCTCTGCAGAACGTGTCTGCTGTCTTCGTCTGGGTACAAGTGACTGAAGGAGATGAAAAGCTGTGCGCTGCTAACGTGTATCTGCTAGAAGCAAGGCAACACTACATGCTGACACCATATAGTCACTGATATGAGCAGTCGTTGCTGGCATGCCGGTGGCCGCTGGCACTTGAAAAGACTTTGAATGCTTCCGTCAGATTTTGCTTTCTAGTTTCGTGTGTTGCGATACATGCATGGCACGCAAATGCTTGTCAGAAGAGCTCTTCCGGCTTTCATAGCATCGAAAGTTGGTAATCACGGGAACCAATAGCGGACTTTGCAGGGACGCGATCGTTGACTTCGGAATGGCAGCTTTTGCCAGAACACAGCGTGGCAAGATACCGGCAGGTAAGCACACCGTAGCCGCTATTTTGGAATAAGTGAGTGTGAGCTGTTGTTATGTTTTAGCACAGGTATCTAAGACACAGCGCAACGGCGACTGCCTATACTGGAAGCACATTCAAGTAGCGCGTTTATATTTGCCTTCCATCGATACAATGCTCCACGGTAGTGTGCGTTGTTGTGAATCACTTGACCGGCTTTTCGTCTGTCTTGTGGCGTAGCGGGCACCATTTGCTGGAAACCAAAAGCACGAGCGAGCAATTTGGCTGAAAAATGGGTGACAATTCGACTTCTGTCCTAGCAAATTCAGTTGATGCGACCGACTTTTCTGCATCATTGGCATGTTGGCGTGTGTGATGCGATGTGCTGCACGAGTTGCTGCGTGAAAGGCATAGTAGATGTCAACGACAAGAAAAGCGCAGCATACACAATAGTGCAGCGCATCATATCGAGAACAGAAGGTGTATGCGATAGATCAGCCAAGTCAAAACCGACGCTGTTCTTCTTTTCACAGGGGTTGTGCAAAGGAAGTGAGCTGAACCGATGACCGCTGCGCTCTCGGTAATCAGTAATTTGCAGCATAGACCGCGGATACGCGAAGTTGGTATAGCTGCACGCGAGATCGTCGGATCGTGATTGGCCTTGATTACTCGCGGGCCCATCTGACGTGAAGCCGTGTACCCTTTTTCGTCTCTTGCTCGCACGCAAACACAAAACTTTGATTGTTTCTTGTAAAAGCGTTAAAACGTCGCCTCCCATTTTCATAGAAACGCATTTCGATTTCTATTGCATTCGTTGTGGAACTGCAGCGCCAAACGAGCCAAAGTGACGCGCCCACGTGCGACCAATGCCGACGACGCCAGTGTCGTGGCAGAGCTACGCGCACGTCTGTTAGGCGTCGCGTCTGCTTCAGACCAACAAGCAGCAGTGGATGACGCTGTAGCTTTTGTGACAGCAGCAGAAGAGCGCTGTGTAGCGGGGATACGAATGCTGATTTCGGACTTAAGCGAAGCGTCGAGTGAGTGCGAATTGCAACTGAAGTTGCTGGGCGCGCTGCTGGCTTGGGCCGCACAGAAAGCAGTGGAGAAGATCGATGTGATGATTGACGTGCAGTTGCAGTGTCTTCAGCTCGTCTCAGCTCGTCTAGGCGATGGTAGGGATGTGCGAAGATGGCTACATTTAGGAGATCAGGTGCTAGCTGCTTTGCGTCACAATGCAGCGCTGTTGGTGAAGCAGGATTCCCAAGATACTGGGAATGAGGCACGGGTTGATTGTGGAGAGTCGAGACGGTATATGGTCAAGATTGCGTCGATATTGATGCAGCTACGCGAGAAAGTCGCGACAGCTGACAATACTTTGCGTGATTTGAAAATCGAGACATTTGTGTGGAAGGTGAGGATAGCGCGGACTGAGAGCTGGCGGATGTGTGGCTAACCGGTCGCGGTGCTTTGTTGCGTAGAATGTAGTGAAGCTGGCAGCACTCGTCGGTCCTTTGATGACGAGCGTTGCTAAGGTTGGAGATGACGCCGGTGACGAGAATGGAGTGAAAACTTATAGTGCCGATGACATGTTAGCTACTGTCGTGGTATCGTTGGAATGGAGTGCTGGCCAGTTGGTGCGTGATTCGAATCCGACAACTAATGGGATGCTAGACATCGGTGTGATGAGATTCCTTAAGCTGTATTGGCGAGTATTCCAGCGACTGGTCGTGGCTTTTGCAGGATCCGTGGAGCACGAGTTAGAGACTTGTGTCTTGGCGATTGTCAATGTCACCGCATGTTTACTCTACGCCGCACATGACACCTCGATTCCAGAGGTTTCTGGATTTCAGCAAGAGCTGCGTGCAATGATGGATCAAGCACTCGACATTTCGGTGAAGCTGGCGGGGAATGCTACACACTGCCAAATTAGGAAGGAAATGCGCGCGTTACTTTGGCATCCTGCTGAAGAGATGGTGCGAGCGGTGAGGCAGCGCCAGCAGTTAGACAAGGTGAAGAAGGGCATTGAGAGCGCGATACGGTGGAGTCACCTTCTTCTCCTCACTGCGTATGCGGGTCTAAGTAGGGACGTTGTGATGGATAGCACTGGTGATGCTTTACAAAGTGACGACTTCTACAGAGCTGCTGAAGTTGCGCAGCTGTTTGCGCGATACCGAGACTGTGAACTGACTGACCCCAAGGTCCACTCGATCGAATTATCGGAGCTGTTCACGGATGTGCTGCTAGGACATCTTCAAAGCTTTCACAGCACAGCAGAGCTCCAGCTGACGCTTCTAAAGCAAACGCTGTATCCCGATTGGGTGCAACAAACTTTATGCTGGAATATCTGGCGGGAACTTTTGTGCTATTACTGGAACGAAGCGCTTGGTGCGCAGGCTCTCCAGGTGTTATTTGATGTTGCACAGTGGGACGACGATAGCTCCGACGGATCGTTCGTGCTGGCGAATGGAGTCGGAGACGAGGTGCTTCGCTTGATAGCTTTCGTGTATGCCGATTTGCCTACATCGCTCCAGGATGTGTGTCTGGACCAAGTAACCGCATTTATCGATATCATTAGCAGTGAAGGCCCTGGCCACCAATTTGATATGAAAGTGGTATCTCAAGCGCATTTGCTTGAGCAACTAGTTGGCGTTCGGTTCCTGGCTGTGTACAATGGACCGTTGAAGGATGAGTGGGTTGCTAAGTATCTTCCCATCTGCTTCCAATCTTGTAGCACCGTTCTCGACCTTTTGTCATCTGAAGCAAAGGTTCTACCAGACAAGCGTGGCAGTGTTCTTGGAATGTTACGCGTGCTTGACATGTGCCTCCTCGTGTTGAGAAGTGTTTTAGATGACAACAAATTGCAGGATGGTGATTTCGCGGAATTTTCGGTCGTTTTAGTCCGTATCTCTACCGACGCATTATCCCAGCTGGCAGTACAGGGCAAGCACGCTACGGTCTTACACGTGATGGGGAAAAGACTTCAGCCGTTGTCAAAACGCCTGAGCCGAACTGTGGCGTTGGAGGAGGCAGGGTTGCGATGCATTGGACGGGCTACTGAAACGTCGTTGTATATACTTACAAGCCTTGGGTCTGTGCTCAAGTCAAACTCGAAGAATCAGTGCGTCCAGACAATAAAGGACCTGCTCACGATTGTGGCAAACGCACAAGACTTGGGACACAAGGGTTTTGTAGGCATAATGGTCCATACGGCACTATTCGTGAACGCAGCGCTGTTTGACATGCAAATAGCTTGTCGTGACATGGCTGTTGTGTGGCGATTGCTGCTTGCTCTGTTCAAACAGATCTTCGATGGTATTCACATCGTCAGCCGCCATGGTACTCGAGCGCCCCTACTTCTTTCGTTGAGCCTCGGTGCCTTGTACAGGTTGTTTGCTCACTCAAACATCGTCGAAATGCCAGGTGTAACGTTGAGGTCAATAGTATCGGGGGAAGTGGAGTCGTTTCGACAGAGTGCGTTAATGCGAAAGCTTTCCCCAGAAGAGGTGGCCAAGACGTTGGAATCAGCTCAGTCCCGTATGCTGCAGTCTCTTTGGCAGAGTCGAAGTACATCATACCGTGTTTTCAGGAATCGTTTTCCTGATGAACCAGCCGAACTGTATGCGGACATTCAGCAGAGCAGCAACGATGTCTCGGTGACACCAGCAAAACGGTTTGCAGGCGACTCAGGGACAGTTCCAAAGAAGTACCACAAGATCAATCATCTCCGTTCGCTTTGTCGAGAAATGGAGTCCTCGCTCTCGTCTATGACAGATAATGAGACGGCGACGGACATCTTGTCCGACGGGGAGCTGGAAAACGCCACGACCGCGCTTCACAAGATTCTTGCCAAAACAGTCACGCTGTCATCATAGTCGGTTCAGCAGAAGCAAACAAGATGCCGTTCGATGCGACCGTTGAACCACGTGCTTTGTGAGTTGGCCAGCGTTATCTGGCAAAGCTATCATGAACTTCCAACGACAGTATCGGCTGCAGGTTTCTGTGGATTTGGGCCGTTTGTTCTCTTGACCTGCAGCTGCTGTTCCAGTATTCGTGACGCTGGAGGGTTTGTAATCTCGGCATGTTCCATTCTGTGTGCTTTGGCTCGTTTCATCCGCGGCGAACTATCTCAGTGCGCATGTTGCCAGTCGAATGGAGTCGAGAAAGGGTTGCCTGCTCTCTTGAAAAAGTAGCTGGTGGTGTGTGTCACCAGTGGATATGTACTTTACACTACTCACGTACGAATCATTTCCCGCGATCTTCTACTTGCGCTTTGCAATCGAATGCCCTGGTGCACTCGTTGCTCTACGTCGGCTGAATCGGCTGCGAGTAAGCTCCACCTGCTTTAGTGACGTCGATCATTGCGACATGACGTTGTTGGCAGACGATGTCGGGGCGAATCGATTGCTGATTGCAGAAGCGGTGCGCCTTGTTGTGCATTGGGGTAAGCTGCTAAGCTTTGCGTCCTGTTTGATTGCAGCGAGCAGCCTACTTCGTGGTGAATCTTATTGAGCGTTCCTTGACGCCGTGAGTCAGCGCCTTCCTCGTCCAGCGATGGCGTGACGATACTTTGCTCGCAACTGTAATCGGTCAACAAGCATTGCACATTTCTACGCAGCTGCTGATGGGTAGAAGTAAACGCGTAAAATGAGGTGTTTCGTGAGCAATAGCTAGCTTGGCGTATTTCTGCAGTCTACTTACTATCTGCAATCGTTGCAATGTTTCGACGACACATCCTTCGACTTGCTGCGAAAAGTAACACTGGATAGACATCCTCTCACTACTGTCGTGTTTTGCCTATATATGTCATAACAATCGATTACTGCGTTGGGTTGAGAAAAAACTCATTGTACCTTGTCCTCCAATGAGTTTTAGCCGGACCGCAGTGCAGCTAACAGGGCAGATAACACACTGCAACGTTTTTTAGACTAGCATGTCCATGTACGTCCACCAAATCCACCGCTAACTGACCGCAACATGCGCTTCATCGCTATCCTCATTGGTATCAAAAAGTCACAATCGTCGCTTCTGTGTCGTCGACTTGGCGCCTTTTGCTAAGTGTTGTGCCGGTGATCGTGAGTTCAACCAACAGACATGTGTTTTTTGCGTCGTGCGTTAGCACGTTCGCACCGTGCAATGCACCCAGTTGTCTTCCGAGACATCGGCTGTCAATTGACCTCCCCGGGCGCTAGTTGGCTTAGCAAAGCAACACACTCCTTTCGTCTTCTTTCTTTTCGCTGTTCACCGAATCGATAAAACGTCGTAATAAAGCACCTTCCAGAAACACGCACAGGGTGGCTACCGATGCCGCGTCACTTCGCACGACAAACGCCGACGATTGCTCATTAAACAACCTCTTCCCGCTTATCATTGTCATCTTCGAGATCTTTGAGATACCCATCAAGCGTCATAGCGCCCCGAATGAGCACAGGTTGCTTGTGTCCGAGAATGACCTCTTCGTCCACATACACGGTATGCACATCGTTCGTGTCAGGCAAGTCGAACATCGTTTCCATGAGCGCACGTTCGAATATAGAGCGCAGGCCTCGCGCACCCGTGTTCTTGCGCAGCGCCGATTCTGCCACAGCCTCTAGCGCACCTTCTGTCGCGTGAAACGCAACATCACTCAGCGCAAAGAGCGCTTTGTATTGCCGAACAAGACTGTTCTTCGGTTCGGTGAGAACTTGCACGAGCTCTTGCTTCGACAGACCCGTTGTGCTCACAAGCAACGGAAACCGACCAATAAACTCTGGAATCAGTCCATACGACACTAGATCCTCTGGCTCGGCTTGAGAAAGTAACTGGCCAATCTGGTCGCTGTCTTTCATCCGCATATTGGGCATCTGAGCCCCAAAGCCGATCGATGACCGCGCTGTGCGACTAGTCACCTGTTTTTCCAGACCGGCAAATGCGCCACCGCAGATAAACAAAATGTTCGTTGTGTCAATGGTAATGTACTCACCGCGAGGGTTCTTGCGACCGCCCTTTTCCGGTACGTTCACAATGCTTCCTTCCAAGAGCTTCAGCAGCGCTTGTTGGACCCCTTCACCCGACACGTCGCGTGCGATACTCACATTGTCACTCTTGCGCGTGATTTTGTCAATCTCGTCAATGTACACGATGCCGCGCTGCGTGGCTTCAAGATTGTAGTTGGCGGCTTGGTACAGCTTGAACAACACCGACTCGACGTCCTCGCCAACGTACCCAGCTTGCGTCAGACACGTTGCGTCGGCAATGACAATCGGCACTTTCGCCAATCGTGCCAGCGTCTTGGCCAGCAGCGTCTTCCCCGAGCCCGTGGGGCCCACGAGCATAATGTTTGTCTTGTCCAACTCGACGCCTTCCAGCGACTGCAACTTGTCGCGGGCCGTCGCGTCATGTCGCAATCTTGACGCGTGGGCGTGAGCCACTGCATCCGACGCAGACGAGACACTGAGCGTCGGTTGGGTCATTTCCTTTAGCTCGCTGTGATAGTCCGTGACTGTTGTTGCCGTCGGGGTAGGGTAAATCTCCTCGAGCAGCAACCGACGACCGAGCATCGACCGCCGCGCGTCGTCTGCGTCCGCTCGTTGATCCGTTGCACCAGCCGCACCAATGTGCTGCTCGTTGTGCTTACTAGAAGACGCATCTGCTTTTCTCGTTGCTCGCAGCAAATCCAAGGCCTCGAGACGCTTGTAGTGGTTGTAAACACCCACCGCCAGCGTCTTCTTCACCTTGCTCTGGCCCACCACGTACTCATTCAGTCCGTCGTAAATCTCTCGCGGTGTCAACACACGATCTTTCAGCAGCGTCGCGTCTCTCGCTGCTCGAGACGCAGCGCCATCGGTCGCTAGCTTTGCGTACTCGCCGTCGGCATTCATGTGGCCGGGCCGCGTGGGCGACAGAAAGTTGCCGCTGTACAACGGTCCACCTGCAGTCGGACCACGTGGGGTCGGCGCGCCCGGAGACAGCGACGAGCTCAAGGAGCTCAGCGCGGCAGCAGCCGCAGCATTGCGGAAGGTAGGGGTAGGGTCGGCTAGAGGTTGCACGGTGAGTGCAAAGTGCAGCTTGCAGCTCACGCACTTGACCACGTCGCCCTTTTCCACCTCCGGCAATGTTGAAGTTGAAGTTGACGTACCCAATGGCTTACCCCCTTTCGAATTCGATGACGTCAACTTGTCCGCACTGAGCGGTTCGGTCAACACGAGGGGCGCGCGGCACTGCGGACAGCAGAGTCGGTCGCCGCCTGTTGCTGCTTTCTTCAGGTGGTGTTCAGTAGTGGGGGGAACGATTGTAGTGGTGTTTCGGATGCCACTCGGTAGGCGGCAGTGCTCAGGCAGACGTCGGGCGCGGGTGGGGCTGGCACACAAGAGCGAGAACGCGCGGCACGAGGTGGTCGCTATGAGGCGCGTCTGCAGCTGTACATGGAACACGCCGGCGCGGAGGGGGGATGACAGCGAAGGCGGCAGAGCATCGTAGCCGACTAGGGGCGGGGAGACGCGGGATCTACGAAAGACTGAGGAGGCGGCGTATCGGAGCGAAGAGACCGTTTCTTTCCGAATGCGCGGAGCTTGAAGCGCCGGAAACGGAAAAATAGGGACAGTCGCCTGCGCGTAGACGCCTCGTTGATTGGCTGAAATATCAATCACCCTTATCATCGTCATGACTGGCAGCGCCAGAACAACGACGTTTTCCAATGAAAAGCAACGGGATGACAACGACGATCGAGTTTAGCGCCATTACTAATCGATAGACTTTGTGTGATGGCGGTGGCACTTTGCAGCGAGCAAGTGCATGCGTAAAGCACAGCTTCGTTAGTGTGAGGACAATCACATAGCAATAAAGCAAGGCTGAACTTTGATGGTACGGGCCTCCACTGGCTCTAGGTGTATTGCGGAAAGCTACGAACCGGAGTTTTGCAATCGAAGTCAGAATTACTACAATCGATATTGCAGGCGAGGATTCCTCGATATCATATCGCCGAGCGCGTACGAAGACATCACCAGTGAGTGAGCAACTCGTACTGTGCGATCGCGATACTGCTGCTACCACCATTTCCGCCGATAACTCGTTCGGAGGTAAAAGTTGACTACGACAAAATGGAACACCTGTGCGGGAATAAACGTAGGGCTGGATCTTGCAGCTATCTGGGCGGATTCCATTTACGTGTGGTATCCTCTTCAGATCCTCACACCACCTGGCGGTACGCTTGTTCTACAATCGCATGCACAGCAGTCAAAATTCGAATCGACCCGACAGAGACCTAGCGTGAGATCTGCAAGACTTCGTGCAGCACTCCGACCCCTGTGCGGTTGTGCAGCAGCGTACCTCATTCGACACGCATGTGGTCTTTGCTGACGCGATTACCAAGCCTCGTGAAAACTCTTGTTGACGTTGTCCAAGTCGTGGTCTCTGCAGTGTGCCGTTGTCTGGGTAGTAAGCCACTAGCTGAAAGGAACAAAGGATCGTATTTGTGCGCCTTTTAGTTGCTTGCAACGCATTCTTGCGGTAGCTGAATAGAAGGTGTATTCGATGATGAAGATCTGGTGACGGAAGCCAGGTGGCCAATGAAGCGGCAGACCAGACAGAAAGGCTAGTGAGCAAGTGTGTGATCTTCATCTGGAACTGCCGATGGAGGAAACCTCAAGCCTTTGGTATTCAAGTAACCAAACAGAGTATATGAGCTCTTCGTTGACAAAACACACCCTTCTTCGAAGAAAACACACCGCGTTCCGATGATGATTCAGTTCGACCGTCCGGACCAAGCGGCTGCCCAGATACGACGCACAGTAATGGTTTTCAAGGCATCATAGGCTTGGGCCACTGGGTGTAAATAATAGTCTGCTGATTGCTGATGAAGCGAAGCAAGTGATTACAGAAGGTTTGCGCACTACTCGACGACTGAACGTGCACCACCAATCCAATTATAAATTCACATCGAATATTCCAACAAATCGTCGCCGAGCGCGCATGAGAGCGAGCAAATATAATAGCATGCTGTTCGATGACTCGCTATGGTGAGTTGGAGCATATGGTGTCGGCGGCGTGGCACAGTTTGATAGATTGTGTCCTACGTCCGTGGGGATTGCGCATACTTCTTCAACTTTTCAGCGTTGCATTGGTCGTCCACGACGAACATCTTCGCCACAATCATGACAGCCGGAGTCGGAGCACATTGTTACATGCGAACGGCAGATGCTCAATACACTTCATTCGACTAAATCATTGCTGTCACATCGGCATGAGAGACAAGTCTCCGGGCCTCGGATCCCTACCGTGCCTTTTGAGCGAAGCCAGGACCGTATTTAAAGAGCCCTATATGAACGCCGTGGCGCGGACCAAGCTAGGACTATTTTTTTTGTACAACACGGTTCGTCTGGAGTCAGCTAATGGTAGAAAACACGTCACATTGAAGTTGAAATATGCGTCTACGAAGTGTAAGCCGAATCTGCATCCATGCGAGTGGATTTTGAGACCTCTGTCAGAGGACACCCGCTGAAGCTGCACGCGTTTCTGGAATCAGTCCAGAAACTTCGGCTCACCGTGGTTCTAGCATTTCCTGTATAAAATAATTGTACATGTCCATATCACAGACGGAGACCGAGTATTAGTTATGGAACACTTGTCGTCATCTAAAGAGTGTACAAACAGTTTCTACTTACATTCTTGGCACGGAAACCACTATTTTTCGTCGAAAGCAGCAAAATAAATCAGCTTCCATGTAGGAATGATTGCGCTGTGTGCGCAAGTTCCATTTATAAATACACAATCACTTGTTTCTCTTCTACAATCTATCCTCAGTTGATCTATTTTGACTTTATCGATCGAAACGCATCTACATTCGCCACCAAGGCAGAATACACATACGCATGCGTTCGTTCATTTTCATACAAAGGGCTAGTCCTTGAGGATTCATTCAGCAGTTTGTCCGGTTGATCTCATGGCACACTGATGCACATAGGTACGATCTGTCTTGCATGATGACCCGCGCATGCCTTGTTTGCTAATGTCGCGCCTTCTTCGACGAGTCAGCGAAGGATAGGCAGACCAGATTGTACAGCATCGCGCACAGACGACATCACAGCGACTCACTGCACCAGTTTCTCTGATTTGCACTCCCATAATCACGGTCGTCGACCGCAGTTGTTCGACTTATTCAGCGCTGATCGTTCGCTCGTGATTCGGGCGTTCAGGGACCGTCTGTCACAAAAGTAAGGATGAGCCGAGTCCGCGCCGAATGGTTCGAGTATCCCTACCCCCTCTCCTAGCCGCACGATTTTCCATTCCGCACTTGTTCTATTCACTTGACCCACTAAGTCAGTAGCAGTGCGGACAGCACCCGCGTTCAGTTCTCTTGTCGCGTATGGCGGCGCAGCTGCACGCGCCCATAGACGCCGACCAGCGGCAGGAGTTCCTCATCAACTGGAACGCTGGACCTCTCGGCGTCGTGCTGCGGCCCGATGCGGGCCACGACGCGTCTCCGGTCGTGGCCCAGCTCCTGCCGCAGCCTTCCGTGGTCAAGATGGCAGGCGTGCGGGAAGGCGACGTGCTCATCAGCGTCAACGGCACAAAGACGACGCACTTGGGCTACGAGAAGGTGGTGCGGTTGCTCTTCAAAGAGCGCTTGCCGATGATTCTGCACTTCCGCTCGCCGCGTAGCGGGCGTGGCCGCGGGCGGGCGCGTTCGAGTAGCTCGACGCGCAATCGCGCGACGTCTCGAGTGCCCATGTTGGAGGAGGAATGTTATCCGAAGGTACCCGTCGAGGACAAAGTGTCTAGCAGCTCGCGGACAAAGAAGCGGGAGAAGAAGAAGAAGAAGGAGGGAACAAAGACGAAAGGAGACGACGACGTCGACGAGGACAACGACGACGTCAGGCACAAGAGCAGAAGCACAGAGACAGGCGAGCGCCGTCGACAGCGGAAGCAGTACAGTGTCGTGTGGGAGCGAGGCTCGCTGGGCCTTTCGTTTCGCGCGTACAGCTCGAGCGTGAACGTTCCGTGCGTCGACTTTATCAGTGCAAGCCGCGGTCAGGGACGCGGCATGGACCGCATTTGCGTCAATGACGTGCTCGTTGCGATCAATGGCGAGAAGACGAAGGCGCTCGGGGTGGAGAAGGTGCTGCGATGGCTACACGTTGTGGACAAGCCCGTGGTGTTGCGGTTCTATGCGTCTTCGAACCGCGTAGTGCTGGACTCAGCACATGGATTGTATGCGGACCCGTTCGATGCACCGTACGACGAGACGTTGATGATGCAGAAGAGACGACTGGCGGTTCCTCAGCCTGAAGGGGAACCGGCCCCGCGTCCTCCGCGTCGGAATAATAGTGTGGACCACGTTGTACCTGCTCACTACAAAACAGATCGAGGCCCTTTTTGTCGCAGCGAGGACGAGTTGCAGCGGTCAAAGGGTCCACGACAGTACTTGAGGGATTATACTACGCAGTTTGAAACGCAGTCGCCATCGGAAGCCCAGGAGTCACCGAAGTACAGTCGAGCATTTGAAATTCAAGCCAAGCAGCGACGGCACTCGTATGGCTTGATAAGTGATTACGCGGGAGATCGAGAGCTTGTGTATGAAGAAAATGACAAGGTGGACATCTTTGATCGAGAGCCGCCTATGCGTGCGCGGCAGTTTGACGTGAAAAGTGATGCGCGCATGATGTCGCATCGTCACAGACAGCAGGAGGACGCAGGTCGCTTTTACGAACTCAATCAGGCACAATTGCCACCCACACGAACGCGTGCTCGTTCAAGTGCGGCCCAGCAGCAGCGTGCACTCCCAGAGAGCAAGTCGGCACGATCAAAGGTGACAGTTTCCGCTGGAGCCGCGCGCCCACGGCTAGCGTCACATGACAGTCAAGTCAGCAACTCGTCGCAGATGAGTTTTGATGAGGCCGCTGGCGTTGTCGCTCGGGCGACGGGTAAGTCCGTGAAAGAATGCAAGTTTGGGGGTGTGCCAGTGCTTGACATCAAGGAAGGAACCGTGCAGTCAAAGCTGATGTATATTTACGCCAAGGCTTGCTTGGCGATGGAGAACAAATCTGACAACCAAGATGCGTTGGGAGACCACGAACCGCTCCGCACTTCCAGACACCCGGTCAGTCGAAAGACACACCCCAATTTTTTGTCGTACACCATTTTGCAGGATGACGCTGTGGTTTCGAAGTATAAGGAGAAAAATCGTGGCACCAGCAGCAGAGCTGTGGTCAAGCAGAAAGAGAAGCACAAGGCTGAATCTACCAACGAAATGGACTGTAGCATCACGCCTGGGGTCACCGACCACAGGCCCGATAAGAGGATGTGGACTATGCAAAAGGACATTGACATTACAGTGTCGCCGGTTGCTGACCGGCCTCATTCTTCGGTAGACCCGTCTTGTTTGACAGTCATCGATGCAGCCACCTCGACACTTCCTCCGCAAGCCCATGCGACCCCCACTGATGATTTCATTTCGCTCAGTGACTTTGCGGTGCAGGATGGAAGAGTGGTTGAACGCCGCCCTACATTGGGGTTTAGTAGCATTGCAGATACTCCAGTGCCATCAGCGGTGGGTGGTGATGCCGAAAAGAGTGAGGGACAGCAAGAGGAGCTTTCAGCGGTTGACGAGACGGATGTTAAGTGTATAGCAAGGATCAACGCTGAATCTATTGAGGGATGTGCGACGGTCGAGTCGAAGTTGACAAAGCCACCACACGACGCTTCTGATGATGGCCACCAACAAAAAGACCGAGTTGCGGTCGATCAACGGATGGAGTCGCATGAAATGATGACTGACGTGCCTGGAGGAGAGCAGAATGGTACTAACGTGCACGAGTATACTGACGAGATGCAAAAAGGTGCGGCGCGCGAGCACAAAAATGGGCACGAAGATGACGATTTTGCCAGCATCGGCGGTAGTAACGAACGAGGTTTGGCTGCAGGTGTGGCGTCTCTCGACGGTCTACTTGACTTTTCACTCAATGACGGCAGCCACGATAACGAGGAGTGTGTCTACGCTGATGCCGGTTACGGAGTAAGCGAGAGAACTGGTGCGGGTGAAATAGAGCCCGCAAGCACGTCGTTGATTACAAAGCTAGGATTTGATCATGCACGGAAGGTTAGCAAAACGAATGACAACGGAGATGATGAAGCCTTCGATGAGCGTGGAAAGCACAACGAGAACGGAGAGTACGAGGAGAACGATGTAGACGCCGGCGTTGAGGCACTGTCCGATCCGCTAGTGAGCACACTCTTCCACAACCACCCGGATGTTTGTGAGGTCATTAAGGACAAGCCTGCTTGTGCTGTGCTTGTGAAGAAAAGCATGATCGACGAGATTCAGGAGATACTTCAGAGTCTACAGATGGAGGTGCACTTTGAGCGTCACTCAACTACAGCATTTGGTTCAACGGCAAGTCCGTCGCGCAGTCTGCCACATAGCTGCGATACTGATGGTCAGCATTGCTACCGGTGCGGAACCACCTGTGAGCTAGTGGAGCTGGATATCGCACGAGGACAGCGTGAGCTCTACTGTCCAGAATGCTGTGAGATGTTTTTCTTCAGTGAGGATTGCCAGTCACCCGTGGCAAGAAGTAGCAAGGTGCTGCAGGGCGCAGATCGATTGACTGCTGATACGGATGCACCTGCTGAGGTAGTTCGATTTGATGACAGCTCCGTCACCAGCGGAGACATAGTTAACCCATGGCGGTACAACTTGCAACGTAGCGACACCTCGTCGTCTACTCGGGGCTCAGACACGCCGAGTATGACAAAACCGGTGGACGAAGTGTGGCTATGAGCAATTATGCATTACGACTTTGAGGCGTGCTTCAAATAGCTCGTCAAGTCTGGTTGTAAGTAATTTTGTAAAGTATGTTTGGGGGTGTCGAACAGTGGCTTGCTGGCGTGGAGAGCCGTACAAGTTGCGTCACGTGCTTGCTAATGATAAGCTTTTGTGGCGGTGTTCCCAGGTCGTGCCAAAACGCCTATTTAAGGAAAGGTGCAATGACAGGATGACCTATTCTTGAAATGCAAGTAATTATTTTGGGTGATTGTGCACGAATGCAGCAGCTTTGCGTGTTTACGTTCGAATTCTCTTAGGCGCTTTGCATGGCATTTCTGCAATATCGTGTGTGGATACTCAAGTCTTCATTCAAAATGCACACACGGCGATGTCGCACTGCTTCGTGTTCGTGGTTCTTGGACGTCCTTGCTCCAGCGGTACACAACTGTACAACAGGCGCAGCTGACCCGTCACTTTCTTGGAAATATATGGCAGCTATGCCGGTTGCAAGCACGTCTCCAGCACAAACGAATTTTTGATCACTCCGCGGTCAGGTGGTAGTAGGATCGCAGGCCTTTGCCAGTAAAAAAGTGCCGCTGGAATGTCGTTTGCATCGTTTTCTCGATGACTCGAGTCAGTCGGCGATCATTTCGTCGACAAAGTTTGTTAAAAACACAATGTTGATTCGTCTAGCCGCCTCTTGGTGATACGAAAATAGCTGACATTGCCAGCGCGATGCCGCGGACTGTCCTCACTCACACGGAGCAAACTCGTTTGCAGTGTGGTTTCCCCTGATCCAGAAAGACCCGAATAGGCCGAAGATGTGCTTGCTCTTTTGAGTTGTCCTCTTTGTCTGAGTTCGGTGGTCTATGTCGACGACAAACCCATGGACAGCTGTAGCTTGATGATGTTATACTGTGGTAACGTGAAGTCGGTTGAGAATAGTGGCATCAGTTGGACGGTCCTTTGGACAGTAAAGACGAAGGCTTTTGTTACGTCTGCGCCACAAGGCGAGACTTAGTCCTGGTCGCCATCTTGCCCGACAAACAGTAACCAAAGCTGCGAAGACGTGTATGAGCTGACCAGCCAATGCAGTGCAGATCTGGACGAGCATGGACAGGAGCAGAATGACGACACGGCTTCAGGCGTTTCGCCTTGTACGCCTTGCCACCAGCCGACCGAATTATGAGTGGGATGATTGTGTCGCAGATCAAGTGCTATGGTTCAAGCAAGGACGACGCATCTACGTAGCTAGTGTGCCTGATTGCAACTTGTGTGACGAGCCCGCGCGAGTGATAGGTTTTTGCGTCCTGTAGCTTCAACCCACTCGATTCTTCCCACCCAAGCTACTCTGACTTCGTCTCTGCGGACGGTCGGCTGTGATTGTGCCATAGCCGCCATTCTTGCGACCGTTGTTGTCACTCAGTTCCACGGCAAAACTTGGGTCTTTCGGTCAGTTTCCTTGACGTGCGGTCAGGTGCGTGTGTAGCACAAGCGAAGCTATGATTACCGAGAGATAAGTTGTGGTGTGACAGTCAAGTGGACTGAGTCAATCGTGGTTTGCCATGGGCTGTCTAGGTATGTCCTATCGTACGACGGACGTAGGACGGTAATTGCCGAAAACTGAATGGTGTAACGGTCGGCACAAGTATTGATTGGTCGGCGTTGCAGTGGTTGACGAAAACTCGACTGGATTGTGCGTGAAAGGAGAAATGCTGAAAGCGCTTAGCACGATCACTATTGAAGTCAAGCGGATGAAGGTGCCGTAACCCGGTAGATAAGAAGAGTATACCATGGGCCTTATTCATATGGTTACGCATCTGACAATGTTGTGTCTGCGCCGAAGCCTCGATCGGATGATGATGGTGAGAGGTACATTCGCGATCGCGGAAGCGGCAGCATACCACGTACAGCACCATTGATCGTTGGTGAAGATTGAGCCAGTGTGTTGCCTTCGCCGCATGACAAGACATTGGAACAGGATTACGCTATCCAGAGCGGCGGTCCTGACTGCTATACAATCTGATGGCTGCTTTCGATAAAGAGAAGCTTGATGGTGTGGCGTTGGTATATTCTACTGTAGCGCAGATCGATGGAGGTAGTAAGCAGCTGGGAGGCTACCTGGCTTGGATTTGTGTTGCAATCGCTATAGCCGACAAGCGGCGATTTATAGGTGGATGGACAGTGACTGTGCAATCCTTGTTCCGCTTGTATACCGGCACTTAATGTGACGAGTGTATGCAGCGTACCTCACAGCCTGGTACCAGCTCGATGATAAGTCGAATTCTACGGAATCTTCCGGAAGTTCGATCGTTCTATCTTACCTATTTTTATTCACTGCCCGCATGCTCGTTTTGAGACACAAAGATGTTTCGAGTATCAAGATCATGTTTTACGCTTCTTGATACCGCATCAGTTGGTCATGCCCAAGGAATGAGCATCGTAACTCTTGGTGACTTGGGTTCCGCTACATGTTTCTTGCCTGCGTTGCGGCGCACAGTGCAAGATCATGGCATGTGCTATGTGAGCTTGCTGTTCGTAATGGTCGCCGTTTTTGTCGACGATACCGATCGTAAGAGGAGCCAACAAGTAGAAGGTTCTGGTTGAGACACACTGTCAAATGCTATCTAACTGTACCTGTCCTGATTGCATGACAATGTAATCAATTTGTGGCATTTGAGATGATGTGCGCAACCTGCACAGCCAACGATACGTGGTCAAGCAAGTGTACGTGGTACTTGTAAACAAAGTAACCGCAACAAAGCCCTGCACCGACACCGGAGCTGCCTATTATAAGCGACCAAGGGTATGTAAGGTGTAGAGTACGGTGCGTCACTACGCTATGTCGGAACGGATGACACGTCGTTTCCTACACTGTTTTGCATACAGATGACACGTCGTTTCCTACACTGTTTCGCATACAGATACACGCGCTACACACGCACTTTGCCGTGACATGTATGGCTTGACGCCTGTGCCTGTGAAAGTAAGCACAAAAAACAAAGGCTTTGATGTGCAAAAATGTATGTTGTCTGTCTATTCAGAGGATGTAACCGAACATGTTTTTCCTACAAAGACCCTGTCTGCGTATGTCCGCGGTGTCCCATCCACCATTTCTTCGCCATCATTCCAAGACAAGTTCTTCGACACTACAACCTCCTTATCAGCGCAGTCCAAAAGCGTTTCCAGCAGTGTGTAAGTAGCAGCATCATGTTTCTGCTGATTCTACTGCTTAATTTAATCTTTCATCGCGTCAAGGTGTCGATTCGCAAGAAACGTTATGTCTTGTTCCATATTAAGGAGCTTGTAGACTTGCTGAGGCGTTTTACCATCTTATAACCACTTGTCGCCATTGTCCCTGTACTGCTTCACCTTTTTCTTATACTTTTATGGCAGATCAGAAAAATCCACGATTCGAGTGTTGTCTGTGAATCTGCTGGATTTGATGGGAGTTTAACCATCCTTCGAAACGCTGCACTGCCATGCATACCATGATCGACTACTGGTTGGGTATGTTCATTGAACTTCTGTCGATCTGAAGGCGTCATTCGATAGGTGGCATCGGTGTTGACCCAGCTCTTTGGTGTGAAGTGTGGCAAACTGTTGCCTACGAGAGGTGTGACCTTATCGAAAAATTTAGTCGTCGTCTCCTCGGCAATAGTGGTGTTACCTGTCTTCGGCAGCCCGTACACAGGGACGCCGTTGTGATCGTCGACACGCAGGCGATCACCGGATGAGACTCCGCCTTCCGTCGTGTTGGCGCCTGGCGCACCCGAGAAACTCGTGATACTCGTAATACTCACCGAAATCGCAGCGAACGCCAGGAGATCGACAGCGTACATCTTCATTGTCACGCAGCGTCGTTGGCCTTCCTGGGGCGAGAGGGCAAGTTTTGCAATGGCCAAAAGAACCGCAAGCAAAGCCCGGCAGAACACGAACTAGAGCAGAGTCCTAATTTACTGATTCTGGGCAGTTGTATCTTCTGTTTCACTGTATAATTGGAGTGCCGTTCCCCAGAGTAAGCGATTTTGCAGCTCCTTTTCACGTGACTGGACAAAAAGAATCGCGAGAAACGCGATGTACCGTAAAACATCGCTACATGAGTACTGCTGGGATGCCACTTCTAAGTTAGAAAGGTTATCGTTTTGGACGTATGTAGCACCTCCTACCATTCATATTGGACGCGTCAGATACCCCAACCCGATGACATCCGTAACCTGCTAGGCTATCTTGCTGGGCGGATTGCTTCGTACGTTCCGGACATGAATGACATCACCACCTCCCACTTTTCAAAACTCGTCACGAGGACGAGTAAGATGACAGCCAAGGACGGCCAAAGATCACTGACGCAAATGCTCAGAATTCAGTCGAGTTGCTTGGATGATTCTGGCTGCAACAGGCTAGCAATGCGCAGGATTTCATCAAGTCACTACAGCAAATGCAGAAAAAGGTGGGGGCGGCCTGCAAAAATTAAATGGGTGCAGGCAGTCTCATGAAAACTTCTTCAGACGTGTTTGGGTAGTGCTCCACATCCTTTTACAGAATCTCAACTTGTGTTTGATCTAAGCTATAGAAATTTACAACCGGTACCTCGAATGGTATTTGATCATCAAATAGAGAGTTATGAGCGACTGTGTGTGCCCAACCTTGGAACGTCGGCTGTCTGTTATTTTGTAAAAATGCGTTCTTTTGTCCATATTAGTTTAGACAGGATCGACTGTATTCACATACAGCGCGGTCAAATTGGTGCTACACGAGTCTTTTCGAAAAAGACGGTACTTTTTTCATGATGTGTTTCTTTATTTTTTCGCTACGGTATACAAAGATCGGATCAGGTACGTGCTTTGTTAGGGAAGCTTCTGAAGTTTGCGTTTAGCAAAATCCTTTTTGTACGCATTTTCAACCGATGTTCATCGCAAGCGTTTTTTCTACTACGCCCCAATGTCCACCACGCATCCTCATAGCATGCGCTACATACACGCTTCAATTTGTTGACATTTTTTTATCGAACTCGAATCATCTCTGCAAATGCATGTTTCAACTACAACCTCTACGGATGCTGATCTGGATACGTCGCGTCGCTTTGCTGATGCTCCGGATCCCGTAGCGGAGCTACCACAGCTTTCTGCTAGAGTAGCGCTTCAACTCGAAAAGCCGCCTCGTTCGTAGAACGAACAACGAGTCAACGAGTCAACAAGATCAAAGAATACAAGTCAAGTAGCCGACTAGTTCTTAGGGCAACGACTCAACAAATTTACTAGCTCACAGAGCCTCTATCTAGTCCTGGTTCGAGCGACTTCACGATCGGAGAGTCTGCAGCACCAAGTGCTCGATGTATGGCTTAACAAGGCTCGTAAACTCGAAACGACCTAAGACGCCTCAGCAAGACATGCGTCATATAGTGATCAAAATGTGAGCTGATGTATTTCATTTTTGCGCGGGGATAAAAACTCGTCGAAGTACTTAAAGGTAATGCTTACCCTCTACTTGTGCAAAACCCGACACGTATTGCTTAGGTGGCCAAAACGCTTCCACTTCCGTACTTGGTACTACCTGATTTCATTGGGTGGTTTACCACAGATCGTCCCACCTGGCGCTCGCCTTTCCTTGTCTCAGCTGTCGAGTTGTCAACGTAATGGCCAGTCAGGTGAAGTCGGACCTTACTCGTAACAGATCGTGCGGTTGAACCTCAACACCCGTCAAGACTGGTAAACAAACCTGACGGAACCGACATTTGTGAACTGATACGCACAAACGATGTTCGGAACAGTACGACGCGCTTTACGCTGGTGTAAAGCGGTGAGCCCAACACATGATAGGAACCTTTTCGTAGACGGCAAGAAGCTCTGTACTGTCGTAGCGGACAATACTACGGGAAATCACCTTCAATCGTAAGCTCACCAGCAGATAACGATACTCTGTTGTGGAGTGACACAAGAACTGACACAAGCGTCTAGCTCATTTGTCCAGTCGAAACGCGCGCAAAGCATAATGAGCAATTTGTCGAAGTATACTATCGGATTTATGTATTGTGCGCAACAACGGTTTGATGTGGTTTCTTCCTGCTGCCTCGGGTAAGCAACCCGCTCGATCTGACTGGTGTCGGTTCAAATTCTCCTTCGATCGAACTAAAGTCGTTCAAAGTTATGCGCTACACACTAGCCTCATTGGAACCAAGTTGGGAACCCTAGTACCAGCGAGCAGGGCCTCTCGAAGAAGCATGACCCCCAACAAGGAACAGTTGGAACTGTCTGGTCCGGATGGCACCCAGTGAATGCGGCAGAAACGCCCGTCGCGTGGTACGATAGCCACGGCCGGTAAGGGATGTGTAGGCCCGAGCCGAAGAGGACAGTAACAGGTCGGCAGAATGCTAAATGCACCAGCTGGACCTAAAATATATGGTTTCGAGCAGTTCGTATTACAAGTCATTCACTGTATGAAATATCGTTCTCTTTTTCGATTCAACAAAACGGCTCTTGTTGGTTCAGTTGTTGAGCGCTTCTTCCTGCACTCATGTCGAGACGAGCCTTCATTGCAACGCATTCGCACATGTGAAAATCGCCATGTAATGCCATACTGCGACGGTCTGCATAAATCGTCACGGTGTATACGATTGACACTGAAAAGCCCCATTTGGTGGCGCCCTTTCTTCTAGATTTGTCCTTACCACCATCAGCCAAGTCAAAGGAACATCGTTGCGTCATCGACGAAGAACGAGCCTTGATCGAGAAGTCGCTTACAGTCAAATCGGTGCTGGATGTTTCCGGGGAACTCGTGGTGCATGTCAGAATCCCTACAAAGCCAGGAGTAGATGTAAAGAACGTGCACGTTCAAGCGGTATTGCGCTGCATTTTGCGCTCAGACATGTCAAGTTCATCTTGACGCGTCTAGACTTGCAGATCCGTCTGGAGAATTTGGCTTGCATCAGACCTTGTAGAGCGCACATTTCGCTGAGGCAAGAAGCCAGGGAAACCTGCTGCCCAACCAAAATGCTGACCAGAATATAGGAACAAAGTATCGACACTTTGTTATGAATTAGCGTCGACGCTAAACAGGAGTCGGCTTTTGTAGGTGAGGCAGTCCACACAATGTGAGAGCTCGTTTGTTGTTTCTTTCGGGCACCCAATTGATGCGAACCTTTAGTACAAGACGGTCAGAGAAAACTGATTCAGTACCTCTAACGGGAGCTTTATTGACATCGCTGTCCATAGCCAATCTATCGAGCCATGAACTGCTTTACGTACTTCGAAGCTGCACAACTACACACAAACAGAATTGGGTAAAGACTTGGCTGAGAAAAACAGACAGGTCGCACAAACATGGCAATCTTCCAGCACGGCAGCAGCAATCGAGTGGTACTGTGTGCTCGCGCGAGATATCACTCGGCAGTCAGCAGCGCACCGCAGATGGACTGAGCTTCTCGGAGCTTGCCCGTGAAGCGCAGAAGCTCGGTCCAAAATGAGCGCTGTCATATGCTGCTCGCCCAGTCGTCGACGATATTTTACATTCCCATTTTCTTGCTCGATTCCTCGTCTATCCATGCTTACACGCCTTGTGGTGGTACATGGTGTAAATCGCAACTGATGAGTCCTTGCCTAATTCTTGGCCTTTGCGAGACGCGAGGCGGAGCTAGATCCAGAGCGCGGAAGCCATATCTTTATCGAGCAATCTGCTGACGCAGAAGCCAGAATAGGCTCGGTGGGGTGAAAATCCACGCAGTACACGCGGTCAGAGTGGCCATCGATCTTCTGCACTACAGTTTGCGCGTGTTTACCCGAACCGCTGGCGTCGATAGCGTGCTTTGACGGTGTCACATCGTGTAGATATATATGATGGTCGGCACTTCCAGTGGCAAGTAGCAGCCTTTCATCCGAAGAGCTCAGAGATCCACGCTCTTCGCTCGGGTCTACAAAATCCTCTGCGTCACTATCCGCGAATTTGTGCCGCAAGCTAGTGCCCAACGTGCCACCCAAGCTACCTTCAAGTCTCCCTCGAGGCGGCAGCGCCAGCTTGTACTTGTAGCCATCTCCACGGAAGAACGAGCTCTTGATAGGCCAGTTTTTGTTCTTATGACCCGACACTGAGCGCACTAGCTGTAGCTGGTCATCACGAACGTCGTTGCCTCCAGCAGCCCCGCGTCTCGAACCGCGAGAGCTAATAAGCTTAGAGCGTCGATCGTACACACGCAAGACATTGTCATAGCTGTTGACGCCAAGGAATCGCCCATCGTCCCCACCGTCACTGGCTGGCGATGCGTGAATGTGCGAAATGGCGTGTTTGGCTGGGTCATTCAGCACCGACAACTCTTCCAGACACGTATCCATCCGGACGTCCCAGAACTTCAACATACCCTAGAGGTCATACAGCGTAACAGCAACAACAACACCAACAACGTACACCACACGCTTAGCACATTCAGCATGCTACGTGCGTAACCCCCAAGAAGACATCAGCCAAACCTTGCTGTCGCCCGTTGTGATGGTAAGGCCGTCATGCGAAACGTGCACTGCGTTCACCATGGCGTCGTTCGACCACGTGCGATAGACGTCGGAGCGTGCGTCTGCCATGTGCAGACAGCACTTGCTGGTTCCCAAGAAGAACTGGTTGTTGTCTTGTTTTTGCACACAACACATCAAGATACGCGTCACACGTGCCATTAGTCCCATCTTTGTCCCTCCCATCCATAACATAGACCAACGCAGTGCGTCGCTTCTTCGTCGTGTGCTCACACAGTACCAGCCATATTGAACGCCACACACTGGACGAGACCTTCCACCTCGTGGCTCGTGAGCAGCTGGTTCTTCTCCACGTCCCAGAGCTTCACCGAGTGGTCGTAACTAGCCGACACGAGCGTCGCGCTGTCCTCTGCCCAGCTCACGTCAATCACGAGCTGCGTGTGGCTCGAAAGCGCCGCCAGCTGCGACTGATTGAACTTGGTCGTCACGTCCCAGAGCATCACTTTGCAGTCGAACCCGCCGGACGCCAAGAGCCGCCCGCAAGGCGAGAACTTGGCCGTGTACACCGCTCCTGCGTGGGCCCGCAGCGTCGACTTGTGCACTAGCACACGAGCATCTCCGTCCGAGTCCGTGTCGTACAGCTCTCCTTTTGCACCCAAAAGCGGCCCTCCAGAGCTGCCGTGCGTCCGACGGAACGACGACGACTCTGCTGTGGCCGGAGAAGCTGGAGCTGCTAGGAGATTCGCCAGGGCAAAGGGCTCTGCGGCCGCAGCGCGGGTCAAGGAAGACGGCGCGTGCACCGAGTCGAGTCTAGGAATGGAGCAAGAGCTTTGGTCAGTTGCGTTTTAGTTGTGCATCTACGGGTGCAAAGGACCTCGCAAGGGGTAGAAAGCTGCTGCTATGTAAATAGAGTGGGTGCCGTACTTGAGGGTGAGCTCGTACACCGAGCGCTTGAGGTCGTGGTTCTCCTTGTCCAGCTTCTCCACGTTCGTCCGGAGCAGTTTGTTCTCCTTTGCCAGCGACTGGAAACGCACGGGAATCGTACACACAAACAAACACACGCGTATACGTTATCGATACACGTAACGAGCATCAAGAGACGAAGACAGAGACAGACAGAGCAGTTGAACGGGAAGGCACAGTCGAGATGGACGACGAACCTCATACTGCGTGCGCAGGTGCGTCTCAGACGCCATGCAGAATTTTGGTTCTGGCGAAAGACCCTGCAAAATTGATCACGCGTTCCAGTATGTCATTTGACAAGATCTCTGCAACATCATATGCACCAGCTACGACAGGATCTCTCTGCCGACCGACCTGTTTCGCGGGTCTGCCTGCCCCTCTTTTGTCGATCGATCGATTGATTCATGTAAACCACACGAGCTGCACACACCGACACGAAGAGAGGGCGAGAACGAGTCGGGAGCGCATGACGGAGACCAAGACGACGCTGGTCGTGGGCGTGCTGGCGCTACAAGGCGCGTTCGCCGAGCACATGGCGATGCTCGAGCGTCTGAGTGGCACGCTCGATCACGGGGGGTGACAGTCACGGCCGTGGCCATCCGCCTGCCCGAGCAGCTCGAGAACGTGGACGCCCTCGTGTTGCCTGGTGGCGAGAGCACGACGATTGGCAAAGTGGCTGTGCGCTGGGGCCTCGTGGAGCCACTGAAGAAGTGGGTGGCCGACGGTCGCCCCATTTGGGGCACGTGCGCTGGCATGATCATGCTCAGCCAGCACGCCAAGCACACGGAAGAGGGCGGCCAGACGCTGATCGGCGGGCTCGACGTCCAAGTGTCGCGCAACTTTTTCGGTGCGCAAGTCCATAGCTTTGAGATGCTCGTGGACGGCCCACCGGGCTTTAACGACCAGCCCTACAATGCTGTGTTTATCCGTGCACCTGCGATCATTTCGGTGGGGGAAGAGATTGAGGTGCTCTCTCGAGTCGCTGGCGCGACGCCCGCAGACGGCTCGGACCCGAAAGACGTGATCGTTGCCGCGCGCAAGGACAATATCCTGGTGACCGCCTTTCACCCGGAGATCACGACCGATACGCGCTGGCATCAGTACTTTATTGAGACGATTGTCTTGCCTCGAGTGTAGATAGAGAGAGAACGAGAGGATGTCTGCATGATGATGACATCTGTCGACGACGGACCACGGCTGAGGAAGGTCTTGTTTTCGGAACAACGTTGGAAAGCGTTCGTTGATAGGCGTTGCTATTGTTCTTCGTGGTATTTGTCTATCAAAGGGGGTGGGCAGTCAATGAGCTACCAACACTGCTGCTACTGCTGCTTGCCGTCAAGTGTCCGTTGCAGCTTGCCAACTACGAAGCAAGAACACGGATCAGCACGAGACGAGTGTCACAGCGTCCTTCGCTCTTCTATGAGACCTCAACGCACAAGACGAAGCCGCACGGAGTCGAAAAGAGGATCGACACGCCTCCGCGAATCGCACGGACGAGCGCATCCAGCGCTGCCTAGCCCTGGGCCGCATCTAGTGCGATACTTGAGTAATACTTGACGTCCATGTCGGGATCGTTCACTAACTCCGTCAGGCAGGGTCTAGAAATTGCACGTACAACACAACGCAGTCAAGTTCTGTACAAATGCCAAAGACCCGCAGACAGAGCAGATCGCTGTTGCTGAACGTACCGGACTTGTGCCGCAACCACAGATGCATCAGCGAGTTTGCACAGCTGCTCTAAGCTCATGGAAGCCACGAATCTAACATTAGGGATCTTGTCGTGGGCGCCACGAATGGCCAGTGTTGTCATGAGATTCAACAAGTCGTCCGACACCTTCTCCACGGCCAACTGCTTCAGCGCGTGGAGCACATTGACGCGCTCCTGGTAGATAACAGACTTCTCAAAGATCTGGATCAGGCGAGGCATTACGTTCTGAAGGATGCTGTCGCTGCCCAGAGACTCCAGTAGCTGCGGTAGGATCTTCGTTGCACTCAAGCGAACCTCGCCAACCATATCGGTGAATGCGCTGACATAGGTCTCCAGCAAGTGCTCCTGGAAATACTGGGCGCCCAGACTGCCGGCGAGGGCAGGAATCGATAGCACCACTGCCTCACGCACACGCCACTGCAGGTCGCGTGCCAAGTCCGCAATAGCTGGCAGAAGGACCGACTCGAACGAGGACATCCATTGGGCAAGAAGCTCCATCCGCTTCAGAATGTTTAATCGCACGTCCACAATCTCATCACGCAGGAAGAGAAGCAGCAAAGGGGCCAGTGTCGACTTGGACGCGGCTTCGCCAAGCTTGGGCGCAAGCTCCATGCACGCAACGGAAACAGCCGCTGCGGTTCGAGAAACGCGTCAACAGCAAAACAGAGTTAGCATTGCGTCACGTGACAGTCTGAATGGAACAAAGCAAAGATAGCACGTACTGCGGACATTAGGCGCTGTGTCCTGCGACAGTGCCGATAGCAGTGGAAGAATCTCACTCATGAACAACTCGTTCTTGACAATAGAGATGTAGCCCGACAAGTTCTTTGCAGCGGCAGCGCGCACTTCAGCTTCCGCGTCCTACACATGACGACAAGAACGACAACATCAGCAGCGCACATGACATGTAACACAACTCTCTCTCCCTACGATTCGCATTGCATCCAAACCTGAAGGAGATTGGTAAAGCAACCGAGCAACTCGGACTCTGTGATTTGCGATCCCATAGCGCGTGAAAGCGGGAAAAAGTCTTTGGCGATGCTGAACCGCACGCGCCACGAGCGGTCCTCCACCGACGAACGCACGATGGGAAGCACGTGCATCATGTTGTCATTCTCCGACAACAGCTCAGCAATCGCCGTCGAGTTCTCAATAGCCAGCAAACGCACACTGTCCTGGTCGTCCGCCGTAAGTGCTCGGAAAAGCGGCAGAATGATGCCTGCAATGTGCTCTTTCTCCATCGCCGCAGCAAACTTGCCAATGTTGGCAGCAGCAGCGCGGCGCACCATCGGCGTGTCATCGTTGCCCATCGTCTGATAAAAGCTGCACGCTCACATCCACCAATCAGTCTGTTGCATGTTCGGTAGCGAAAACACACACACCACACGCCGACTACGTACTCGCGTAGCTCCTTTTTGCGTCCAGCGTCGGCCAACTTGCTGTAGATCGACGCAAAGAGTGCGCACACGGACACGCGCGACGTAAACCAGTCTCCTTCAGCCAGACGCTTGGCCAGTGGCACCATCACGTCGTCCACGTTAGGCACCACTGCCACCACCTTCTGCAACGAGTCGACAGCACGGTCTCGCACCACCGTCTCCTCGACTCCAGCCAGGACTTCGAGCGGCTCCACTAGAATAGAGGCGTGTTCTGCACCACCGACGAGGTCCACGAAACCGCCGAGTTCTTCGGCAAGCGCCACAACCACTTCGTCTTCGTCCTCTGTGGCTTCTGCTGCAGCACACGACCCACACGTTCGCGGCCATTGGTTCCATAGTCCCACGATCAATCGACAGAACGAGAGAGAGAGAGTCACGTAGAACAAACAGCTGCTGCTGCTGCTACTTACCACGAAGAAACGGCAAGAGATCCGAGCGGGTGCGCTCGGGACCCAGCGCTTGTGCTACAGTGCGCAGACGTCGCATGGCTTTGATCCGCGTCTCGACTTCGTCGCTCTTGAGCTCTTCGGTCAGCAGCGTGAGGGGGGTACACTTCGTCCTCTGCAAACACATACAACCAACCGATATAAAGTTATACAGAGACCGAGCGAGCGACACAGAGAGAGAGAGAGAGCGCGCGCGCGCGATAGGGAGAACGAGTGTGAGTGCGGTCCATCCTGCACGACGCAAGTAGAGGTCTGCTGGACGGCTAAGCGCGTCGGACGCACCCATTGTGGCGAGAGGAACGAGGGGGGAGCGCGGTATGGGTCGGTCGGGAGTGGGCGTATATGCAGTCTGGCTCTGCTTGTTCTTTGCCTCACGTTGTGTGGTGCACGTGAGATTAGGCACTCGAGCAGGACGAGGCAGTGGCCAGTGGCTACATTCATATATCTGGTTGTGTGTATGTGTGTGTATGTCGCTGCGATACCACGGGGACGGATGATTATCGACCAATCACAGGAACCGTTTAACGACCACGAAGCCGTGCAAGCGGTCCCCATCCGGCGATGGCGGCGATGTGCGTCGAGTGCGAAGATACAGTGGCCGCTGTCTGCTGCGAGGACTGCGAAGACGTGTACTGCCCGCTGTGCTTCAAGGCGCAGCATCACGCCGGCTCGCGCTTGAACCACCGGACGACAGACGTACTCGGAAGCGCGAGCAGCAGCAGTAGCATCGCAGTGAGTCCTATATCACATCGTGAAGAACCTGCTGAGCCTCTTGTGGCGCATATACCGCTGCCAGCAGACACACGGGCTATTGAACCACCAGCAGAAGCGGTAGTGGCGGTATCTCCAACGGCCCTCAGTTTGACCCACGAAGAAGCGTCTGAAGCAGACGATTCCGAGGACGAGTTGATGGCGCGTGAGATCGAAGCGGTTCCGTCGGCACTGATGAAGGAAGCGGCGTACATTCCGTTGCGACTTAGTGAAGACGAGCGGGCGCTGTTCAATCTGCTGGATGCAGCGCTGAACGTGAGCGAGTACACGGACGCAGTCGACGTGCTGTCGTCCTGCTCGCCACTCAAGCGCATGCTCCGTGAACTCAATGAGACATTTGGTGTTCTATCGGGGCTCTTGATTGCCAACGATTTTCGCCAAGGTCGTCGGCTTGTGCAGGAGAAGCAGTTCAAGGACAATGAGGACTTTTTCGGTCGCGTGTTTGAGATTGGCCGTCGATACAAAGTGATGAACCCCGAACGCATGCGCAATAACTACGGCAAGATGATCTACATGCTGCAGGATGCCAATGTTCGTGAGATTCGCAAGCATCTCGGCTTCTCGTGCGTGGCACCGATCAAGACGGTCGCAACGTTGCTGGAGGAACGCCAAGCTCTTGACATGCTGCGGGATACGCGGTGTGCAGTGGCGACGTCTGTCGCTGCTGCTACGACCGCTGACTTGCTTGCAAGTCCGCAAAACTTGCAGCGTTTTTTGCGTGATAAGCAGCAGGCGATCGACGAGCTGGTGCGTGATTACTCGTCGGCGTCGTTATCGGAAGAGGAGATTTGTCTGTGTCTGGCATCGATTGCGGATAGTCAGAGCTATCTAGCATCGAATCGTGCACCAATCACGCGAATGATTGGATACTTGGAGCAATATTTTAGACCAGAGAAGCCTGAGTACGGTTTTAGTCTTGAGATCAAAGCCGGTAGAAATGGCGCGCGACTCAGTCACAGCCACGCGAGTCAGTACGAGTACGTGTTGCAATCGCTACTGCTTTGGAAGAACATCACCACCTCCATGCTGCGTCTGTGGTGGGCAGTGGAGGACGATCTATTGGGTGGAAGCATGTATCGACTCCGTGACACTGGCCAGGGTCTCAACCGCATGCAGCATGCACCCGAGACGTCTCGCTTGGTACACTCGATCTTGCACCAGACGCAAAAGATGCGTCCTCGGTGGGTAGGCTCTTCGATGGTGCATCTCGGCGACCACAATGTGCCGAATGCGCTCATGTTTATTGACAAGTATACGCAGATATCTCGCATCCTGAGTCCGATCGTGAACACTGTGCATGAGATTCCAGTGCTGGCAATACAGCCTAATACGCGCGCGTACATTGAGGACAGCTTTGGCGGCGCAGAGACGCTCCAGAAGCGTATTTTGTGTGACTTTTTCAAGCACGGGTTTGACGGCAGTGGTGCGGACAATTTCTTCGATGCCGGCTCATGCATCGATGGCCGCTTGACTAGCGCTTGGAATTGGTGCTCTCGGATCGAGAAGAAGTCGTTCTTTTACGTGTTCCTCATGGCAGGATTTGTCGGGTTCGATGGACACTTTGAGAAGTAAACGGCGACGAGACTGCATGAGATCGAAAAAAACACCGATTGGACGTCACTCGCTGCTGTGGTCTCGGCAAGCGCTTGTTGGACGAATGAGGTGCACCGTGACAGCCTCACGTAGCCGGGTGAGTAGTTTGCTCGACGTCAGCTTATCAGCCTTTTGTGCAGGCTCCGCGAGGTCATTCATGCCAAGTCAGCGAGTCGAGTTCAGGCGTTTGCTAACCTTGATACCTAACTACTAACGACAAACAAATGTGGCTTGACTATCCGAAAGCGCTTTGTTTGACACGAGCACGAGCTTGGCTTTCTTCTTTGCCTCTACAACAACGACCAACGATACGAGCCCGCCCGTTATACGAGGTGGTGGTGGTAGTTGCTGTGAGGATAGCCGGCTCCAGTCGATGGACAATGCTGCATCCATCCGGATGCAACAACCGCCGAGCTGCACTGGTGCTCGACGTTTCGACGGCGCGGAGCGTCTGGACTCGGTCGATTCCAAGTCGAGAGGACCATGAGCTTGTGCTCCGACGTCGCTGCGTTTGTGTAGTGCACAAAGTCCACTGCTCGCTCTTCGGGCGTCCGAGCGCTGTGGTGTATAGAGCCCTGCGACCCGTTTGTAAAGTGCGCGACGTGCTCCAGCACGGGTTCGATGTCCAAGAGCAGGTGTTCCAAGTACCGGTCGTCGTGTGCAGCCCCCTGCACGTGGCTGTCCTCACGTTTCCACTCTTGTCCGCCCTCGTCTTCCATCATCGGGTCCATCACGTCCATAAGGTCGCACGCCCCAACGTCCTCTTCACCGCACGCGCTCTTCCCACGCATAGCACCACCGTCACGGACGATCGTCAACGACATGAGACGTGGCCACGCGAACGCGTTCCGGCCATTTGCTGGCGAACACGATGTTAATGTCGTCGCCTTTGTCGTTGTCGTCGACGCTTTCGACTTGGGGCCGGTGGAGCCCTTTGCGTGGCTCCGGACGCGGCGTTTCCAGCGACTGAGTTTCTGGCGGAGTTTCTGGGCGTGCGTCATGGCTTGACGGGTGGACTTGGAGCCCACGTAGGCGGCAATGTCGGTCCACGGACCGTGCGGGAAGCACTGGAGGGCGTCCCAGAATCGACGCTGCTCAGTGGGGGACCACGCGTGCTCGCCAGGCCGGGGGACAGTGAATTGGGTCGGCACGCGCTTTGCTTCGTGGAGTTCGCTCATGACCGTCGACGAGATCATTGTCGCTCTTCTCGATGGACGTACTAAGGGACACTCGAGCAAACCGTTTGGCGCGTTGAGCGCGACTCGTGCAATGGGGCAGTGATGAGGAGAGCTCTTCGGATGCGTCAGGCGGACGAGTTGGGAGAACGACGGACGTTACGACGCACGCGAACGTATCCGAAAAGAAGACCGTCTCATGTCCACGTTAGCTGTCTGGATAGATGGCTCGACCTGTCGCCCGTCAACCGGTCAACCGGTCGAGATGGACCCGCGTTCGGCTCGGGGAGGGGGGGGTTGACGTTGGAAAGAGGCGGTTGCTGAGACAGTAGCGGTGCGCCCGGCGACGGCGCAGGAAAAGGTCGGTGCGAACGTCAACAGGCCACGTGAGGTCGACCCCGACGGAGGGACGGACGATCTCGCTGCTTGCACCCGCCGAGCCAAATCTTGGCAACTGTGCGTGCATCGAACTGGTCGTTGGTGCAGACGCTCTGCAGCGCTGACTTGTGTGTGTGCGTTGGTTGTAATGGCCACAGAAAGGTGACAACGACGCGTCTGTGGACTACGTCCTCGTCGCTGCGTAAGGCCGATGATCGGATGAGGGATGTTTTCTAGTTCCAACGTGTTGTGCGTGCAAGTACTGTTGACCTGCAAGTGAAAAAGGTCACAGCTTACGCCACGGAGAAGGGCAGTCTGCGCTTCTGCAGTGGAGTAGAGCCTGGAAACTCGACAGGAGCTTCTGGTTGTGACCCCTTTTATCAGTCAATTCACTGTTCGTACCTGAACCGCATGCTGAGGTCGCTGGTAACGAGCCTTCGACCATCTAATCGGCTACTCTCTTGCAACGACGGCAATACCCCATCGCAAGCACTGGCTGATGGCAGGATAGTACGACAGATGCAGCAGGGACACGCATGACGATTCCACACGGACGCACGACCGCTTTTCCTTCAGCTGTGGTATCGAGAAACGCTAACGCTTCTTCGGGCAGGTCATATATATAGATACATAGGATTACGATCGGTCGATCTTTGCTGCAACGGGACATCTGTATTGAAGTTGCTCCTGTGGACACGTTCATGAATGGCACCTTCGGAGTGGTCGACGCTTCAGAGCTCATCGCTTTTTGTCGTGCAGGAAGATCGATCGTTAGATGGGGTAAGTCGTGGCGTCGTCGAGCTCGGGAGCGCCAATCCTTGCGCCAAGCCCACTCGGTGGTGGGTGTCATGTTGTCTTGCTTTCGATGAGCTCGACTGCCGCAAATTCCAGTAGTTCCGTGCTTAGACCGGTGCTTACAATCGTCGAAGATGGTCGTCAAGTCACAGCGGTGCGAGAGACGCGTCCCGCGCACAAAGGTGCAGATGGGGTGATTGCACTGCCGTCGAGTTGTCGATCGGTCGTTCGCTGCGTTTGCGAGCACCTGCACGGATCCTTGAATGTCCACTTGCACGCAAAGGCAGCATAGCGGGTGCGAGCTGTGACGCTATGGCGCTAAGAAGGTGTTTGCATCTTACAGGACACCTCAAGTTAAACTGCTTGGGCTGCCTCGATGTCGACAGAAGTGTCGGGGATGCGTTGGTCCGAAAGGTTGGACTGACTGCAGGTCCTTTTTGTTCCCCACCTTCAGCATGTCAAATCTCGAGCGGCTCAATCTGACAAACAATCCTACCGCTGAGACATTTCGGGGCTGTCAAGCCATGGCGTTGCATGGATGCCGATGCTGCAATCGCATGTATACTACTGCCCCTGCTGATGGGTAAACACCGAAGGCGCTTGTGTTGTCGTGTAACCCCTCCAGTCTGTTCGACAAGTTGAGTTAGAAATGAGTCACACGCCGATCCAAAAGGAGCAAGTACGCTCGCCAAGCATGACTGGTCCGTTGTGATGGCCATCTATCGCCCATTCGTTTAGCAGGTTTTGATTGCAGAGCTGCTGGCGACGTCGATGCAGGTGGCACAATACGATGTGTTGCAGTTTAACCGCACTCCTGACTTTGTGGCTGCTGTTTGAGTAGCCATCTCCGCATCATCGGCGTATCGGATATGGATGTACTATGTAAAAGTACAAACTGGATGCCTCATTCAAGCAGCCAAAGCAGTACAGCGCTACTGAAAGTATCGGCCCGCTTCTTGCAAACAAGGTGTCCATCGATCTCGATGCCCTCGCTCTGGGCGCACGACAAAGACAAGACGATGTACGCCGCATGACGCATTGTTCGAAGGATACCTGGATCGTCATCGAAAAGTCAGTTGCTCGAGCGACTTATGTTGAAGACCGCCGCATAAAGGCGTTACGTTGTGATCGCTGGCTGCACTTCCTTCTTCTCGAGTTCGAATTGTCGGGCGATTGTCTTTCTGCATTCAGCTTTGCGAGCATAGGTCTGCTGGAGCACTGACCCCACGCCCTTTGTCAGTCCTCTCGCGCCTCAACGAGGCGTAGGTCACTCTTAACAGACAGAAATCGCCAAAGCGTACCAAGTCATCCGCAAGCGGCGTGTTACGCGCAAGTGGTAAAGACAAGACCAAGCCGCGACCCGAGTGGCGCTGCTCGCTCGATAACGTTTTCCCTGATCTCTACCCATACACCAGGAATGTCTGCAAGAACGCAGCGTGCGGCAATGCTATTTCGTCTGCTAAACGTGCGTGTCAGTGTGGAATGAAACTAAATGTACATCATTTCGTTGTCGCGGCTCACTGGCGATACGGTCGCCGTTCTATGAGGAGCTCCCCAGGAAGCCACCACAGTGCACAAATGTATCAACGTCTTCGAACCTGAGCAGCGCCTCAATCAGGAGATGCACTGATCGGAGGTTCAAGGCTCTTTTCGGTTGGCATTCAGACGTCCAGCTGCTACAGTACTACAGGGACAATGCCGCCACCAAACGTTCTCTGTTCCAAGACATGGCCGTCTTGGAATGACCTACTACCAGAGCTTCTCTCTCTCTACATCTCGAGAAGATGTATGTTTAGTCACTGACGACACGCCCCATGTATGGCCGCTTTGCTGCCTCTTCCGTGGTCGGAGTAGACGACTGCAATGCGTCGACACGTCGGGTATCGGATATCTGGGAAGCACCCGGTTGACCATCTCGTTGTTGGACGACAAAGTAGCAAGGGACTCTTGTGTACGTACAAGTAGCTCGCACGCCGTTTGCGTGTACGACCACAGCAATTGTCATCGATGTCGTGATTGTGATTGCTTGTGCAGCATACTGACCCGCAGTGCGTGACAACCTTATAAAGCGGACATCCCTCTTGACTTTGCGATCGATAAACACGGAAAGTTTAGCGCGTACCTATAAACCCACCACGTCGATGTGGCCAACAATAACCCATTGACACAACGGAGCGACACAGTTGCTCCGTCCTACCCATGCGTTTTGACGTTTAGGTTAGTCAAATCATTCCGCCGCAGTCGTCAGACACGTGTTTCTAAGGGGTCCGCAAGGTGGAGGACCAAGAGAGAGAGAGAGAGAGAGAGAGAGTAACCCATCCGAAACTGCCCACTCCCACGTCCATCACGTCATCGTCCACCCGCTCGTCGTACGAAACCACCCACGGCGCAACCCGTCGTCCACACTCGACCTCTGCCCAACAACAACAACCGCAGCAGACGCGTTACTTCAGCGTTACTTCAGCGTTACTTCAGCCCCCCCCCGTCCTATCCTGAACCACCGCATACACACACACCCCGCAATGCTCAAGAAGAAGAAGGACCAGAAGCTCGAGCACATGCGCGAGCTCGGGCGCGACCGCCTCACCAAAGGACTGCACTTCCTCCGCACTGCTGCCGCAGCGAACGCGACCGCTGCGGCGCTCGACAGCCGCAGCCGCAGCAGCGACGCCACACCAACAGTTCCGACCGCCGCTGTCGCCGAAGCCGAAGGCGCTCCGTCGAGCACTGCGCGCCGCCGCCTGACGTACGACGAACTGCTGACGCTCAGTATGAAACTCACGCGGCAGAACAAAGTGCTGAGCGCGCAGTGCGAAAAGACGCAGCGACAGGCGGCGGCCGCGCAAGAAGAGCGTCCGGACCCGTTGCCGACGGTCGCGAGTGTGGATCTGCTGGACCTGTCGCCCGTGGCGGCCACTGCGTCGCAGCGAGTGGGAGTCTCGACGGCGGACGGAGAGCAGCGACGGAGCGAAGCGGTGGACGCGCGCGAGACGAGTGGGGCGGAGCGGGAAGCCGAGCTGGAGGCAGCAGCGGGTTTGCTTGCTAGAGTGGAGCAGGAGAAGGCAGAGCTGGCAGAGAGACTGCAACGAGCCGAGACGGCTGCGTCTGCGATGGCTGCCGAACTGGAGCGCGACGAGAGCAAGGACTTGCGTGCAGCACTAGCGACGCAGCAGGCTGCGTTGAAAGCAGCAGAGATGGCCAATGAACGGCTGCAGGAGCAGGTCCAGGCACTGCAACAGGCGCCTGACTCGGGGGATGTCTATGACGCGGAAGTGAAGGAGAAGGTGGCAGTTGCGTTGGAGGCGCAACGGATGGAACTAGAGATGACAAGGGCAGAGAGCGCACGTCTGCGGGAGCAGGTGACAGAGCTGCTTGCAGTGCCTTTGTCCGCTGACGCAACTGAGGCCGAAGTGATGGAGAAGGTGGCAATTGCGATAGACACGCAAGCACTCGAGCTGGAAGCGACAAAAGCCGAGAATGCACGTTTGCAGGAGCAAGTTGAAGCATCGCGTCAGACGATGGTGGCATTGACTTCGGAAGCGCAGGACAGTGATGCTCAAGACGTGACCGACTCGCTGCGTGCCGAAGTTGATCGTTTGCGAGGTCTGCTGGAGGCAAAGGATAGTAAAAGCAAAGATTTGGAGCAAGAAGTTGCGGCACTTCGAGACTGCGCACAAAAGGTGCAAGAGGAAGCAAAATGCTCGAGCATTGCAGTCGATACTGACTTGATGCAGGAGCTGGAGCGAGTGAAACTAGAGACGGTGGAGCGTGAGCACGAGAAAGAGGCGCTGCAGGGAAAGCTGCAAGTTGCAGAAGAGCGCTTGGCCAAGATAGACAGCGAGAGTGAAGCTACTCAGTCGCTCTTGGGGGCCCTGAAAGACGACACAAGTCGGCTTGCTGACCAGGTGGCTCAGTTGGAGCAAAAGCAAGCAGCTTCGGACGAGAAGATTGTTGCGCTGACCGAAGCAAAATGCGACCTCGAGAAGCAGCAGCAAGTTGCATTGGAGGCTAAAGCGGCGATCGAAACGCAGCTGGAAGAGGAGCGTGTATACTGGACTTCAAAGCTGGAAAATCTGATCACTGCCAGCGACGCGGCAGACATTAAGAACGAGGCGCTTGATGCTCAGCTGCGGGAAAAGGAGAAGCAAGTCGCAACGATGGCAGCTTCTCAGGCATCTCTGACGTCAGAACTGAAGGAGCTGCAAGATCTTGTGAGCAGTATGCGCAAAGACCTGTCGACGGCTGCTGAGGATCTTAAGACACAGTCGACGAAGGCCGAGGCTGACAAGCGTAGACGCGTCCAAAGCGAGAAAAAGGTGGCGGAGTTGAAGAAGCGTCTCGACGAGATGCGCGAAAAGCACCACGAAAGTTTTGAAATGTTGCGTCAAGAAAAAGAGGCTGAGCTGGAACGTGTTGCTACTGAGCGCCGTGCGTTGATCAAAATGAAGAAAGAGCTGTCACGGGAAAAGGACAAGCTTCAGGCTCGGTGCCAAGCACTGGAGCTTGACTTGGAGGTCAGACGCAAGCACGAAGAAGAGCTGGAAACTGTTGTGCGTGACAAGACACTCGAAGTGGGCAACGTGAGCGCAGAATTGGCCGAGACGAAAAAGTCACTGTCTGATCGCATGGCTCTGGCGACGAGATTGCAGACTGAAAACATGGACATGGCTAGTAAGCTAGCAGAGCAAGTGGTTCTCATTGAGGGTGCACTGCGCGATGCAGCGAGCAGCAAGGCTGCGCAACGCGAAATGGAAGCTCAGGTGCAAGTCGCACGGGGCGACATGCAGCGCATGGAACAAAGCGAGGCCAAGTCCAGACAGGATCTGGATGTTGTACAGCGTGACATGGCCAAACGAGAAGAGAGCTTTCAGGCTGAGCGGGAGGAAGCCAAAAAAGCATTGCAGACTGCCGTACAGAAGGAAAGACAAACGTACAAACGTGAGCTGCAGCGCCTCGAAGCTGAGAGCAAACACAAGTCAAAGCTGGCTTTGCAAGCAGTTTTGGAGAAGGAGACGGAGGTTGCGCGTCTTAGTGCACGCCTGCACGAGTTAGAGGAGGACGTTCGCTCGGGCGGTGCGGACAACCGCAAAATCCTCGAGTTTGCCCAGCTGCAAGCGAAGCGGGAAGCTGAGGCAAGAGAGCAAGCAGCACAGATGCATGCGCTGTCTGAACAGCTCGAGGGGGCTCATCGTGAGTTGCAAGAATTGCGTGAGGGCAAGCGGCGTCATACTGAGGAACTCACAGCAATGCTGCAGAATCAGCGGCGTGACGGTGTCAACATGGAGTACCTGAAGAACGTGGTCGTGCAATACATGTCCTTCCGACCAGGCTCTTCCGAACAGGCACGACTTGTACCGGTGTTGTCGACACTGCTCCAATTCACGGCTGCTGATGTGAAAGGGGTCAAACACGCATCGTGCCGGGGCAGCGGCTGGACATCGTGGGGAAGCAGTGACGCTGGTCTCGATTACAAACCCGTTGTCGTCAACGCTGGCCATCATTACCCGACGGCTTCGAACCCATCGATAACACAAGACGGCGGCGAGCGGAGGCCCTCATCCAGCAGAAAGACCTCTGCTCTAGCATCCCATGGGTCGTTACCGTCGCCGTCGTTTCCACCGCCGTTTAGAGCGCCTAGCTTCTTCTTGCCGGACGGCGATGCCGATGAGCGCGCGGATCCGTCTGCAGAGAGCGCTGACTTCTAACGGTGAATGGAATGGAAGATCGTGCAGAGCGATAGACGACACGGACAACGTCGCGCGCCGTACCCGTTTACGGCGTAGGACGCCATGTTTGCTCCGAAACACGATGGCTTTTGCTAAGCGGGTGTCAAATAGGGTCAACAAGCTGGATGAGTGCATTGATGGAGATCGTAGAGGGTCAGAAGGCGCGTGTAAATGAATACGCCATGTCTCATTTCGCGGCGTCATCGTAATGGGACAGGCACAACACTCGCGTGCTTTCGTTGGGCTTACGGCTGAGCCATCATGCTCTTTCGATTCATGATGAGTTCCGACGTGCGCCTGTGAGCAGGAAAAAACAACGTGAGTCACGAGTCTGCTGACGTGGGCAACGTCGACGCAATGACTTACTTTCGCGCAGCATCCTGACGCGTCTTCCTCCGCGTTGCAGTGCCGGAACCCGAGTTGGCAGCGGCAATAGCCGCAGATAACGGCGCAGTAGCAAGAAAGCTCTGGTGCCGAGAAAGCGATGCGATGCGATTCACACTGCCCCAGCAGCCCGTGGCAGCGTTTTTCCGGAGCTCGAGCTTGCCATTGCTGCCGCACAACAAGCGCATCCACTCCAAACAGTGGTCTGTACAGACAAACAAGCAGCAGTATCAACACCATCTCGGAACTGCCTTCCCATTCGCAAACAGGCTTACCGATGGAATCACATTTGACGACCATGCGGTCAGGAACTGTTGGGATCGCCTCGGCAGTGACACCCGTTTGTGGCCGTAGCGTAATGACGCACGCCGACTTGCAATTCCCAACCTCCGCTTCTTCCATTTCGTTGCACGCACGGACCTCGAGGATGTCCTTGGAAGCAAACGAGCCCAGGATGTCAGGCTCTTCGTCGAACAAGTGAAGTGCAAGAGACATGATGAGCACGCGCGAGCTCGTCAGCACGAAATACTTTGGGATCCACTTGCGACCGTCCCAATCCTGGAGGTTGGACGAGTACATGACAGCAGATTCAATCTGCAGACGCAACAACTCTTCGTTATCCTTCTGCGACGAGAAGGTGCTGCCACGGCTGATAAATACGCCCGTGCCGAACGTGTCCTCTCTGTTCTTGCCAGACTCTAGCTGCCCATAGGCGCGCTTTACATCGAGCAGCGAGCTGCGCCACATGACGGCTTCTTGGTCCGTGCGAGGAATGATAATCACACTGGTCTCTGATCCAAGAATGAGCTCGACGGCGTTTTCAGGCGAGTTGATGTATGCAAAGCGCACGTCCACAAGTGCGCGGCAGTCAATGACGCCGTAGCGGATGGAAGTTGCTTCGTCTGCGAGTACCTCGTGCTTGTAAATCGACAGCTCATAGCCCCACTGCATGAAGTAACGCAGACGAATACGCTCTTCTTTCGAAGTGCGGTAGTAGAGCCATCCGCTGGAACTGAACTCGCTCGTGGACGCAGCCACGTCAGGAACCGGTCTTTTCAACGGCGCTGTCGGACTGACTGGTAACCCAGCAGTCTTGAAGAACTCGTCATCACTGTGGTCAAATGTCGAGATCTTGAGCAGTTCTTTCGGAAGCACTTGGATCTCGCCAAGAGGCGACAATGCCGTATTGCCCTTCAGTGACAAGGAGTTCGTGCAGCAATCGTAGATGGCACTAGCCCATTCTTTCAGTTGCTCCTCAGTGTCAAAAGCCAGCAGGAAGGCATAAAAATCGCCAATTTGGTCGGTCCGCGAGCTCTCTTCAGCAGCTGTGGGAACAGCAAAGCTGACTTCCAACTGGTAGAAATCGGCTTCATCTTTGCTGCGTGTCCACACCTTGGACATTTGGAGGTGGAATATGCAAGGCAGTGAGATCATGCCAAGCATCCGTCCACCCTCTTCTGTGTGAAAGATAAGCTGGTGGTTGCGCAGAGAAAAGTACCGACGACGAAACACCTGATACAGCCGATCGAGTTTCCATATCCATGCCTCTTTCGGCTGGACGCTGGCCCAATAATCAGCGTGTGGTGCCTTTTTCAAGACCAAACCGCCACAACAACACATCACCAGCATCCAACGCTTGGCAATTCTTGCGCTTTCTGCGACCAACTGAACGTCCTTTTCACCTTTCACCTTCACCACAAAGCTGCCCAAGTTCAGGCCATCCGAATGCACTTCCTCGATCTCTTTCAGCGAAATGGCGTCAATAGCGTCACCCCATTCGCTCTCGTAATCACCTTGCGAGCCGTAGTAACGGAAAACGCCACTTGAGATTGCAGCAAACACTCTTCTGCCAGCTATCTGGATCTCGCCACCGATGCCCGTGAAATCGCTTGCCAGCACCGTGCCTGGCCCTGTCGTCAATACTCGCTCTTTAGCAATGCCCGCCGCGGCATACTGACTTTTCGCGCTACTTGATCCTCCTGACTCAGGAATAGACGTCATTAACCCCGCAGTGTTCAGCGCAATCCGTTTAGCATCACTTATCGTGGGCGTAACGTCGATGTCGACGTCACTATCAGCCAGTCGGTAGTAGTAGTCTGATAGCCAGATCAACGCGGACAACCACGCTTCTTTTTGAGCATAGCTTTCCGCAACCAGCTAAGCAAGTATGGCAAAGCAGACATAAACTCGTCAGAATGCACGTCACGACCAAGGTGAAGAAGCAAAGAACTTTACCAGCCAGACAACTTTGTCAGCAGTAGTGAGCTGAATCGTGAAGTCGAGATGCTCTTGAAAACCAGACTCAGCTCCCCTCACGTCCTTGACGTTGCGGAGGTCAATCCTGCTAGCATATGAATGCAAGCTCTCCTCCGCAAGCACCTCGTACTTGAACAACATCAAGTCGTTGTCGATAAGGACGAGGAACCGAGGGTGGTATGCACCCATACCCACACTCCGTGGTCGCTTCACGAAAAACCATCCGCGCTTGGCTCCCTTCAGTGTCACGTCCTTCAGACTGCGGTACAAGCACGGTGACTGAAGGACATTCGGATCGATGTACTTGAATGGGTTCGATATCAGGCGCGATATCGTCGGTCGCGTCATAGGCGTGTCGGAATGACGCAGCGCGTACGTCTGGCTGTTGCTGCGCGAAGCGCGTCGACTGATCGACGATAGATCATACTCTTGCCCCGTGAGGCGCTTAGCTTCTTTGCCGATAGATATTCCCCACTTCATCATTTTTTCCTGTGTAGTAAAGCAAATCACGAACGGACGGCGGTACTTCGTCGCGGAATCGTGGACAAGAACTCCTAGCTCCAGACGCCATGGCATCGTTTTTTCTTTTGTTGTTCCGTTGACAGAAAAAGCGTTGACGCTAGAATCGCTGTCAGCAGCTGTGTCGTCAGTGATCTGGCTAGGCACGATGCTGACGATGTTGTCACAGCGTAAGACGCCGATCGGACGCGTGCGCGTAGCTGCTGAGCCGGCGTCAATGTAATACATCAGCTTACCATCTTCAAGCAAAAGAAAGTAGTAGCACGAGAATGTCGGCAGCAAGTCGCCCAGCTTGCCGACATCATCCTGCAGCACGACCTTGGGCTCAAGAATGGGGTTAAACTCCACAACTGCCACAGGATGAACAGGAATGGACAGCCTCGTCGCCTTGGGTGAAAACAGCGGCGAGTTCTTGAGTAAATCGACCCACTGCCCCATATCCTCCTGGCTTTTCGTGTAAAACGTAAAAATGCTTTGTGATCCTTCAAGCGTAATACCCCATTGCTTCGGATGGCACTGCGTGAACGCCGTGACGACTTCACGCGTATCGTTCGTAGGTCGGACATCTGACACCTGTTCCATTCGGATCAACAAACATGGCTCGTCCACTCTTCCACCCTGCATGCTGGGCTTATATAGCTTCAGCTTATCGCCATGTAGTTGTAGCATCCGAATGCGGAACCGGAGTGCTGATGGCTCCTTAGCAAGCACCCAGCCTTCTGCAACGCGGGCGGTATCCACTGCTGGTGCCGTGCTATAGTCAATCCGAGAAAACCGCAGCGTAAGTGGTCGCCCAGCAGCACGAATCAGGTCAACGGCTTGCTCAAACTCGATGTTTGTAAAGTAGTGACTGTTGATCGAGATGAGCACGTCGCCGACCCGAATGACGCCAGACGCTTCTGCAGGCCGTAGCTCCCCACCGGGTCCCGTCCCGTCTCGGAACCCACACACCATCACTTCGTCGTCCACCGTTCCGCGCAGAATCAAATTCAACGGACCCGGCTGATCAAACGTGACCGTAATGATCTTCTCCTTGACATCGTCCTCGCCGTGACTCTTCAAGTCCCCATCGCTCACGCTGCCGACAAGAGTTCCCGTCATGCGCAGCCCATTCGCATCCGTGAACCTCGACCCCGGCGTCAACGCCGTCTTCCTCGCCGCTGCACTCGGTCTTGGAATCACCGAACTGCCTCGAATGATCGACGACTCTGGTCGCAACATCAACTTGGGCTTGTACTCCCCGCGCAGCTACCAGTCAATCACCACACCACGTCAGCCACACCCGATCGAGTCAGCCTCAAACCCTCTTCGAGACACCACGAGCCCGCAACAACGAACCCGCCGACGCCGAGGGAAAACAGCATCGATTCAAACAAGTGCATAGACAACAAAAAGAGCTCTGCGCACCACTAGCGTCAAGACTGTCGCCCAGCGCACCATATCTTCTCGATCGTTGCCTGCCACGGTGTAGATCCGATCGGCGCACACCTAAGCGAAACACGCCACCACAGACACCATAGCGACAAATACACCCGACAACAACAGCTGCTGTCAGTCCCCCGCCATCTCTCTTTCTCAAGCTCTCCCTCTCTCAGTCTCAGTCCCCCCGCCATCTCTCTCAAGCTCTGCGTCTCTACCAGATCGAGCGCATGCTCTGGCGCGTCGGCAACGCTCGAGGGCAGCACAGCGTTCACCGACGTCAAGTGGATCGCGCCGAGCTCTGTCTCTTCGGTGCTCGTCTTGAAGTAGCGCAAGATCATGCCGTCGAGCACGAACCACCGCACGCGGTACGTGTTCCCCGGCAGGTGCAGCCGCAGCAGTCGCGAGCTGTTGAGCTTCTTCCCGCCCGCGCCCACGTGCTGCGCCTTGCGCTTGAAGTCGGGCTTGAGCAGAAAGCCCTTGGGGTTCTCGAGCCAGTCCGTGTGGATCGCGCCCGTGAGCTGCATCTGGTGCACCTCGCGCGACAGTCTCTCGTACGCGTTCTCGGGGCCGCCGGACGCGCCGCCGACGCCCGAGTCGGCCCCTGCAGCGCTCACGCCCTTAATGGAACTCGCGCTCAGGTCGGTCGCCATGGCGGCGGCGTGGGGCTGTACGGCGGACGGCGGACGGTGGACGGCGCGGGGCGGACGGGGTAGGGCTGGGGCGGTTGTGGCTGGACACGAGGGGTCGGGGTGCTGCGAGTGGATGGTTTGTGCACGACACTTGAGGGAGAGAGGGAGGATGGTGGTGGTGGCGGCTTTGTTGTTGCTGGTTTGGGGTGGGGGGGGAGAGAGAGAGAGAGAGAGAGGACGATGAAAAGAGGGCAGTATACGAGACCCATTTTGTGCAGCCCGATGGCGTCCAAACTGGCCACGTGACTTGATAGGCTGTGAGCAGACTCTTTTTTTGCTCCCGCGGGTTTGTGGCGCGGGCAAGTGTATACAGCGTATAGTGCGTGCAGGACGACCTGTCCTGCGTTTGATATCTACGACCGGTGTGCTGCGTCCTTCTAGCACGGCCGCCATCGGTCAATTGAGTCCCTTCGTCACGTGATGACATGTACAGTGTCAGGTTGCGTCAGTCGATATTCGTCTCGTTTCGCCTTTCGCTGTCTACTAAGTAACCGGTTTGTCGTTGCGGTCTCGTCAGTCGCACACACTGATGGTCAAACACGCTGTAGTTGTGGCGATGGCAGATCAGCGTCAAAAAACTCGATCGTGTGCGTGTCATAGAGGTGTGCGGCGCTTGTTTTGCGTGGCTCATCAAACGACAGCAGCATGGAACGGTCAAACAAACGAGTTGAGCCGGACGCTTAGACTTCTGATCGATGCGCATCACTTGCAATGTCCATAGTGAGCTGGCGTTTTCGTGCTGTCACAATATGATTCAGATAACGGCAAAGCATCGTGGAAATACGTAGCATAGCACGAACGGATAGCGGCAGTGACAGCACACAGTCGCACGTACATCAGATTGACCCAATGTCGCTCGACCGCCAACAGCGTCGACAGTGATAGCTGCGATTGTAAAGTCAAGCGCTCGGAGACGACATCTGCTTTGGCAAATATGGAGGCACGCACCAAGTTGTGCACTGACAATACACGCACGGTGTCGTACATGCCCTGCTCGATCGTGTGCTGAGAACGCCGTACTTGTCCAGACTGTGAACAACTGCTTCGACCAGCTGCGCAGGTCTTCTAAGACAGACTTGGGACGCTACACACGTCAACCTTGCAGAGCCGCACGCAACCCAGGATTTGTTCTGGTAACTCGTGGTCGTCCTGTCCTTCCAGTACAAAGCCAAAGTCCAGAACCATGTTGCAAGCATGACTCGAAATCCCCACGAGTCCCTTGCGTGCAATGTAGTTGAAGTCGTGTGCATTCACGTCGACCTCAAAGTAGCCGTCTCCACGGTAGAACTGGTGCTGAGGCCGCGTGAGAATCGGCTGACCGTTGTAAGTTTCAAGCAAGTGACGTTCCGCCCGTCCCAACTGCTGTTCCTGAGGGTTCGCCACAACTCCAATCGCCTTGAACCGCTCGCTCTGAGCATTGTAGCATCTTTGAGTCAGTTGACGTGCCACATTGTCCTGCTAGTGCGCTCCATGCTACAACTGACTTACCGCCCAGCTATTTGGTTGCATGAAGTCTTTCAGCAACTGCGAATCACAAGAATACACAACGTCGGACCAACGATACGCCACCGAGTGCAACATCAGACACGTTTCTAGACACACGTACACGAACAGCCTGCAGCGGCGGTTCCGCTGCGCTATCGAGCATTTCTCGGATAGCTGGAGGAACCGCAAAATATGTCACAAAGTTGAAGCCTACACCATCGCTCTGTTTCTCGCCCCATAGCGGATTTGGCGGCTGGTACGAAGGAACTTGGCAATTCACGATGAACAAATCCAAGTCTCCTCTGCAACACAGCGTCAGAACAAGTTACAAGTATGCTCATGCAAGGTGCTAACGCCATAGATATGCTCTCATTCCTTACGTAGCAGGTTTCAGTACGCTGAGATTGACGATGCTTCCAATATTGTCGACCTTGACATCGGACTGAAACAAAGGTCACGCATGAGATGCAAGCAAACAACTCCAAGGCCTCATGGTCCGATTGTGAACACTACCTGGTAGACATCGACGGCAACGAGTTCCAATAAAGCAGATGTCGATGCGGCTTTTAGTTTCGTCTTGCGATAGTTTGGGCCTAGACACAGAAAAAAGGAGTCGCAAGAACATGAGTGCAACAGGTTCCATTCAAAAGCCGCCCCTTTGCACATGTTACCAGACCTTGGCGAACATCGAAACGAGTCGCATCAACATGCGCCCAGCAGCCGGTCGCGCTTTCGGTCATTGCAGCGGAGCCCATCTTTAGCGAGGCTCCTGCTGACGGTTTCATGCCATCGATTTTACCCAAGAACGTTGCGCGCTTCGACAATAAGCTGCTACTGGAGGTTTGCTGGAGATTCGTGCTACTAACCGCCAGCTTCGTACGTGGCTTGTCTTCTGCACCACCACTATCACCAGCATCTGTATCCGCTAACGTCCGTGACGACGTCCGTGAAAACGGACAGTCCTTGCGAGGGTCCACTTTTCGATACCACAGCAACCATACAGCCACCGCGTTCGCCACGAGAGCAGCGAGACACCACGTCGATATGCTCATGTATCGTACAAGTACTGTCACAGCAACACACGTCGAAACGAGTATCAATCGTTAGGCTCCGTATCTACCTACCGACCAACCCCCACGCGTCTCGTCATTACCAACGGTCGGATTCAGCGCGAGCAGCATTGTTCTGTTGCTACGAAGGACAGTGCACATCTTCAACCAGCAACATGACCACAGTAGTGCACAAGTCAGCTCAACGGCTTACACCATCGAGAGCCAACACGGCAGGGACCCAACCTCGTTGCCCACTGTCCACGTACCTGCTCGAGCACTTGCTTCGGCTTTGCCTCGTTCCCCATCGCTCCCTCAACGTCATTCATCGTCTCAACGACCTGCTCGTCGTCTGCCACTGCGTTTACACATGGTCGCGGGGACACTGTCGCACCACCTGACACGGACACAGCCGTCTGAGTTGCACCAGCCAATGGCGCTCGTCTCGTGTCGCGTGGGTTCACTCGACCGGTGCTCGACGGAGCAATAACTGCTGCAATGGCCGTCGTCCACCGCCGGAACTCCACGTCCGAGTCGGCGCACAGGCGCACTTCTTGCTGTCCGTCGTCGCCGTGCAGAATCGAAAAGCAAAAGGGCGTAGGGACCCCAGCGGACACGTCGCCGCCCTGCACCACGAGCGAGACGCCCTTGTGCTTGAGCGAGAGGACCCCGTGGGCGTCCTGTCGCAAGGCCAGCGACACGAGCGGCGACGCGTAGCGAAAGTAGCGGAGCACGCCCTTGTCCGGGTCCAAGACGACCCACCGCTGGTTCCAGCGCTTGCGCTTCCACTTGCCGGCGCTCTGCTTCAGTAAGTACGACGACACGAGCGCACTGGATCCAGCGACAGAACTCGACGCGGCCGCCGACAGCAGCGACGGCGGCGGTAGTCCCGTGCTGGCGATCGGCGCCTGCGACGGCGGCGGCATGTGCGGCGCCGAGCAGAGCGCGGGAGGTGTGTCGTCTTTCGGTGCGAGGAGTCAGTTGGTGGGGCAATTGCGTACTACGTACGTACGTACGTACGTACTATACAGAGAGATGGGCCTTTTAGGGGGTCGATCGAGTTGAAGCTGTTGTGGGGACCGACTCTTCTTGACAAGTCACGTGAATCGAGTGCGGTCCTACTTACGTGCACTGTGTATGCACTGTGCAGTTGCTGCTCCCGCCTTTTCAATGTTCGACACGAGGACGAGTGGGGACGATACCGAGTTGTGCAGCGCAGTGGAAGTAGTCAGCTTACGACGTGTTGTACGCTATTGTCATTGACCCTTAGTGAGGTGTGTCTCGATGGTTGTAGTCGTACTGCGTCCATCGTCGCGAATTCGGTCATCCGTCAAAAGCACTTCCACGTTCGTCGATCCGCGAGCAGAAACCTGCGACGCTCGTGAAACTCTTATCGCGACGGTTAGCTGCTTCTGGCTGTTTCCACTTGGCTGACCTCAGGTGTCTCGACGCGACGCAATGGCGGTGTAGCCTACTGCACCGCTTGTGCTGCTAGAGCACGCGAGCCATTGTGTTTCTTCTGGTCTGTCGGAAACTGGTCGACTATCTCATACTCGCCCACCAGGTGAACAGCAAACGTCACTCGCTCATGCACCCCGTTCGTCAGCACGACTTCGTAGAAACCAGGATAGCTGACGTGGTTGCCCATGTCGTCGACCATCGCGAGCGTTCTTTGCTGGATACGGAAAGTGACCTTGTGGTGCTCGGCCTGCCGCAAGCTCACGCGACGGTAGTCAAACAACTGCTCATTCAGCAGTGCAGCGTCGCCAGTCGCACTCACGTTCAACGGACGGAAGAAGGCAAACACGACCTCATCTGCAGCGAAGTTGCCCTCATTCGATACGACGACAGTGACGTTTACATCCACATCACGCGTCACGACGAGAGGTTCGTTTGGGTCCGTCACGTGGCTGTCGATGTCGAGAGCCAAAGTGAACGTAGTGTAGCTGAGACCCCAGCCGAACGGAAACACGGGCACCTCTTTGTAGTAGCGGTACGAGCGACCAGGGTATTTCGTCATGCTCATGCTTTTCATGTCCACCTTGTGAATGTAGTCCGACGCGTACATCGTAACAGGCAGTTTGCCGCTTGGCACGGCATCGCCAAAGAGTACGTCGCTCACAGCTTGCGCACCGTAGACGCCTGGGTAAAACGCTTCCAGGACACTATCCGTATGTAAGATGAGCTCTTCAGCGCCCAGTACGCCCCCGTTCAAGAGCACGACAACCGTCGGCTTGCCGGCACGACGGACTCGCTTCAGCAGCTGCATCTGGATATCGGGCACATCGATGTTCTCGCGATCCCCTGCTTCGCGCTCAATGGACGTATCGATGCCGAGACACAAAACGACGGCATCTGCTTCCCGTGCAACTGCTTCCGCATGGTCAAAGTGTGCGGTAGAAGTGTCGTTGATGCCGGACCCTTGAGCGTATACGGTGTTGGCGCGACCGTTGGCCGCCCCGATCGCTTCCAGCAATGTCTGCACGCACCCGACCTCCAAGTAGTCGCCGTGACATATCTGACCCAAGTAATTGCCCAGCAGCGCCCGCTTCGCCCTTGCGTGCGGTCCAATCACCGCGACCTTCGTGCCCTTGCGCAGCGGCAAGACGTTGCCGTGATTCTGCAGCAGCACCAGCGATTTGCGCGTGAGGTCGAGACTCAGTTGCTTCGAGGCCGCCGTGTTGACCTCACTCGGTCGAACGTGCCAGTACGGCTGGTCGTCGATGGGATCGAAGAGGCCCAACTCAAACCGGAGCTTCAACGTCCTCCGCAACGCGTCGTCCACCACGTCTTCGGGCAAACGCCCACTCGTCACGAGGTCCGCCAGACAGCGCTCGTACACTCTGCCACTGTTGATGTCCGTGCCCGACAAGATCGCGAGCCGACCCGCTTCGCACAGCGACGTCGTGTAGTGTGCATGCCGAAAGATGCCCTCAATCGCCCCCGAGTCACTCGTGATGTAGCCGTCAAAGCCCAGCGCCCGCCGCAACAACTGCGTGTTTAGCTTCTCGTTCGCGCACATGGGCACGCCGTTGACGCTGTTGTACGCGCACATGACGCCCTTGGCCTGTCCCTGGCCAATGGCCGCCCGGAACGCCGGCAGGTACGTGTCGGCCAAGTCGTACCGCGAGACGACCGCGTCGAACGCTCTTCGGTCAATGCCGTCCGAGTTCTCGAACGAGTACGCGGCAAAGTGCTTGAGCGTCGTGACGGCCTGCAAGAAGCGCTTGTCTCGGCCCTCCTGCAGTCCCTTTGTGTACGCGACGCCGTAGCGGCTGTTCACGAGCGGATCTTCCGACGGCGTCTCCATGTTGCGCCCCCAGCGCGGGTCGCGGTTGACGTTGACGTTCGGCGACCAGCAGTCGAGGCCCACGTGCGGCCCCGCGGCGTAGTTCTCGCGCGCGCCTTCGAGCCACAGCGCGCGCAGTTCCCACGCCACGACTTGCGCCATGGCGAACACCGCGCGCGGGTCGAAGAGCGCGCCCATGTTCACGGGGTTCGGGAACGACGTGGCGCAGTGGACGCCGCACGTGGACTGGACGCCGTGGACGCAGTTGGCGCCCCAGTTGTACTCGGGCAGTCCGAGTCGGCTCACGTTGCCTCGTGGACTGCTGCGGGCCGTGAGCAGCGGCACTTTCTCGTGCAGTGAGAGGCGCTGCAGGAGGTCGTTGACGCGGTCGGCCGTGGCGAGCGACGCGTTGCAGAAGGGGGAAGCGGACGCGGTCGGCCGCGTTGGAGCACGCGCGTGGGATGGACGCGACAGGGGGAGGAGGGGGAGGGGCGCGTGCGCTGTGGAGGCACAAGAGGCCCAGAGCCAGAGCCGAGAGGACGGCCGGGGGCGGCATGCGGAGAGACACACACAGAGAGAGAGACACACACAGACACACGGGAGAGAGAGAGAGAGAGAGAGAGAGAGAGAGAGAGAGAGAGAGAGAGAGAGAGAGAGAGAGAGAGAGAGAGAGAGGACGACTCGACTCGAGTCGAGTGGATTGATCTTTGCTGGCGACGGATGAGAAAGCGACGCAGTGTGTGGCTCTGTTTTCTGGTTGGACAGTCGATTGGGTTTGGGGCTTTGGCGGCGTTTTCGAGGAAAGCGATCGGTGGATCGATCGACTGTGAAAGGCGACGGCGGACGAGTGCTATACGACACGCGAAGGCGTTTTGCACACTGACGTTCGTTGATAGGCAGTGAGTGACGAGTGAGACGGCGGCACGAGAACGTTTCGCTTTTCGCCTGTGGTGAATGACAACGAGTTGAGGACGTGAAGTGGACGAACGCGACTTGGAACGAATCGTATTCGAACGCACGTGTGTCTCTGTGGCGACGCTTTGGCAGCAGTGTTGAGACTGCGCTTTCGTCACGGGAGACCACTCTCTGATACGAAAAAGAGGAACGGGCGGAGGGAGGGCGGACCGACGCACACGCTGACTGCATCACGGCAAGTGCGACGGACGGACGGAGACGCGCGTGGCAACGTGCTGTGCTATCGTTGGAGCCGCAGATCATTCGCACACACCCCATAAGCGCAGCGAAACGGCCTCCTTTGCGAAGGATGCGATGCAACGAAGGCGCGGCGAACGCATGGCACCGTGTTGATGCTCACGCTGTAAAGTGGTGACACTCGATCGATATGACCACATCGGTAAACTACGATGTTCTTACCATTAGGGCTGTACTACAGTACCTGTCTCTAGAAATCTTACACAGACTAATGAGACGGCGGTTGCTTTCCGGACCGTTGTCCATGTCCGTCGATATCTCCTTTAGGTAGGTAGACAGATAGATGTGTGTGTGTGTTGTGTGTGTGTGTTGTTCAGATGGTCTATTTGCACTGTGTTAACTATGCGCCTTAACCTCTGCAGTTTGCTAAGCCAGAAGTGAGCGCCGGGAGACCCGGAGGCTAATCGTGGCTGGTCCCTATAAGAGAGACTCTCCGAGGAGCTCACCCATCTGCGATGGTGGCCCCCTTCAGCCGCTTGCGCGGCCCCCCGACGTGGAGAGCGATCACCGAAGTGAGTGCGTGGCGTGGAGAACGCCAACCCGCCGTTTCTCTCTCCGAGGAGCTCACCCATCTGCGATGGTGGCCCCCTTCAGCCGCTTGCGCGGCCACCCGACGTGGAGTGCGATCACCGAAGTGACTGCGTGGCGTGGAGAACGCCAACCCGCCGTATCTCTCTCCGAGGAGCTCACCCATCTGCGATGGTGGCCCCCTTCAGCCGCTTGCGCGGCCCCCCGACGTGGAGTGCGATCACCGAAGTGACTGCGTGGCGTGGAGAACGCCAACCCGCCGTATCTCTCTCCGAGGAGCTCACCCATCTGCGATGGTGGCCCCCTTCAGCCGCTTGCGCGGCCCCCCGACGTGGAGTGCGATCACCGAAGTGACTGCGTGGCGTGGAGAACGCCAACCCGCCGTATCTCTCTCCGAGGAGCTCACCCATCTGCGATGGTGGCCCCCTTCAGCCGCTTGCGCGGCCCCCCGACGTGGAGTGCGATCACCGAAGTGACTGCGTGGCGTGGAGAACGCCAACCCGCCGTATCTCTCCCCGAGGAGCTCACCCATCTGCGATGGTGGCCCCCTTCAGCCGCTTGCGCGGCCCCCCGACGTGGAGTGCGATCACCGAAGTGACTGCGTGGCGTGGAGAACGCCAACCCGCCGTATCTCTCCCCGAGGAGCTCACCCATCTGCGATGGTGGCCCCCTGCAGCCGCTTACGCGGCCCCCGGACGTGGAGTGTGCGCTCGCCGCAGCGGCGACACGTGGCGCGGGGTACGCCTCCAGTCCATAAAACACCCCTGCTTGGCCGCTTACGCGACCCGTCGGTCCCCTACGCCCACACCCGCGACTGCGAGTGCAGCGCGCCCGCGTCAGATCTTCGACCCCGTCGGCACCCCGAGGGGAGGATTCCCTCCGACGTGACTGCCCCGAAGGGAAAAAGACTGGCTTGAGCTGAACCGTGAAAATTTGGGAATGGTAGACAGATAGATAAACAGATAGATAGATAGATAAACAGATAGTAAAAGATAGATAGATAGATAGATAGATAGATAGATAGATAGATAGATAGATAGATAGATAGATAGATAGATATATACTCACTGCATTACAGACAAGTTGCGATATTCGATGTGTTACTGCTAACGTCATTGCAAACAGAACACTGCTCATAAATACTTTGGATCTTTGTTTGTATCTCACAAAACGTTACTCCCATTTTCACAATTGCCATGTTACCCGATACACTTTGGACGTACGTCATGTGTCTCCCAAACAAACGGCGATCCTACATATTTTGACTTCTAGCGGGGGCGCATGTGACTTGTAGCGCTTGTTGGCCGCTAGTAATGAAAGTAGGATTGTGCCCTGCTTTAATTCGTAAACAAACGCCAGTTCTCCTTTTGATCTGTTCGAGACACGTGCCTTGCTTGCAGAGGCATCTTAGATCATGTAAGAGGAGTCAAGTCTTGTTAAGGCGTAGACTTTGAGCACTGTGTGCGGTTGATTCGTTGAACCGTTTGATCCCTTGAACAAGGACCTGGAGCTTTAAGCTTTTTGACTCGTAGAGTCAAGTTCTGTTGAAGAGCTAAATTGCTCGATGAGCAGAAAGCGTTCCTCTGGCAGAGAGCTATCGTTCCTCCGCTACATAAGCGTTCACTTACCTTCTCATGTGATTGAATATGGCGAGTGGTAAACGAACCGGATTCGAAAACCGGTGTGCACGTTTGTACGATCTTGCGCACGCAGATCGGACTCGATGAAGAGTGTGTCTTGTCAACAAAACAACAAACGCACGTAGCACGCGCAATCGCAAACCAGTCCAGCGAATGCGCTCAGCAGGACCGATGCAACACAGCCTGTCCCTGTTCCCTATTCGCGTCGAGTCCACCACGATTTTGGTATTAAATGGGGTCAAAAATACCTGGAACGAAGGTCGAAAAGGTGAGCACGCACCCAAGCAGGTCAACGTGTCACACAAACCAAATCAACATCACGCCTGCAGCCTTATTTGCCATAGACGACACGATGGTGATCAGCTTCTTCTGTGACACCATCTCACCAATGTACTCAATGATGCATTTGTCCCTAGCGACGAAGTCGTTCACGTATAGCCCGAGTCCGCAACGCAAAGCTCCGACCCACCCCTCGTACGTGTTTCTGTTTGCCGAGAGCAATGCTGCGACCATGGCACCTCGTTTCACGCTTGTCGTCCTTCTTCATCTTGCTTGCGTTGACGTCATATGGCTCACCCCTTTCGCGGGCAACATCTTGTCTAAAGAGCACATTGTGCTACGATCGATAACGTACTCATGAACAGCACGGAAGCAGACACACGCCTCCGTACGGCAACGACCACGCTTGTACCGACACCCTGGAATGAAGACGTGACACTTGTCATGGATGCAACCGTGGCAGTGCTTCCAGCAAAACATGACATTGTCGGCACAGGAGAACAAACGCAGGCCGAAAGTGGACCAAGGTGAAGCACGACTGGATGCTCTGTGTATGACAGGTAAAGCAGTCACGTCGTTCAAAAGAATGCGCTGACAGACCCGACTACGAGTGGACGTACTTCAGTCGAACGGTGTCCCTCACGCCAATTTGAGAGCCTGTTCAAGTCAGCAACGAACGCATACAACGAGGTGGACACATACAGCACATCAGCAGCGTATTTTGTATGTGCATCCCAGCGTAAGTCTGAAAGCCGTCATTTTTCGGGTCTCAGCTAGTTGCGAACGGGTGCGATGCGTTCAATATATGTGCTTCCATGTGGCCACATCGCTTTTGATCTCAAAGCACTGCGGCGTATCTTGGACGACAAATTACATGCAATCCTTGCAGAACATGCAGACATACTTTGTACATGGGCAACATGCATCCGCATTTTCGCATCTTCTGCGAGCGCGGTAAGAACGAATGAGCCTGTAAGGTTAACAACACAGGTAACAGACTGTACACGCAGAGGCACGAAATCACGGTTTGCCTCGCTTGTACCTCGTTCGGCAATCTCCTGTCCGTCGATGTTGCAGTAAGCACACACTCCAGCGACTTCCATGCAACCAGCGTTGCCAGCCATCTCCGACATTCACACACGTGTAAGCGCATGCACATCCTGTCTGTTTGCTCCACAAAAACTAGCGCAACAAATGTACGGCCTTGAAAATGCTATCGCAGCTTGACACACTGAGTGCACCTGGCCACGACACATTCCTTCCCACAGTTTTGGCCAGTGCTGACCACTGTTTTCGTCTCCTTCGCACATGAAGCGTCAGCGTTTTGTGTCAAAGTACTTCATCGACCATATCATGAACATCAAATTGATCGCGCACCGACGTCAAAGGCTTAATACAGCGCACCAGTTAGGTTGCTCAGTGCATCCATGATAGCATCACAGCGCAGAAAACACCAACGACAAAACAATCTGCACAAATATAGCGGTCACGTCACACATCTGAGCTCTCGATACAGCAAAATTCGCAAATGAATCACGAGCGCGTACGACGGTATGCATCGGCTGGTTTTTCGTAGAGCTGTAAGTATTCCTTCAACCAGAGCGTCCGATCAGCGTGATTTAGCAGGCCCACCCTCGCCGTGTCGGCAGGTATCACCCTGTCTGCAATACGTTTTTGCTTCGTTTATCAGTGATTTCGTATCTCCATTCGTCGCAATCTGTTGCTGTGCTCTCGGTCGGATGCAGACTCGTGGCCAGCAGCTAGTTGCGACAAGTGCAAAACAGGGTCGGACCAGAGAGACAACAAGAATACACTACATGCGCTCAGGCCAACGTGATGGCTTCTCTTGAGCTTTTCTCTCAGCATGATGAAACTTGACACACGTGCGAGATCGCTCAAGTAAGGTCACACGTCGACGGAAAAGTTCTTTGATAACAAATACTAACGAGGAACAAAACAATTGACAGTCAGATGAGAAGCAGCCCACAATCTAACCAGCAGCACCGTAGACGTCTCTCGCTTCACACGTTCGTGCCCCGGCACGAGTCAGTCCTACCATCACCATCATCATCATCATCATTGCTGCACAGGCATCCACGTGTGGTTCCTTCTCTTACCGTAGTCCTTGGTCAAGGCCGTCCACATCGTGGCAGTTCGAAGTGAAAACACCTTAGCAGCATTACGACGCCCTTGGCGACGAACTGACTCCGAGGGTCGATCAGCTGGTACTAGACCGTGCGCTCGACTTGACGCCCATTGACCCATCTCGGCAACTCAATGCACCGCTACAAACTACACGAACTTATGAGCAAAGAACACATACTGTCACAACACCATTCACACGCAAACCATCGTTAGGATACACATACTAAACACGTTCGAGCACGCGTGTCCACGAGTCGCTGTTGAGCAGCCCCATTTGACGAGCTTTGAGTCGATTGCAAGCGATCGCCGTCTATCGTGCTCTCTACAATATAAAACAATGATCATTATATAAAAAGCAAAACGAAGCGCACAACGAGACGGCCGTCACGGACGGCAGACCCGGCAACAAAAAACGAAACAGACAGCTGCAGCAGCAGCTGAAGTGTGTGTCGCCCAACTACGTACACTGGCCACGATGGGAAGCGTGCGGAGGCAGTGATGGAGCGCTTCGACGGTCTGCGCGCCGAGCTATTTGTCCCTTCTGGTCTTCAACGACTCGTCCAAAACATGCCACATATTGGCCAATCATGTGAGGGTTGTGACCCTGCGATACCCGTGCAAAATCGACGACTTAGTAGTGGCTCGTCGTGGCTTCTGATCGTTTCGTCAATTGATTGTCCTGTGAACCTGTGCTTTGTCCTCACTCCTAACTCAGACGAAAGCGATGCACTGAGTGCACTTGATGCAGGCATATGGACGTGCAGAAAACCTTTGCGAGTTTCTTCTTTTCACAGTGCAAGGAGTGCAGAGCGGTAAGTGGGAAACTCGGCTTTATGATGACCTTGTAGATTTCGGAATGACTAGCTTATCGCTCCCGCCGCGTTGTACTCACTTGATCCCTTTCCACGCGTGTACGCACATCGGTCTTACCTCCGTCATCCAAAGGTCTTGTGGTACATTCGGTCCAACCCCGCTTCTGTATTGTAAATTTCTGTGCAATCGAAGGTCCTGATCGGGTGTGCTGACCCCAGCACCGACAATCGTGGTTGAAGCGCCGTTACACCTCATGATGATATGGCAATCATAGGTACTACGGCAACCTCCTTGCATCAGGTTCTGTAATTTCTGCGGGTCTTTTACTCTATGGAGCAAGCAAGAGATGCGACGGAAGCAATCGTCGAAGTGATTGTGGAGGAGAAGCTGCTGCGAGGTCATGTGCGCATGCATAGGTCATTCGAGACGTCAGCGTACAATTTGGCGGATCAGCACCGTCTCGGGCGAAAGAGCGAGCAGAGGGACAGGAAGTGGGTCCAGTATGGTCGAGGGACCAGCGAGAGGCGAGAGATAGGGATAGGATGAGGTTGAAGAAGTGGTGAGTGAGAACGAGCTGGTCGTGTATCGATATCATGTGTGAGAAGCGCGTCGTCGAGAAAGCTAAGAAGCGCTACAAGTCACATGCGCCCCCGCTAGAAGTCAAAATGTGTAGGATCGCCATTTGTTTGGGAGACACATGACGTACGTCCAAAGTGTATCGGGTAACATGGCAATCGTGAAAATGGGAGTAACGTTTTGTGAGATACAAACAAAGATCCAAAGTATTTATGAGCAGTGTTCTGTTTGCAATGACGTTAGCAGTAACACATCGAATATCGCAACTTGTCTGTAATGCAGTGAGTATCTATCTATCTATCTATCTATCTATCTATCTATCTATCTATCTATCTATCTGTTTATCTATCTGTCTACCTACCTAAAGGAGATATCGACGGAGTTGGACAACGGTCCGGAAAGCAACCGCCGTCTCATTAGTCTGCGTAAGATTTCTAGAGACAGGTACTGTCGTATAGCCCTAATGGTAAGAACATCGTAGTTTACCGATGTGGTCATATCGATCGCGCGTCACCACTTTAGAGCGCGAGCACGAACACGGTGCCATACGTTCCCCGCGCCTTCGTTGCATCGCATCCTTCGCAAAGGAGGCCGTTTCGCTGCGCTTATGGGTGTGTGTGCGAATGATCTGCGGCTCCAACGATAGCACAGCACGTTGCCACGCGCGTCTCCGTCCGTCCGTCGCACTTGCCGTGATGCAGTCAGCGTGTGCGTCGGTCCGCCCTCCCTCCGCCCGTTCCTCTTTTTCGTATCAGAGAGTGGTCTCCCGTGACGAAAGCGCAGTCTCAACACTGCTGCCAAAGCGCCGCCACAGAGACACACGTGCGTTCGACTACGATTCGTTCCAAGTCGCGTTCGCCCACTTCACGTCCTCAACTCGTTGTCATTCATCACAGGCGAAAAGCGAAACGTTCTCGTGCCGCCGTCTCACTCGTCACTCACTGCCTATCAACGAACGTCAGTGTGCAAAACGCCTTCGAGTGTCGTACGCTACTCGTCCGCCGTCGCCTTTCACAGTCGTCGACCCACCGATCGCTTTCCTCGTAAACGCCGCCAAAGCCCCAAACCCAATCGACTGTCCAACCAGAAAACAGAGCCACAGACTGCGTCGCTTTCTGATCCGTCGCCAGCAAAGATCGATCCACTCGAGTCGGATCTCTCTGTGTCTGTGTGTGTCTCTCTCTCTGTGTGTGTCTGTGTGTGTCTCTCCGCATGCCGCCCCCCGGCCGTCCTCTCGGCTCTGGCTCTGGGCCTCTTGTGCCTCCACAGCGCACGCGCCCCTCCCCCTCCTCCCCCTGTCGCGTCCATCCCACGCGCGTGCTCCAACGCGGCCGACCGCGTCCGCTTCCCCCTTCTGCAACGCGTCGCTCGCCACGGCCGACCGCGTCAACGACCTCCTGCAGCGCCTCTCACTGCACGAGAAAGTGCCGCTGCTCACGGCCCGCAGCAGTCCACGAGGCAACGTGAGCCGACTCGGACTGCCCGAGTACAACTGGGGCGCCAACTGCGTCCACGGCGTCCAGTCCACGTGCGGCGTCCACTGCGCCACGTCGTTCCCGAACCCCGTGAACATGGGCGCGCTCTTCGACCCGCGCGCGGTGTTCGCCATGGCGCAAGTCGTGGCGTGGGAACTGCGCGCGCTGTGGCTCGAAGGCGCGCGCGAGAACTACGCCGCGGGGCCGCACGTGGGCCTCGACTGCTGGTCGCCGAACGTCAACGTCAACCGCGACCCGCGCTGGGGGCGCAACATGGAGACGCCGTCGGAAGATCCGCTCGTGAACAGCCGCTACGGCGTCGCGTACACAAAGGGACTGCAGGAGGGCCGAGACAAGCGCTTCTTGCAGGCCGTCACGACGCTCAAGCACTTTGCCGCGTACTCGTTCGAGAACTCGGACGGCATTGACCGAAGAGCGTTCGACGCGGTCGTCTCGCGGTACGACTTGGCCGACACGTACCTGCCGGCGTTCCGGGCGGCCATTGGCCAGGGACAGGCCAAGGGCGTCATGTGCGCGTACAACAGCGTCAACGGCGTGCCCATGTGCGCGAACGAGAAGCTAAACACGCAGTTGTTGCGGCGGGCGCTGGGCTTTGACGGCTACATCACGAGTGACTCGGGGGCGATTGAGGGCATCTTTCGGCATGCACACTACACGACGTCGCTGTGCGAAGCGGGTCGGCTCGCGATCTTGTCGGGCACGGACATCAATAGTGGCAGAGTGTACGAGCGCTGTCTGGCGGACCTCGTGACGAGTGGGCGTTTGCCCGAAGACGTGGTGGACGACGCGTTGCGGAGGACGTTGAAGCTCCGGTTTGAGTTGGGCCTCTTCGATCCCATCGACGACCAGCCGTACTGGCACGTTCGACCGAGTGAGGTCAACACGGCGGCCTCGAAGCAACTGAGTCTCGACCTCACGCGCAAATCGCTGGTGCTGCTGCAGAATCACGGCAACGTCTTGCCGCTGCGCAAGGGCACGAAGGTCGCGGTGATTGGACCGCACGCAAGGGCGAAGCGGGCGCTGCTGGGCAATTACTTGGGTCAGATATGTCACGGCGACTACTTGGAGGTCGGGTGCGTGCAGACATTGCTGGAAGCGATCGGGGCGGCCAACGGTCGCGCCAACACCGTATACGCTCAAGGGTCCGGCATCAACGACACTTCTACCGCACACTTTGACCATGCGGAAGCAGTTGCACGGGAAGCAGATGCCGTCGTTTTGTGTCTCGGCATCGATACGTCCATTGAGCGCGAAGCAGGGGATCGCGAGAACATCGATGTGCCCGATATCCAGATGCAGCTGCTGAAGCGAGTCCGTCGTGCCGGCAAGCCGACGGTTGTCGTGCTCTTGAACGGGGGCGTACTGGGCGCTGAAGAGCTCATCTTACATACGGATAGTGTCCTGGAAGCGTTTTACCCAGGCGTCTACGGTGCGCAAGCTGTGAGCGACGTACTCTTTGGCGATGCCGTGCCAAGCGGCAAACTGCCTGTTACGATGTACGCGTCGGACTACATTCACAAGGTGGACATGAAAAGCATGAGCATGACGAAATACCCTGGTCGCTCGTACCGCTACTACAAAGAGGTGCCCGTGTTTCCGTTCGGCTGGGGTCTCAGCTACACTACGTTCACTTTGGCTCTCGACATCGACAGCCACGTGACGGACCCAAACGAACCTCTCGTCGTGACGCGTGATGTGGATGTAAACGTCACTGTCGTCGTATCGAATGAGGGCAACTTCGCTGCAGATGAGGTCGTGTTTGCCTTCTTCCGTCCGTTGAACGTGAGTGCGACTGGCGACGCTGCACTGCTGAATGAGCAGTTGTTTGACTACCGTCGCGTGAGCTTGCGGCAGGCCGAGCACCACAAGGTCACTTTCCGTATCCAGCAAAGAACGCTCGCGATGGTCGACGACATGGGCAACCACGTCAGCTATCCTGGTTTCTACGAAGTCGTGCTGACGAACGGGGTGCATGAGCGAGTGACGTTTGCTGTTCACCTGGTGGGCGAGTATGAGATAGTCGACCAGTTTCCGACAGACCAGAAGAAGCACAATGGCTCGCGTGCTCTAGCAGCACAAGCGGTGCAGTAGGCCACACCGCCATTGCGTCGCGTCGAGACACCTGAGGTCAGCCAAGTGGAAACAGCTAGAAACAGCACATGACTTGTGATGAACGGTTCGCAACGCCATTTACAGGACGGTCGCATGTGCAGGTAATCCCAATTATTGCAGCTGTATATGTCCAGCAAGGAGCAAATGTTTGCCTCCTGATTGTACGTGACAAACGCGGCTTGCAAAACAACTGTCGCACACGTCGGAATGATATCACGAGATGAACGATAGTGCTGCTAATCTACGAAGGATATGCTCTGCAGAAGAATGGGTACGTTGTTTGGTAATCGTGTTTCGTTCGACATAGACTGCCAAGCCCAAGTTTGTTGCAAAGTCGGCTATTCTTCTTTGCATTTCGTTCGCAACGTTCATGTGGCGGCTCCGTATCATACGCAGCTGGTAGAATGATGGTGTGCATGTTCGAAGCTGTGTGGCATCAATACTTGACTTAACCTTATTGCAGAGGATGTGTGTTACCTCACTAGAACCACGTCGACTCAAAGCACGTCCAGTATCGCATATACATAGCCGCGAACGAATGGCGTGCCGAAAAGGCAATTTTGCCCATCAGCACGACACATATTACTACGTTGTAAATTGCCAATTACGGCCGCACGTCGACCGTTTCGAAATAGTAGTGGTCTTACCAGCTGCATCGTGTCCAACTTTTACAGTGACTGTAACGGTATGAACCCATTACATATCATTGGCACGTGCCCAAATCAATAACATCTTAATTGATACCTTTTTACAACGTTCCTCTTGCAAGTGATCTTGAAAAAGAAATCCTGTAGAGGTGATGTTTGGCACCGCCCCATTATTGGTTTATTCAGGCCATCATAATAAGCATATGAACCACCAATCACTGCTAGTCGCGCACAATAGGCGGTAAGTGAGATTCTCCATTATTTGTTTGTAGAGTAATCAAGTGAAGTACGATAAACACGTATTTTCATAAGGGATTAACTATGATAAGTACACTTTTACTTTTCTCTCACTCAAGGCAACTCTTGTTTAATTCATCACTACCTCTTCACGCACAGTGTACGGAAGGTTTCAAGGACACTTACCTTTGTTCTTATCGGTACAAGGGCTTACCAGTTGTTTCGTCAGAAGTGTGCCCCGATACATTGAGAGTTCACTATCCGCACAAGTGGTTTTTCTGTCGCTCCGATATAATCGACGTATTTGTGATGTCACGGTTTGAAATATTAGGTTTGATATTGGTATTCATGGTGGCACAGTACTAGCACTCATCGAGCGAACACATTGGTGAATTGGAAGTCTTCGCAATCCCATTCAACGCATTTTCGTCGACTAATCCACCTTCTGCGCTAGCACTCGTGTGAGAGAATCCGTCGTTGTATTCTATCATGAATGCCGGCTGCGCTTCACATCGACCTCACGCGAAGTGATTGTTACTGACATTATTAGCTAGATACCACAAATCTCTCAAACAGTCGCAACAAATGTTGTCACGGCGGTACGTTGAGCTAAAACCTACCTACGCAAATATCTGACGAGGATTGAATTATCGATTGGTACTGGAGCTCGCGTCGTCAGATCCTATGACATCAGACTTGAGTCAAGTATGAACGGCTAAGCAAAATACGCGAAGACGTTAGCATAATGTCTCTAGAGCACCCATTGCAACTGACGGCATCAACCCGTAGCACGTTCCACCCCATTGACTAATCGAACGACCTTTCTGCCCTCCCTAAATAATAATAAATTGCGCTGCGCTCACGTATTATTTTTCATTCGACCACCATGAAGATTTCTCGTTCGGTTTACTTATCAAAGCGTCAACTGAGCACGTGCAACATGTCTCTGAAGGCGTTATGTGTAAAATGCTCTGATTTGTGCACCAGCGAGATTGATGTGCCTAGTTCTTCTTGTATGGCAATATTTCTTGCATACATCTCGCATTACGAGTGCCTTTATGACTGCATCGCGTATTAATGCATTTTCGCCTTTCCCGGTTTATGAGCTAGTAATCAAATGTCTTAAAGACAGCCACGCAATAGATTCACCGGACAGCGTGCGGACGAATATTCGTGTAAGGGGCACTGGCGGTCACGTACTGATGATAATACGAAGCAAACGCTTACTGCCAACAGAGTTTTTAGTGAATTGTCACCTCATGTACACAGGTATAGAGGAACGCAAATTACAAGACGATGGAGCTTAGTAGTGGTAAAAGTAAAATGTATTCTATAATATTGATTATAGAATATTTTCTCTGGTAAATCGTTCTAACATGAGTATATTGATATGAAAGCATTCATTTTGACGTCTACTCGCCACCCATTGCTCGCGTCAAGCAACGGTTGGTATATTCAATTTATAACATGCACCAACCAATGAGGAGACCCCGAGGTCACCGCAAGAATATCACTATATCTTGTGACTTTTCAAGAGGAACATTTATCGTCAATTTTCGTAAGCCCATTTCTTATAAATGATATTAATAACATGTGACGCGATCACCCCGCTGATATTTGGCGCTTTCTCTGTCTGCAACTTATTCGCCAACTTTCATCAAAATATCTGTTCAGAACACAGCACTTGTCGTTGGCCGCTCGCTCGTGCACGTGATTCCATAACTACACGTGATTCCATAACTACACGTGCTTCCAAGCATCCTACCACTATTATCCAAGCCAATATGCCTGCTGGTAGGACGCACTTCAAGCGACTTGATGGGCCTAACGAGAAAGCTATAATCAGGTATCGCACTACTGACAAGGTTGATGGGCATTCCGACGGCCCGTCGATTATCAAAGTCTGTAATTACGTCATCACTTGCAATGGGCACTATTAGATAATTATTTGATTTATCGTATCGCCTGCCACATGTGCATTCATTCACCTACGTGAACAGCACACAACTTCCGGTGCGTATTTGCGTCGCCGAATTGTAATACTATCGCTTTTTGGTTCAGTATCACTCCCGAGATGTCGTGTCAAGAGCTCTTGAAAGTCGATGTCATGCGCGTGTTTTAGTTCTTCGAACAGCTGTATCTTCATTGATAGTCGTTTGTTGTTTCTGGTATGTTGTCAGCGCGTACGAGGACGTACGGAAGGACATCCTAATCACGTCAAAGAAATAGACAAAGTTCTGTGAGTAACATCTGACGTACATATTGTAAAGTGGACGTCAATGAAGGAAATGACATGTAGCAAAACGCGCGCCAGACGCGTTTCGCCCCCCCCCCCCGCCAGGGGCCTCGTCAGTGGCTTGTCAAAATACAAGTGAGAACTACCCAACCCCATATCTTTGTGGTGCCTAATACAACACATAGAACACTAAAGAAGATTACATATATTCCCTAGCGTGGATTGAATCTCTGGAGTCGACCCAAGTAAAACGTGAACTTCCAACAGCACATAATGAAAACAATTTTGCTCTCTCAATATTGAGAAATATCTCTTTGAAGTTATCATGATCGATAGTGCTTATCGACAACGTACATTGACCTGTGTCTGGCAGAATTATGGTTGTCAACATTACGATTCGACTGAACTTTGAACGATACCACGATCGCTGCGCAAATAGGTCATCTCAAGCGACTTGTACATTTCTCCTTGTTCACTTCGAAGTGGCTCAACAAGGGCTGCCGATTGTGGTCTTAGCAAAACCACAATTTTAGTAGATTCGGAAGCCACTTTAGACTTACCGGTGGCAATAATACTACACCCACGTGTCAAAACTGGTCAATGTAGGTGACGAAGTATTTGACATAGCGTAATGTTGCTGCGTGCAAAGAAACACAGACATTACTTTGCTCGACTTCGAACTGTTATTTTTTCATGCACTGGATCTTATCGTATAAATATCGATGAGTTTTAAATCGAATAGCACACCCTTCACACGTCTACCACTGCTGCACCGATCAGAAGTATCTCGATGTTGCTTTTTTTAGGAACGCTTGGTAGAGCGATACCATGGCCTATGTGACCAGTTAAAGGTACCAAAGGTACGAAGTAGTTCTTTCTTTTACAACCATTTGAGCATGACATATTTGCCTCGTCACGCATGAGCGAGGGTAATTGGAAAATGTACAAGCGCTTTCACAAGCACGCACCCACCAATATACACTCTTTACTTGCATAAAGCTTCCTAGTCACTATAGAATGTAACGAGACAACGTCTTTCGTACGACAATATACAAATAATGTATAGTGCGTCAGTTTAATAAATATTAAACCCTAGTGAGCGCACATTTTGTAACGGGGTGAGGCCGTTGCATGTCATAGAGATGGCTCAATGTATCAATGTAATTATAATGTTTAATTTATCATATTATTCATCAGTATTTACTGGCCAAGAAAGTATTGATAAAGTATTACCGTTAAGGGTATTATTCATGACCGCTCCACTTATTGTTGAATATTGACCACGATATCAGCCAATTTTATCACCAATCGCTGTTATACGTGCGCAATGGGCGGTGAGCGAGAACTTACATAGGATTTTGTAGTTTGATGTAGGTTTAGTACGACAGAAAGTTGCTCAAAATTTACTATATTAGACATAGATCTACATTTACCCTTACTCCGATCCTTCTTTGCTCAGCTCTGTAACTTGAGCTTTCTTAACGCTCACGTGTACGTGACGTCCTCGATAATGCACCTTTGTAGTGCAAAAGACACACAATTCTGACTAATAATTGGTAAGAGCGTGCCTTGCTACATGATTATCATACCATCGATGTGTTGATGCGTGTTGTGTTCTCGCTGTGATACTTGCATCACACATTTAGGTATTTTAGTAACCAAATTTTACGCTACTTGTTCATCATAACTCCTTGATGTGAGATCTACATATACTGTGACGCGTATATTATAAGGGTTAAGCGTGCTAGAATATCATCGATATCGCGTCTGATTTTCAGTTGTGATAGAATTCACATCTTTGCTGATGTAATTTGACTTTCCACCGGCGCCCGAACTACCGACTCATGAATGAATGCCTCGATGCCGTATGCGAAGGCTCTTAGTATAAGCTTGTGTACCCTTCGGTAGAGCGGGTTCTCTTTTCTTTGTAAATTACATCAAAGTTCAACTTGACGATGCCTATGATTGGTTTAAAGGCATATGTGCCACCAATTTTGCGCGATCGTGATTACTCTCTGGGTACTTCTTGATATGAGGTACCCAAATTTTGATGTTATTTCCTTGTGAAGAATATTTATACATCGATCCACGTACCTTGTATCATTAACAGCTGTTTCATTATCTGGTATATGAACCCAACAAATTTGCGTCCGATCTCAAGAAGCGCGATGAAAGCCTTAACCTCCCGGTCAAACAATACATGAGCGTTAAGTTTGTCAAATGTGGATTGACACTTTGACGTACGAATACCAGGATCATCGAAATCGATCGGAAGAAGAACGAAAAGTGCAGCATGTAGCAGATAAAGCTACGTATACATTTCCCTATCAATCCTAAAACTACGACTAGTTTTACCTATACACTATAAGTAGGAATCAGCCGTTACGAGTTGTACGTATCGCCCTCATGATATATGTCGTTCGCGTTCCCTACAATCTTTCTGAATTGCCTGTTGGGTCGAGATGCTGAACCTCGGATCGCGCGATGCATGCGACATAGGCTGATGCGATTCGTACTACTTCTGGCATTCATATAGTTTAGGTCGCCATCTAGATATTTCCGATCTCGATCGGACTATGAAGTTCGAAGGTCGCCCAGTTTTTGCTAATTTTCTGGCACTTTTAATTTGAAGGTCTCGGACTAACTATCATCTGAGTGTGACTTCAAATGTTATTGCCCGATTGCGTGATGAAAGCATAATCCATATATGCTTCATTTTGCTTAGGATCGCGGACCAAATTTACTAAATAGCTGATGTTCGAGCGCAAAAAATATTCTCCAATACAGAGATTTTACCATACATGCATATGTAAAGCCTGTACATATCTTCTACTTGCAATTTCGATTCCTTTTCCGTCTAATTTCATAATTTCATTTTCTTCTGTTGTTACTGCAATAATATGTTCGTTACGGGGTCAGCGAATACACGCGATCCGTTGTTATAGATATTTTAATTCACCAAAGTTCTGTCGCTTACCGCATGATTGTGGCTCAGTAGATAGGAGTTGTAGTGGGTATTTACAGGTGACCTTACCATTTGTAAGTATTGGACCGTATGACTTACAATTCATCTCTATTGTTATTCTTATATCACACCTTTAAATCTAGCAAAATTAGACTATAGTATTGCCCGCTACATTTCATGATAACCATGAGTATTGTCCATGTCAGAAAAAAGTAATAATACGTCATTAGTATTGCCTTCGATCGGGCATTGTGTGCAAGAATCTTAGGAAATCGCATCTTTAGTGAATAATCGATATCATTGCCGTAAGCGGACATCTGTATGTGAAAACGCTGGCATATATTACGTGTTGCGCCGCTTCCAGGCATATACCTCGTTTGAATGCATAATTCGTTGCAACCGTCCATTTATGTAAATTGAGCCAAGTTTGGCGCATAAACATACTGGATAAGTGCTTGAAATCGCATATCGAGCGCAAAAATGAGTCGTTCGCAACAGGAAATACATGGACTGAATCCCATAAAGTATGTGTACACGTCAACAATCGTGTCCTTATGTTTTTCAGCTGCTCCTTAGTAGTCGGTTACAATGTAAAAGCCATTAATTGTCACAGTTCACAACCAATTTGGTTAGACCGATCGTCATTAGAGATTTACCTGATCCGCTCATCCGTGATCTTATGGATCAACTATTCCTAGTCTGCAAATCTTTGTTCGTCTCATCTTTGCTGTGCGATATTTTCTCGCTTTTTAATGTTGATGCATCTTGATTGACTCCCTTATTATCGATACAAAATTTATTACAAACACACTTTAGCTTGCGGTACAATGAGTCGTGGAAGTTGCTCAGTGTCTAGCTCTCCCATAGATGGCATACTTTAATGCAATAGTAACGACGTTCTGACCGCAATTTATTAGTACGGAACAATTAATAAGATAAAGGCTTTGCAAAGTTTAGAGAAGGTTTAACTGTGTAATGGAATGCCTGACGCTGGTTAATGCGATGTGCTATAGAACACTTCTCCATCATCAGCCTGTAAAATGTAATTGTAAAACAATAACTCTTTTCCTTGGCCAACTTTGTGGGTGTATTGATATGACCGTATAATGTAATTGACGATATATTATGCACGTGTGAAAATTCTTCTTCTCACGCTGAATATACTCTTATACGCATAAATAACTCTTGAAGTAACATCACTGAGGATGACATGCAATCGTGCATATAGGTAGACCATGAATCAGACCTACACTTTACAAATTCAGACATGATACGCAAGAAGAGCAAGACATAGTAGTGCATATTTTGGTGTATAAAGGTTGGTTGGTAGAAGGTGTGATCATAGAATGGGTACTAATATGTGGCTTCGACATATTCTGTTTGCTTATTGTCTCTAGCTTATTTCGCCTTTGTTTCAAATCTTGATGCACATGTTGTACGGTAAGTTTGATTTGCTCTGGATTGCACTGCCATCAATGATGACCTTAGTACAACGTAAATGTATATTGTCATCGTCGTTGGATCAGTCAGAGCCTGATTCGATGAAGGAGTCAATATTAAGGCCTTCTGGTCCGCTGGTATGTGCATCGCTTGTATATTTTGGCCCACTTCGATAATGCTACAACTGAAATCAGGTGTTGCTAGTCTGGACTAGTAGATGAAGTGGCCATTCGATGTCTACCAGCTCTTCGTACGACTACTTATACAAGACTTGCTCATTTGATTGTGACGTCGTGAGAGTGTTTTTTTACTCTGATATGTAGGATAGCTATGGAATCATACTAATGTATCGATTACCAGTACTTTGTTTTATCATCGTCAGCGATAAATGATGGAGTTCCTTATACACCCTGTAGTATTTAATCCGCTATCCTTGTAAGCAATGTCCTTGAAACTTCCCTTGCTTATTCTGTATCATGACACGTCGGTAGAGTATACTGACTCTAAATCTTTGCAATAGGTGCATCGCATGTCGGCTATAACTATCCATTTTGAGATATGACATTCCTAATTGCATGAACACGATATTTATAGGTTCGTCTCGAGTTTGCGTGGACGGTTCCCGGACTACCCGTTGTTTAATGTTTTTGACCATCGCTGCGCTCGAGTTGGTCGCTCGAGTCGTGACTTCACCTTTCTCATAATTCCGAGGGCTGCAAAAATCGAACATACTTTGATTCTTATCAAGCTAAGCACCAAAGGTCCGAATGATTTGTCGTTTCATTCAATAGGCAGGGGCGACAGTGGGTGTGTAAAAAGAGAGGGGACGTATTGAGTGCAATATGGTGACATACGGTTGAGCATTGTGGAGCTTCGAAGGCTGTCGACTACAGGCAGCGCTACCATGTCCACCCACTTTCTCTAAGGTCCAGCCACGACGATCATATCATAGCTATGTAGCGTCTGGCCGATGTGGTCTCACAGAACTAAAGAAATGGGTGGGATCCAGTGAATTGTCGTCGTCCATCAGAGAGGCTATAGTCCGCACATTTTTCATGCGACTGTGGAGAAGGAACGGAGAGAAAGCTACACTACGTTGCCGCCCTTGCGCAATTTCTTTGGAATAGCCAATTTGGGAGACTGAGTCAAATTGTCATCTGTCACTATCACAGTGTCTGTGGTACCCACTGCTAGCGGGTCTAATCGAAGCACTCTTCTCGTTCAACGTGGTAGATCGGCGTGTAGACGTTGAACAGGGAATCCACAGCTAGCATGATATAGATCACCCTCTATAACCACAACATTAGATTCCATGGTCCAGTGTGCCGTCCTCAGGAATGCCCCTTCGTCCAACTATAACATGAAAGTGTGGGACTGCTGCGTGAAAAAGGCATTCTCAACCCATTCGTGGTATTGCTCAATTTACGCTGCGGTATCAATGCAAGTGACATGTATTACTATAGACAGCATGCAACAAGACGCATGACCTCGGACGTTATCTTCATGCACACATTCATAGGCACACGTCGTAATCATGATGCGTAGGGTAAAAGGATGGGCCGCCTAATCACTCATTTCGGATCATAAACCATGGGAAAAGAAGCTGCGCAATATTGCGTGTTTGCTAGCAGGAGATTTGCGACCCGCAACATGGAACACGGCATCGTAACGACAACAATTCGTCATCTTTATTACAGACAGCTCACGGTGGTGTACGCTTTACAATCAGCATGCCTCTCGTGGCGCTCGAAGGCAAGGTGTTCGCTAGACGACAGACACGTACGACAATTGATGTCGGATGCACAAGCCACGTATAGCATCTTGTATTGCTCGAGGGCTGCAAGACTTGTGAAGACACGGCAATGATACATGCCGACAGCGCTGTATTGGCTTTGATTTACTTTATGTATGTGTAATGAGCATATAGACCAGGGGTATCATGCTTACAGGTAATGCTGTAGACATGGTTCCTGCTCACGCTTTCCTGTAACAAGAAAGTGTAAGTGTTGGTACTAGGCATCACATAATGCTGGCTTGATGACCTTTACTCACGACTCGATAGATATATCCTTACACTATTCTCGACAAATCGATTCATGGATTGTGCATAAGAAGGTTTGTTGTGGATATAGCAACGATCTATCAAGCAGAGAGGACAGTAGACTCGGGTGTAGCTGACAACACACACGTGCATGTGTAAAGCAGTGGCCTCGTATGAACGATCCACATCAGTATTGCAATCAGCCAACGCTGTAGACCGGACAGCACTTTCCGGGTTTACCCGCCGATTATGCAAGCGTTGGTTTTGAGCCTGTCTAGCAAATGCGCGAAGGAACTGAACCTTGACGATCATCCTTCTTGTCATGCCCTGATAATACGTCGGCGCTACATATGTATGGATCCAGCTGGTTTAATGCTGAACGCACTCGGTGTGTGTCTGTGCGCTCATTCTAGCTTAAAAAGAAGGTGTGACCGACGCTATGACTCACAAACAACGATGCAGACCTACAATTGTTCACTAGCGCAAGCGAAGTGAGCTGGATAACATCGCTGGTGGCGCTTGGCCGCACCGCATGTGACGTACTCGAAGTCAATACGCTTCAGTGTGAAGGAATGAGTAACGTCTGGCTTCAAATTTAATACGGCCATCTCTACTTCTTTGACTTTCATGTTGAGCCAACAAGCGAATCAATTTACGTATGAACTCTGTTGCCACTGTGGGAGATGACTGAGCTCGAACGAGCGCCGTAACGTTTGCGGATAAGATCAATTGTAGCGGCTTCAATTGCGTTCGAATACGTACGAAGTTCGTTCTTACGCGTAGAGGCTGAGTACGAAACGGAAGTGTAACTTATTGTCATTCTTAGTCCGATGATGCGAAACGTTACGAGAAGCGGCTAATGCTTTCGAGGCACTTCGACAAAAATACATTTTTCGCAACGACATTGACACCTTTCTTCTGCAACATCCGAACTTGCTTTGGGTACACACTGCAGCAACGAAGTCGATCTAGCGAACCTTACGATATCGGGCATATACCACGATGCTAAGCATCCAAGCTGTTGTTCATATCCAATTGCCAAGGATACGGAAAGACTTGGCACTGCTTGACGTGGCAAATCATGATCGCCTCATTGGAAGTCTGACAAGGCGACGTAACTTGTGACGCCAAAAGAAATTACCTTGATACACAACTTAAGCTTGTATAAACATTTGCAAAGGGGTCTAGCTGCCGGCCATTGCAATCCATGCTGGAACGTGCTTCAGTAGGTATTTTACAAAGTAAACAGTCATGCTTCTCCAGCTATCCGTCACCCAACTCTAGAAGCAACTGGCCAGCTCACTTCAACGTAGTATATCTTTGTCGACACTTGTGCCTAGCTACTAGCGCTCGCTCGCACTTTCCGTTATCGATGAACTGTCATCGATGAACGGACAACAACGGCGATGGCGATCACCATGCGTGGTCTCATCGTCCGACGTGCATTCACCACGTCGGAAGTGCTATGGAATAATGTCGTTTGCAGCTGAATTTGGTGCTGCATACTGGCACTTACGAGCGATGCAGCCGGTAAATACAGCATTGCACATTGGCGAATATTGCATCATATACTAGTACGAACAATTTGATTTGTTCGATAATCGATAACTTTGGATAGTAAATGCCATGTTTTGCGCTAAAGCATAATTTGAAACGCATCCTGCTCCAATCATGGTTACCGCAGCTGAGTAACAACAGAGAAGCGCACGCACTCTTACACATCGCACCTGTATCCCAAAGCTGGCACAATAGTACGCGCAACCTTCGTTGTACACCGGCTTGGCTGCTTCTCTTACTTGCGCGCTGAAAATTGTTCTGGACTACATCATCCTACAGAGGGCAGGCCCCCCATCACATCCAGCATTCATGCAGTTTGGCCGCTCACCGCATTTGCTTCGACCCTTTTCAAACTTGTCCATCGAAAAGCGTGACCGTCGCAATAACCATCCGATAGAATCAATCGTGCACTGACGCTTATCAACTCAACGACAATGTTCGCGAATAGTAAAAGGCCCCCCCCTCAGGCCATCGTGCACACCCATGTCGCGAAATGTACGACGTGGCTTTGTGTGAAGCATGAGGCATGTCGACAAAGCTCACATCAATACGATGCAAGCACTGCGGTGTCGGGCGCACATGATGCGACCACAAGTGTACAAAGTGGCCGCGTCCGCTTTGCTCACTGACTTTCACGTTTCTTTCCTTTTCCATTCCTTTATTCCAATGGCCACATGTAAGGAAATTAAAAAAAAACTCACGCGCGCAGCTGTTTATTCGGCCTCCACATCGTGCGCTTTGCGCCGTCGCCAGCGGATTCGAAAAGGTCCGTGGCCTCGAAACCTCGCGAATAGCATACAACCACCTGGTTGTCGTCCCTCACGGGTGTATACACACGCACACGCACACGCACGTACACCATTCCATCGCCGTGCGCGCACGTCTGATTCCAGCCAATCACCACGTCGTGCGCTGCTGGCTCTCTTCCCCTCCCAAAACCGATCAAGCGCTCGCTCGGCCGGGCCCCAGTTCCGCATTCCTCCGACATGCGACTCGTGCACTGGTCGCTGCTGCCGCTCGGCGCGTCGCTTCTGCCGCCGGCCGTCGCCGACACAGACGCCTCGGCGTCGTCCGCTGCTTCGTCTGTCGCCTGGTGCGCCGACGCCAGTGCCAGCGCTGTGCTCACGTACTGCGGAGACGCCTGCGAGGCCGGCGACCCGTGCGTCCAGTACCGCGAGGCGTCGAGCTGCAGCGACGCGTCGCGCAACGACTGCGAGCGCCACAGCTCTGCGTGCACGTTCCAGTGCCTCGACGCGTACAATTCGGTCGCGCGCAAGTTCACTGTGTTTGTCAAAGAGCCAGAGCCGTCGGACACGTGGACGGCCAGTGAGAGTGGCAGTGAGGCCGCTGCGTTCCCCAGCGCCGCTTTCGACGCCGTCACGGGCGTCGTCTACACGGAAACGACGCGGAACATGTGCGTGTTGTGCTGTCTGCGCGTGTCCAGCGCCGTTTGCTTGTTTTGCGTGCTTTTCTGTCGGTCAGAAATTGGTGTCTGGGACAGGAGGAGTCGGTGGGGAGTGGGGACGGCCTGATGTGCTGACGTGCGACTCGTTTTGCTTACTTGCAGTCAGATCACCGGGTTCGATGACACGAACGTGCAGAAAGGTGCACTGAAGACAGTGACGTTTGACGCAAACACGTTTGCGACGGCGAAAGTGCTGGAACAATTGTCAGTGGAGAGCGAACATTAGTGTTTTGCTTGCTCTTTCGTCAGTGACATGAGCTGCAGTGTTGACAGCTGTGGTGCATGTGGCGCGTGTGATGGACTGTGTGGCTGATTGTGTGCAGGATCTTGACCAACCTGGATCTCAAAGTGCTTCCTACTGGGTTCTTGCCGACCACGGTGTCTTTACTGTAGGTGGCGTTGGTGGGCTTTGTGTGTGTGTGTGTCTGTTTGATTTATTTGTATCGCCGAGTGGCAGCTTTTACTTGAATTCGCTGCAGTTGTCGTGTTTCTGACTAGCTCACGATGAATATTGCGCGACTATATGTTTGTCTCGTTTGTTTTTTTCTGGCGTCGAAAGAACAATTGAGAATTGCAACTTGGCCAGCCTACCGTCTCAATTGGGAAACCTTGCAAACAACAATTTGGTGACGCTGTGAGTTTGTGTATGCCGTTTTCTACGTGCATGCGCCGAGACTGACCTGCTGCATCTTGTGTGTGCTTCGACGCAGGAACCTGAACAAGAACACAATGACTAGTGTGACGGATTCGGATAGCTCGGTCACAAAGACTTTGCAGGGGCTGACTACGCTGTACGTACATTCTGATATTTTATGGCGTGCTTCTGATTGCAGACACTTGACATGTTACGCACTTGCTTTTTGCACGTGACTGCTTGCATTGCAGAAACCTGACAGACAACTCTATCGCCACGTTTGAAGTGTCGCTTCCATCGATCAATACATTGTACGGTCTTTTTCTTTCATATCCGCCAAGTTACAGGGGACTTGACATTGTTTTCGCTGCTTATGGCTTTCAGAGACTTGTCACATAACAAACTGACCGAGTTTCCAACCGTTGTCTTTAATATGACGAATCTCAACATCCTGTGCGTATGCTACCTGACTTGTTTTCTGCTTGTGTGAGTTATGTGCTTACACACGTGTGCGCCGTACATTGTTTGTAGAAATATGGCTGGCAACAGCATCAGCGCGTTGGCCGTAACGACCGTACAATATAATTTCCTGCGGAGACTGTCACCCGATAGCAAGTTGGGCATTACCACCAGCGCTTGCCCTCGCGGCGTCGCCACCGACGTTTTGGACTCGGTGGTCTGCGTGTCTGATGATGCTGCGTCTCTTTCAGGTGGGGCGGCTACTGAGCGTCTGATGCGTTGTTGGATACGGCGTGCTGGCACTTTTTGCTAACTCTCTTTGTGTCAAATTCCAGACTCTTCTTCAGGCAGTAGCACTCTGATTATTGCCGTTGTCGTGCTGGCAATAGTAGTTGTGCTCGGTACTGCAGGATTCTTCTTTTACCGGCACCGTATGAAAAACCGCGGGTGTTACGGCGCGAGTACACCAAATATGGTGGGAATGGCGACTCCTCTATCCGCGAACATTGTTCCTGCACGCAACAGGGCAGGAAGCCGTGGTCGTGCGTCATCACAACAGCGACCTCCGGTTGGCGGCGGTCGTACCCCTCGCAGTTCGATTCCGAACCTGTTGCAACTCGCTGGATTTTCGGACCGCGGTAAGAAAATGTCCGATGCGCAACCCCGTCGTAGCAGCTTGCAGTCTACGTTCCCCCTTGGAGGAGGCAATCAATCTCGGAGCTCCATCATCAGTGCCAGGGTGGTCCGAATTCCAGGCGACGAGATCAACTACACTCGCAAAATTGCTAAGGGTGCTTTTGGCGAGGTATGGCTAGCGTTATATGGTGAGGATTTAGTTGCTGTCAAGAAACTGATCACTGTCGAAGGAACGAGCGTGCGAGAATTCGTTACGGAACTAAACTTGCTAGCATCGTTATCGCATCGATGCATTCTTTCTCTGGTCGGTGCTTGCTGGGACGACGGATTGAGCGATATCCAGATTGTCATGGAGTACATGGATTCTGGCGACTTGTTGTCGGTTCTTCGGACGAACCCACCGTCAGCGCTGACTTGGGAGAATGGCAAGGCTACATACTGTTTACAAGTGTGCGAGGCAGTTTATTACTTACACAGCTTTCAGCCCGCACTGATTCATCGCGATATCAAGTCACGTAACATTTTGGTGGATTCCGAGAAGGGAGCAAAATTGTCTGATTTTGGCGAGAGTCGTGAACGTACTGTGGCGCGAACAATGACGGCTGGCGTTGGCACAGCTCGCTGGGTGGCGCCTGAAATTATTCTAGGCGAGGATTACAGCGAACTCGCTGATATTTACTCGCTCGGTGTCTTGCTAACAGAAATGGACACGCACCAGATTCCGTACCAGACACTGGGTCTCGAGGAGTCAACGATTGTCCAGCAGGTTGCTGTAGGAAAGCTGAGGCCGAAGGTATCGGACACCTGTCCAGAGACTATCCGCCGATTGACTCACGAGTGTCTCCAGTACGACCCCAGTCTACGGCCGTCAGCGGCCCGCGTGCTTCAGACTCTCTTGGCCTCACCGCTGGTTCGCCAGCCATCGAATAATCAAACAGCAGACTAGAGCCGACTAGATAGCGGGTTATATGCGTTCGTCGTCAAGAATGCGGCGGGCGTCTTTTTGCCTCGAAGATCCAACCATTAGTGCTGTATCTCGTTGTGTCAAGATTTGGTGGATGTATTTTTTCCTGAATTATCGTATTGGCCGTCCTCCTTTCCTGTTGCTGCAGACACGGCTTTCTGTCGCCCATTGCAGCGCGGCTGCCTTGTTGGCGCTGGTTTGAGCTTAAGTCATCGTCAGAACTCTCACTTATTGACGGCCGATTCATCTCGATCGATACATCGTGGCGGCTGTTGACGGGTTTGACGATCGTGCCACTTCTGTTCCGTGAAGCATTGCACGACTTAGTATGACCGCGAGAAAGAAGGCACTGTTGATGCAATGTGGCATTTCGGAACAGCGCCTTCACGTATTGTGCGCTTGTATTGGCTAGCATCGACCTTCAGTGTGCTTGTCGCCGGCCAAAGCAAACGACAGTAATTGCTGCTGAATGAAGCTGGTGCTCGAGTGACGATGGCTTCTGCTAGCGCGTTGATGAACTGTGGATGTCGGACAGGTATTCCGCTGAAAGCTTGCGGAAAAGGGTCAGTTGGAGGCATGAAGGCGACTGTAGCCGCAGCATTCCTTTGTAGAATCGCACTCAAGTTACAGTTGCGCGGGGTCAGCAAATCTGTTGTAGCCTCTCACTTTTGCTGCTATGGATGAAGGCTTACGACCGGGGTCGATACAAGCTATCCTGGTCATTAGACCTGCCAGGTCTTCACGAAATTTGGCCTTGCCCATTCAGCTCGTCGTGTTGCGATCATTTCGACTCGTTGCCGACCTGCAGCAAGTTGACGTGACATCAATGCAATGTGCATGTCTCTGGTGATGGAGTTGTAGCATTGGCGGCTGGACGTGGTGAACAGCCTTTGCTCATTGTGAGGAACGTGCGATGCTCCGAAAGACATCAGCTTATACAAGTAGCAGAGGGAGTTGTTGACGTCGTCAGGTGCCGTAGTTGACGCGATTCCATGCTGTGTGGTTCACCAAGTAGCTGCGGTACCTGTCTCCACGATGTTGAAGCGACGAACAATGAAAGAGTCAATGCGAGGTTGGACGACACAAAGCTCGCACGATCGTTTTGTACGAGCGCTTGACTTGACTTGGAGGATCACTGGATGTTTTGTGTCTGGCGGCAGGTACGACTTTTGTTTGAAGCTCAGTTTTCGACGGTCATTGGTTTGCATCAAAGCAGTACGAGAGTCTGTCGATGAGTGGCTTATAGCAGGGAGTTAGAAACCCACTTGGGAACACCGATGTTATTAGGCTTGATAGCAGCAGAGTAGTTTATAGGACGGTGGGGAGGTAGCAGAAGCAGGACGGCTGCATCGCTAAGCTAGAAGGAATGTATACCATGACAGATTCTCGAATTTCGGTGAGGCGTTCATCCACACACGAGAGGCAGACAACGAGACGTGTTGAACGTGACATTCGGTATGTGCGGCATTCGTATTCTTCGCTAGAGACAGGACGTGCAGTAAATGTGGTGATGTCCCTATACTTGCAAAAAGTATCGTCTACAGACAAGTGCGCAGACGCACATCCATCTACGCGGATGCACGTGTTTGTCATGGTGCAAGGACTACTGCATCGTTGTGTATTTTCTAATGTTTGCTGCTCGAAGACTATGAATGCGAGGAAGATTAATGACTACCATCAAGCTATCGAGTATACAGTCCTTTTCGGGCAGGCTGGCGAATCTACACTCTAATCCACGGTGACCGCCTTGGCCAGGTTACGCGGCAAATCGGGGTTGATACCCTTGCGCAGAGCAAGCTCGTACGCAATCAGCTGCAGCGGAATGGTCGCGAGTAGAGCGGTCATGGGGCCATTCGTCGAGATCGGAATCACCTCGTCAGCAATGTTCTTGCACATCGCCGGGTTGTCCGTAATGACAATGGTGTGCGCACCACGGGCACGCACGGACTCAGCGGCGGTCTTCATGAACGAGGCGTGCTCGTCATCCAGCACGATCAAAATGATCGGCGTGGCACCAAACTTACCACCATCTTCCCCTTCAATGAGCGCAAAGGGACCGTGCTTCAGTGCGCCGCCAGGGTAGCCCTCAGCGTGCAAGTACGTGATCTCCTTGATCTTCAGCGCACCTTCGTAGGCGATAGGCTCGCCGTATCCTCGACCAAGCACAAAAAGGTGCTCAGCGGACACCAACTTGTCAGCAATCTTTGCGCACTGGTCCCGCGAGCGCAACGCCATGCCAATTGCGATTGGAAGGCGGTGCAGGCTCTGGATCAGCTCCGCCATCTTGGCACGGTTACCGTCAGGGCGATTCTGCGCAAACCACGACGCAATGAGTCCCACGACCGTGACCTGAGTAACAAACGCTTTGGTGCTAGCAACAGCATTCTCGCGACCAGCGTTCAGGTACACGCCGCATTTTGTTGTGCGCGCGATGAGTGATCCCACAGTGTTTACGACCGAGAATGTTGGCACTTCAGATTGCAGCTCTTCAGCAGTCTTCAAAGCACGGTGGACATCCTTCGTCTCGCCAGATTGGGACAAAACAAGCAAACCGCCATCCTTTTTCGGAAATCGATCACTAGTGCATTCCGATGCATCCTCTGTGGCCACACTCTCGAACGCATTGAGTGATCGCATCAGCTTCGCGCCGTACTTGCTTGCATAGAGTGAGGTGCCACACGCAGCAATCAGGAGATGCTTGATATGAAGCATTCGTTCTTTCTCCGCCTCTAACCCACCAAGATAGACGTGGTCATCCGACACGCGGCCACCGTATCCCAATGATGCCGCCACCGCTTTTGGTTGCTCCATAATCTCACGCAACGTCCAGTGTGGATATGGTGCCGGCGAGAGTCGCACCTTAACATCTGGCGCCACGGCCAATCGGCTAGTCGGGAAACGCTGCAAGAACCCTTCTTCTTTGCCATCGTCGTTCGGGTTCAACTCTGCCGAGTCGCTTTTGATCACTGCTACTTCGCCATCCTTCAGCGAGACAAATCGCTTGGCATAGCGACTAAAAGCTGTGGTCTCAGACGCCACGAACATCTCGTTCGATCCGTATCCGATGCACAAGGGCGATCCATTGCGTGCAATGACAATCTTGCCCGGTTCGTCCCGTGCCATGACACAAAGTCCCCACGTGCCTTCTAGTTTCTTGAGCGCCAGCCGCACTGCCGTGAGCAAATCCGCTCCCTCACCCATCAGGTGTCCAATGAGCTGCGCCGCCACTTCCGTGTCCGTCTGCGACGAAAAGGCAACGCCTTCGTCCAGTAGCTCCTGTTTCACTTCGTAATAGTTTGTAAACGTGCCATTGTGCACGAGAGCTACGCGTCCATGCATGTCCATGTGCGGGTGCGAATTGCAGTCCGTCTTGGCACCGTGCGTCGCCCAGCGCGTGTGTGCAATACCGGCCGTATTACCCTCGTGCTTGCCTTTGGTCTCGCGCAACAAATGAATCGAGTCGGCTGTGCCAACTACCGAAGCAAATTTCGTCGTAACCAAAGGTGCTGCTCCCTCCCTCTTGGCTGCAGCCACTTCATCTCCTTCTTCATCAGTAGTCTCGCCGTCCGTGCTTGTACTCGCCCTACTAGTGCTACTAGTAGTAGCAGTGTTTGACTGCGTGGTCATGCCCGCCGAGTCGTAGCCACGGTTCTGGAGAATCGTCAGTCCTTCCAACAGAAACTCCGATGCGCTCTGTGTCTTGCTCACGACGCCGACGATACCACAGCAGTCAGCCGACGAGTGGTCGTATGAAAGATACGCCGTCATCGATAGGCCAATTGTACCTGCAGCAAGCGCCACAAGCCACGAAGAGCTCGAGTCATAACGGAAGTGACAGCGATGTCGGTACTGCTGTTGGGACGGACGCGGGTGCGGGTGACAGTGATGGTGACGGTCACTGACAGGGGCGGGAGAGACGGAGATGGAGCTTGAAACTGCAGTTGCGCGCACTGCGCCCCGCGTCGAGAGCGCGCGACGCGCAGGAGAGAGCAGCAAGCGGCGCCACATGGCGGTCAGAGGGGCAAACGAAGAGCTCCGATACAGCGATTGGTGGAAATCGTGACACGTTGTTGTACTGCGGCGAAAGGGGCAATTGTGATTTGGTAGTAATTGTGTCGTCGTCGCGTTGTGTCCAGAAACGAGAAATAGAGAGCAAAGTCGGAGGTGGCACATCTTTTTAGTCGATCTGTGTGTGTGTGTGCTGCTTGACCTGCGTCGGTGCGAGGTCAAGTCACTGACTCTCGAGAGTATGTGGACGAGAAAAGCTGACGGATCACGAGGTGATCACAAGAACGTGTTGATCTTGATGCGAGTGTTCTGCGAAATTCAGTTACACGAGCTCCCACCAAATTTAGATGATGGTGCGTGGACTGGATACGCATCCAGAATTATCGTCGAGATGGCACTCTTCCTTTCTCTTTGCGTTCGAAAGCGTGCAGATTGAGAATCGCTTGGCATTACGAGCTGTGAGGTACAGCGCTCATTACTGTAACCGAGTGAGAAGAGTTTCTTGTAGCGCAGACAGCAGCGAAAAGTGTGTACATATTATGAGACGCACGTTTGCTGGATCAAACCAAAATAAAACATGATCAACTTACGTTTGGGCGTGCACATCCCGATGAACTGCGCACGTCAGCGTTGGTGGTGACCTCAAGCCCTCACATGTGCGTTGCTGTCGATATTACTAGGCAGAAACGTGGAGTAGAACGTGGCGAGACGTTACGTGTCATTAGCACGAATTGAGTTTTAATATTATCAAAATCGTAAACATTCCCGAATGTTACTCTTGCAAGTCAATGTTGTAGAAACATCACCTGAAGATGTGATATTCGGCACTGATCCACTGTTGAGTTCTATTGGCCATGACATCAAGCATATAGACAAAATTGCTGCTGGACGCGCGCAATGTGTTGAGCGAGATTACACACTACAATTTGTTGTTAAAAATAGCTCAAGTAGGATAAAGAAGGTTTGTCCATGGGGCCCATTTTAAATTTACAGTCTTCCTTTTCTTCTTCTTTGAGCAAGAGTTGATCCAAATCTTCAGTTCCTTTACACGCACGGTGTACGTGACATATAGGAGGCACATCCTTGATATGTTTCGGTACAAGCGCTTACCATTTATCTGGTAAGAAGTGTTTTCCATGAAATGTATGCTGTCTACAACACCTAAGTCTACCGTCTTTTTTTGCTCGATAGATCGTTGCTAGATCCACAACAAACCTTCTTATGCACAATCCATGAACAGATTTGTCGAGAATAGTGTAAGGATATATCTATCGAGTCGTGAGTAAAGGTCATCAAGCCAGCATTATGTGATGCCTAGTACCAACACTTACACTTTCTTGTTACAGGAAAGCGTGAGCAGGAACCATGTCTACAGCATTACCGGTAAGCATGATAATCCTGGTCTATATGTTCATTACACATACATAAAGTAAATCAAAGCCAATACAGCGCTGTCGGCATGTATCATTGCCGTGTCTATATAAGTCTTGCAGCCCTCGAGCAATACAAGATGCTATACGTGGCTTGTGCATCCGACGTCAATTGTCGTATGTGTCTGTCGTCTAGCAAACACCTGCCTTCGAGCGCCACGAGAGGCATGTCGATTGTAAAGCGTACACCACCGTGAGCTGTCTGTAATAACGATGACGAATTGTTGTCGTTACGATGCCGTGTTCCATGTTGCGGGTCGAAAATCTCTTGCTAGCAAACACGCAATATTGCGCAGCTTCTTTTCCCATGGTTTATGATCCGAAATGAGTGATCATGTGAGCGTTTCTGTGCGATGAAGTCGGCTATTGTCGTATTTGCTAATCAAAAAGATACATAGACTTGATAGGGTCGTATCTGAAACAAATTATGGACTTCAGCCACTCGATAGTCCTTACGGCTTCCAGCCATTTGATGTTTCTACCTTGTAATCTCCTTTTGCAACTTGTCTTATCCTAGATTATTATTTGTTGCTAACACCTCTTAGCGAAAGTCTGTTGTGTCACATACATGACAAGACAAATAGCGTGGTATGGGAAAATTAGCATCGTGGGCATCCCGAACACCAGGTCGTAGGTGTCAGCCACAATAATCTCGATCATGGCAGAACTTAGACCCTCGCTCAACCGCATGATACCCTCATATCAAAATAATAATTACATCTACTGTCGATGATAAGTTGTGCAAAACCACCCTACTTGAATGTGCAAACAAAAGACCAACGATTGCGTGCCGAGATACTTATCGCTGCAATAGGACTACAATACACTCCGACATGATGTGCGAGCGAATAGTGCATGCCTATGCTGCCAAGCTTGAGCTCTTAAGAATGTCAATTAATATTTACTTGAATTAGTGTGTAACTAAATCGTCCGTCCATAGCCCGGCTATAGTCGAACACAGTCAAAATAACTCAATGCGAATTCTCGCATCAGTCTCAACAGATTTGTTACACATCGGTTGAACGTTGTAGGGACGTTTCTCATATCCTGTGGAATCACTAGCCACTCTCACAGCACACCTCTGGGGATGCTCACTGTTGTGTACAAAATTTCCCGTTCACGCATAAGGATCTGATAGAATTTATCCATAAGATCCATGGACGGGAAGAAGGTACTCTTTGACATACCATCTATGATCACGTCCTTCCTTGGTATCGGCGTCTGATCCGGTACCGAGGCAGAATTCAACTTGTTGATTGCGTGCACTATCCGCCATCCCCCTGCAGACTTTTGCACAAAGAAGATCAGAGATCTGTGAGGAGAAGCTAATTATCTCACATGGCCCGCTGCAAAGCGATCAGCAAAGAACTTGTCGATCGCGACTTCTTGTTCACGAGGCAGTGGCCACTGCTTCATGACACAGTACTTCGAGCCCGGTTTGAGCTCGATTTCGTGTCGAGTGCCATTATCTTAAGGCAACTCGCAGGGTACGGAATCAGGGAACACATCTGTGAATTCGATCAAATCCTTATACAAACGATTTGCCTGAAGCTACTCCCAGAATTGAGACGTGTATCGTTCAATCCTAGTCTTATCATCAAGGACACTTTCGTCCACCGATAAGCTGCAAAGAACCCATTCGTTCTCATCAAAATACTGTTGACGACCGAATATCGGCCACATACTCATCATGTGTGACGAGTATGCAGATCTGATTGACTTTGCCACTACGCAGATCGCGCAAGAACCGTTTCGGTTCTAGCGTTGGCAATTGAGTTATCTTCGAAGTTAGCTTCAGAGGCACAATCAGGTAAAGCGTATAAGCGACTACGCTTGATCTGGCACTGACCAAGACGCACAACGTCTCGGTTTCTTCCTAAAAACTTGCTTCTTCAGGCTGCTGATGGCTTGTCCGCTCAGGTTGCTGAGAGCCTAATCCCTCAGTATTTAAGTCTTGAGGAAGTCCTTCCTCAAGCACGTGGGGACTTATACCCTCGACGTCTTCTGACTGTGGCTGTGCAACCACAGTCAGGTCCCGATCCTCTACGGTCGACTCTCCCATCAACCTAGGATAACCGCGTTGTCGTATGTGGACAACTGGTTTGACTTTTCTAGGATGTTGCGCGCTAGGCAAGCATCCATGTCCCGGTCCACTCGACTTATTCGAGTGGTGGACCTTCGGCGCCGCCTGTACTTCTGTACAGCCGCCGGGATCTTCATCCACAGTGTAGTGATCAACTACACTGTGATCTTGTGCAGTCGTGCTAATGACCGTACCGAAAATGAAGCCATCGCACTCACTCGCAATACATCCACACGCTTGTGGATGCTCCATGACGTTCATCAGATGGTCATCTGATGAACGAGCGGCAGGCATTTTTACGGATCGATGTTGCCAGCTCACTCTTGGCTCGTACCTTCTGAGCCCAGGTAATCCTAGGATGACATCAAATTTTTCATCCAGATCAGTATGATGAAGTCATCATCGTAATGTTCGCCTTCTAACGTGTAGTAGATACGTACTACACGTTTTCCCAACGGTCATTAATGCTCCTGTAGCAAGGCGCACCGTCGTCCTCGTTAGGGGTTATATCGTGCTCAACGATCTTGAGCCTACGATCCTCTAGTGATTGGCGGCGAACAAAGTTGTTCGACGCCCCACAGTCAACTAGAGCACGAAGCGACAAATAAGTTTTAATTTCAAGGTGATGAGTGATATCTCATCACGAGGTGCAGAGACACACATTGACTGTGTATCTGGCTCAACTTTCGCCAAGATATTTGCAACTTTTATTGAGGTTGCTGGATCAGTAGGGCGCTCCGCCCCTACTGAACCCGGCCGTTTTTATGGTCCGCTTCGCTGTTGCGGTGTCGCAACAGCATTGGACCTACGCCCATTGTCCGTTTTGGCGAATGGTCGTTCATTTCGCTCAGTACTGCTAGGTACTGGGCGAGGGGCACTACACTTGTAAGAGTAGTGTCCCAACCCAACTTCTGGCAGCGATTTGTTTTCCGAAATTGCTTGTTGTTCGAAGAGTGAGGTCTCTCGCTCTCAACAGAGGTTTATTGGTTCTGGACCTCCGGTCTCTTGTCTTCTCGGTGAAAGATAAGAGCTTGAGCTTGTCTCATGCTTAAGTCTTCCTGTTTGCTGCTGCAATAACATCTTCTAGAGTATTCAACTCCAAGCGGAACAGGTGGCTCATGACGGGCCCGTCTTCGAGACCTTGCATGAATACAGTAATCAACGTTTGTTCATGTACTCGCTTGGCAGTTATACTACTCATGAGGAGTTGTATATTCTGAGCGTAATTGTGCACATCACGCTTACCCTGCTTGAGATTCAGGAGCTCTGATCAAGCCCTGAACTAAGCCCGTGGCGGCTCAAGCGTCTGTTTGAACCGGATCTCAAAAGATTTCAGAGACCCAAAAGCATATGAATCGCTCATCTTCATCCGTAAGGCCCAATTCTTGGCACGTCCTGACAAGTGGGCTTGAGCAAAGGTGAGTTTCATTTGCTCATCGTCGATACGGCGTGCCATTATGGCTCTGTCTAGCTCGACGAACCATAACAACAGGTATTCTTCCCCATCTCCTCTGTACTTGGAGATATCGACCTTCAAGATTTAGGGACGACGCGTGTGTTTCGTCCTGCCCACAGCAGCATTGAATTGCTGCTGTCTCAACAGCTCTGTCGGTTGAGCACCGAGTTCTCTCATCTGCTCGGCCTGTTGAGAGTCTTGCTGATGAAGCAAGGCTAATTGCTCTCTTTCGGCGACAAGTTCATTTGAATGAACCTGGCGCTAATGGCGGCTTCGTCTACGGTAGAACTCATGCTTTCCACCTCACTCCATGCGAGGTCACTCAAATGGATATAGCCTTCACGCGTGGCGTGAAAGCTCTCCTCCTCATCCAACATGTTCGTGTTGAATGAGATGATCGTGGTCGTTATACGGACTACAAAGTGCTACCAGATGTAACGGGGCACGCTCTTACCAGGTGACTGGAAAGACATTGTGTAAACCGAACACAATTCTGCGTGCTCCCGACGTCACGCACCCGTGGCGTGAAGAAGCGCGAGGAAGTAGACAGAACTAGAAAGCTCTGCCTAAGGGAAAAAGTAGAACTGCATTAAATATAGTTATGTTTCTTAATAACCCATCTTTGTCTTCATCTCACTATATTAAACTATAATCTCCTCTGTGGGTTTCTTGCTCACCACCCATTGCGCGCGTCCAGCAGCGATTGGTGATTAATTTAGTAATTGTGCCGTGTACATCAACCAAGAAGTGAAGCATCCCCGAATATTACCCTCGGGGGTAACATTCTACCAACATCACCTCTTTTCGAGTGATGTTGATTGAATATTATCCAAATAGATATATTCGAAAATTGATACATTCGTATCAATTTTATGTAATGGGCTTACCCCGTTACCGTCGTCTTTAGTGATACTTCGCCGATGTATAGTTGTTTGCGACGAGGCGAGTAAGGGCTTGCAAACAGTGTGAGTGGGTGCGTGTTGTCAAGCGATATTTACTGTGTAGTGTATTTTCGTTTAGCCTCACACGGAACCAGAAGGCGATCGTTTTCCATTTCGAACAAATTGAGCTGTGGAAAATGTATTTGGATGAGCTGAGTCAAAAGCCTATTTTAGTGTTCTCGTACTGAAAAAAACTCTTCACTTAACTCACAAAAGAGGTCATGCGTCGCCTGCGCCTCGTCTTTCACTCTCTTGCACCAGCAGCAACAGAACTGGTCCACGTTTCTTTGCAGTAATACGGTACCCATTGCAAGCAACAACAAGCGCTCAGATGGACCCATTCCTGTTTGTGGCTCGATATTGAACCGTACAGCGCTGTTCTATACAAATGCGTTCAAAGTTAGTCTCAGCGACATGCGAGCAGGCACTGCAGCCATGGAAAAAAGTCGTGTCCAAGATATGCAACGGGTTCTGTCCCTTGTCTTTGTATATCGTACGTCGACTCGTTTCTCTGACTCGCACGCAACTGCACGTCTGGATTGGCACTGTTCATTTCGGTCGCAAAGAACGACAATTCCTTCACATTCAGTTTAGCTGACGTCAGCTCTTTTTTGTGTGGCGCCATTGTCGACGTAGCTCATCTCGATCGGCATCGACTCGCCCAGCAAAGCTGCACCAACAGACCATGCACTAGGTGCCACGTCTTCATGCACTCGTTCTTTTTCTAATCGGTCTTCAGGCACTTATCGAGTGCCGAGAACTCCGAGTAGAAAGCCGTGAACCAGTCCAGTCCCTTGACCAAGTCCTCCGTGCCACACATCTCGCGAATGCTGTGCATGCTCAGCTGCGCGAGCCCGACATCGATCGTGCGGATGCCCGTGTTTGTCGACAGGATCGGACCAATTGTCGACCCGCAGCCAGTATCCTGACGCACGACAAACTCCTGAATGTTGATACCGTGGCGACGGGCGAGCTCCTTCATCAAGAACGCCGACGTGCCACTCGTAGCATAGCGCTCATTGGCATTGTACTTGATCACAGGCCCTGCATGAATTGCAGGACGGTGGTTCTGCTCATGCTTCTCAGCATAGTTGGGGTGCACGCCATGGGCCATATCAGCCGACACGACAAACGACTTCCTGGCCGCAGCGCCGCCGAGCTGTCCCTGTGCGACGCGCTCGGCCACGGACTGCATGAAATTCGACCCGGCGCCCATGAGCGACTGCGAGCCCACTTCCTCGTTGTCAAAGAGTGCAGTCACGCGGACGCTCTCGTCGTCGCCGAGCGTGTCGAGCGACTGGATCAGCGCCTGCGTGGCCAGCCACGAGCAGCAGAGGTTGTCCAAGCGCGGCGAAAAGATAAACTCGTCGAGCGCGCCACCGACGTTGGCGCCCTGTGTATCAAAGAGACACAATTCAAACTCGCAAATGTCCTCGGGCTCGACCTGGAGCTCCTTCGCAAGGAGCTGCAGCAGCACCGACGAGTGTTTGGCCGTGGCTTGACCGTCCTTGTCCCCGCCACCGCCGCCACCAACAACGCCGTCGACTGTCGTTGCTTCCAGCTCGGCACGAACAGCCGACGCAAGCACCGGCCGCAGGTGCGTCTCCGCGTTGAACACAAACTTCTCTCTGGCCGTGCGGTCCAAGTGGATCGCCAGCGTCGGGATGCGCAGAATCGGGCGGTCGAGTAGCACGAGCTTCGACTGGAAGCGCGCGTCGCCCGCGCGCACAATGACGCGCCCGGCCAGCCCCAAGTCGCGGTCGAACCACGTGTGGAAGAGCCCGCCGCCGTACGTCTCGACGCCGAGCTGCAGCCAGCCTTGCGACTCGATCGTGGACACGGGCTTGACCTTGAGGCACGGACTGTCCGTGTGGGCCGCGATCACGTGGAACCCATTGCCCGGTCGGTACTGGCCGCCCACGGCGAACGCCACGAGCGCCGACTGGTTGCGCGTCACGTAGTACTTGCCGTTGGGCTGGACCGCGTCGTCCCACACGTCGTCTTCCAGCAGCTGCGTGAAGCCAGCGGCCACGAGCGACTGCACGGTCTCGTACACGGCGTGGAAAGGCGACGGGCTCTTGTTGATGAACTGCAGGAACGCGCCCACGGTCGGTGGCGTGCGCGACGAGAGGGCCAGTTTGGTCATGGCTACACTCTCGGCGGGCAGTGGCTGTTCTCAGTGGGTCTGCGCGCTGTCGGTCGAAAGGAAAAGTGAGCCGGGAGCGACGAAACGAAGCGGTTTGTATAAGTTGTGGGAGGCAGCACACGATTGAAGCATCGGTATACCAGGGTTATCGGATCTGAGGGTTGCACGGCACCACGCGACAGAGCCGCGCGTTGATTCTAGACCGACTTGCAGCAGTGCATTGGGATCCATTCCTACAGCGGAATGTTGCCGTGCTTTTTCCATGGGTTCTTGACGTCTTTCGTCGCCAGCATGTCCAGGTCTTCGCAGATGTGACGGCGCGTGTGGACAGGCTCGATAATGTCGTCCACGAATCCACGCTGGGCTGCAACCTGATAACAATGATGAACACGACGTTCAATACGTTGACACGACGTTAGCACGAAACTCGTGTGGCAATGAGCAGCTGCTGCTGCACAAGAGCACGACCACACGCACCATAGGATTGGCAAACTTTTCCTCGTAGTCCGCAGTGTTCTCCTCGACGTTCTGCCCGCGGAAAATAATCTCCACTGCGCCCTTGGCTCCCATCACGGCAACCTCAGCTGACGGCCACCTAGCATTCATTGCCAGCAAGCACCACGAAACAGGTCAGCTATACGCGTGTCAATGTCCATGACAAGCAAGAGAGCAGACGCGCTTACGCATAGTTGATGTCGCCCCGAAGATGCTTTGAGCTCATGACGTCGTACGCGCCACCGTATGCCTTGCGCGTAATGATGGTGATCTTGGGTACCGTCGCCTCGGCGTAGGCGTACAGTAGCTTTGCGCCATGCCGAATGATCCCACCGTACTCTTGGTCCACACCCGGTAGAAAACCCGGAACGTCGACCAGCGTTACGATGGGAATGTTGAACGCGTCGCAGAAACGTACGAAACGCGCACCCTTGACGGACGAGTTAATGTCCAGACAGCCAGCAAGCTCCATGGGCTGATTCGCCAGGATGCCCACGACACGGCCTTCCATACGACCAAAACCAACAATGATGTTCTTTGCGTAGTCGGGCATGATCTCGAAAAAGTCGAACGAATCCACGACCTGGTGGATAATGTCCTTCATGTTGTACGGCACGTTCGGGTCAGGAGGCACAATGCTTTCGAGCGTGGGCACCGGACGGTGACGGTCGTCGTCTGACTTGCGCACCGGCGGCTTCTCTTTGTTGTTGAGCGGCAAGAAGTCGAAAAAGCGGCGCATCTCACGAATCGCCTCGACGTCGTTGTCAAACGCACAGTGCGCAACGCCAGACGTCTTGGTGTGCGTCGCAGCGCCCCCCAGCTCTTCTTGCGTCACCTCTTCGTTCGTCACCGTCTTGACCACCTCTGGGCCCGTTACAAACATGTACGACGAGTCCCGGCACATGAAGATGAAGTCCGTCATCGCAGGCGAGTACACAGCTCCGCCAGCACATGGCCCCATGACCATTGTCAGCTGCGGGACGACACCCGACGCCAGTACATTCAGCTGGAAAATGTCGGCATAGCCTGCGAGCGATGCCACGCCTTCCTGGATCCGAGCTCCACCAGAGTCATTCAGTCCAATGAGTGGCGCGCCTAGTTCCATGGCCTTGTTCATGATCTTGACAATCTTCTCCGCATACGTCTCGGACAGACTGCCGCCAAAGACGGTAAAGTCTTGACTAAAGACGAACGTGAGTCGACCGTTAATGAGTCCGCGGCCAGTCACAACGCCGTCTCCAGGATAGTGCTGCTTCTCCATGTTAAAGTCGGCGCACCGATGCGACTTGAGCATGTCGTACTCGCGGAAAGTGCCCTCGTCCACCAGCAGCTCAATGCGCTCGCGGGCCGTGAGTTTCCCCTTCGCGTGCTGTCTCGCCACGCGTTCGGCGCCGCCGCCTGCCAGTGCGCGTTCCCGCGCCGTCTCCAGTGTGTCTTGGAAGGCCAATTTGCGCATCGCTGGCGTGGGGATCGACGAGGCGGTTTCGTGGACCAAAGCGCTCTGCCATCGCGAGTGCCGCTGCTGCGTGACAGGGACAGAGACAGAGACAGTATGGAGAGCGTCAGAGAGAGAGAGAGAGAGAGAGAGAGAGAGAGAGAGAGAGAGAGACGGGCAGCGAGTTGCAACGTACGAGCGGGTGGCGGCGTAGCGCGCGGACGTGTCGGGCGGCGAACATGACGCGCGTTAATGTGGACGCAACAAGTTTGGAAGTGGAGCTCGTGGTGAACTTCAAGTGGGGTGTGGAAGGGGCTGAGTCGACACGGATCGAATCGCTCGGTGCATCAAACACAACTGTGAGACTTAATTAAATGTGTTGACGGAGGGCACTACGGACGAGGTTTGTGGGTGGATTGTGTGGATACCGGTAAACAGAGCGAGTATTGCCATTTTGGAGGCACGGACTGACGGAAGGCAGTTCCACATTTAGGATACCGGTATGGTACTGGGTCGTTGGCAAATGGACGAATGGAGCTGGAAGCGTCGATCTTTTGCGAAAAGGGGCACTTCGGCTGATATCGCTTCGAATGGTACGGTGTTACTATCGCGGAGACTTTCGTTTTCGCTGGATGTTCGATGCTCTGGACCCGCGTCAAAAAACGAGACTGGAAACGCGTCCCGAGTCGTTCTGTACAGACGAAACGACGTTCACAAAAGCTATGAAATGCGCGTTTTATAACGGCTTAGAGGACCCCTTTCTGTACTCACTTGCTGCAACAGTGTGTTTAAACACTTTTACTGCGTCAAAAAACGCATCGATCAAGTCGCAGAAAGAGCTCATTCTTTATGTGTCGCGCAGTAAAGCAGATCACTTTTGCAGTGCATGTCAGTTATTGCACCCGCGTCAAGGGCGACACGATGCCGATGAGAGTGCTCGACTTGGTACGAGATCAGTCTCTCTCGCTCTCGTAAAACTCTTCTGACTCACACCAGTGAACACACACACATGCAATTGTCACAAGACAAGCAAAAGAGCTGCTGCATCTACTTTTTCTGTAGTACTTTTGTCCACCTCCTCGCTCTTTCCAAAGGCGTGTGATGATGATGATGATGATGATGGTGCTATGAGCGAAGATGATTCCTAGTCCTCCTTCACCGTTGCTGCCGTGGCAGATGGGTACAAAATGAGCTCCTGGTCCTTGTCCAGAGGCTCGAAGAACGCCCCCACCTCCTTCGTCGTCACTTTGGTGACATCGCGCTTCGTCCACTTGGGGTTGTGGTCCTTGTCCACGACCACCGAGCGAACACCTTCAAAGAAGTCCGGATTCTCCATCATGCGCGTCGCCATTCGGTACTCCATTTGGAAGCACTCCGCGTACGTCTTCATCGCACCCTGTCGCATCTGCTCCAACGTCACCTTCAAGCTAAGTGGCGACATCTTCTTGAGCGTGGCCAGAGTGCCACTCGACCACTCCGTATTCATTTTCTGACCATGTTCGTGTCGCACAGAAGTAATGTCAGGACCGATCAACACAACGAACAACAACAGACCAGCGGCCGTACCTCCAGGCGCTCATAGATGCCTTCCATGGTGTCGTCCTCGTTCAAAGCGCCAAACACGGATTCAATCGTCTCGAGATACTCTGCGCATCCACGTCAACACATCATGTCAGCAAAAAAGGCACCTTCCCGCCCCATGACTGCAACATACCAGGGTCAATCTCCTGGAAAGCCTCGTCTGTCTCGAGCTCCTCCAGAGCCTCGTGAATAATCTCATCACGCTCCTCCTGAGTCACGTCTTTGGCAAACTCTAGACCTGTTAGATGGTGCACTAACGTCTCGTACTCGCTCGTCGGCAGGTAGTGTGTGGCAAGTCCCAGGCCAATCACCTCATGACCCTTGAGACGCTCGCCTGTCAGCGCAAGGTAAGTTCCTAGCTGCAGTCATTTGCATCAACCAACAACAATCAGTTCTTCCTCATTGTCGCCACGACAAACAAAACGGCAGCACTTACGCCCTGGCCTTTGAAAGCCTGTGACTTGGGCACATCAGCAACGTAGTCTTGCCCTTCACTGAGACGACGTCCGAGTCGCGGGAGCAGGTACGAGGCCCCCACATCGGGGAAAAAACCAATGGCCGTCTCCGGCATGGCAAACAGCGTCTTCTCGGTCGCTACCACAAACTTGCCGTGCATGGACAGCCCCACACCTCCGCCCATGGTGACTCCATTGAGGAACGAGATAATGGGCTTCTCGGTCGTCGCCAAGAGGTAATTCAGACGGTACTCGTTGCGGAAAAAGTCGAGCGCCAGGTGGCGCGTCGCCGGGTCTTTGCCATTGTCGGCCAGCGCGCGAATGTCGCCCCCAGCACAGAACGCTTTCCCCCCTTTTCCCGATAACACAACTGCGTTCACTGTCGCATTGGCCTCAATCGTCTGCAGTCGCTGCGTCAAGTGCTGCGTCATCGACAGCGTCAGCGCATTCAGCTTCTCCGGTCGATTGAACTCCACGGTGCGCACGCCCGTGTCCTGGCCATACAGAACCTCAGAGAACGAAGCCATGGACTTGGTCGAGAAGCTCGGGGCCGCTGCGACGCTGCAGCGCAGAGGGGGGCGCTGCAACAGCCGCCAGCGCGTCGCGACCACCCGCTGCAGGCGCATGAGATTCAAGTGTGCAGGTCGTGGATATTCTGAAACGGCCTTCCGATTGGCGGAAAAGGGATTTCTGCTCGACCAATGGAAACCGTTCATTGACGACATGTCGGCCGCCATGGAGACGACCAGTAGCGCCCGCGACGACGACGACGAGAACGACGACGACGTGGAGCTCTGGAAAGCCGCGCTGGGCGACGACAGCTTTGCCAGTGAGGCCGCGCTGGGGTATACGTCGCACCCCGAGGTGGGCGCGATCGACGCGCAGGCGAGCGAGTTGCACGCCCAACAAGTCGGTCCTCGACGCGCGAGACGCGGCGTAAAGTCGACTGCGGTCACTTCTGCTACTGCGATTGCTACTGTTTCATCGATTGCGACTGTAGCAGGAAGTGCACAGCGGGTGAAGCGCAAGAACTTTAGCAAACCGCTCCAGCTCATGTGCCTCGAACGCTATGCGCAGTACGCACGAGACGTTGGGCGGCTGCCGGACAAGCACCGAACGCAGCAGATTCTGCAGCACAGTTATGTCGAGTTTCTGAAACAAGGCGGTGCAGCAGAAGAGCCACGACTGACGCATGCCGAGTTCCTGAAGCTGATACGCAATCGACGGCGGGAAATCCATGCCAGAGCCCAGCGCGTGCCGCCACTGCTGAACAAACCGGATGAAGGCACGGCCAAGACGAAGGTAGTGTTGACGCCTGCGAAACAGAAATTGCAAGAGGAACACGCTAAAATACGGGAATTCATTGACGTTATTGACCGAGCGAGAGAACAAGCAAGGCTAGGTTCAGACCCACAACAGCAGCAGCAGCAGCAACGGCTTCGAGCACAGCAATTTGTCGTGGGCCATGATACCTGTGCTCAGCAACGCCAATCACTGCACCTTGCAACGGGACGTGACGTCACAGGGTCAGCGTCAATGATGGAAAGTTTGCCGCTACTGCCGGTAGATCCGATGGAACAAGTGGAGACAATTTTACAAATTTATCAAGAAACGCGGGACGTGCAGCGTGAAATTATGGAAACGTTACGGAAGATCAGTTGTGTGATGAACCAGCATGAAAGTCAGGGTGATGTCGGGGAGCCGCCTAGTGCCAGTGTTTGAGTTATGGAGTGAGGGTCTGTGCGATCCGAACAGCGTCATCAAATGTGGCGAGCTAATCTTTGGCCAAGTCTGTGTATCGACGTCATAGATGTAATCGCGACGCCGCAGTGGCCATGGTACCACAGGAAGCTTGAGTCTCTCTGCTCGTTGAAATGAAAGCACTTGCGTGATGTCGTGCTGAACGAAACGTGGCGAATGGTACGGCAAATCCCGCGTTATGATGCAGAGCTCATCCTTGTCGCCGTCAGATTTCTATGCTGGTTGACCGAGACATGTCACTCTTGAGTACACGAGCGCACAAGATGTATGTATGTGGGCGGTCCGCACTCGAGCAATTCGCCAAGTTTATGACCGTTGAGTGCCGGCAATACTGCAGAAGAACTGTATCGGACCTTCTTTGCAAGCTACAAAAGTTGTGCACTTGACATTCACTGGTTTCCATTCAAGTGGCACCAAGCGTCAAAGTCCACGGTAAGATTGAAAGTACGAGCATGCGAAACGGCATAGTGAGTGACGGCGAGATCGTGGCCTGCGTTCACACCAAGCTAGGATGCGACGCACATAAGTGTGTCAAAGGGTGTGAGACGTGCGTGAGCAGAGTCTGTACGTAGCTGTTGATACCGACGATTGAGGTTTCTTGGCGCGGCTAGAGTCGGCCACTCTCCGTATCTCTTGGGAACGGCAAGCACTTTTGGCGTCGATTTTGTGGTTTTTGCTTGGAGAGAGCGGTTGTTCTCGGTAAGACTTGCTGTCGAATCGTAGCCGTGCTGCGTAGACACGCAAAGCCTCACCACTTGGACAGAATCGCCTCGGAATCGACTGAGTACACATGTACGGTACACGTTATCTGGAAAAGAGCTCTATGTCGACGCTTGACCCTGCCATGAAGACATGTGAAATGCGCAGCGCCTGGACTCGCGATTTGACTGGATGAGGCGGGTTGTTTGTGCTGATATGTTGGGAGCAACCGAGTACTCAGTGTGGACGCCCACACGGATACTTAACGGCTCGTCGAGCTCTGTCAATGAGCTGGATGTATAGGATCGAAGAGTGTAAGATGCAACGGCTCATGTTTTTGCCACGGAAGACTCAAAGTCTGTTGGGACGCCTGAATTTCTAGCTCCAATGTCGCGCGGCCTGGAGCCTCCTGGGACTCACATTGCAAATGCTGGAACCTTACACTGGATGGCTGGATTGTCGGGGTCCAGCGCGTCCACAAGTAGCCGATTGCGAGTCAATGTGGGGCATGTCAGGGTAAGGTGGTGTGCACCGTTGACTGATGCTGGTTCGATGTCATATGTAATGTGTTTTATTCAAGCAATTCTCCTTGCTGACAAAGCAAACTCGGTGTATCGGATTCGCAACAAGTGTAAAAAACGAGTCGATGAGAAATCATGACTGCTTTTACTTCTAGTAGCTCAGATTCACCGATGTGTCGCTGAACGCGTGACATGGAGTGTTTCATGAAGTGGGTCGCAAATACGTATCCAAACAAGTTTGTGCATCGATGAGCCTATGGGTACCTCAGTATCAGCGGCCTATTTTCCCACGTCACGAACACAGAGCAGTCGTGCTGCAATTCGATGTTCCGAGCCATAGCTCTGCGTACGCTCGAGTATGTGGTGGAGACGCTGATCCGAATCCACAGCTTCAACTATGTTTGCTTTGACTACGTCAAAAGCGCTAGTCCTATCATATCCGTTGTGTGTCCTGTAGATACACGATGAATTGTTCCAAATATGCGCAATGACAGAGTGCACGATCCATCCTGCAACACGCATTCGTCAAACAACGTGTCAACCATTGCACGAGTCCAGTCCGAAAGTCGCACTTGGTTGTGATCAGCGTAGCGAACAACCTCCGGTGTCGCTGACGAAATCAAGCGCTTATAAAAATGGCCATGAACTGCAATCACACAAGATCTGGCGGCCGCGACAGTGAGACAGCTCCTGCTTAAATCCAGTCGCCTTCGCTATCGTCACTGTCACAGTCGACGTCGCTGTCAAAAGACGTGGAGCTTGATGACGAGTGCCAAGCCCAAGCGTCGTTCGAGTGCGCCGTTGATTTTCCCGCTGATGTAGTGCCGTGGGGATCAGAACTCGAGTGGTGGCCATGTGGGCTCGATATCGACATCTGCGACAATAGCTCCGACGAAATGTCCGAGTCGTCCAACACCGACGACGACTGCTGTTTCGTTACACTGGGACGCTCCGACACTTGAGTAACTTTGGCCGTCACGCCCCTTGGGTTCGACGGCACGCATGCTGGCGCCTGCCGCCATGTAGTGCCCGTGTCCCTATGGCGTTGCACCTGTTCTTGCTGCTGGTATTCTTGCGACATTCTCGTCGGCACCGCTACTCCCACAAACGACAAACGGAGCGGTCGGTGCGCTGCCAGCGATTGCCGCACATGCTGTTGCTCCACAGTCGCCGCTTCAATGGCATCGCTCAGCCTGCAGAGCCAGACTTCGATCTCCCTGCTGGTCCTCGCCGACACGCGGAGCAATCGCCCCGTCTCAAACAAAATGTCCAGTCCCCGTTTCACGCGGCCATTCACCTCCACCGCGCGCACCCGGCCGTACCCTTTTGCCGCTGCCCCCGTGTCCTCCGAGTCAAAGTACGACAAGACGCTTCCACGCAGTACAAAGTACCGCCGTCGCCAGCTCTTGACGCGCGCGCCTTGCTTCTTGAGCCAGCCCGCGTGCGTCACCTGTGTCGCACCCACGTCGAGACTCTCCGAAGCGGACTCGGCCTTGTGGGCCTCGCTCGGCCCGGCGGTCCCAGAAGGAGCACTGGCAGCCGACAGTGTCGAGCACCGGCCGAACGGCCGCACGGCAAACGGCGGCGGGGCCAGCATCGTAGCGTCCAGAATCAGATTGTACCACGCGCTCGTGGCTTCCGCCGACAGCGTGTAGAGCTTGAGCACGCGGCCGCCGTAGCCGTGTACGAGCAGTCCGTTGTGGATGTCGGCGCTCAGCTCGACGGTAATGACCTGCAGAGCGCCTCGCGCTTGGACTGCCGGCGACAGGTCGTCCGTGTGGTAGTACGTCAGCTGCCGCTCGCGCAGCACGAGGAACCGCTTCTTCCAGTTCTTGACCCACGAGCCCTGTTTGAAGACCCACCCGGCGCACCCCTCGCCGTAGACGCTGCTGAGGGACATGACCAGGCAACAGCACGAGCACAAGCACAACCACAAGCACAAGCACAAGCACAAGCACAAGCACAAGAGAGCGAGCGAGCGAGAGAGAGAGAGAGCACGGGACGACACGGGACACGCGCAGGGAAAAGCGGTTGTTTTAGTGGCCGCGTTGGCGGAGACGGCGGTTGAAATGGGTCCTGGTGGGTGGAAATGGGTCCTGGTGAGTGCAAATGGGTCCTGGTGGGCGGAAATGGGATGCACCTGCCCTGCGTCGAGCGTCGATGTCCTGTCACTTCTTATACGTCGGTGCTGCTCCTTCCCAGAATTGCTACAGCTGCCTCGCACGTACTGAAATAGCTGAGCTCGCACCTACGACTGCACCTGTCGAGCGCACATGCTCACCGAAAAGAAGGCCCGGGAGTGCAACTTGCTCGACAGCTGTCGTGCGCTGCTCTTTTCTGTCCCGCTGCAAGCAATCCAGTCGCTCGATAAAATCCAGTCGCTCGATAAAATCCAGTCGCTCGATAAAATCCAGTCGCTCGTTTCTTTTGGCTACAGTTTCTACACAACACACTCGCAACGCCTACCGGTATTTTCGCCACATGGGTTCAGCGTCCGCCTCGCCGTCTCACTTGAAACGGTCCACGTCTTGTGTCCGAGCCACACACCATACGGCCTCTCACTTGTCGCACCGCTGAGACCTCTGCTGCGTGCTACATGACAATGCAGCAGCAGCTCTTCCCATCCAAAGCATCGGAATTGCTGAACGGCCGCATGAGTACCGTGTTCTCCTTCATCATAGCTTCCCGACGCTCCTCTTCGAGCTCTTCTTGCAACAGCTTCTCAGTCAGTCGCATTCGACGGATCGCAGTGACACCCGGTGCCGTCGGCGAGTACGGCTTCTCGCCCTCGTCTTCGCGGTCCTCTGCCACTTCAATGAAACTCGACGTGTTGTCGGGCATTGTCTCCACTACAATGTGGCGTCGGAACGAGCTCGGAGCATACGGCTCTGGGGCACGCCCCAGTGTATCGCCTTTGCTCCCCGTCTTGTCGAGCACCGCCCGCGTGGCCTCGTACCCGCTCGAAGACGACGTGTCCATCGACCTCCAACTGGCTTCGTCCTCGGTCGCGCTCTTCACACTTGCACTCGCCTTTCGCTTTGCAAACTCCTTGTCCCGTGCATGCTTCGGGTCGTCGTCCTTGGCATCCGCTACCAACAACGGCCGTGCACCAGTCGACCGGCGTTTCGACTGCCCGTCGGCCTCGAGCAGCGCCCGACGGAGCGCCTTGTGCCAGTCGTCAATGTCCGCTTCGGACTTGCCGCCCACGCGCATCTCGCGCCCGCCTTCGAACGACACGGCCAGCGTGAAGGGCCTCGAGGCGTCTCGTTTGGCCCCTTGGACGCGGCCCCCGCCCAAGCGGTCGGCCCCAATGGTCGCCGAGTAGCTCAGCTCGCGGCCCCGCAGCACAAAGTAGCGCTTCTTCCACGTCCGAAAGTGCTGTCCTTCTTTCTCGAGCCACCCGCAGCGCTGCTGCGCGCCAGTATCGCTGCCGTTGCTGCCGTCTGTTTCTTGGACAGTGCAGTACCGGCGGATGGCCGCGTAGCACCGATCGCACTCGACCGTAGTGTCGGTGAAGATCTTGAGCTGGCGGCCCTCTGTCCCGTGGATCAAGAGGCCGTTCGTAATGTCCGCGAGGCGCTCAATGTGCGCCGCCGTGAGCGCGCCCAAGAGCTGCGCGTGGTTCTCCTTGTCCGTGTGCTTGTAGTACGCCAACTCGGCACGTTTGCACACCAAGAAGCGTTTCTTCCAGGACCGCACGAGACTGCCCTCTTTGAACACCCACCCGGCGTACGTCACGGGGTCGTCGGGCTTCATGGCGTGTGTATGGTACGTATGGCGTACGTCCTATAGACAGACAGACAGACAAACTGAGTGAGTGAGTGAGTGAGTGACGGCGGCAGTAGATACAAAGTGGACGAGTCGCTTGGTCGGGTCTTTTCCAGAAACTCGCGCACAGGTCGGGCGGGTTTTGTGGATAATATGGCTACGTACAAATTGGGTACGAGATCGGTGCGGTGGGCCGCGAAAGGGACTGCGAACAAGTGCCAAGTGCAGTCGGTCGATTAGTGACTCGAATAGAGTGTGCGTTTCGAGGCAATAGAGCAGCGATTTGGTTTCCATGACAGTGTCGGATGGTACACGTCACGTCTGCTGTTATACCAAGTGGCGCGAAGTGAGCTGGTCGAATGTGCGACGCGGATACCTCAGACGGATTGACAATAGCTGCCTGTCTGAATGTACATTCTATCTCGAGCATGCAAGAAACGCCACGACGCGAGACGTTCACATCCTCCACTGACTTGAGTGCCTGTGCCGGGTTTCAATCTATCCTCAATCCACGTTTTCGACCGACTACTTGCACCATAATCTCAGCCGACTGTTGGGGATCCGACCAACCAAAGCAGTCAACAACATGCTTTCATCCATCAAGTAACTACTTCCAACGCTGGACTCCGACCCCCCTCGTCGCCCGTGTATTCGTATAGCGGTAAATTAACGTACGCAGCATAAAGGCAAAACAAACCACTATCCGAAAGCACTACCACTACATCACGGTGCAGCATGGAGCACAGCCAGTGATCGGAGCTCCTCCGCCAGCTATCTTTTCCTCCAAACGTTGGATCCGCTCGTCTTCGGCACGTAATTTGCGGTAGTAGTCTGCATCGGCAGTACTTAGTCCCATGTCTTCTTTCTCCTCATCTTCTTCGTCAAAGGTCAACTCACCCTTGAACGAGCGGGATGTGTTCGTCACGTCGTTGTTGCGAGCTTCCAGCAGCGTTGCTTTTCCTTCTATATCGCATAGTCGCATGAACGTATCATTGCTGATTGCATCATTGAGGTAATCGCTCGGGTTGAATCGACTGAGTCGCCTTGTATCCCTTACACTATCGCCTTCTTCGTCAGAGTCGACCACGTCAGTGATCTCGCCGACGTCGGCTGTTTCGCTGCCGGAAAAACGGACTTTCGAAAACACTTGATACCAGGCATTCATCGTCGCTTCACTCGCAGCAGTCACGCGCATTGTCTTGCCGCTACGGAACTCGATCACTAGAGTGTGAGGCCTAGAGCTGTCCTGGCAAGCACCTTTCACCATACCATGCCCGCGTGCTGCGCCTCCGATCTCGGTGTAGTAGATTAAAGCACTGTTCTTTAACGTGAAGAAACGCTTCTTCCAAGTCTTGAATCGTTGACCCTCCTTCAGCAACCAACCACTGTGAGTGATCACCTCCTCACTTGGTGCATTTTCCATAAAATCATTCATCGATAGCGCCGTCGATACTGTCGACCTCCTGTCGTGTAATTTCGAGGCAGCTCTTTGAATCGCACTGAGCCATCGATCGGACTCGTCGTTTGTGTCAGCCTGGAGTATTAGCTTTCGACCACCAATCGTAGATACTATCAGTCCATTAGACACGGACGGGTGCACAGCAACACCGACAACATTTACAGAGCGCAAAAGAGAACCCTTTTCACACTTGTAGTAGCTCAGCTTTGCTCCATACAATGTAAAGTATCGCCGTTTCCAGCTCTTGACATTCCCTCCCTCCTTCCTTAGCCATCCCACACAGCCAAGTGCTTTATCCAAGGAGATGGGAGACACTTCGCTTACTTGAGGAACAATCTCAGCCTCATCAATTTCGTCACATTGATCAGAAGACGACGCGCTAAGTGCGTCGTACTCGGGCTGGTTATGCATAGCTGCAATCCACGCGGAAGCTCCTCCACCGTCACGTAGACTAACTTCGTACTCAGAGATGTCATCGGCGGTGAACTCCACACCCGCGTCATTCACGTTTTCATTCACTTCTACGTCATTGTCGAATTCTTCGCCAATAACAGCTAAGCCATTACTCTGCGATAAAAAGGACTCGGCCAGATTGGACGCCTTCCGAAGCACATCGAGCCATTTCGCAAATGCTTCTTGAGTTGGCGCCACGACATGCAGCAGTCGACCATTCTGAAATCGAATGTTGAGACAAAATGGACGAAGGTCTCCCACGTCTATCTCAAACACGACACCAGAGCCCAACACCTCACTACCGGCAGCTGCAGAATACGAGAGACGACTCCTCTCGAGCACGAAATACCGCCGTTTCCAGGTTTTAAAATTTTGCCCTTTCTTCAACAGCCACCCGCGGAAACTGTTGTCGTCGAAGAACTCCTCTGCTTCTTGATCGAGGACTGCTTGGCTCTTTGCTGTTTCTTCTGCAAAGTCCCATACGGCATTGCAGAAAGCAGCATACCACGCAGTGGTGTCAGCTTTTGTTTCGCCGTAAACGTTAAGTGTGCGCCCGTCGTCAAATCGAACACAAATGGACCCTGCTGGCTCGATATTATGAGCGACGCTGGCCACATTTCCAAGCTTCTCAGACATCCCGTTCATGTGCTCGTGTTGGACGAGAGTATTGTCGCTGAGCACAAAGTACCGCAACATCCACGACGCCGAACCGCTGCCTTGCCCATACAACCACCCCCGCTTCACGTGATTACGACCTGCAGCACTCAGTGTCCTAGGTTTTGCCTCCAGCCCATCATTGCCGTTACGCATGGATACGTTTCTTGGAAAAGGCGGCAGCTGCATCTTACTCGATCGACGCTTTCTCGCCAATGGAGACAACGATCGAGAACCTCCTGCAGTCCGCGGTTTTCCTACTGCGTCACACAGTGCGCGCATCCACTCGTCCAGCTCTCGAGTTGGCTCAACACGGATGCAAATCGTGTCTCTGTCACGAGGTGACTTTTCCGAGCCGAACTCAATCACAAGTGCATTCGAGTACCTCCTGCTGTAGCGAACACTTGTCACGCGCACTTCCGCCGACAACTGCTCCAGGGGACCCTTGCGGTACTCGAGCATCCCGTTTGCCAACGACATGTACCGTTTCTTCCACACTTTACTGCGCTGTCCAAGCTTCTCGACCCAGCCTTCACACACGGCAGTCGAGTCGATTTGACCCACACGCTCTGTATCGTCCATCGTCCCATTGTCTTGGCGTCCTGCTTGTTCCATCAGCACCGACGGCAAACCCAGCGCCGCTGCGAGCGCGCGGTCCCAGTCTTCAATCTCTTTTCTCGACTCGGCGGCCACGTAAATCACTTTTCCTCGCTGCGCAATCAGTCGCAACGACAACGACCTGCTCGCGTCTGCTTCGACCTTTACGACCGTCTGGAAATCCACCAGCGCCGCCTTCGGAGCGGCATAAAACTCGATCGTCCGTCCACGCAGCACCACGTAGCAGCGCTGCCAATACGACATGGACGGCAACAACGACGACGACGATGGCGGCGGCAGGCCGTCTGTCTTTTGTAGCCATCCTTGCTTGTCAATCGAGCTGTCGAGCTGTTCGTGGCTCGTGGCCCGTCGGAAACTCGTCTCCTGTTCGCCAATCGCTTCTTTGATCTTGCGCAACAGCACGCGGCTCTCTTCAATGTTTGCAGTGGTCATCGTCAACTCTTTCTTTCGATCGGCTCCATAAATTAATAATCCATTCTTCCGGTCGGGCGAGTACGCCACGTTCACGACCTTCAGACGCCCTCGCTCGTCCACGCCCTCGCCGCTGCCGTCGCTCTTGGCGCCCGCGTAGTAGACCAGCTCCCGGCCGCGGAGCACAAAGTACCGGTTCTTCCACGACCGCACTTTGCTGCCCCGCTTCGCGCCCCAGCCGCAGTAGTCGGGGGCGCTGCACGGCATGATAAAGTCACGCAAACGACGGTCTACTTGTCATAGAGTGTGGCGATTGTTTTAGTTGAGACTGGCTATTGTTTGATTCATGTTATGGTAGTGGCAGCTGGTGGATGCTGTATCGAAGCAGGGTAAGGATCCAAGTAGCCGTATAGAAACGCGGGATAGAACGTGACTGCGGATTTGCAGTGGAGCCCGCCCGCCCGCCCTATCGACATTCATGCAGTGGATGGGGCAGAAAACACAGAAAACACAGGTTACCGGCCCCGCCATTCCAATTCAAAGCGTCACGTTGTAACAACGAGCGACACCGCCAGCTGCTCACTGGGTACGTGTCCCACAACGCTGTGCCCAATTTGCTGCACACAGTGTGGCAAACACCGTTTACATACTCGGGCCTCTATTATGTGTCGTGTTTGCGACGTTCGTGCTGACAAACACCTGATCCACTGCATTCTTTTGCCACGGGCTTCCATGCCCTCCTGCACTGGCGGTCACGACCGTTGCGTTTGTAGTCGGGGCTACACATGACTCGACATGCAAAGATACGGAGAAAAGCCGACTTGGCGAAGTGGGTAGTTGAGTGCCATGTGTGAATATTGTTGCACACGTGAGACACGTGAACAACAGCATCGGCACGTACAATGAAAGGGATACGTACGTACGTAGGAATGAACCGCTTATGTCGTTGACGTCGCGAGCTGTCAATGCTCTTTGTTTTCAGTCAGCTCAACGCAACCAGGTGCAAAAACAGTCGCGTCGCGAGAAGCTGTACTTATCGCTACAGACCTTACGAATCCACAGTCTCCTGTACCTATAGCTGGATCGACTCGAATCAACAGTTTCTGGAGACGCTCCCAAATGTACGTCGGGTCACAACGATTGTCAGTTCAACGATAGAGCGCATAAGCGATCGATACAGTAGACGCAACGCTCTCGAGCTTTGTGCCAGCGCATAATAGGAAGTTGCGGGCGAAAGCGCAATGCACTCCCGATAAGAAGCCACGGTTGCACGAGTAGGACATGAAGCAGCCGCGGGTTCTGAAGCATCGCAGGTGCGAGGGAAGTGAGTGCGCGAGAAAAAGAGACGCGGTGTAACCAGAGCTGTGCACGCTGCAAGACATTGGAAGAGGAGGCAACTACGACTTTGCTGCAATGATCGAAATTCGATGAACGCAGATCGATCCGCTCGTGTTCTGCGTGTCACTTCTCCCAACGTCCTATGCGCGACGACAAGCGAAACTTTGTCGCGGGTCGATGTTGACGGCCAATGGACGTGATACCATTGGCTTGACACCGTCACTTGGACGCCGTTTTGCAAAACGTAACATGTCATTACAGAACATCTGCCGTCACAAAGTAAGCCGTCAACGAGCGATTATCGTGGGCGTGCGGTCTTGTACAGAGGTCTGACATCCAGTGGAACAGTCGTGAACACTGACTGACCTTATCGCTTGGAGGCAGAACTCGATACGTGACAAGTCAGCGGTCCAGTGTGCTCGACGATAAGGCGGTGGGATCGATAAAGCATTCGTCACGATACATGACGACGCTAGAATACTGCAATGTGGAGACGTAGATGGCTGCGTGTACTGTACTTGGTACCACTTGACTCGACGATAGAGTGGGAAGGAGCAATAACGACGGGTCTTGCACTTGAGAACCCTAATCGAACCGCAACGTGACGATTGACCGGCGCTATTTGTTTCGCATACACCATCTCGTGAGATCTTTTGAGGAAGAAACTGCCCAAAAACCAGACAGCTCTTGTCATTTTTCTTGTAGAAGCTGCCAACCAGTCTAAAGTGAGGCAAACTGCGACGTACAAGTTCACAATTGTGGCATGCAAAGCACTCATGAGCTTCGTTTCTTAAGTTATTGCATCGAAAACAAGGATAAATCGGTCGAGATTCAGGTGCTTGCGTATCGAACAGGTGGACACGACGTGAAGCACTCAATGCGGATACATTGTATTTGCCCAATTCCTACCTCTACGCCTCTGCGGTCTAATATTTGCGCTCCAACCAGTAGCTAAGCGCGCCAACAAGAATGTCGTAGCTCACAGCAATTGCCATGTACAGGACTACATCGCTGCCGCCACTCACATTCAGACGCTGCAGGTACTTGTAGCGTTCACACGGGACGCTCAGCGTGCTGCTGCATACTGAAGCAGGCGCTCGACCGGACACTTCGCTCATCGTCATGTAATGGAAGTTCGGGTCCCCTTGCGGCGATTTCGGCTGCTGGATCGAGATCGACGTCGTGACTTTGCCCTGCGAGATGACCTCCGACATGAGCAGACAGCGGTAGCCCTGGCGCTTTGATTTCTTCACAAAACATACATTCTCCTGCCGTAGACCGCCATGCTGCACGTCGGGCACCATGCGCTTTATTGCAACCATGTGGTGCACGTCTCCGGCATATTTCGTCAGCGACAGCGTGAAGATCTCGCCGTAGTCCATGTGGCGCAACGACCATTGCTTGCGAGACGTCCGCACGATCTCGAAGAGTTTGCGACGACCAAAGCCGTACACAATGCACTGCTTGAGGCCATGCATGGGGCGAAACATGCGCTTGTCCAGAATGTAGATCGTGTCCGAGTAGTAGGAAAGCACACTACGAGACCTCATGAGCGTCTCACTCGCCACGGTAGAATGACGAATCTGCTTTGCTGTCTGTGCCTGCTGATGGAAGAAATCGCCGTATCGCTTGACAGATGCGTAGTACGCGTTGCACATACACGGTGTACCGGACACTAGTGTCTCGTCGTGCGACTCCAATAGCTTCTCAAGCTCACGCGACAACATAGAGCCCTTCGTTGCTCCGACAAGATCCTGATACGTCGAGTTCATGAGCAAAGTGTCCATGTCCGAAATAGCGTCCAGGACGTCCCGTACTTCCGTAGACATCTTAACAGGCGACGTGCACATCCGCTTGAGCAGCCCGAGAATGCCGCCTTTCAGACAGTTTGTCTCAACAAACTGCAACTGGTCTGCACACGCCTTGTCTCGTGACAGCTTCCTGAATATCTTCAGTGTCTTCGACGGTGAGCACACAAACGTCTGGTGCGTACGTCCGAGCGCGATTTCGTACTGAAACACATTGTTTCCAGACCTGTTGTCCAGTCCATTTCCAGCTTGGCATGGCCGTATGTCGACGCGATGGCACGGGATCTGCTCGGCTGCTCAGCAATGACAACACAAGGGGTGACACTCCATACACCTTAGCAGCTACGACAATCCACGACTCACGCACCGACAAGGACTGGCTTGGGGTCATGCAATGCACACACATACGTCGGTATCACATCACTCTTCCCCTCTGCATCGTCGACGTCGTCGTCTTCCTCGTCCTCTGCTTGACCAACTTCCCTCTCGTCCTCAATACCCACGTCGGAGTCGGCCCGCGTCGACACGTCGTCTTCCTCTGTCCGCAGCGACCCCCCGTTCCCCGTCTCCGAGCTGTGGTCGGTCTCCGTCCTCGACACATTACACTCAGCTTCGTGGTCGGCCTCGTGCTTTGCTGTCGTCTCCAACTGAGCTCTTCGCTTGACAGCTGCGGCCCACTTCCGGGCCAGGAGGTCACTGGCAGGACAGGTGCCCCAACTGCTGCTACATGACGCAGTGGGCGTTAGGGTTATGTACAGGTCCGTGGCCATTGTCAAAGGGGCCACTGGCGCGAGAGGGCGCGGGAATAGCACTCTATGGACAAAGCGACTGCTGCTGCTGCTGCCGTCGTCGTCTCCTCTGACACACACACACACACAAACACGTCGCGAAGCTCAGCGGGTAAGTGGACCCCTAGCGCGAGGCGTGCGACAAGAGGCCGCTCAATCGCAGGATGGGAGCTCGGCGAGCCGGACGTTACCTGATCTTTTTGGCTGGGGACAAGAGCGGGGCGAAGACGCAGGAGCGAGCGCTTGTCTGCTTGAAGCTCAGCAGCACTTTGGGGTGCCGATGCACGTGCAAAAACAACGCACACGCGCACACACACACACAGTTGAGAGAGAGAGAACAGATTGTCTATTTACTGGTTAGTGCAAGATCTCTGGTAGGTTGTTAACCACACTAGCAACGCTGGAGGGTCCAGGCATTGCCTACGGCTGGCAGCCTGGCTATGAAAGCCGGGCTGCCCTCTCGGTTCTGATATAAATATGTCGTAACATGCAGAAAGTTGGGCGCCACGCACGGCCGTGTCAGCCCTGCAATGGAGACGTTTGATGAGCGCCCGCAATTGAAGCTGAATCCTCCCCCAAATCATGGCTTCACTGGCTTGCATCGGGATTTTCGCATTGTGAAAAACTCTGTCCACGCGGTGTTGCCAGAGCATTGTGATGATGACGGTCCCTGCGACCTCCCAGATCGTCCTCCAGGCCGTGGCGAATTGATCGATGTCGTCTGGGTATCTGACTAACAGCATTGCCGTGACCTGCGGCGAAATGCGTGGTACTCTACAGTTTGCGCAGTGCTCGAGCCAATCCAGTATATGGTGAGGCTTATGAGGTGTGCTCTCCCAATGACTGATGAGCCGTGCCCAGATTGCCTGTGCACGGGTACATTCCCAAAAGAGATGCTCCTGGGTCTCCTTCTGTCCGACACATTCTCGATACGTGCAAGACCCGTCCGGAGGCCGGTCCTGATACCAAAAGTTTAGCTGACCGGTAGCGTGGCGGTATCGTGTCCATAGCTGATATTCCGTCACCGCGTGTCCGTGACCCCATAGATGAGCCGGCGAGACATCGAGAGCTGCGCGTTGCCAACGGTTATGCTGGCTCTTGGTGCCCAGTCTATCAATGACCTGCTTCAGCGGTGTCGCAAGACACCGCTTAGCCGACTTGAAAGCTTGCCGTTTCAGGAACGAGAAGACGTGATGATTGGGAACCGTTAGCGGAGCGGACCATGGAAAGCGGTGGACCTGTGGGTTGAAAAAAAAGACGACCCCATTTCGGATGAGCCTGCATTCCGCGAGTTGGGTGATTTCCTGCGTTTTTCCTTGGACCCGCGGCGGTTCCCCGTCGAAAACCCATGAAATGCCATTCTGGCATTGAATGAGCTCCCAACGCTGAGGGTGAATAGAATTGTCCGAGCCAGAAGTGCCCCGAACCCTACCCGGCCCGACCGGCACCCAAGTGATGGCTTGTGTGAAAGGGGGCTGATGCCTTAGCCGGAGTGGGGCCGGGGCCCCCACCGGATTTCCTACATCAAGTGACGGCGACGAGAGTAAGACGATGATCGCCCATTCTCGAAGTTTGGCATGGGAATGGCGGGGGGCGAGGAGGTCCGGGCAAATGCCGCCGAAGACATATTCCTGGGGTCCTGTCCGCTGGATATGGAGTTGTTCAAAGGAGATATCGCCGATCCTGTCATACTTGGACCGGGACAACGCCGATGCCTGTGGGGTGAGAACCCAAGGGTTTCCACTCCACCGGAAAGTCAGCCAGAAGTCTTCGATCCCCTGGGGCCAAAACTCTACTGACTGAGGCCGACTGGGAAGGGGTTCAGAGAGATGCAGCACCCAGTCGTTTTCTTCCCACCAGCTCGTCGATGATGATCGAAGGGTCGGTAGATGGTCCTGTACCCGTGCGAGAATATCATCCGTTTGCGCGGGTGTCGGCGTCAATGTGCATCCGAGCTCATAAAGTACATCCAGATACCGCTCTGAAGACGGCGATACAATGTGTCGCACGCTCGGTCGATGCGGACTGATGGCCGGGATGTGTGCACCATGCGTAACCCAGGACACCCACGCTGAGTGATAACCATCCTCTGGCCGAGTAAGTGCCAGTAGCGCGTGTTTTACCCGCTGGGTTTTGATGGCGACGGGGACCGAAACGAGGCCGATTCCGCCTGCCTTACGGGGAGCGTAAAGGAGGCCTGGAGCGACTTTGTGTCTCCCGGGTTCAATCCTGTTGGACGTCTTCCAGAGGAACTGTTTGTAGAGATGATCCAGCTGTTTGAGCGCCCAACCGGGGGGCTCGAAGACCGCTGCCGTGAACAAAATCCCGGGTAGAACTATCGCATTGAGTATAAGAACTCGGTGCTCGAGGGTCGTCGAAACTCGCGTTGCAGTGAGGAGGCGACGCTGTGCATTTTTGATGCGGAGAGCCCAGTTAATGTTGCGTAACTTTCCTGTACCCACTTGATAGCCGAGATACCTCGTAGTTGTTGACGGAGCCACCACTGCGATTCCCTGATACGTAGGTTGCCGGATAGCCGTGTTTAAAAATATGAGGTGGCTTTTTGTCGGTTGCACCTGCAACCCCGAAAGCCGCCCAAACTCCATAATGATGTCCATAGCCGGTCGTAGTAGACTGGCTTCTTGTAGAAACAGGGTTGAGTCGTCGACAAACCCCGAAAATATATGGGGCTGTGTGTGTACTCCTGGAAGTGTGAGCCCGTGAAGTTGGGGCGACGTTTGTATTGCAACGGCCAGCACCTCGACTACCACCAGGAAAAGAAGAGGAGCGAGGGGACAGCCCTGCCGAATGCCAGACCGAACCGGCCGAATTGATGAAAGCTCACCGTTGACCGAAAAACGTGCCGTCGTGTTGGTATGTAGCCTCTGAATGAGCGCTAGAAAGTTCTCGGCAAACCCGAATAGCCGGAGCGCCTCTACTATGAAGTCGCGGTCGACCGTATCATAGGCCTTCCGAAAATCTAGTAAGACAACGACGCGGCTGGCGTCGGCGTCCAAAGTACACTCCTCACGTGCACTTTGGAGGTGAGCAAGCATCATTGAGACCGTCTTTTGCATTTGTCGTCCGTGAACAAAGCCTTGTTGAGAAGAACCGATGACATGTGGCAGACACTGCTGCATACGCGTCGCCAAGACCTTCGCAATTACCTTGTACCCCGTTTGCAACAGAGAGATCGGTCGATAGTCCATGGCGTCGTCGGAATCTCCTTTCTTACGTAGCGGGATGATGAGCGCCTCCATAAACGACTTGGGTGGTTGCGCACCTTGGATGATCTCGTTAGCTATCTCCACTAACGGCGGTACCAACAGCGACTGAAGATCCTTGTAAAAATCGTTCCCTAAGCCGTCGGTGCCGGGGGCTTTATGCCTACTGAGGGCTCGGATTGCGAGTACCACCTCTGCCTCCGTTATATCTGCCGTCAGGGCTCGGTTTTCGGCGGTGGTGACTATGCGGTCAGAGGGGAGAGCGACAAAATGCCGCAGAGCCGTACGCAGTTCTGCGACTGGGACTATACGGTGGCTCTGCCCCAGCACATGATCCCATTCAGAACTGAACTTGTCGGCGACGCTACAACCTACTAGGAATGGATCACCGTGGAGTCTCCTGATGGCTGTAACACGTTGGTCACGCTCCCAGTCCGACACCCGTTTAAACTTCGCGCGAAGTTTCTCCGTTGTACGTTGGAGAACCAAGCCAACCCGACAGATGTGAGCTTCCTGTTGATCCTCGGTTTGGGCGTGGTGCCAAGCCTGTCGGGTAAGCAGTGGCCGTCGTGATCGCCGTCTCAGCCTGTCGATGTACCGTGTCCGCCGTTGCCTTAGCCTGCGGGCGGTGGTTGTGATCCCCCGTCGGACGCGGCGAACGCCGTGATCCCAGGTCAAGACCGTGGATAACTCAGTAATGCCGCCGTTTGTGAGGCAATCGATGAGTTCAGCGACGGCGCCGGCCGGGTTCGCACAACGTATGGGGTACGCAACTTTACCGGGATGGCGATGCCTGTTCCGTTGCCCAGCCGAGATATGCAAGGTGACTTGCTGGTGATCAGAAGCCGATGGTGGAAGAATAGTTTCTAACCATTGCACTCGGTCCCCCCATGTGTGGGGTACGTAAAAACGATCAAGTCTGCTGGCTGCTGACCCCGCCCAATACGTGAAGTGGGTAGATGGCTCCCACTCCAGGGCATCGTCCGGGTGAGGAACCAAATCCAGCGCATCAACTAGCTGACAAATGTCAGCGAGCAAATCCAAAGCTGGGCTTTCAGTGCGACTAGCCGAGCGTAACCCCAGCCGGTCGAGCGAGGGATGTTGGACACAATTAAAATCCCCGGTTAGAATGACTGGGGCAACGGACCGCTGCACCGCTTTCAGACCCTCGAAAAACAATTCCCTTGCCGACCGTTCGTTTGGTGCATAAATGTTAACGAGCAAGAAGTCGTCCTGGACAGATAACGCAATTTGTCTCGGCGTGGTCAGGAGGCCAGGCCATGGTTGTGCCGACTGGGCCATGGCCGGTGTCAGAACACACACACAGTTGACGCACTCACTGTATCTGATGTCGTGTTTTTTTTCTCAGATGGTAAAAAATGGCTCGTGGGACGCGTTTTTCGGCTTTGAGGTTGGGATGTTGGACTTTCCAGATAGAGGAGGAGATGGAGCGACAGGCAGCACTATCCATCTGGCTACGTCTCTATTAGTGTCGATCTATCGATCTATCGATCTATCGATCGATCTATCTATCGATATTCGGTTCGCCGTCGGCATCAGTGTCGACTGCCTATCGAGCGGTTTAGGGCAAGTGGATGTGGGTGGTGGTGGTGGTGTCAAGTACGTCCATTATTATGATAACTAACGACTGATAAGTGTGACAAGAAGTACGGCCCGGGTATCGGGTCGACAACTAAAGGGCTCCGTAGAGCCAGGGGCGACGGCAACGAGGTCAGAGACCCTCCTACCGAAGCCAACTACGAGTCAATCATGACCGCTGGCGCGACCAAGTAGACTGGGGACATGCGTACCGCCGGAGCGGCAGCACGTACAACGCGGGTATGCTGCCATATAAGGCAACAAACCCCTTTAGGACCGCTTGCGCGGCCCCCGACGTGGAGTGCGAACACCGAAGTGACTGCGTGGCGTGGAGAACGCCAACTCGCCATATATCTCTCCGAGGAGCTCAACCATCTGCGATGGTGGCCCCCTTCAGCCGCTTGCGCGGCCCCCGACGTGGAGTGCGATCACCGAAGTGACTGCGTGGCGTGGAGAACGCCAACCCGCCATATATCTCTCCGAGGAGCTCAACCATCTGCGATGGTGGTCCCCTTCAGCCGCTTGCGCGGCCCCCGACGTGGAGTGCGATCACCGAAGTGACTGCGTGGCGTGGAGAACGCCAACCCGCCATATATCTCTCCGAGGAGCTCAGCCATCTGCGATGGTGGCCCCCTTCAGCCGCTTGCGCGGCCCCTTGACGTGGAGTGTGCGCTCGCCGCAGCGGCGACACGTGGCGCGGGGTACGCCTCCAGTCCGTAAAACACCCCTGCTAGGGCCGCTTGCGCGACCCGTCGGTCTCCTACGCCCACACCCGCGACTGCGAGTGCAGCGTGCCCGCGTCAGATCTTCGACCACGTCGGCTCCCCAAGGGGAGGATTCCCTCCGACGTGACTGCCCCGAAGGGAAAAAGACTGGCTTGAGCTGAACCGTGAAAATTTGGGAATGAGGGGCAAGTGGATGTGGCTAACTGGGAGTTTGTAGGGTTTTCGGCCTGGTCGCATGAAGATCGATCGAGAGTGGAATGGCCACAACAAAAGCGAATACAGGCGCTTGAGGTGCAGGTAGGAGTTTTCTAGAGGGGGCTCGTAGACGTCAGGGACACAAGGGCGACAGCCACTAATGATCAAGAAACGCTCAGCTAGACCGCTCACGGCACCATCCACAAGCCGTGCAGCGGATATACGACGACCCGGTCATGCTTGAGATTTAATTACAGCAATCTCTGAGCGAGGAAGTGGCAGCCAGACGAGCAAGACTAAACCCGTGCGATCTGATGCCGGAACTTGCTTGAGGGCTACTGGCACGTGCATATCTCGATCTCTAGCTAATGCTATTGAATAGCGCAACCTTGTATACCGCAACCTCGTGAGAGGCTAGACTTGCGTGGTGAATTGATCGCCATGGTTCTGCTGATACCAAAACATGCTCGATCTCACATGACATTGCCGAATGGCAACCAACACATTGGCAGCTACCACGACGGTACAATACTCGCCGCAGTGCTCTACTCGTTGCCAAAGCCACGAAGTACCGTGTCTTTTGGTGTGCTGCTGGTACACGTGCACCCACTAGAGCGAAACACTGTCCTGCAGTGTCCCACGTTCGCTGCCGCACGCAGTCGCAAGAGAGACTGCTGTGGACAACTCCATGTGCCTATTTGCGTGCGACACTTTCTTGATTGCGCATCGTGTGATTACTGACGAGAACACCAACGCATGGGACACATTTGAGCAAGCAGCGCGTCTCGTTTGCTGCTTCCGATTAGGCCCACCGAACAAAGGCGCGCTGCTCTCGTACTTAAGCGGAAACACAAACGTGGGACTTTTGGTGCGCCTCTTTTCAAAGAGCAAGTTTTATGCTGTTCGCGAAGCCCCCTACCCCGTGCTAATGCCAGGCTTGTTGTTGGTCGCGCCACTTGAAGTCTCGGGATAGCGCATCGTTTTTGTTGCTGAATCTTTTCGGCTCATTTTCAATGATCAGCGGATTGATTTGCTGCAAAGATTGACTCGCGAGATTCGCTTTGGCTGTGTAATCAAGCGCCTGTCGCTCGGCCGTGTAGTACTGCCGAGTTCGTCCTCATTGCATCAGGCAAAGTCGCTATCTTCATATACACGGGCCTTGTGTGACGCAGTCGTGGTATGACGAGGTGGCGCGAGACCGCAATTTCGCAGCCTATTGTGGTGTGCCCAACGTTCGATGTCGACTTTGTGTCAACGAAAAATTGAATCTGACCGATGAAGCTCAGCTCGAGCGCGGCGGGTACGTGAGTGCTGCCACGAGGAAAGAGGCTGTGCCTTAACTTTGTATACCGGTCATCGGATCTCTTCGTCGACAACAAGCAGACGTCTGCCGAACCTGCTTGACTGCAATTATGCTTCGTGATGACTCCGTGGCAACCGCCAACTGGGTGTAATCAGTCGAGTCAATGAGCTTTGAAACATCGTGTAGTACTGTGCAATGACGCTTTACCAATGTCACTGATAGGTTTGGGCAACAATGCGATGGTAGCCTTTATGACAAACGGTTTCTCATACCGCTGTACCGTGTTGCGCCTGCCCGCGCAAAATGAAGGTTGACAGCGCACATTACTCACTTCTTGTCATGTGCTGCAAGAAGCAGTGCAAAAACGCCTCATGAGAAGAAACGCGGGTACGTGTCGGATGTTGCTGATTACTTTGAATCTGGATTCGTTCGGTAGCAAAACGAATGAACGGATTCGCCCAATTCGCGCGAAGCATAAGCCGTTCGATGTATGTATGTAGGTGAGCTGCTGAGACTCTTCTTTTCGTTGTGCCACCACCAAATTTGGAGGAGGCGTTTCATGATCGTCTATTTACATGTTGACAGGAGCAAGATGTCTGCAGGGTCTTGAGCAGGACACAAGCGCCTGTAAAGGTACCTTGTCTTGGCGAGTTTCGCATGCAGTTGAGTGCCGTGTGGGCTCGTGACTAAGTGACATGCTGCAAGCATGTAAACGCACTCCGGTGGTACGCAGTAAGCCTGTGTTACACGTCATTGCCACGAATGGTGGCAATAAAATGGCTTCTTGATCGAATTTTTCTTACAATATTACTCTTACGAGTCAGAATTATAGGAGTATTACCTTCGGAGGTAATGATAGGCACCGCCTCACTTTTTAATAGGCTATAGCCTACATATATATATAAACATATATATATGTATATGTATATATATATGAATATATATATGTATATGTAGATAATAAATGCCACTAATTGCTTCTAGACGCGTACGATGGAGTGTAAGTGAGGTTTTACAATGAAAACTTAGAGTTTATTATAGTTTAAGTAAGATACAGAATGTTTATCGAAGGGGCTTAACGATATAAATTTACAGCTTTACTTCTCTCTCATTCTAAGCAAAAATGCTGTAACGGGGTTACACGTCGACTGGTAGTCGACAATAGGCGTGGTGCACCAAGTGATGGGAGCCTCTATAAAGTAATATATGAACACAGTATCAGTTGTTGAAGACTGATGTCTGTCAACCATTAATTACGAGATCTTTTAATAGGTTTATTTAGGACATTAGCGAGAAAGTTGAATACTTTGTTCTAAGGTGTTCTTTTAGGTTAAAAGAAGAAATAAAAATCAGTTCCCACTTTGATCAACAAAAGACACGTGCCTCTCTGAGGTATCTTGCGATCGTTAAGGAGGTAGCAACGCCTTGTTAAGGCAGCTACTCTTTGTGCACTTAGTGCGTTTGATTCTTAGAATCGTTTGGTCCCCCTGGAACAAGGACCGTAAGCTCTCTATGTAACGGGGCAGCCCGTTACATGGAAATTGTCATTTAAGAGATAATGACAATAAATAATATGAAGTTGGATATTATTTTAACAATATCACCAATGGTGGTGATATTGAAGGGTCGACCAAAGAGTCTGCTCATTCGTTGTATCTTGACGATATCAGCCCACCAATCGCCACAAGACGCGCGCAATGAGTGGTGAGCAGACGTCGTCATACACTCAGTTATATTGGTATAGTTAAGTTAAGTCAAACAGAGAGAGAGAGTAGTTAAAAGACTTAATTATATTAATATAACAGTTCTGCTTTTCCCTTATCTACGCTTCCTCGTTTGCCTCGTGTACGTCTGTCGGGCGCACCGATACCCTTGCGTTAAGTTCACGCAAGGGTGTGCCCCGTTACACCTGGTAGCACTTTGTAGTCCTTCCAAGGACCACAGCATCCAACATGAACATGTTGGATGAAGAAGAAACCTTTCACGCCACGCGTGAAGGGTTTACCCATTTGATTGACATCGAATGGAGCGCGGTATAACGAATGAGTTCTACCGTAGTCGAGGTCGCCATTAGCGCCGTGTTGGAGTCTCTAGACAGAGACCAACAACATGCCGCTATAGCCAAGTTCATTCAAAATGAACTTGTCGACGAAAGGGAGAAAGTAGCCTTGCTTCAACAGCAAGGCTCTCAACAGTCCGAGCAGTTGAGAGAACTCGGTGCCCAACAGACAGAACTGTTGAGACAGCAGCAATTCCATGCTGCTGTGGGCGGGACGGCGCATGCGCGTCGTCCCGAAGTCATGAAAATTGACATCTCCAAGTACAGTGGAGTCCCGGAGGACTCCCTGTTACTATGGCTTGTCGAACTCGACAGAGCCTTGAAGGCACGTCGCGTCGAAGATGAGCAAATGAAACTCACATTTGCTCAAACCCACTTGGCAGGGCGTGCCAAAACTTGGTCCCTGGGACTCGAGAGTAGCGACCCAAATGTGTTTTGGTCGCTAGATGACTTCAAGTCCCGGCTCAGACAAACGTTTGAGCCGCCACGGGCTGAGTTCAGGGCTCGTTCAGGGCTCGTTCAGAGCTCCTGAAACTCAAGCAGGGTAAGCGTGGTGTGCACGCTTACGCACAACATATACGACTCTTCGCGAGTAGTATAACTGCCAACCCAGTTCATGAACACACGTTGATTACGGTGTTCATGCAAGGGCTCGCAGAAGGGCCCGTCAGGAGCCACCTGTTCCGCCTTGAGCTGAATACGCTGGAAGATGCGATATTAGCCGCGGAACAGGAAGACTTAAGCATGAGACAAGCTCATGCTAGCTCAAACTCTTATCGTCCACCGAGACGACAAGAGATCGGAGGTCCAGAACCAATGGACCTCTGCTATGTTGAGAGCGAGAGACCTCGCTCTTCAAACAACAAGCGATTGCAGAAGTGCAATCGCTGTCAGAAGTTAGGGCACTACGCATACGAGTGTAGTGCTCCACGCCCAGTACCAAACAGTACTGAGCGAAATGGACGACCATTCGCCAGAAAGGGCAATGGGCGTGGGTCCAGCGCTGTTGCGAAGCCGCAACAGCGAGACGGACCATCAAAAAATGGTCGGGGTCAGTAGGGGCGGAGCGCCCTACTGATCGAGCAACCTCAAGAGAATTTGCAAATCTCTTGACGAAAGTTGCTCCAGATACACAATCATTGTGTGTCTCTGCACCTGGTGATGACGTTTCGCTCATCACCTTGAAGTTTGAAGCGACAAATGATTTGCCACTTCGTGCCCTAGTAGACTGTGGGGCGTCGAACAACTTTGTTCGTCGCCAGTCACTAGAGGGTCGTAGGCTCAAGTTCGTTGAGCGCGACATTCCCCTCACGAGGATGACGGTGCGCCTTGCAACAGGCGCATCGATTACCGTTGAGAAATGTGTAGTAGGAATCCACTACACGTTAGAGGTCGAACAGTACGATGACGGCTTCATCGTACTAGATCTGGATGACAAATTTGATGTCATCCTGGGATTACCTTGGCTCAGAAGGTACGAGCCAAGAGTGAGCTGGCAGCATCGATCCGTGAAGATGCCTGCCGCTTGTTCATCAGATGGCCATCTGATGAACATCGTGGAGCGTCCACAAGCGTGTGGATGTACTGCGAGTGAGTGCGATGACCTCACTTGCGGTACGGTCGTTAGCACGACTGCACAAGATCACAGTGTAGTTGATCACTACACTGTGGAGCAAGCTCCCGGCGGCTGTACAGAAGTACAGGCGGCGCCGAAGGTCCACCACTCGAAGAAGTCGAGTGGACCGGGACATGGATGCATGCCTAGCGGGCAGCATCTTAGACGAAAGAAACATGTTGCCTTCAAAGGGCAACATGGACATCCTAGGTCGACTGGAGAGTCGACCGTAGAGGATCGGTACCTGACTGTGGTTGCACAGCCACAGTCGGAAGACGTCGAGGGAATAAGTCCCCACGTACTTGAGGAAGGAATTCCTCAAGAGTCACTTGCTGAGGGATCAGGCCCTCAGCAACCTGTGGAAGCAAGTTCCCAGGAAGAAACCGAGACGTTGAACGTCTTGGTTAATGACGGATCAAGTGTAGGCGCTTATACACTTGATCTGGTTGTGCCTCCGAAGTTAACTTCGGAGATAACTCAGTTGCCAACGCTAGAACCGAAACGGTTCTTTCGTGATCTGCGTAGTGGCAAAGTCAAGCAGATCTGCATACTCGTCACAGAGGATGAGTATGTGGCCGATATTCGGTCAGGCACAGTATTTGCTGAGAACGAACGGGTTCTCAGCAGCTCATCGATGGACGAAAGTGTCCTCGATAAGAAGACTCGGATTGAGCGATACACGTCTCAATCCTGGGAGTCACTTCTGGCAAATCCTTTGTATAAGGATTTGATCGAATTCAAATGACGTTTTACTGAATCCGTACCTTGCGAGTTGCCTAAGGACAAAGGCACTCGACACGAGATCGAGCTCAAACCGGGCTCGAAGTACTGTGTCATGAAGCAGTGGCTACTGCCTCGTGAACAAGTACTAGCGATCGACAAGTTCTTTGTCGATCGCTTAGCAGCGGGCCATGTGAGGGAATCAACATCCCCTCACAGCTCTCCGACGTTCTGTGTGCGAAAGACCACACGAGGATGGTGGATAGTGCACGCATTCAACAAATTGAATGCTGCAACGGTACCGGCTCAGACGCCGATACCGAGGAAGGACGTAATCATAGATGGTATGTCAAAGAGTACCATCTTTTCGTCCATGGATCTAATGGATGGATTCTATCAGATCCTCATGCGTGAACAGGACATCCCGTACACAGCAGTGAGCACCCCAGCGGGATGCTGTGGGAGTGGCTAGTGATGCCACAGGGGCTGAGCAATGTCCCTGCAACGCTCAACAGATGTGTTACAAAACTTTTGAGACCGGTGCGTGATTTCGCACCGAGTTACTTCGACGATGTGTTCGTCCATATTCGGGCTATGGACGGAAAGACGGACGTTGAAGTTCACAGAACTCACGTTCGTCAAGTCTTTCAACTTATGCGCAAGCACGAGTTGTACGCAAACCTCAAGAAGTGTATATTCGCGGCTAGCGAAATACCACTTCTTGGGTGCATCGTGGGTAAACACGGCGTACGCCCTGATCCCGAAAAGATCAAGGCGATCACCGACTGGCCAGTGCCAGTCGATGTCAAGGGACTAAGGAAGTTCCTTGGGCTAGCGGCGTACTTGCACAAGTACTCGCGCAACTACGCCGAGATGACGGTACATCTTTCTTGCTTGCTCAAGAAAAATGTCAAGTGGTCATGGAACGCTGAGTGCCAGCGTTCCTTTGAGGGTATCAAGCGGAGCTTGATGCAGTCGCCGATCTTGGCGATTGCAGATCTGGACAGACCATTTCATGTGGTCTGTGACGCCAGCGATTTTGCGATCGGCTGTGCGTTAATGCAATTTGATGCAGATGGCGCAGAGCGCGTCATCTCTTATCAGTCGCGTCAGCTGCAGGCAGTTGAGCACAATTACCCAGTGCATGACATGAACTCCTTGCCATGAAGTATGCACTGGCTAAGTTCTGTGTCTATCTCTTGGGAGATAGACCGTTCATCGTCTATACGGACCATGCGTCGTTATGCACGGCCGTAAACAGCCCACATCTCTCGCAAAGGATGGCGAGGTGGTTTTCTTTTTTCGCGGAGTATAACTTCTCCGTGGAGTATAAACCAGGACGACTCAATGTCGTCGCTGATGCCCTTTCGCGCCGGCCCGATTTTGAGCCGGACGCACAAATCAACAGTGAGGATAAGCCCACTGTTGCGACACTGTCAGTCAGTGCCGTCGTCTAGCTTACTTGACGACGTACGAAAGGCATACGCAGAAGATAAGGATCTTTTGCGATTGATGGATCATCTGGTGAATCCATTCAGTAAATCCATGAGGGATTTACCGGCTTTTTACCGATCCTCCTCGGATCGGTATACGACACGCAACGGGTTGCTGTACTATACAGCTGTTGCCGACGACACGCCTCATGTCTTCGTACCCGCTCATGATGATTTGCGTTTACGCATCATGCATGAGTGTCACGATACCCCAACAAGCGGCCATAGTGGTAGAGAAACGACTTACCTCACGGTAAGTCGTGACTTTTACTGGCCCCGCCAGTATCAGTTTTTCCGCAAGTACATACGTGCTTGCGAGGTTTGTCAACGGGTGAAGCCTAGTCCTTCATCCCGTGCGCCATTGCAGCCTCTTCCTGTTCCGACAGAGTGCTGGCAGTCCGTTTCAATGGACTTCGTCTTCGGTTTTCCCGAAGACGCTCACAAGAATAATGGTATTCTTGTGTTTGTTGACCGATTCAGCAAGATGGTCCATCTTGCTGCTGTCCCTGAGTCAATCAAGGCTCAAGGTTGTGCTCGTGTTTTTCTCGACACGGTCTTTAAACTCCACGGGTTACCCCGTGAACTCGTATCCGACCGTGACCCTCGATTCACGGCGGAATTTTGGCAATCCGTGTTCCGTTCTCTCGGAACACGGTTGACGATGTCCACTTCTGACCATCCCGAGACAGATGGTCAGACGGAACGTGCGAACCGTATCCTTGAAGAGATTCTTCGAGGATACGTCCACTCGTTTTCGAGTTGGAGCGAATTCCTACCCATGGTGGAATTCGCCGTCAATAATTCGGTGCATGCTTCCACACAACACACACATTTTACATGAATGGTTTACGCCATCCACGTGTGCCCGCCCTTCTAGAGTGTAACTTTTGGATAAGGAGGGGAGGGACTCGTTCGAGCAAAAACCGTTTTGGCTCTTGCTCATCACGTGTCGACGCTAACGTCGTCACGCATGATGCCGATGTCGATCAGGTCGACATCGATGAAGAAAATCACCATAATAATAGCGGCGATGCTATTACTGACTCGGATGGTGATGACGATGCTGGTATATTCAGCATCGTCAACGATTATGCCAGTGAGGAAGAAGACAGCCTCGCTGAAGAAGAGAGCAATCTCTTAGCAGTGCGCACGAAGCGCAATGAAAGACAAAACAAAGAGTCAGCAGAGAACTTCCTGCTGACTCGAGAGGCGGTAGTCCGTTTCGTTCAGGACTCCGTCGCAAATGCGGTGAACCGTCAGAAACGGAACGCAGACAAGAATGGAAGAGCAAATGTTCTTTCATTTGAGGTTAATGACCTAGTACTACTTTCTACGGTAAACTTACCTGGACATGCATTCACTAGTGTCGGCAGTAGTAAACTACTGCCGAAGTACATTGGGCCATTTCGAGTGGTGCATCGCAAGGGCAATGCATACACAATCGAATTGCCACGTAAGATGCGCACGCATCCTACGTTTTACGTGGGGAGGCTCAGGCCGTACTGTCAGTACGAGCCTTCTTCTTTCGATGAAGATAGCCCCCACGTTCAAGAACATCCATCAAGTTCTTGCGTTCGCGCTCCAGATGATCCGTCTGGTCGCGCAGATATGATACCTCGGAACTCAACCGAGAATTCTCACCGCGAGCTGTCGCCAGCTCGCCGAATAGGGAGCAGACATCCCCCTCGACCTGAAGCTGCGCTGTGGCATAATCGGCGCGATCGCTCGCCCGATCAGCCTCGTGATCCTTGCGATTCTTCCGCACGGTATCAGTCAAAGCGTAGCACCGGTCGCGCTCGTGCTTCAAGTCATCGCGCAATTCATCGATTGCGCGATCCATCTCGTAAGTGTCGAGATGGTTAACCGAATCATATGGAGGAGGTCTTTCCTCCTCCACCACATCCTTTGGTGGATTCTCACGGTGGTCAACGCTTTCTAGTGGAGCGTATCTTGAACCACCGTGACGATTCAGGATCAAGGACGAGCTACCTCGTCCAGTGGCAGGGGTATCCACCCTCTTGGAACAGCTGGGAGCCCCGCTCTCAGCTGTTGTTGGACGTTGAAGGTCTTGTCCGCCAGTATGACGAGACTCATCCGATTGGTCCGAGGGACCATCGGTAAACACGCGCCCTAGGCGCTCGTAGACGGATTGCAAGTTTGCAACCGCGTCACGCATCTCAGCCGAGATGTGTGCCCTTCCCCAGGGCGAATTTAGGGAATACACATCCCTATGTGCACGCTGCGAGTTGTCAACACAACTCGCACAAGGATCTCCCCATGTGAGGCAAGGAATGTCTGCCTCACTCGACAAACAGTGCAACAGGTACCTAGCACCGGGTGGCGTTCGCCTTTCGAACCTTAGACGTGTAGTCTCAAGTTTCTTGAGCCACCCTTCTCGTCCAAAATTCTTTACGTTTTGGACGAACGCGTTACACGCAGCCAAAAGTGAGGCCTTGTCACGCTTTTGGTTGCCGTTGTACCATCGATATCTAAGAAAGACATCGAGATAAAATTCTTCTTCAGTGCGAAATTTCTTCGCGCTAGAACTCAAGCCGTGAAGCCCAGTCGCATCGAATAAGGGTTTTCGATGGTGTTGGCTTGTCTCGTGAGACAAGCTATTGATGAGCCGTTCGAGCAAATGTCACGGCTTCAGCTCATCACGCTTCACAGCGGTACCCTTGTCGGTACCACGATTGTCAGCATGACGATGGGTTGCACCATCGTCAAGTCGCCCGTGCGAAGGAGCACGAGCTGATTGCGGTGATGAGCAAACATACTCATCACCCGATTCGTCATCACTGCCGAACAGACTGTGTTGCAACTCACGAGTCCGTTCGTTTGGCATTGGCCTTGGCGAATACTGAGGCGTCGCCGGTGATCGAGACGCCCCTGGAATATTGCCCGAGTCAGACACGTCTGACTCGCCAGGGTAGATGACCTCAATGTCGGGTTCATCATGCGCACGCGGTGTTGTACCGCGTGCACCTGCAGCACCTGTTGCTGCAGGCGAAGGAGGAGCAGCAGACGACGAATCGTCTGCCGCAGAGGCTGGCACAGCAGCGGGCTGCGCGGGTCTTGAGTCACCTCGCATAGACATGTGAACTATGCGAGGTCAAGCGGAAAGTGAATGGAACGGACCCAACAAGTGCTCCCTGTCCCAATGGTGCCCAACGGGTGACCACCATATTTTCGATAGTCACACGGTGACTATCAGTCAAGGGGGGGTGATGTAACGGGGCAGCCCGTTACATGGAATTGTCACTTGAGAGATAATGACAATAAAGAATATTATGTTGAATATTCTTTGAACAATATCACCAATGGTGGTGATATTGAAGGGTCGACCAAAGAGTCTGTTCATTGGTTGATATCTTGATGATATCAACCCACCAATCGCCGCAAGACGCGCGCAACGAGTGGTGAGTAGACGTCGTCATACACTCAGTTAGATTAGTATAATTAAGTTAAGTCAAACAGAGAGAGAGTAGTTAAAAGACTTAATTATATTAATACAACAGTTCTACTTTTTCCTTATCTACGCTTCCTCGTTTGCCTCGTGTACGTCTGTCGGGCGCACCGATACCCTTGCGTTAATTTCACGCAAGGGTGTGCCCCGTTACAGTCTAGGTGTTCTAACAATTCCTTCTTTGCCAGCCTCATCCTTGCGTTGAACTCCCATACGAAGTAGTTGTCTTCACGAAGGATGTCGCCCGCGTCCGGCGTGTTTGGGCTCATAACCTTTTAACCTTTGGCAGCAGCCAAGGACGATGTAGGGTAAAAACGCTAAGAAGAAGGTAAAATAGAAAGTGAATTATTATCTAGCTAGGTCCTTAGTTCGTCTCGTTATAAAACTCTAAGCCTATCGATAACGACTCTGCGTGTTAGTTGCAAAACGATCAGCCGATCCCATCGTTACACTCAATCATGCAGCTTCGTCCTTGCTATGTGGTCACTAGTACCCCATACAACAACATTACCAATAAATGTACGGTTGTTTGGTAGTAAAGGGTACGGGCAACGTAGACAGTCCCGGACCTTTGAGTCGATTCATATTGCCTCCGGCAGGTCTACTCGACTACCACTTGTTCAAGGATCCTGCACTATCGTTGTGCGGAAACATCGCTGGCCCTAGTACGATGTTTCGTGTCAGTGTGTCATGCGGTCCATCTGTAGCCATCATAAGGACAATCGGTTCTGTGACCCATCCGTTTGCCGTCGGATAGTGTACCCTTTTTTGGCTTTAGATGTAGTTATGCTACGCACTTTCGAGAACGTTCCGATCAGGCTCAGTCTTTCACAGAACCTGCTTTGCGCGACTCTCGCAGGCAGACGCCCTACAGTACATTGCGCATCGCATTGAGTTTGCCTCGACAAATCAGTGCTCGTTCTGCATAGAGCAAACCTTTCTGTGCGGACCTTGCTTCGCGGCTTGTTCTTGAACGTATGTGCGTCACCTCGGTTCGCATCTGTACTAGTTACTGCCTGCGCTTGCCTTGCTCCTTATACAGTCTCATTTCCTATAAATGGTGATTACCCTGTGGCTAATAATTAGAAAGTCTCAGCCGTCAGCGCCTTCATACTACGCTGACTCCGTTCTCTTTGACCATGCCGCAACTTGAATCAGTTTTGCTCAGTACTTGATGCGAATAATTTCTCTTCTGATTGTACTTCACGACCCGATTGCGTATTCAATGGTATAGTATCCTTCTCGATCCTTATGAAGGCATGCACGACGGCATGTGTAACGTACATCACTGCAAGAGCGATAGAAAAAGCAGCTGGTGAATCTTGGTCTGATCTGGCTAGATAAAGTCTCACCGCATCTGATGCTCTCTCCGAACTCGTTGCATTCAGATTTCAAAACTTTGTGGAGGGAAAGAAAGGAGGGGGTACGTCGGCAGGATTATCATCGATAACGATTTAATTGACCGGTACGCGGATCGTAGCAAGCAAGAGGAATGTCACCACTTCAACATGACGAAACAACCACACCAAGACAAGATTCTACCCAAAGCTTCTTGCGCCCCCGCCCCGGCTGTCTACAAGGTACTTTAGCTGCTGACTTCTGATAGGTTCGTCTCGTGTCCGAAGGCATGATACAGCTTTTCCTACGCTTTTCCATGTGGTTGGGGATTTGTGGCAGTTCAATCGTGCGCTGGATCAACGCTTCTACAATACAAATGGTCCGTCGCGCATGACGGTAGACATAAAGCATGCCTTTGTATTATCACAGCCTTCCTCGCCCCAAAAGTCGACCCGTACGATGGATGTCAGTGTCATCCCGATAGTTAAGGCGCGATACCGCCACTACCATTTCCGATGTGATCGGTTGTGACAAGAAAAGTCGTCCAAAACGCAACTGTCATGCGCTAGCCAGTAGCTGCTTCGATTCAGACCCCGTTCATTGTCGTTGTCGAACTCACTTGCACCGCATGCATCTGCTCCCCAAGCCTTCTTTCTCTTTATGCGACACGAAGATGGAGAGGGGCGACGACGATCAACAGAGGCGAAGAATCAGCTGGAGCAGAATCGAGTAGCTGAGCGTAAGAAGCTGTGTTTGTACGCCCGAACGACTTTAATGCTTCCTGATCGCATCGAAGAGGATGGCGTACTCAGTCGGTTGGCACTCGTCGCTAAAAGGCTCAGTAGAGCTGAGAGAGCACCTAACTGTGTGGTAGTTGCGGTTCCCTGCTTGATGAATACCAGAAATGTCATTGGGCTGCTAATGGAATCTGCGTCTCGACATTTGCACCGCACATAGCACCCTATCCCTTCTCAACTTGCGCCCGTAATCTTTCCCCGATAGACGATGTTGTCAATGACAATAGTGTAGTACTTCTAGCAAGTACCCTTTTGTGCTGCTACGAGCTGTATTTGAAAGCATCTCCTCCCAATCAGTTTCGCGTTCATTCTGGCTGTTACGAACAACTCGTAACTTGTGAGCGATAGCACGAGCCCAGTGGACGTCAAAGTTGGACAACTTATTGAAGGCTAAGAGCTACTGGAATACAGATGATCGAAGGGGAAGACTCACTACACTGCAAAGTTCAACATGGCAGAAAAAATCAGGGATCAGATGTGACACGGGCACCAGATGTGACAGGGGCACTAGATGTGACGCTGGACCCGGCGACCAGATTGTGATGTCAAGAGTATGGCCACTGCCTAGGGTGGCTTACACGCTGGGCCCGAAAGGCTTCGCCGCCGACGTCTCTCTCATTCCACAAGTTGTCCGGTAACTGTCAAGCACGATCATGCAGCTACTGACGTGCACACTCACAGCCGTCGTCGTCATCCTGTCGAGATCGGCTGGAGCGACGACACCAACGAGCGATGACGGAGTTACCGATCCTGCTTTTGACTCGCGTGGTGTTCCATCTCCTTCAGAGAGAAGTATGTCCGTCGGGTCGGTACATGCTGAGTCACATGACCGAGATATGGACACGAAGGACCTTGACTGGCAAGACGGCGATGAACGAGGAATCAGGCAAATATTTTGGAATATACTGGGCCGAGGGGAAGAAGCGCTGCCCAGGGTGTTCAAGGCGAATGGTGTTGATCCAGCAGTCTTGCCCGAGCAGCATTCCGGTCAGCTAGAGATGGTTCGTGGCATCCCTTCGCGGCTACGGAAGTGGGCCAACACTTTCCCAGCGAAGAAACAGCATGCTAACCTATACGCCGACGACGCTGAAGAAGCTAAAAGGTTGAATCTGATGGAAAGGGGTGAAGTGCAACCTGGTCAGCCATCGCCACCGAGGTAAGCATCGGGTGGAGGTTACGGGACGCCGATCGCAGGGTACCTCGACCAGCGCAGTTGGTGTTGCAGGAGTGGTCGCCAAAGTTTTACGGGTGGCTCGATTCAAGACTAAGCCCTGTTCGAGTCCACCATGTGAGCCTATTGGCGTGGAAACAGAACCTTCAAGGAGCGCTACAAAAAAAATGATCCGGCCCCTCGACCATCGCTATCTGGTCACACGGCTTGCATGTGTCGTCATGTGCAAGTCGAAGGATAAAGTCTTAAGCGGCGGGACAACGTTGTCTTTAGGTGTTAAGGAAGGATGCCTTTCAAAGAGAACAAACGAGCACATAACCCACGCCATTTGTAGATCATTGATGCACCAGTGGCGCTCCATCTCGTGCGTTGAGCGTTTGCTTTACTTCACTTGACTGATTCAGGGAAAAAATCGTCTAAAAGATCAGGCATCTATCTCGCCGCCAAGCTGTGGACCAGTCTTCTTTGAGATGGCAACGGCATCTGATGGAAACAAAATGCACTTTCGTACTTCGCTGTTTCGACGTTCTGTGTGATATAGTAGAATGGAAACCAAGCGCGCAGCAAGAAAGGATCATCCGGGTAGGTCAAGTCTTCTTGAGATACATTGGGTATATTGTGGTCCCACGTAGCACTCGTAGACGACTCAAGACAGAGTGGATACACTGTCGTCCGAGGAAGCACTAATGTAGAACGTACTATTCACCAGCTGACAAACAACGGAGCAACAACAATACGGTAATGTTGACTTGCATGACACTCACTTTCTTTCCGTGGTACTTGATCAAGCGAATGGCTCACAATGAACTAGCTTCGCTCGACGGCAGAAAAAGCTCCTGGCTCTTCCCTTCGTCAAAATCCAATGACGTCGTCGATCGCGCTTTGTTGTTGTCGTGGAGAGGTAAGATCAGCCGACGTTGTCTGTTTCTCTTTCTTCTCTTATTTATCTCTCCGACATGCTAGCCACACGAACACGTTGCTTCGTCACACAACAGCTGTTGGAAGTGGAGGTCGAAGTTCGTGGTTTCGATTAGCGCCAGCCGTCATTCTAGTCAGAGATATTCAGAGCAAGATGGTAGTAGACAGTTTGTTCAGCAACCATCTGTCGTTGAGAACGAGTGGCTAGGAGGCAGACAAGAGAAAACTGGTAAGAAGGAACACAGAATCGAATTGTCCTTCTACTGCGCATACTACTTCCTACAGGTTATGAGCCCAGTGGCTAGGGAAACTGAAGCGACCCCCGAGACACCAGAAGGTGTCGCGCGAGCTGCGCCAGGGCGTGTCTCTCCAGCGCGTGTGCCCTCGTCGGTGAACACGCCGGGAGCCTTCGAAGTACCGCCCGCTCGCGAAAGTAGCGAGGCAACAGACGACAAGATCCTCGCGGCCTTCGCCGCAGTGACCGACCGCCTGTCGAGGCTCGAGTCTTCGCAGCGCGTCCGGGACGAAGATGAGAGGATGCTTGGAGCTGTCGAGAGCGGCATGTTTGCATACAAGCTTGGAGCGAACATGCGTGGACGCCCCATGACCATCGACGCGCTTAAGTTGCTGGAGGAGAAACCAGCAGCACCTCGCGCGCGCGAGCGCTGGCCAGATAACGGCGAGTCGATGTTCGCCTCTCTCGCGCCGCCGCGTGGACAGCCGTCCGCTCGGCATCGCATACCGGAACGATCGGCCGAGCCCATGGCCGCGCCGCGTCAAGAAGAGATGCCACCTGCGACACACACGGCAGCAGCGATTGGAAACTACGGAATGCCGAGCGCTGGTCAGAGAAAGCTAAACATTCGCAAGTTCGATGGGATGGAGCTCTACAAAAGGCTCGGGAGCGATTTCTTTGACTGGGGACGCACCTTTATGCGCGCTGTGAGTCTCGCTGAGGCGTCTTGCGGCTTCTCGTTGACGGAGGATGTGAAGGTGGACCTACTCGGGTATTTCTTGGCTGGTACGGCGGAGCGCTACTACCACAAACAGGTAGACACTTGGTGGGTGCAGCAGCCAAGACTCGAGCACGTCATGGAGCAGCTGCACCTGACGTTCAAGACGACCATCACGGCGGGTCAGGCCATGAAGCTATTCATGGCAAGGAAAGATGCGCGACGCACCTGGGCTGAGCACTTTCTTTACATGGTGTCTGTCAGCGACGCGCGCAGTGGCGCCGACTCGCTTGTGCTTGACAACATCGTCCATCACGCGTCGCCAGACCTGATGAATGTCATGCGCGCTAAGTACGATCCGACGCGATCCGACTACCTGCGCCACGCTGAGGAATTGGCGCCCTTTTTGCAGTCTATCGAGCTCGGCAGTGGCGCGGTTGGCCGCGAAGTCGTTGCGGCGCATGTCGAGACAAAGCGTCAAGACACGCGAACGTGTTTCCGCTGCGGCAGGGCAGGGCATGTCGTTTCAAAATGCAAGGCAAGAGTTGTGTTTGATGATGAGACGAGAAAGGCGAGTGGCAGCGGCGATAAGGTGCTTGCGCTCATGGAGAAAGGGTCAGCGGCTCCCACGATAGAAGCCAAAAGCAAGAAGAAAAAGAAATCGCAAGGGCAAGGTTTTCGTGCTAATAGAGTGCGAGCTGTGAACTACGCGGGCGAATTCGTGCTAGCTGCAAATGATGCGATTGGCATCGATCGAGGCGACTGGATACTTGACAGTGGCGCGAGCAGGCACCTCGTGAATGATCGTCGCTGCTGATCGACTCAACTGCCTGCGTCTACGAGATCGCCATGGCAGATGGGAAGTCGCTGCGGCTGACACGTGTCGAGAGTGTGCGCCTTGAGGTCCTCGCGCGCGGTGTGAAGATGACTGTGACTCTGACAGAGGTCTATCTCGCTCCACGTCTCGCGAAGATCATCGTCTCGTACGGGAAGCTGGAGAGCAAAGGGTCTGCCCTCGTGTACGACGGCAACAAACGAGCGCTAGCGCGGCGCAGCGACGGTACATTCGTGTTAGACATAGCGATCGACAGTAACGTGTTTTACGTTAAGACGACAGCGACACGCGGAAGGCACAGTGCTGGAGATGCGATCATGGCTGCTCTCGAAGCGCGCGCGATGGATGGTGATGCGGACGACATGCACGAAGCCTCGCTGCTGCACTGGCACCAGAGACTTGGCCACCTCGCGTTTGATACGATCGAGCGTATGGCGCGCGATCCGTCATCGGGTAATCGAATGATTGACCAGAAACAAGCGCATGGCATGCGTATCATGCCTCGAGGGCAAACAGACGAGCAACACGCAGTCGCAACAAGACAGCGGCAACAACTCGCCAATCGACAGGATCGGCGGCGTCATCTGCTCGGACCTTAAAGGTCCCATGACACCGCAGGATCGCCTTGGAAGTCGATATATGGTCAACTTTATCGACCACAAATCGAATTATTGCCGAGTATTCCTTGCGCGCACGAAAGACGCGGCGGCGAAGCAGTTTGAAGCGTTCCTCTTCCACTTTGAGAAGCTCTTCGGCTTCAAGGTTAACGTTCTGCGGACGGACGAGGGAGGCGAGTATGCAAACGTCGACTTGTTCTGCAAGCGCACGGGTGTCGCACGCCAATTGTCGGAAGCTCGCAACCAGGCGTCGAACGGCAAAGCGGAGAGGATGCACCGCACGGTGCTAAACCTCGCACGCAGCATGATGTTCGCGACCGCGCTACCGTTGCAGTTCTGGGGAGACGCTGTGCAGTACGCCGTCCACATCTTGAACCGCAGTCCGTCGCGAGCTAATGCCAAGAGAGCGTCGCCTATCGAGGTGCTGACGGGCAAGTCGCCGGATATGCGCAGCATCGTCGTCTTTGGGTCGTCGTGTAGCGTCTACCGCGACCCGCGCAAGAGCTGGCTACAACGGCGTTCTCAGACTGGCATCATCGTGGGCGTCAGCGAGGAGACAAAGGGGTACAAGGTCCTTCTCCAGCGAGAAAACAAGGTGGTTGTCACACAACACGTGAAGAATATCTCCACGCTCTCCGATGCGCAGAACGCGCAACTGCAGCGCGCAATGGAAGTAGGCGATCGAGCCGATGAAGAGGCAGAGGCTGTAGTGGCGACCCGCGATGACAATATACGAGCGCGAGAATATCGCGGTGCTCACGGGAAGAGTAAGAAGCTGTGGTCACGACAAGCGCACGGGACGCGCAGCGCATCGAAGCGCAAGCAAGCAACTGCGCGCCAGGAGGAGCGATCTGCAAGCGACGAAGTGGTCAACACAGCCTTCGAGCGCAACCCACGCAACTATGGCGAGGCCATGCGGAGCTCAAAGCGCGCGGAGTGGCAGACGGCGATGCAAGAAGAGATCGCCGCTCTGGAGAGTAACGACGTGAGGCGCGTGACGAAGCGTAGCCCGGGCGTGAACGCTTTTCACTCCAAGTGGGTCTTTAAGACCAAGACAGGCGCTGATGGAGAGCTCGAGCGATATAAGGCGAGGCTTGTCGCGTGTGGTAATGAGCAAGTTCTCGGCGTCGATTACAATCTGACCTTTGCCGCCGTGATGGACAATTATACGGCAAAGGTAGTGCTGGCGCTAGCAGAAACCTGGGGCGTGCCGGCCAAGCATGGAGACATCCCGAACGCGTACGTGCGTGCCGAGAAGGAAGCACATCTCGACATCTGCTTGCAGGCGCCACGCGGTATGACTGTGTCGGAAAGCACTCTGCGGAAGGTCGGTGCTATACATCCAGGCGAGGTCGTCTTGGAGCTGCGGAGAAGCCTTAACGGGCTGAAGCAAGCCGGGCGCCTCTGGAGCCAGCTGCTCCATGCGTGACTCAGCGATGCGAGGTACGTGCGCTGCGTGTCAGACATGTGTCTGTACCACAAGCGCGATGGCGAAGAGCTAGTCGTTGTTGGCGTCTACGTCGATGATTTGCTGGCGACGGGAACGAGCGTCGCGTCAGTCGAGAGCTTCTTCGCGAGCCTGGCGTCGCTATCAATCAAGGATCTCGGCCATGTCCACAAGTTTCTGGGAATGCGAGTGGAACTCGGAAGCGACGGCGCGTACCGCATCGACCAGGAGGAGGCCATCAAGGAGCTACTGCGTGCTCATGGGATGAGCGATCTGAATCCGACGAGGACGCCGATTGGAGATGACTGCTACGAGGTCCTAGGCGACGACGCCGCGCTTCTTGAAATGACGAGCACAAGCGGTGGTGCAACCATCAACGCGTTTCAGTATCTCGTCCGGAGCCTGCTGTGGGTCGCGCGGTGCTCAAGGCCTGACATAGCCTTTGCAGTGCATAAAGCAGCTAGGCAGACACATGCGCCGCGGGTACTCGACTGGAAGCTGTCCAAGCGTGTTGCCCGGTACCTAAAGGGGACAGCAATGCTCAAGTTCGAGATGGCGCCAGCGCGAACGAGCCGAGACGCGCTGCAGCTCGAAGCCTATAGCGATGCCGACTTCGCGGCTGACAAAGTAGACCGGAAGTCACTAACCGGAGGCGTCGTGCTCCTAAATGGGATGGCGGTGTCATGGACCGCGAAGAAACAGGGCGGAGTGAGCTCTCGACGATGGAGGCCGATTTCGTCGCGGCGTCGGAGGTTGCGCGCGAGCTCATTGGCTTGCACCAGATGCTCGGAGATGTGGGCATGGTGCCGGTTGTCCCAATGCTGATGCACGTGGACAACCAGGAAGCCATCAGCTAGATCGAAGGCGAAGCCTCGTCGATCAAGGCCAAGCACATCGACGTGCGGCACAAGTATCTGCGCGACCTCCATCGTCGTGGCATCATCACGGCGCAACAAGTTCGATCCGAATTGATGATAGCGGATCTGATGACGAAGGCCGTCGATGCAACCAAGCTGGCGACGCTGCGTAGCCTGATGCGGCTCCAGTAAGAGCGCGATGCGGATGAAGAGCTGGATGGGCGAGTGGGCTGTGTCAGGGTACGGATGTGGTGGAGGAACGCGTGAGGAGCTTCAGGACGAAGCAGATCGAGTATGGAGGAAAACGGAAGAGTCAAAGAGAGTGCGAGAGAGAAGAGCGGAGGCGTATTCGAGGAGGGGTGTTGGAAGTGGAGGTCGAAGTTCGTGGTTTCGATTAGCGCCAGCCGTCAATCTAGTCAGAGATAGTCAGAGCAAGATGGTAGTAGACAGTTTGGTCAGCAACCATCTGTCGTTGAGAACGAGTGGCTAGGAGGCAGACAAGAGAAAACTGGTAAGAAGGAACACAGAATCGAATTGTCCTTCTACTGCGCATACTACTTCCTACAACAGCCACGACAACACTTTGGCTCGTACGTCTCAAAAGTCACAGCCCGTGCATGCCCAGCTGCCAGCTCCTTTAATCCGAATTGAGTACGTAAACAGCCAATGCTATAACGGGGTAGCCTGTTACATGATATTGTCATTGAGAAGAAAATGACAATAAAGCATATTACGTTGAATATTCTTATAACAACATCACAAAGCATGATGATATTGTTGAAGATGACCGAAGGGTCCAGTCATTGGTTGATATCATGATGATATCAACCCACCAATCGCTGCTAGACGCGCGCAATGGGTGGTGAGTTGACGTCATCATACGTTTAGTTAGAATAATATATGTAAGTCAGGATGAAGAGAGACATAAGATTTGTAGGACTTTATTGTATTAAATAACAGTTTCACTTTAACCAGAGACTCGAGTGTTCACTTAGTCTCCTTTCCTTCCTCTGTGTTGGTGCAGCACTTAGCAGGGCACTGAATATCACTGTTTTCAGTGGAAGTGAGCTCCGTACCGGCAAACCAGCACGCAGTTAACGGTACCCCGTTACAGCAAAAGTCTACGATTTTCAAATCTGTCACACTAATCAAGGCATTGTACGAGAAATGCCTTCAGAGACTATTCCACGTGGGTTGTGCTGGCGTAACGCTGGTCAAGACGAAGAGATGTAATCTTCGAGGAGGTCGTATTGGGGCACTATGTGAGAATCGGCATCGAGGAGCGGGGAAGGATTTGAGACGTTGAGCGATCAGTAAATGTGTAGGAATGGGGTGGACCCTGATTGGGGTCAGTGCCATTCATTTGGTAGGTGCTCTAGCGATATTATTCTAGTGGCCCGTATTTTGTTCAGTCTTCAATGTTTGTCTACAAATGGCTGAGGTCGCAGGATCTGACACAACTTGAACACCTATCAATAAAACTGGTCCTGGTCCATAGTACCACAGAAGCTTTTAGAATCATATGCCACCGCGACGACGTTTGTCGCGACGTTTCGAACCAGTTGACGTCTCGTTGAGATTTTCAATGGCAATTACTTTGCGTCATGTCGTCGCTGTGGAGTGTATTCGTCATTCGTGATACAATACAACGACGACTTTTTCATGCAAGTGCTAGCGCTGAAGGTGAACTAGTAGACGAGGGTATGCCAAATCGGATTGCGAAGACTTCCACCCGCCATTGTTTTCACTCAACGAATGCTAGCGCTGGACCGTCACGAATACCAATGTCGATTCTTATCAACCTGGACCATAACACTTCACCTGAATCGACCGTTTGAAGAGCGACTGAGAGACCACTTGTGCGAGAAGGCGAAATGTCGATGCAAAATCTGGACACGATACAGCTGGTAAGTGTAACGGAGCAGCCCGTTACATGGAATTGTCACTTTAAGGAAAGTGACAATAAAGAATATGAGGTTGAATATTCTTTGAACAATATCACCAAAGTGGTGATATTGACGGGTCGACCAAAGAGTCTGTTCATTGGTTGATATCTTGATGAATCAACCCACCAATAGCCGCAAGACGCGCGCAAAGATGGTGACGAGACGTCACCATACACTCAGTTATATTAGCATAATTAAGTTAAGTCAAACGAAGAGACAGTAGTTAAAAGACTTAATTATATTAATATAACAGTTCTGCTTTTACCCTATCTACGCTTCCTCGCTTGCCTTGTGTACGTCTGTCGGGGCACCGATACCCTTGCGTTAAGTTCACGCAAGGGTGTGCCCCGTTACACCTGGTAGCACTTTGTAGTCCTTCCAAGGACCACAACATCCAACATGAACATGTTGGATGAAGAAGACACCTTTCACGCCACGCGTGAAGGGTTTACCCATTTGAGTGACATCGAATGGGGTGCGGTAGAACGAAAGAGTTCTACCGTAGGCGAGTTCGCTATTAGCGCCATGTTGAAGTCTCTAGACAGAGACCAACAACATGCTGCTATAGCCAAGTTCATACACAATGAACTTGCTCTCGAGAGGGAGAAAGTAGCCTTGCTTCACCAGCAAGGCTCTCAACAGGCCGAGCAGTTGAGAGAACTCGGTGATCAACAGACAGAGCTGTTGAGACAGCAGCAATTCCATGCTCCTGTGGGCGGGACGGCACATGCGCGTCGTCCCGAGGTCATGAAAGTTGACATCTCCAAGTACAGTGGAGTCCCGGAGGACTCCCTGTTACTATGGTTTGTCGAACTCGACAGAACTTTAAGGGCTCGTCGCGTCGAAGATGATCAAATGAAACTCACATTTGCTCAGGCCCACTTGGCAGGGCGTGCCAAAACTTGGTCCCTGGGACTCGAGAGTAGCGACCCAAATGTGTTTAGGCCGCTAGATGACTTCAAGTCCCGGTTCAGACAAACGTTTGAGCCGCCACGGGCTGAGTTCAGGGCTCGTTCAGAGCTCCTGAAACTCAAGCAGGGTAAGCGTGATGTGCACGCTTACGCACAACATATACGACTCCTAGCGAGTAGTATAACTGCTAACCCAGTCCATGAACACATGTTGATTACGGTGTTCATGCAAGGGCTCGCAGAAGGGCCCGTCAGGACCCATCTGTTCCGCCTTGAGCTGAATACGCTTGAAGAAGCGATATCAGCCGCGGAACAGGAAGACTTTAGCATGAGACAGGCTCATGCTAGCTCAAACTCTTACCGTCCACCGAGACGACAAGAGATCGGAGGTCCAGAACCAATGGACCTCTGCTATGTTGAGAGCGAGAGACCTCGCTCTTCAAACAACAAGCTATTGCAGAGGTGCAATCGCTGTCAGAAGTTAGGGCACTACGCATACGAGTGTAGTGCTCCACGCCCAGTACCAAACAGTACTGAGCGAAATGGACAACCATTTGCCAGAAAGGGCAATGGGCGTGGGTCCAGCGCTGTTGCGAAGCCGCAACAGCGAGACGGACCATCAAAAAATGGTCGGGGTCAGTAGGGGCGGAGCGCCCTACTGATCCAGCAACCTCAAGAGAATTTGCAAATCTCTTGACGAAAGTTGCTCCAGACACACAATCATTGTGTGTCTCTACACCTGGTGATGACGTTTCGCTCATCACCTTGAAGTTGGAAGCGACAAATGACTTGTCGCTTCGTGCCCTAGTAGACTGTGGGGCGTCGAACAACTTTGTTCGTCGCCAGTCACTAGAGGGTCGTAGGCTCAAGTTCGTTGAGCGCGACATTCCCCTCACAAGGATGACGGTGCGCCTTGCAACAGGAGCATCGATTACCGTTGAGAAACGTGTAGTCGGAATCCACTACACGTTGGAGGGCGAACAGTACGATGATGACTTCATCGTACTAGATCTGGATGACAAATTTGATGTCATCCTGGGATTACCTTGGCTCAGAAAGTACGAGCCAAGGGTGAGATGGCAGCATCGATCCGTGAAGATGCCTGCCGCTTGTTCATCAGATGGCTATCTGATGAACATCTTGGAGCGTCCACAAGCGTGTGGATGTTCTGCGAGTTAGTGCGATAGCCTCACTTGCGGTACGGTCGTTAGCACGACTGCACAAGATCAAAGTGTAGTTGATCACTACACTGTGGAGCAAGCTCCCGGCGTCTGTACAGAAGTACAGGCTGCGCCGAAGGTCCACCACTCGAATAAGTCGAGTGGACCGGGACATGGATGCATGCCTAGCGGGCAGCATCTTAGACGGAAGAAACCTGTTGCCCCAATGGTCAACATAGAAATCCTAGGTCGACTGGAGAGTCGACCGTAGAGGATCAGTCGCTGACTGTGGTTGCACAGCCACAGTCGGAAGACGTCGAGGGAATAAGTCCCCACGTGCTTGAGGAAGGAATTCCTCAAGAGTCACTTGCTGAAGGATTAGGCCTTCAGCAACCTGTGGGAAGAAGTTCCCAGGAAGTGACCGAGACGTTGAACGTCTTGGTTAATGACGGATCAAGCGTAGGCGCTTATACGCTTGACCTGATTGTGCCTCCGAAGTTAACTTCGGAGATAACTCAGTTGCCAACGCTAGAACCGAAACGGTTCTTGCGTGATCTGCGTAGTGGCAAAGTCAAGCAGATCTGCATACTCGTCACAGAGGACGAGTATGTGACCGATATTCGGTCGGCGACATTATTTGCTGAGAACGAACGGGTTCTCAGCAGCTCATCGATGGACGAAAGTGTCCTCGATGAGAAGAATCGGATTGAGCGATACACGTCTCAATCCTGGGAGTCACTTCAAGCAAATCCTTTGTATAAGGATTTGATCGAATATAGGGATGTGTTCCCTGAATCCGTACCTTGAGAGTTGCCTAAGGACAAAGGCACTCGACACGAGATCAAGCTCAAACCGGGCTCGAAGCACAGTGTCATGAAGCAGTGGCCACTGCCTCGTGAACAAGTACTAGCGATCGACAAGTTCTTTGACGATCCCTTAGCAGCGGGCCATGTGAGGGAATCGACATCCCCTCACAGCTCTCCGACCTTCTGTGTGCGAAAGGCCACAGGAGGGTGGCGGATAGTGCACGCATTCAACAAATTGAATGCTGCAACGGTACCGGCTCAGACGCCGATACCGAGAAAGAACGTCATCATAGATGGTATGTCAAAGAGTACCATCTTTTCGTCCAAGGATCTGATGGATGGGTTCTATCAGATCCTCATGCGTGAACGGGACATCCCGTTCACGGCAGCGAGTACCCCCAGCGGGATGCTGTGGGAGTGGCTAGTTATACCACAGGGGCTGAGCAATGTCCGTGCAACATTCAACAGATGTGTCACAAATCTGTTGAGACCGGTGCGAGACTTCGCACCGAGTTACTTCGACGATGTGTTCGTCCATAGCCGGGCTATGGACGGAAAGACGGACGTGGAAGTTCACAGAACTCACGTTCGTCAGGTTCTTCAACTTATGCGCAAGCATAAGTTGTACGCCAACCTCAAGAAGTGTATATTCGCGGCTAGCGAAATACCACTTCTTGGGTGCATCGTGTGTAAACACGGCGTACGCCCTGATCCCGAAAAGATCAAGGCGATCACCGACTGGCCAGTGCCAGTCGATGTCAAGGGACTAAGGAAGTTCCTTGGTCTAGCGGCGTACTTGCACAAGTACTCGCGCAACAACGCCGAGATGACTGATCATCTTTCTTGATTTCTCAAGAAAAATGTCAAGTGGTCATGGAACGCTGAGTGCCAGCGTTCCTTTGAGGGTATCAAGCAAAGCTTGATGCAATCGCCGATCTTGGCGATTGCAGATCAGGACAGACCATTTCATGTGGTCTGTGACGCCAGCGATTTTGCAATCGGCTGTGCGTTAATGCAGTTCGACGCAGATGGCGCAGAGCGCGTCATCTCTTATCAGTCGCGTCAGCTGCAAGCAGCTGAGCGTAATTACCCAGTGCATGACAAGGAACTCCTTGCCATGAAGTACGCACTGGCTAAGTTTCGCGTCATCTCTTGGGAGATAGACCGTTCATCGTCTACACGGACCATGCGTCATTACGCACGGCCGTAAACAGTCCACACCTCTCGCAAAGAATGGCGAGGTGGCTGTCTTTCTTCGCGGAGTATAACTTCTCCGTGGAGTATAAACCAGGAAGACTCAATGTCGTCGCTGATGCGCTTTCGCGCCGGCCCGATTTCGAGCCGGATGCGCAATCCAACAGTGAGGATAAGCCCACTGTTGCGACACTGTCAGTCAGTGTCCCGTCGTCTAGCTTACTTGACGACGTACGAAACGCATACGCAGAAGATAAGTATCTTCTGCGATTGATGGATCATCTGGTGAATCCATCCAGTAAATCCATGAGGTATTTGCCGGCTTTGTACCGATCCTCATCGGATCGGTATAGTACACGCAACGGATTGCTGTACTATACAGCTGTTGCCGACGACACGCCTCGTGTCGTCGTACCCGCTCATCATTATTTGCGTTTACGTATCATGTATGAGTGTCACGATGTCCCAACAGGCGGTCATCGTGGTAGAGAAAAGACTTACCTCACGGTAAGTCGTGACTTTTACTGGCCTCGCCAGTATCAGTTTGTCCGCAAGTACATACGTGCTTGCGATGTTTGTCAACGGGTGAAGCCTAGTCCTTCATCCCGTGCGCCATCGCAGCCTCTGCCTGTTCCGACATAGTGCTGGCAGTCCGTTTCAATGGACTTCGTCTTCGGTTTTCACGAAGACGCTCACAAAAATAATGGTATTCTTGTGTTTGTTGACCGATTCAGTAAGATGGTGCATCGTGTTGCTGTACTTGAGTCGATCAAGGCTCAAGGTTGTGCTCGTGTCTTTCTAGACACGGTCTTTAGACTCCACGGGTTACCCCGTGAACTAGTATCCGACCGTGACCCTCGGTTCACGGCAAAATTTTGGCAATCCGTATTCCGTTCTTTCGGAACACGATTGAAGATGTCTACTTCTGACCATCCCGAAACAGATGGTCAGACGGAACGTGCGAAACGTGTCCTCGAAGAGATTCTTCGAGGATTTGTCCACTCGTTTCCGAGTTGGAGCGAATTCCTACCCATGGTGGAATTCGCCATTAATAATTCGGTGCATGCTTCCACCCAGCACACACCGTTTTACGTGAATGGCTTACGCCATCCACGTGTGCCCGCCCTATTAGAGTGTGACTCTTGGATAACGGGGGAGGGACTCGCTCGAGCAAAAACCGTTTTGGCTCTTGCTCATCACGTGTCGACGCTAACGTCGTCACGTATGATGCCGATGTCGATCAAGTCGACATCGATGAAGAAGATCACCTCAATAATAGCGGCAACATTAATATTGACTCGGATGATGATGACGATGCTGGTATATTCAGCATCGCCAACGATTATGCCAGAGAGGAAGAAGACAACCTCGCTGAAGAAGAGAACAATCTCTCAGCAGTGCGCACGAAGCGCACTGAAATACAAAGCAAAGAGTCATCAGAGAACTTCCTGCTGACTCGAGAAGCGGTAGTCCGTTTCGTTCAGGACTCCATCGAAAATGCGGTGGACCGTCAGAAGCGGAACGCAGACAAGAATAGAAGAGCAAATGTTCTTTCATTTAAAATCAACGACCTAGTACTACTGTCTACGGCAAACTTACCTGGACACGCAGTCACTATTGTCGGCAGTAGTAAACTACTGCCGAAGTACATTGGGCCATTTCGAGTGTTGCATCGCAAGGGCAATGCATACAAAATCGAATTGCCACGTAAGATGCGCACGCATCCTACGTTTTACGTGGGGAGGTTCAGGCCGTACTGTCAGTACGAGCCTTCTTCTTCCGGTGAAGATAGCCCCCACGTTCAATAACATCCATCACGTTCTTGCGTTCGCGCTCCAGACGATCCGTCTGGTCGCGCAGATATGATACCTCGGTGCTTAACTGAGATATCTCCCCGCGAGCTGTCGCCAGCTCGCCAAATAGGGAGCGGACATCCCGCTCGACCTAAAGCTGCGCTATGGCATAATCGGCCCGATCCCTCGCCCGATCAGCCTCGTGATCCTTGCGGTTCTTCCGCACGGTATCAGTCAAAGCGTAGCGCCGGTCGCGCTCGTGCTTCAAGTCATCGCGCAATTCATCGATTGCGTGATCCATCTCGTAAGGGTCGAGATGGTGAACCGAATCATCTGGAGGAGGTCTTTCCTCCTCCACCACATCCTTTGGTGGATGCTCACGGTGGTCAACGCTTTCTAGTGGAGCGTATCTTGAATCACCGTGACGTTTCAGGATCAAGGACGAGCTACCTCGTCCAGTGGCGGGGGTATCCACCCTCTTGGAACAGCTGGGAGCCCCGCTCTCAGCTGTTGATGGATGTTGAAGGTCTCGTCCGCCAGTATGACGAGACCCATCCGGTGAGTCCTCGGGCCCATCGGTAAACACGCGCTTTTGGCGCTTGTAGACGGATTGCAAGTTTGCAATCGCGTCACGCATCTCAGCCGAGATGTGTGCCCTTCCCCAGGGCGAACTTGGGGAATACACATCCCTATGTGCACGCTGCGAGTTGTAAACACAACTCGCACAAGGGTCTCCCCATGTGAGGCAAGGAATGCCTGCCTCACTCGACAAACAGTGCAACCGGTATCTGGCACCGGTTGGCGTTCGCTTTTCGAACCTGAGGCGTGTCGCCTCAAGTTTCTTGAGCCACCCTTCTCGTCCAAAATTCTTTACGTTTTGGACGAATGCGTTCCACGCAGCCAAAAGCGATGCTTTGTCACGCTTTTGGTTGCTGTTGTACCATCGATGTCTAAGAAAGACAATGAGATAAAAATCTTCTTCAGCGCGAAAGTTGCTCGCGCTGGAACTCAAGCCGTGAAGCTCAGTCGCATCGAATAAGGGTATTCGATGGTGTTGGCCTGTCTCATGAGACAAGCTATTGATGAGCCGTTCGGGCAAACGCCACGGCTTCGGCTCATCACGCTTCACAGTGGTACCCTTGTCGGTACCACGGCTCCCAGATTGACGACGGTTCACGCCATCGTCATCACGCTCGTGCGAAGACACACGAGCCGGTGGTGGTAAGGAATAATATTCCTCACCGCCCTGATCATCGTCATCACTGCCGAACAGACTGTGTTGCAACTCACGATTCCGTTCGTTCGGCAGTGGCCTTGACGAATACTGAGGCGTCGCCGGTGAGCGAGACGCCTCTGGAGCATTGCCCGAGTCAGACACGTCTGACTCGCCAGAGTAGATGACCTCAATGTCGGGGTCATCATGCGCACGCGGTGAGGTGTCGCGTGCACCTGCAGCACCTGTTGCTGCAGGAAAAGAAGGAGCAGCAGACGACGAATCGTCTGCCGCAGAAGCTGGCACAGCACCAGGATGTGTGGGTCTTGAGTCACCCCGCATAGACATGTTAACTATGCGAGGTCAAGCGGAAAGTGAATGGAACAGACCCAACAAGTGCTCCCTGTCCCAATGGTGGCCAACGGGTGGCCGCCATATTTTCGATAGTCACACGGTGACTATCAGTTAAGGGGGGGTGATGTAACGGGGCAGCCCGTTACATGGAATTGTCACTTTAAAGAAAGTGACAATAAAGAATATGAGGTTGAATATTCTTTGAACAATATCACCAAAGTGGTGATATTGAAGGGTCGACCAAAGAGTCTGTTCATTGGTTGATATCTTGATGATATCAACCCACCAATCGCCGCAAGACGCGCGCAATGATGGTGACGAGACGTCACCATACACTCAGTTATATTAGCATAATTAAGTTAAGTCAAACAGAGAGACAGTGGTTAAAGACTTAATTATATCGATATAACAGTTCTGCTTTTACCTTACCTACGCTTCCTCGCTTGCCTTGTGTACAACTGTCGGGGCACCGATACCCTTGCGTGAAGCGACCTTGCGTGAAGTTCACGCAAGGGTGTACCCCGTTACAGTTAGACCACTTCTGTTTCGGAACGGCCGAAGTGCGACCGCACAGTGTCGAGTTACTAGTAAGGTGTGTCGTGCTGACGGGTAATATTTGCGTGTTCGGCTTTGCCATTCGTTTGCGGCTATAGACGCAAACTCGAACGTGCTTGGAATCGAAGTGGCTCGAGTGACGCAACAGCTACTTTCTGCAATAATGTCAAGTCAATTTTAGGTGCCAATTCCTCACAGCTTCAATCATTCGCCATCATTCAAGCAGCTACGATGATACAGAGCCGTCACATGATCATTGCGAACGGATGACATCGAGGAACAGTCGAACTTGATACAGAGGCATGAAGCCCCCTTGTCAAACAAAAAAGAGCATCAGAGCAAGACAACTACTACTTCTGCAGATCACATTCTACGTGGATATGCACCATTGTCGTCCACCCCGTGATGACACTCCGGCGAGTGCATACTTTGCTCTGGCAAGCGGTTATCTTGTCTGGTACGCACAATCAGGGGGTAAACATTTGCTCCCTGCTGGGCATATACAGCTGCAGTGATCGGGATAATGCACACACGCAACTAGCCATGTAAAAGACGCAGCAATACCGTGCATCACAAGTGGTGCGCTGCTTCTGGCAGTTCCCGCTTGGGTTACCTCACTGTCAATGTTGACGCAATGGTGTTGAAGTCTGCTGCATCACATGTGCTGCTGGACAAGGCGAGCCATTGTGCTTCTGGTCTGTCGGAAACTGATCGATCATGTCATATTCGCCGATTAGGTGAACGGCAAATGTCACTCGCTCATGCACTCCATTCGTTCGCATGACTTTGCAGAGACCAGGATAGCTGGCTTGGTTGCCCATGTCGTCTACCATCCATAGCATTCTTCGCCAGCAAAGAAAAGTGACCTTATGGAACTGGGTAAGCTGCAATATCACACAACGGTAGTCAAACAACTGCTCATTCAGCAATGCAGCGCTGCCAGGTGCACTCACGTTCAACGGACGGAAGAACGCGAACACGGCTTCATCTGCAGCGACATTGCCCCCATTCGATACGAGAACAGTGATGTTCACATCCACATCACGCGTCACGACTAGAGTTCGTTTGGGTCCGCCACATGGCTGTCGAGGTCGAGGGCTAAGGTGAATGTAGTGTAGCTTGGACCCCAGTTAAACGGAAAAACACGGGTACCTCTTTGTACTAGCGGTGGCCGTGTTCCATTCGGCTAAGTCGCAATGTGACGAACAAGATGCGACGGTCGAAGACAGTTGACGTTGACGTTTTTGGTACGTGTCTACAGTCACTGACGAGTGAGACGGCGGCACGAGAACGTTTCGCTTTTTGGTTTGTTGTCGATTGTATAAGTGTCGATGAGGTGTGAGGGGACGACCAAAAGTGACCAGGCGAGAAACATTTGAGCCTACGTGTGCCTCATGACGTTTGGCAGCAGTATTGAGACTGTTCTCCTGTCACTAGATACGCTGGTACAAAAATGAAGAAAAACAAGTGATAGCGGACGGACACACACGTCTGAGTGCATCACGGCAAAGGCGACTGCGAAGCATCTGGAATCGTGTTGTGCAGCCACACAACCTGTAGACCATCAACACTCAAAGCGCGCGTGCAAACGTGCTACTTACTTGTGCGCGGTGCATTGGAACGATGGCACGGCGAACGCAATAGCGCCTCGTTCATGCTCGCGCAATGTAAGTGGTGACACTCGATAAATATGATCACAAAGATCGTTTAACATGCGAGGCAGAGTGCTCCTGCTTCCATGGTCTTGGCTGACGTCAGACCCAGGTCATGTACTCGGTGGCGGTCCGTCGTTCGACAGCTCACCATCGTACAGCTCCTTGTCGAAACCATGATCGAAGAAGAGCTTCAGAGTGACATAAGGTCAAACCCTTAGTGCGACAAGTTGACAATCTGAGAAGACACGGTAGGGCTGCTTGCGTACCTCCGTATGCGGTTGAATATCGTGAAGGGCATACAAACCGATCCGGAAATCGCTCTGCACGTTCACGATCTTGCACACGCAATTCGGACTTGATGAAGAGTGGTTGATCAACTACACATCCAACGCACAAACATCGCGCCATCAGAAATTGGTCAAGTGAATGCGATCAGCAAGGCCGATGCAACGTACCCTGGCCTTGTTGCCCTTTTGCGTCGAGTCCACCACAGTTTTGGTATCAAGTGTGATCAAATGCCTGGAAGGAAGGTCGAAACAGTGAGCACGCACCCAAGCAGGTCAACATGTCGGACAAACGAATCACTATCGTACCTGCTGCCTTCTTTGCCGTAGACAAGACGACGGTGATCAGCTTCTTCCTGTGACACCATCTCACCAATGTACTCAATGATGAATTCGTCCTTAGTGACGAAGTCGTCCACGAATAGCCCCCAGTCCGCAACGCCAAGCTTCGACCGACCCATTCGCACGTGCTTCTGTTTGCCGAGTGCAATGCAGCGGTTTCGGCACCTTGTTTCACACTTGTCGTCCTTCTTCATCTTGCTTGCGTTGACGTCATACGGCTTCCCCATTTTGCGGGCGATTATCTCGTCTGCAGAGCACACTGTGCAAAGGTCGATGTCGCACTCGCGACCAGCACGGATGCAGAGACACGCCTCCGTGCGGCAATCACCATGCTGGCATCTGCACCCTGGAAAGAAGACCTTGCACTCGTCATGGATGCAATGGCAATGCTTTAAGCAAAATATGCCACTGTCGACGCAAGAACAGACGCCAGCCTCACATGGACCAATGTGGGAGCATGGCTCGATCCTAGGTATACGACAGGCAAAGCAGTCACGTCGTTCAAAATGGTACGCTGACAAACCTGCCTACGAGTAGACGTACTTCATTTGAACAGTGTCCCTCACGCCATTTTGAGAGCCTGTTCAAGTCAGCAACGAACGAACGCATAGAATGAGGTGGACACATACAGTACATCAACAGCGCTATTTGTAGGTGCAGCCCAGCGTAAAGACCGATAGCCGTCATCGCTTGGGCCTAAGCAGATGCTGAGCGGGTGCCATACGAAATGTTCCTCTGCGTGGCCACATCGCTTTTGATCTCAAAGCACTCCAGCGTATCCAGGACAACGATATACGTGCAATCCTTGTAGAACATGCAGACGTACTTTGAAAGTGAGCAAGTGACATCCGCTTTTTTTGCCTTCCGCGAGCGTCGACTTTTGGACAAAGAGCGAGCCTGCAAGGTTAGCAACGTATCAACAGACTGTTTACACAGTTGACCGAGATTACGTTCCGCTTCACATGTACCTCGTTCGACAAAATGCTGTCGTTGATGTTGCAGTAAGCACATATTTCAGCGACTTCCATGCAAGTAGTGTTGCCAACCATCTTCGCCATTTTACAAAAGTTGCCCGAGTATATGGTGTAAGCGCGTGCACAAAGAATGCTCATCCGTTTGCTGCACGCAAGACCGGCAGAGCGAGCGCGAGACGTGGCAACACCGTTGCAGCTTGATAGACTCACTTGACCAAGAAAACAGTCATTTCCACAGTTCCGACCTGTGTTGACCAGTGTCTCCTTCGCCTTCGCATTCGATGCGGCAGCGTTTTGTTCCAAGATACTCTATCGATCATTGCAAGAACGTCAGATTGATCACGCATTAACGTCAAAAAGGCTTGATATAGCGCACCAGGTTGGGTTGCTTAGTGCAGCCATGATAATCACAGTCGTACACAAAACACCGACGACAGAAAAGGCCTACACACAAATTTGGCAGTCACGTTGCGAATGTGAGCTATCGACACACGTGCTATGCAATCGGAACGAGAGGGAGCGCGTACTCCGATATGAATCAGCTAATTTCTCGTAGAGCTGACAGTATTCCTTCATCGAAACTGTCTGATCAGCGCGATCTAGCAGGCCATACTTCGCCCTGTCCGCAGGTATATTTCTGCTTCGTTTATTGAAAGCGACCGATGCCTCTGTTCCACGTCTTTTCTTCGCTGTATGGCTTTCTGTAAAATGTAGATTCGTGTAGACTTCGACCAGCACCTACTTGCGACAAGATTAAAACAGCGTTAAAAAACAATGTATGACAAATGCCTTGCATGCGCTCAGGCGTACGTAACGAGCTCCTTCTGACCTCCTCTTTCACCATCATGACTTTTGAGACACGTGTGAGATCGCTTGGGGTAAGGTCCCACGTCGACTGAAGATTCCTTAGGACGTATTCACACAATTCGATTGTAAACTCCTCCTCAGATGCACTTGATCTTTGCTGCCTAATGGCAGTTTAACGACACAAAAGACACACAGCAAACACATCAGCAGTCAGAAACGGACCAGATCCGCTTTCACCAAGCATCACCGTAGACGTCTCTCACTTGACTTGCTCGAGCTCTGACACGGCGTTTCCCGTATCAGTAGTATCATAGCAGGGTAGACATTTGCGCGTCGGTTCGTCCTCCACACCGTAATTTTTGGTCAGGGCCGTCCACATAGCGGTAGTCGGAAGTGGAGGCACCATTGGAAGCACCACGACGCGCTTGATGATAGATTGATTCGGATTGGTCAGCTGTATCTGCACCGTGCGCTTGACCTGCAACCCTCCACCGCGTCTCGGCAACTCGGATGCTTTTTGCGCCGTTACCAAGCACATGAACACATGAGCAAAGCACAAGTACAACAAAAAACGCCATCCACGCACACAAAAACAACAAAATAACTTAGCATGCAAGTGACAAAGACAAGCGAGCACGCGTGTCTACGAGTTGCTGCTTCCCCACTCTGCACGCGAAAGCCCTGACACGCGTCGTACAACATCCAGTCGGCCAGGACCCGATGCTTTTTACGACGTCGCTGTTGCAGCATCACATCCAAAGAGCTCTTGAGTCGATTGCGGGCGATCTCCGTCTATCGTGACAGTTCCACGACCAATGAAAAAAGATCAGTATCTACAAAGCAAACACAACGCACACGACGAGGCAACCGCCAAAGGACACAAAGAAAAAACACAGCAGTAGCAGCAGCAGCATGCGCCGCTCTATTGCGTACACTGGCCATGATGTGAAACGTGCGGATGAAGTGATTGAGCGCTTCGACCGCTTGCGCGCCGAGCTGCTCGTCCATGTCGGTCTTCAACGCCTCGTCCAAGTGGAGCGACTTATTAGCCAATCACGTGAGGTCAAGTAAACCAAACCCAAGTGTCGAGCGCCGAGGGCAAGTGGCTGACATAACGCGCCCTCTTTGCAGTCACTACGGGTTACGAACGGTGAAGTTACGTTGGCCACCGGTCATAGTAACCACAGCGTTTGTAACCCATCCGTCAGGTACGTCGGTGGTCGCTTTTCGCCCGGCCACTCGCCCACCAGCAGCCAATTGACCAATCGCATCGTTCCGTTTCGATTCGTGCGGCGCGTCCGGTATGGCCAAGACGACGACGGCGGCGGCGGCGTTTGCGACGCGGTCCGAGCGCGCGCTGGTGCTCAACGTCGTGCGCGAAGACTTTGGCCACCTGACTGGACAAGTGGCCGAGACGCTGCTGCGCGCCGAGGGACTGCGACTGGCGGAGATCGCGTCAAAGCTGCAGCGACCGACAACGACGTCCCACGCGCCGCCGTCTTCGGTGCACCAGGTCCGTCCCGAGTCTGAAGAGGATCGGATGACCTATCAAAGAGCCTAACTGATGGACGTGCTGTGTGTGTGATAGATCACGGGGGCGCTGCTCAAGTTGCTGCAGCACAATCTGCTGGACGTGGCGCCCGTGGCCAGTCGAAGCGATGGCGTCCAGACCGTGACGTACAAGGTACGTCGCCTGTGCAAGAAATAAGACGGCGCAGCCGCTCGTTGTGGCCTGTCGTTGTGCTGCCGTGTTTTTGTTGTTGGGCAGTGTACCTGTGCTCGTAATGTCAAGGGTGGCTAAGACAATGGCAATGCTTTGAATGCGTTTGTTGGTAGCAGATGAACGTGCAGGAGGTGATGTACCGTCTGCGGTTTCCCAAGTTCATGGAGCAAGCAAGAGAAGCGTTTGGGTCAACGGGTCAAGTGATCATGGAGGAAGTGCTGCTGCAAGGCCGTATGCGCATCGACCAGTCGATCGAGACGATGGCGTACAACTTGGCCGACCATCGCCGTCTTGAGCGAAAGAACAAGCAGGCACAGGAGAATGGAGATGCGTCTAGTCGCGTGGCATCGAGAGAAAAAGGAGAGGAAGAGGAAGAAGATGTGGTGAGTGAGAACGAGCTGGACGAGTGTCGAGACCAAGTGCGAGAGGTGTTTGTCGAGATGGCCAAGAAACGCTACATCTCACGAGTACACCCGTTGGAGGTGAAGGTTGCGGAGTCGAAAGAAGTGTCAGACTTTCCAGCAAGTATAACGCGTGGACAGGAGATGAATGGTACAACCAACGAAAATGCCAGTGCAGCGACTGCTGCGGCAGATGCCGGCAAAAAACTGGGCAATGCTGCTGACGAGGACGGGCTGACGGTTCGAAAGAAGCGAAAGGCTCTATCTCAACAGTCAGGAAATGCTATCCCGGTAGAATTACAAATGATGCTGGACGCAGATGAGGCAGCTCGAAAGGATGATTCGGAAGCTGAGTGGGAGCCTAGTCCTGCATCGACGTCTGCGTCTTCTGGTCGTGCGTCCAAGCGCACGAAATATGCAAAGCGTGCAAAGTTGCCTACGCGGGGTACAAGTTCTGGAAATGCTCCTTTTGGGGACGAGACCAGCGGGGATAGCGCATGCGATGGTCCTGGAGCTCACACGGACGAGCGGTCGTTGGTGTGGCGTTTCGGTGCCACGCAGTTGCTGCGTGACTTGCGTCACAAGGCGTGCATTAGGTTTGCTACGGAGAATGTGAATGCTGTAGCCGGCGCTATTGTAGCCGCCATGCTTCAGCACTCGTCCCCACACGAACGCGAAAAGGACGAGCTGACTTCATTCCCGGTGTCGGCGCGTGATTTGTTCGGAATGGAAAGTGTAAAGAAAGCGCTCCCTTCCGAAGCTAACAATCCGTGGCGACTACTACTGAACTACATGATGGTCATGTGCCGTGACAAGTCAGGTATGGTGATGAAAGTCGCACATGAGGCATTTGATTCCACTCAGGCTCGCGCAGGTGATGGTGGCCGGTATGTGGTACACATGCAGAAGATCGTAGAGCTTTTGCAACAGGCCACGACTCACGCGTACATCCAAGACAAGTACGGTGTTGCGAGCGCTCGCATCGTGCGTTTACTTTTGGAGAAGCGCCAATTGGAACAAAAGACGATCGGTGAACTGGCGCTGCTGCCGTCCAATGACGCAAGGCACCGGTTGTATGAGATGTATACCGACAAGTTGCTGAAATTGCAGGAAATCTCGAAGCGTGCTGATCACAACCCAGCGTTTACGTTTTTCTGTTGGTCTGTGGATGTGCCGAAGATGCAGGGGCGTATCACCGATCGCGTGCAGGACTCGTTGTGTCGTCTCCGTCGTCGACGGAAGTTTGAAGCGGAGGAGAACAAGGAGCTGATTGCGCGGTCGGAACAGCTGGTAGAAGCCAACGATCTGGCCAAGTTTGACAAGCTCAGCCGTTCGTTGGACCGTCTTGATCGAGCCGTTATTCACTTGGACGGTATGCTGATGCTTTACCGCGATTTCTAGTGCGAACGGAAGAGGTGCGCGTACAAGTCTGACAAAGCGCAGGCAACGACTAGAGACTGTTGGCCGCAAGACGCTTTGCGGAAGTGGATACCGTGTGCAAACATGATGACGAGTGTGTGTCGTGCTCGTCGCAATGTTGTACCTGACTCTGGCGATTCGTACTGACATCACCGTTACTTGCTGACCGGCTGGTAGCCGTCCAAGACTCTGCGAAGCTTCGCATGTGTGTGCGATGAACTATCATGACCTGTCGTAAGTTCTGTGAGACGCTTTTGACTCGTCAGTGTTTAGAACACAAGAGTGTTGTATCGTCTGTTGGAAACGTGGCGTGTACCAGACTTGTGAGTGTGCTTTAGTACATACTACAGAGTTGCAACAAATGGCATTGAGACTATAGAAGCTACAACGTTGGCAAACGCCGTGCTGCATTCTCGGGATGTTCTGTGTCTGTGACGTGTTGATGTATCCAGAATGCCACGCCATCTATGACTTGTAGGTGTCAGATAAGTGTTTAACCATGCAAACATCGTGCCATCTCATCTATGGAGTGGAAGACGTAGACGAATATACACAGTGCAACCTTTTTGCAATGACACCTGATAGATGAGGTAAGATCATTCACGTTCGCAGGAAACTGGGCTACAGCAGCAGCATTTTCTGCTTCACGTCGAGCTACCGGAATGCAAACGTCAGCCTTCCCGGAACTGTATTACCGGTAGCCCTCTACGCACATTTATGTTTATTTCCACATTCAATCCGCAAGCTGCTGAAAACTCTCACAAGTGTTGGAGCCACAGGTGAATGTTGTGACGCCACCTTCGCGTGTGAATACCTATGGCAACTACATGGACCACATGCGGCTGAACGGTGACTATGGTGCAAGCGGAAATGATAGGGTGCATTCGTCTTAATTGACAGTTTTTCATGACAACACCAAGATTGTTTACTTAAAAGTAGAGGTCGCACATGCTTCTTACCACGTGCTTACCAGAACGTTTCTGTGAGTTAAAAGCAAGCAAGTACATAAGTTCGCTTCAAAGCGCCTTTATTGCGCAGAAAAGATGGGACAGGTATGGATATGTATGTAGCAAGAGTGTGAAGTAGAGCAACTTTGCTTGCAATATGAGTCTCCGTGCGCGAAATTGCCTATGCGCGCCACTATTTCTGCTTATGGGAAGGCCCACGACATCATGGGATGGAGCTTGTGGGTTGCCTGGCAACGACTGTCGACGCATAGTGAAGTACTAGCTTTTGAAGTCGGGGCTTGTCATGGTCCGCATCACAAGCTCGTGAACTTCGTCGATTCCATGTGACCGAGACCTGCTACGGTTCGAAAGCGAATGTACAAGGACAAAGTAGAATGAGGTTTACTAATTTGTCGTAAAGGCGTTAATGTAATTGTAGCATGTTTTGCACTTCAATGGCATTCCACGTATTGAAATGCGCACTAAATGGGTTACGCGCAGCATATTCTGCACGTTTCTTTGCATACACAATGTACACGAAGTGTTTCGAGCACATCGAAGATCAACGTATGTCAACCATAATGCGCGCACAGGACTCCTGATCGATGTCGCTTTTGAATGCGACAGTTACGTTGCTGTCGATACTTGTTACACGGTTCGACTGATCGGGGCTGCTCTGTTGACGTCTTAGTGGATTGATGCTATCATCGGTCACAAAAATGGAACACAAATCCTTCATCAGAAGTGTTTGCGTACGTGGTTACAGGCACTCGGCTTTATGCGCGCCGGACTTCAAGTTTGCTCCATTCGTGCTCCTTTACTGCATTGACTTATTGCATTATACTAGCCGTATGCGCATGTTATGGTCCACGCGTAATTTATGACTGGCAATGATGGATGATGCTCTCGATCCTGTCATACAAGTGGAAAAAAGGGCTACAAGCGAGACTTGTAGCTATACTTCGATGGAAACAGCGGCAAGTTGATGGAGAATCTGAGGGAAACCGGCATGGAAAATCGAGCTATGAAGTCGAGGTAAAGGAGCTCAACTTTCTCATTTGTTTTAAAAAACATGCGCGTAAAGCTTAAAGACATTAGACGCATCATCGTTTGTTTGAAACAGCATGCGCGTAAAGCTAAAAAGCATCGAACGCATCATGATCACTCGAATGTATTATTGGGCGCGTGAGCTCATTCTCACCGAGTGTACGGTCAACGTCAGACAGGTGTGGCCACGGGACCCCATATCATTCATTCCCAAATGTCGATATCCAAATCTGGTCAATTTATATGCGTAGAGTTGTGCGTTTCACGCTTGCTATCTCCTCTGCAGATTCTTGCTACCAAGTTGTATCTGCTGCTATCTCTAACCTCAGCATAGTCTTATCGTTTCCTCGTTTCCCTTACGTCGACACTAAACTCGCGGCCCTAGTGTAATTGCATGTTCTAAGCGAGTGAAAAGAGCTGCTTTGTCCACCACGAATCGGTTCTCCTCCATGACATTATCGCATTTCTCTGACCGTAATCACAGCGATAGGAAGAGACGAATTCGCACAAATAGCTATCAGCTGGAAATCGAATGAGCTATTGCGACATCTACACATAGTTCAGCTTTCTGAGCTTTTTCAATACACGTTTGCTGTTGCGTGCACGAATGCTGCATCGTATTCTACTCGATAACAATGCGCGTCCAATGGCGACGTGCTCATCCGAACTTGCTTTGATAACTTGCATAAGCTTGGCAGTAGGGCGTCGTGGATAAAGCCGGCCTCTATATCTCTCTCTATTTTCGACCATATAGCCAACCTATCTAGTGCAGGACGTACGGAATTGCTCTGCTGCAGTTTTACGCCTCGGTACGCCGTACTCTTTGTTCTTGCGAGTGTGCACTCGATGGATGAGCGCGTGATAATCACAGTTTTGTCAAGCAACGAAGTTCTTCGATACCGACGCATCCTTTTCGATTTTAATCACTCGTTAGAGACGTCCCACGTTTTATATTCCCGAAAGTTATCTCGTGTGGCTGGACAAAACGACAGTGTTCGTATCTATTGGTAACCAGAAACGGAAATGCACGTCGTGACACTCTGCCTTAGCTCGATCCGGCGCGAACAACCGTCTAGTCGTTGAACGCAATTACAACGTCATACAAAGACCTCAGCGCTCTCGAGGAGTCCATTACATGAGCTCACTGCACAGTCACGCAAACGACACCAAATAACAATCAAACAATCGATATGACCCCCACATCGCACAAAGCCGTCAGCAGTGTAACGTACTAAGCAGGGCCACCTCCGCCTTCAGGCACAGTCCACTTGATGTACTCCTTAGGCATTTTTATCGAGCAGCACTTGCAGTGGACGCAGTTCTGAGCGTTGATCACGAGTTGCGGGACACCGTTGGCCTCGCTACCATCCGTGTATTCGTACACGCCAGCAGGACAAAAGCGCTGCTCCGGACCAGCGTACACAGGGAACGACTCAGTCGAAGGTACCTCCGCGAGCTCAGGCTTGATGCGTAGGTGTGAGGGCTGGTCGTGATTGTGGTTGGTGCCGCTGCGCTGTAGGTTCGAAAGCAAGTTGAACGTCAACTCACCGTCCGGTTTCGGGTACTCAATGGGCGAGAACTCTTTGGCTGGGCGCGTTTTGGCCGAGTCTGCAATCTTATTCGGAATGGTCCAAGGTTCTTTTCCCCTCAAGACGTGTGTAGCCACACCAGCGTGTAGGAGGCCGGGCAAGAATCCCTTGTGGAAACCAGCATGCACATTGCGCACGGCCTTCAGCTCCTCAGCAATCCATGATGACTCTACCGCATCTTCGTAACTCGAGATATCGACAGCCGGCTCGTCCGGATTAATCTCCGCCGTTGCAGCCACGGGCTCCACGTCAGTGGCAATCAAAGCTTCGTATGCTGCCTCAGCAGCTAGCATGCCCGACTTCATCGCAGTATGCGTACCCTTGATCTTCACACCATTAAGGAACCCAGCCGAGCACCCAATCAGTCCGCCACCAGGGAACGTTAGCTTCGGAATCGCGTGGTAACCGCCTTCGTTCAGGCAGCGGGCACCATACTGCACGCACTCGCCTCCTTCCAAATACTTTCGGATCGCCGGGTGCGTTTTAAACCGCTGAAACTCTTCGTACGGATTGATGTAAGGGTTCTCGTAGTCCAACCCGACGACGAGCCCAATCTGGACAAGGTCGTCTTCCATGTGGTACATAAACGAGCCACCAAACGTCTTGTCCATCAGTGATTGCTGCAGAGGCCAGCCCAGCGTGTGCTGCACGAGCCCAGGCTGGTGCTTTTCCTTTGGAATGCGCCACACCTCTTTCACACCAATTCCATACGTCTGGGGCTGGACACCGTCTCGCAGCTGATACTTCTCCATCACCTCCTCACTGCACGATCCCCGACAGCCTTCAGCAAAGAGCGTCTAACTCACACACAAAAGCAACACACAACACACACACAAGCATCAGTCCAACCTGCTCGTCACGACCGTTCGTCAAGCAGCAGCAACAACAGCAGCAGCAGTGCCCCAACCCAATGGACGCACCACACGCGCTCGGAGCTCCATGCCACGCGCAAAAGTGCTCTTGGGCGTCCCGTCCTTCCCAATCCCAACGTCGCGCGTTGCAATGCCCGCCACGGCTCCGTCTGCCCGGTACAGCACCTCCGAGGCCGAGAAGCCGGGGTAGATCTCGACCCCCACCTCCTCCGCCTGCTCGCCCAACCAGCGCGCAAACTTACTCAGACTCATCACAAAGTTGCCGTCGTTGTGCTACCGCCACACACACACACACAACAGCCACCACACGTTAGGCGCGCGTACAGACACACCACTACAAGTTGTGTACGCGCACGTACCTCCTCCCGGGGCAGCAGAAAGTGCGGCAGCGCCATTGACTGCGTCTCCGTGAGCAGCAGGAACTTGTCCTTCGTCACGGGCGTATCGAGCGGCGCGCCGCGGTCCTTCCAGTCCGGCAGCAGCTCGTTCAGCGCGCGCGGCTCCAGCACGTTGCCCGACACGAGGTGCGACCCGACCTCTGCGCCCTTCTCAACCACACACACCGACAGGTCAGTGCCCTTCTCGGCTGCGAGCTGCTTCAGGCGGATGGCCGCCGAGAGACCGGCGGGACCGGCGCCGACCTGGGCACACATACAGGAGTCAAGTTAGAACGGACTCGGACACATTGACCATCACTCTGCACTTGGCCGTACCAGCACGACGTCGTAGTCCATTGCCTCGCGCGGTCCGTTCAACAGGTCGTTCTCCTCCTGTGTAAGCGCTCGAGACGACAGCCAACAGCGCTGCGGGCGCGTGGGTAGCGACTGGCGCTGGAGCGCCGACAGCTTTGCGAGGGATCGGCGCCACATGTGCGTGCGGACAGTGTGTGCTTTTGATTGTTCCGTTTCACAAGTGCAACCTCGTGGAGGATTCGTTGCTTTTCGCGCGGTTGGGGGTCTCACGTCGATATTTCTAACCACGACGTTCGAGTTGTAGCCAATGGCACGCGCGGATGATCGATGGCGAATCAAGAAGAGCGAGTTGCGAATAGGTCGCACCAAACAGAGATGCAGCGAAAGATAGGGGCAGAATCCGCTAGGCCGTAAATTGGTCCCACGTGCGATTTGAAGGACTTGATGATAGTTAACTCTGATCGAGACTAGCATGCGCAATGATGACGTCTGGTTCTGTCGAGGCCGGTTGTGAGCTTTGAATGTCAATAGGCTTTTTGACTATGGACGTCGTGCATTGCGTTTGCATTCATTTGTTTACAAATGCAGCGACGAGGAGTGAATGTGTAGCTAAAATGCACGCGAGCAGCAGCATGTAATGTTACGCGCATGCCCTATCTATTCAACGGCGATATGGACAATGGAGAAGCTCCTTTATTTACATATGATCCCGTGCATGGAAAATTCGCTTGCGTTGCAAATGTTCTTGGTGCCTTCTTATGATGTCGTTATTCTTTATCCTTCTTTCTACCCATTCACCTTATCACGCACTCTTGTCTTTGTAGTTATGTATCGCATGTTTTCGTCTCCCCTAACAACTTTTAAAAATCATTGAGGTTCGTAGACGCTCATCAGAATTACTCAGGATGATTTAAATTCATTAAAAAATATGTTTTTACGGCAGAGTTAGATTTCAATCGTCATCTTAATGGCGTAAAGTTTGGTAATTTAATATTCATTGTTTTTTATTTTGCTAGTAATATCATTCGATCACATTCACAAAGTAAAGCACAGCAACGTCAACCGGAAAATGTAGACTGAAATGGCTGTACAACAGCACCAACTACGTATGACTCGTGTTCGGTCTGTATTATTCATAATGTAGTTCAATATAATTTTGCAATAAAGACTAACGAGGGTTTGTTTACATTAAAATATTCGCTGTTTTGCTAGTGGAAATGTTAGCAGCTCAAAACTAATGCGAAGTAAACCTTATTGACATTCAATCTAATTTTTCCGACGCATAATATAATCGACTATTTTTTGGTTCTGAATTGTGACAGAAACTACAGTTTTCCCTATAACTACTATATCATGAAAATTTCGACCCTTTGACGCATCGTGCAAATAATTGATTAGGAGATTTATAGGTACACACCCACCTGATATAGAGGCCCCTCCTCAAGTACCGTTGTAACGGGGCACACCCTTGCGTGAACTTAACGCAAGGGTATCGGTGCCCCGACAGTTGTACACAAGGCAAGCGAGGAAGCGTAGGTAAGGTAAAAGCAGAACTGTTGTATTAATATAATTAAGTCTTTTAACTACTGTCTCTTTGTTTGACTTAACCTAATTATGCTAATATAACTGAGTGTATGGTGACGTCTCGTCACCATCATTGCGCGCGTCTTGCGGAGATTGGTGGGGTGATATCATCAAGATATCAACCAATGAACAGACTCTTTGGTCGACCCTTCAATATCACCACTTTGGTGATATTGTTCAAAGAATATTCAACCTCATATTCTTTATTGTCACTTTCTTTAAAGTGACAATTCCATGTAACGGGCTGCCCCGTTACATCACCCCCCTTAACTGATAGTCACCGTGTGACTATCGAAAATATGGCGGCCACCCGTTGGCCACCATTGGGACAGGGAGCACTTGTTGGGTCCGTTCCATTCACTTTCCGCTTGACCTCGCATAGTTAACATGTCTATGCGAGGTGACTCAAGACCCGCACAGCCCGGTCCTGTGCTAGCCTCTGCGGCAGACGATTCGTCGTCTGCTGCTCCTTCTTCGCCTGCAGCAATAGGTGCTGCAGGTGCACGCGACACCTCACCGCGTGCGCATGATGACCCCGACATTGAGGTCATCTACTCTGGCGAGTCAGACGTGTCTGACTCGGGCAATGCTCCAGAGGCGTCTCGCTCACCGGTGACGCCTCAGTATTCGCCAAGGCCACTGCCGAACGAACGGACTCGTGAGTTGCAACACAGTCTGTTCGGCAGTGATGACGATGATCAGGGCGGTGAGGAATATTATTCCTTACCACCACCGGCTCGTGCGTCTTCGCACGAGCGTGATGACGATGGCGTGAGCCGTCGTCAATCTGGGAGCCGTGGTACCGACAAGGGTACCACTGTGAAGCGTGATGAGCCGAAGCCGTGGCGTTTGCCCGAACGGCTCATCAATAGCTTGTCTCACGAGACAAGCCAACACCATCGAATACCCTTATTCGATGCGACTGAGCTTCACGGCTTGAGTTCCAGCGCGAAGAACTTTCGCGCTGAAGAAGATTTTTATCTCGATGTCTTTCTTAGACATCGATGGTACAACAGCAACCAAAAGCGTGACAAAGCATCGCTTTTGGCTGCGTGGAACGCATTCGTCCAAAACGTAAAGAATTTTGGACGAGAAGGGTGGCTTAAGAAACTTGGGGCGACACGCCTCAGGTTCGAAAAGCGAACGCCAAGCAGTGCTAGGTACCGGTTGCAATGTTTGTCGAGTGAGGCAGACATTCCTTGCCTCACATGGGGAGACCCTTGTGCGAGTTGTGTTGACAACTCGCAGCGTGCACATAGGGATGTGTATTCCCTAATTTCGCCCTGGGGAAGGGCACACATCTCGGCTGAGATGCGTGACGCGATTGCAAACTTGCAATCCGTCTACAAGCGCCAGAAGCGCGTGTTTACCGATGGTCCCGAGAACTCACCGGATGGGTCTCGTCATTCTGGCGGAAGAAACCTTCAACATCCATCAACAGCTGAGAGTGGGGCTCCCAGCTGTTCCAAGAGGGTGGTACCCCCGCCACTGGACGAGGTAGCTCATCCTTGGTCCTGAATCGTCACGGTGATTCAAGATACGCTCCACTAGAAAGCGTTGACCACCGTGAGCATTCACCAAAGGATGTGTTGGAGGAGGAAAACCCTCCTCTAGATGATTCGGTTCACCATCTCGACCCTTACGAGATATATCGCTCAATCGATGAATTGCGCGATGACTTGAAGCACGAGCGCGACCGGCTCTACGCTTTGACTGATACCGTGCGGAAGAACCGCAAGGATCACGAGGCTGATCGGGCGAGGGATCGCGCCGATTATGCCACAGCGCAGCTTCAGGTCGAGCGGGATGTCCGCTCCCTATTCGGCGAGCTGTCGCCAGCTCGCGGGGCGATATCTCGGTTGAGTTCAGAGGTATCATATCTGCGCGACCAGACGGATCGTCTGGAGCGCGAACGCAAGAACTTGATGGATGTTATTAAACGTGGGGGCTATCTTCATCGGAAGAAGAAGGCTCGTACTGACAGTACGGCCTGAGCCTCCCCACGTAAAACGTAGGATGCGTGCGCATCTTACGTGGCAATTCGATCGTGTATGCATTGCCCTTGCGATGCAACACTCGAAACGGACCAACGTATTTCGGCAGTAGTTTACTACTGCCGACACTAGTGACTGCATGTCCAGGTAATTTTACCGTAGACAGTAGTACTAGGTCGTTAATTTTAAATGAAAGAACATTTGCTCTTCCATTCTTGTCTGCGTTCCGTTTCTGAAGGTCCACCGCATTTGCGATGGAGTCCTGAACGAAACGGACTATCGCTTCTCGAGTCAGCAGGAAGTTCTCTGCTGAATCTTTGCTTTGTATTTTAGTGCGCTTCGTGCGCACTGCTAAGAGATTGTTCTCTTCTTCAGCGAGGTTGTCTTCTTCCTCGCTGGAATAGTCGTTGACGATGCTGAGTATACCAGCATCGTCATCATCATCCGAGTCAATAATATCGTCTTCGCTATTATTGAGGTGATCTTCTTCATCGATGTCGACTTGATCGACATCGGCATCATGCGTGGCGACGTTAGCGTCGACACGTGATGAGCAAGAGCCAAAACGGTTTTTGCTCGAGCAAGTCCCTCCCCCGTTATCCAAGAGTCACACTCTAATAGGGCGGTTACACTTGGATGGCGTAAGCCATTCACGTAAAATGGTGTGTGCTGGGTGGAAGCATGCACCGAATTATTGATGGCAAATTCCACCATGGGTAGGAATTCGCTCCAACTCGGAAACGAGTGGACAAATCCTCGAAGGATCTCTTCGAGCACACGTTTTGCACGTTCCGTCTGGCCATCTGTTTTGGGATGGTCAGAAGTAGACATCTTCAATCGTGTTCCGAGAAACGGAACACGGTTTGCCAAAATCCCGCCGAGAATTGAGGGTCACGGTCGGATACTAGTTCACGGGGTAACCCGTGGAGTCTAAAGACCGTGTATAGAAAGACACGAGCACAACCTTGAGCCTTGATCGATTTAGAGACAGAGTCAAGATGGGCCATCTTGCTGAATCGGTCAACAAACACAAGAATGCCTCTATTCTTGTGAGCGTCTTCGGGAAAACCGAAGACGAAGTCTATTGAAACGGACTGCCAGCACTCTGTCGGAACAGGCAGAGGCTGCAATGGCGCACGGGATGTAGGACTAGGCTTCACCCATTGACAAACCTTGCAAGCACGTCTGTACTTGCGGAAAAAATGATACTGGCGAGGCCAGTAAAAGTCACGACTTACCGTGAGGTAAGTCTTTTCTCTACCACGATGGCCGCCTGTTGGGGCATCGTGACACTCATACATGATGCGTAAACGCAAATCATGATGAGCGGGTACGACGACACGAGGCGTGTCGTCGGCAACAGCTGTATTGTACAGCAATCCGTTGCGTGTACTGTACCGATCCGATGAGGATCGGTACAAAGCCGGTAAATCCCTCATGGATTTACTGGATGGATTCACCAGATGATCCATCAATCGCAGAAGATACTTATCTTCTGCGTATGCGTTTCGTACGTCGTCAAGTAAGCTTGACGACGGGACACTGACTGACAGTGTCGCATCAGTGGGCTTATCCTCACTGTTGAATTGTGCATCCGGCTCGAAATCGGGCCGGCGCGAAAGCGCATCAGCTACGACATTGAGTCTTCCTGGTTTATACTCCACGGAGAAGTTATACTCCGCGAAGAAAGACAGCCACCTCACCATCCTTTGCGATAGGTGTGGACTGTTTAAGGCCGTGCGTAATGATGCATGGTCCGTGTAGACAATGAACGGTCTATCTCCCAAGAGATGACGCGAAACTTAGCCAGTGCGTACTTCATGGCAAGGAGTTCCTTGTCATGCACTGGGTAATTACGCTCAGCTGCTTGCAGCTGACGCGACTGATAACAGATGACTCGCTCCGCGCCATCTGCGTCGAACTGCATTAACGCACAGCCGATTGCAAAATCGCTGGCGTCACGGACCACATGAAATGGTCTGTCCTGATCTGCAATCGCCAAGATCAGCGATTGCATCAAGCTTTGCTTGATACCCTCAAAGGAACGCTGGCACTCAGCGTTCCATGACCACTTGACATTTTTCTTAAGCGAGCAAGAAAGATGAATAGTCATCTCGGCGTAGTTGCGCGAGTACTTGTGCAAGTACGCCGCTATACCAAGGAACTTCCGCAGTCCCTTGACATCGACTGACACTGGCCAGTCGGTGATCGCCTTGATTTTTTCGGGATCAGGGCGTACGCCGTGTTTACCCACGATGCACCCAAGAAGTGGTATTTCGCTAGCCGCGAATATACACTTCTTGAGGTTTGCGTTCAATTTAGGCCTGCGCATAAGTTGAAGAACCTGACAAACGCGAGTTCTGTGAACTTCAACGTCCGTCTTTCCGTCCATAGCCCGGCTATGGACGAACACATCGTCGAAGTAACTCGGTGCGAAGTCTCGCACCGGTCTCAACAGATTTGTGACGCATCTGTTGAATGTTGCAGGGGCATTACTCAGCCCCTGTGGCATAACTAGCCACTCCCACAGCATACCGCTGGGGGTGCTCACTGCCGTGAACGGGATGCCCCGTTCACGCATGAGAATCTGATAGAACCCATCCATCAGATCCATGGACGAAAAGATGGTACTCTTTGACATACCATCTATGATGACGTTCTTTCTCGGTATCGGCGTCTGAGCCGGTACCGTTGCAGCATTCAATTTGTTGAATGCGTGCACTATCCGCCATCCTCCTGTGGCCTTTCGCACACAGAAGGTCGGAGAGCTGTGAGGGGATGTTGATTCCCTCACATGGCCCGCTGCTTAGCGATCGGCAAAGAACTTGTCGATAGCTTTAACTTGCTCACGAGGCAGTGGCCACTGCTTTATGACACAGTAATTCGAGCCCGGTCTGAGCTCGATCTCGTGTCTAGTGCCTTTGTCCTTAGGCAACTCGCAAGGTACGGATTCAGGGAGCACATCTATGAATTCAATCAAATCCCTATACAAAGAATTTGCCTGAAGTGACTCCCAGGATTGAGACGCGTATCGCTCAATCCGATTCTTCTCATCGAGGACACTTTCGTCCATCGATGAGCTGCTGAGAACCCCTTCATTTTCAGCAAATACTGTGGCTGACCGAATATCGGCCACATACTCGTCCTCTGTGACGAGTATGCAGATCTGCTTGACTTTGCCACTACGCAGATCACGCAAGAACCGTTTCGGTTCTAGCGTTGGCAACTGAGTTATCTCCGAAGTTAACTTCGGAGGCACAATCAGATCAAGCGTATAAGCGCCTACGCTTGATCCGTCATTAACCAAGACGTTCAACGTCTCGGTCACTTCCTGGGAACTTCTTCCCACAGGTTGCTGAGGGCCTGATCCTTCAGCAAGTGACTCTTGAGGAATTCTTTCCTCAAGTACGTGGGGACTTACTCCCTCGACGTCTTCCGACTGTGGCTGTGCAACCACAGTCAGGCAACTGATCCTCTACGGTCGACTCTCCAGTCGACCTAGGATTTCTATGTTGCCCTTTGGGGCCAACAGGTTTCTTACTTTTAAGATGCTGCCCGCTAGGCATGCATCCATGTCCCGGTCCACTCGACTTATTCGAGTGGTGGACCTTCGGCGCAGCCTGTACTTCTGTACAGCCGCCGGGAGCTTGCTCCACAGTGTAGTGATCAACTACACTTTGATCTTGTGCAGTCGTGCTAACGACCGTACCGCAAGTGAGGCTATCGCACTAACTCGCAGAACATCCACACGCTTGTGGACGCTCCAAGATGTTCATCAGATGGCCATCTGATGAACAAGCGGCAGGCATCTTCACGGATCGATGCTGCCAGCCCATCCTTGGCTCGTACTTTCTGAGCCAAGGTAATCCCAGGATGACATCAAATTTGTCATCCAGATCCAGTACGATAAAGTCATCATCGTACTGTTCGCCCTCCAACGTGTAGTGGATTCCTACTACACGTTTCTCAACGGTAATTGATGCGCCTGTTTCAAGGCGCACCGTCATCCTCGTGAGGGGAATGTCGCGCTCAACGAACTTGAGCCTACGACCCTCTAGTGACTGGCGACGAACAAAGTTGTTCGACGCCCCACAGTCTACTAGGGCACGAAGTGACAAATCATTTGTCGCTTTCAACTTCAAGGTTATGAGCGAAACGTCATCACCAGGTGCAGAGACACACAATGATTGTGTATCTGGAGCAACTTTCGTCAAGAGATTTGCAAATTCTCTTGAGGTTGCTGGATCAGTATGGCGCTCCGCCCCTACTGACTCCGACCATTTTTTGATGGTCCGTCTCGCTGTTGCGGCTTCGCAACAGCGCTGGACTCACGCCCATTGCCCTTTCTGGCAAATGGTCGTCCATTTCGCTCAGTACTGTTTGGTACTGGGCGTGGAGCACTACACTCGTATGCGTAGTGCCCTAACTTCTGACAGCGATTGCACCTCTGCAATCGCTTGTTGTTTGAAGAGCGAGGTCTCTCGTTCTCAACATAGCAGAGGTCCATTGGTTCTGGACCTCCGATCTCTTGTCGTCTTGGTGTACGATAAGAGTTTGAGCTAGCATGATCCTGTCTCATGCTAAAGTCTTCCTGTTCCGCGGCTGATATCGCATCTTCCAGCGTATTCAGCTCAAGGCGGAACAGGTGGGTCCTGACGGGCCCTTCTGCGAGCCCTTGCATGAACACCGTAATCAACGTGTGTTCATGGACTTGGTTAGCAGTTATACGACTCGCAAGGAGTCGTATATGTTGTGCGTAAGCGTGCACATCACGCTTACCCTGCTTGAGTTTCAGGAGCTCTGAACGATCCCTGAACTCAGCCCGTGGCGGCTCAAACGTTTGTCTGAGCCGGGACTTGAAGTCATCTAGCGACCTAAACACATGTGGGTCGCTACTCTCGAGCCCCAGGGACCAAGTTTTGGCACGTCCTGCCAAGTGGGCCTGAGCAAATGTGAGTTTCATTTGCTCATCTTCGACGCGACGAGCCCTTAAGGCTCTGTCGAGTTCGACAAACCATAGTAACAGGGAGTCTTCCGGAACTCCACTGTACTTGGAGATGTCAACTTTCATGACCTCGGGACGACGCGCATGTGCCGTCCCGCCCACAGCAGCATGGAATTGCTGCTGTCTCAATAGCTCTGTCTGTTGATCACCGAGTTCTCTCAACTGCTCGGCCTGTTGAGAGCCTTGCTGGTGAAGCAAGGCTACCTTCTCCCTCTCGAGAGCAAGTTCATTCTGAATGAACTTGGCGATAGCGGCATGTTGTTAGTCTCTGTCTAGAGACTCCAACATGGCGCTAATGACGAACTCGCCTACGGTAGAACTCTTTCGTTCTACCGCACCCCATTCGATGTCACTCAAATGGGTAAATCCTTCAAGCGTGGCGTGAAAGGTCTCTTCATCATCCAACATGTTCATGTTGGATGTTGTGGTCCTTGGAAGGACTACGAAGTGCTACCAGGTGTAACGGGGCACACCCTTGCATGAACTAAACGCAAGGGTATCGGTGCCCCGACAGTTGTACACAAGGCAAGCGAGGAAGCGTAGATAGGGTAAAAGCAGAACTGTTATATTAATATAATTAAGTCTTTTAACTACTGTCTCTCTGTTTGACTTAACTTAATTATGCTAATATAACTGAGTGTATGGTGACGTCTCGTCACCATCATTGCGCGCGTCTTGCGGCGATTGGTGGGTTGATTCATCAAGATATCAACCAATGAACAGACTCTTTGGTCGACCCTTCAATATCACCACTTCGGTGATATTGTTCAAAGAATATTCAACCTCATATTCTTTATTGTCACTTTCTTTAAAGTGACAATTCCATGTAACGGGCTGCCCCGTTACAACCGTAACCTCCCCAACTAGGTACTGCACACCTATTAATACATAATGCCATTCTAATATTCTTTGCATTATGCGCACCCCTCCATAATACAGACCTCCTTTGTGTCAGTAAATAGCCTTGCGTATGACGTCCGCTCTCATTATCTTGCGTCCCCCTATAAGTATCCTTATTTTTACGATAATTTCCTCTAATTTACATAGCGTCCAGAACAACGTCACAACGCTTGTAGTGCGAGAAGCAATGAAGATGGACGGCCGCGCTAGCTCCCGCGGCGAGAGCAAAGAGGCACAGCTTATGACCTCAACACACATACACACGTACGCCCACGCACACGTACACGCACACACGGTCAATGACCTGCATAGGTGCGTTCGCTGGTGACTATTAGGTGTTTACCTTAGCAGATGGCGACCGAATCGCTCAGATTCACGTCGAGGCCACGCAGTTGCTTAACTCGGTTGCCAGACAGCTTCATCATCACGGGCGTTTGTGCCTTTTCACCGTATTAATCCTTAGATAATTCATCAGATTACGCTCTTTCGACACATTACGTGTACAAACACATTCGTTTCTATCTAACACCTCAGCACACGCAGTTTTAAATTCATGTATCCAGTCAAGTGATGCTGATGAATAGTCAATTCTTTTGTCGCAAAAAGATGGTAGAAGATAGGCACAAGACAAAGGGTCGGTAGAAGAATCACTAGCTTTTTGTGGTACTCTTTCGTTTGTCTGCTTGCAATAGTTCGAGCAGTCAACAGTGAAAAATGACGACCTGGTGGTGATTACGTTTGCTCCCTCCACTGCACCAACTTTTGCTATCGCAGCGATTATCACAGCGCGTCCGGGCATGCAGATGCACGAGATTCCGGTACGATATTGTACTCTCTTTCGCGCGGTGTAAGACGTGGTCGACCTTAATTTGCATCTATTTTTGGCATGAAGGCGTTTGTTCTTATGGCTGAGAATTTGACAATGATTGTTGCCTCTCAAATCGACCACTACCCTATTCTTTCACATTGGAGACAGCGTATGTCTTCTGAACAGCTTCAGTTTGACACAAAACATGCTCTGGACTTGACGGCAAGATACGTGCCTTGTTTACCTCTTTATGAGCCTTCTTTAGTGCGTGATGTGATATTTTTCGTCAAAAATCAGCCCAAATATCACCCGAGAGAGCGATAAACGTATGTGCGCGGTTATTGGAATTGTTGTGCCAAATTACCTTGTCCTGGTGATCAACGGCAAGCAATATCCTCTGACAAACATCTGCAAGATCGCCCGTCGACACTGCAATCTGTGATTTGACTGCTCCATGCTGTCCCTCGGCCCGATTACTTGCTGCGTTTCCAAGATACCGGTACGCTTTGGTCCATGCAGATACAAACCGATCTTTATGACATAGCCAGGTCCATTCAATGTATTTGCTGACGGAAGTAGGATAGGGTTTGCAGATGCCAGCCCAATTTAGTTTCAGGTGAGTGGCGTGGTTTCGTTTTGGACAATCGTCCCGACATAAGACAGCAACAATATCTAATTCGCAAAAACCCTTTTGATGGTCGAGAACGTCGAGCAGCGGCGTTTCAAGGCCGATGTTGTTTGGATAAACCGTACAAATGACTTCATATCAATAACACTGGCTCGCCTGGATTTCACGCTGCAGATGGATCATTCTCATCTGAAGTCGGACAGCACGCGAATAAGCAAATGATTCACCTTTGAGTTATGGTTCTAGTCGAAATACACATGTATGGCGTTCTCCGATAATTAGATAGGTCAGAACGGCCGGCGTACCGTACCATCGTACCCGTACACAATAAATTGGTCACACATAATACTATAATATGCAATTATGACAATAAATATTGCCCCATTTACTCACGAAATTAGAAACAATGCCCCAGATAGTCGGAAAGTAAAAAAATGCATCACGTCCTGGTATACTCAAGCTAATGTGGCACACATTAATTCATACGTCCTTAATCATTTTCGTTTTTCCACATACGGCCGTGACCAACCCCCGCCCTGTTTGGGATTCCGCGGAGAGGGTTCTATCCCGAGCGTGCTGCGCTTGCAGCCTCCAGTTGCAGGCGCAGACGAGAGATATGAGGACGTAAACGCGTCTTCGTATCATCGGTCGCGTCCGTGAACACATTCAGTAGGTGCTATTGTTGTTGATGTTATTGTTATTGCTTTTGTTATTGCTGTTTCATTTGCTATTGTTGATGTTGTAGCTGCTACTTCTGTTGCTGCTGTTGCTGATAGTTTTAGTGTCGTAGGCGCTACAGTTGCTATGTATATTGTTTCAGTATCTATTGTTGATGCTGCTACTGCTGTTGCTGCTGCTGTTGTTGTAGGTGCTGCACTCAAATTGATTAAAGTGCGGCTGCATCATGATTCTAGACATGGGAAACACTTCTCCAGATTAGCGTGGTGGGCACATGATGCAGCTGAATTGAGTTTGGATAATATGATTAGCAATAAGGCTCGTACGTCAAAATTGAAGCCAGCATTATCTGACTCGCTTAATTTTTGCTAGTAGCATCGGCGCCTTGCAGGTGTCACACTTATTGTTTCAACAACAAATTCAGTCCGCTGTTGCATGGGCGGCAAACGTGACGTAAATGACCAATGAGCGCTGTGCTGCGTCATAGTACTGTCTGTGGCTACAAACGATACACTCATACTGTCAGGCTGTCAATTTCTTTGTTGGTGATGTTGCAGGTAGTCTTTGCGAACAACTTATTCATTAGCATCTTAAAATGTGGCCTGGTAACTCAACTCTCTGTGACCATAGGATTCACAAAAGCTGCGGCGTATTTGATTCTTTTCAATATTTTATTGGCCACCTCCTTAGCGAACAGCAATTGTTTAGGAGCATTCTTACGTTTTGTAAGAGGCGGGGGTACGGGTAGCATGACAGTAATGGACATAGGGAGTATAGTTCTTCTCCGAAATGAAGTGTGTATTGATAGAAGCATCGTTGACTTGCCCTTGTGCATCAATGGAGACACGATAGGAGCTTGCAACTATTCAGTATGGTACCTTTGGGTATAAAAGGTCAGAAATCTATATTTAATTCACTTTCCACCTCACTTGATGCCAACGTTTATATCCCTTGCTGCTGTCGAGCCTCTCCCGTAGGATTAACCACACCAGCAATGGAAAGCGACGACGAAGGTAAAATACCGTGCAGCTTCTTCAATAATTAGGGATTTTCGAGTAAGAGCGACAAAACTCAAGCCGTCATCGAATTCAATAGATGATGCAACCGTCCATTCCGCTTCGTAAAGAGTGGTAGACGACGTTACAAAGCCTAGTGCACACGAGATGACTGTCTGTTTCTTGTACAATTTGCGCTCTCGCACAGGTTCGGTTCACCAACGCAATTTTTACCACACTCTTGCCAGGATTCCGAATTTACAAAATATCCCAACGGTGCGCGACATTTTTGACAAATTGCTTCGAATTCTGCAATTAGGAAATGTCCAAGACTATCGGCCGGGATGTGATTTCTTTGATGACTCGAAAGAAGCTGAGAAATGAAGGAATTTTTCGTAAGTTGTATAAACTGCGTCAATGCACTCGACAGATTTTCAGTAAATTGGTCAGGAAGTGATTCTGATCAATAAAGTCTACTTCAATCCTGAGTAGCGAAATTTAAGAATTGAAGTCACAAAGTTGAGCTAGATATCGTAAGAAAGAAATTAGCAATTTAGTATCATAATTCGAGAAGGTAGCTTACATTTTAAATTCCCCGAGCGAGGGATATCTGTGGAGGGTACTTTCTTGAAAACCTCTGTTGGTGGAATTTTGCTTGTTGCGTGCTTTCGATATATGAAAATAACGAAATCCAAATCATTGGATTTGGAATTGTATCGATGAAGAATAAGTTAAGCTGGAGCCTATTTTTAAATATATAGTATCGCACACTAATCCATCTCCATCATTTGCAAAATTAGATAAGCTAAAGGAACTTATAAAAGCTATGCGGACGACGGCACCAAATATTCCACACTTTTTTCGCTTTAGGCATCTACTTAAATTTTAACAAGAAAAACAAGTTTCATGTGCTATAAACCATTTCGCGTGGAATCTGACCCGCTCTCGAACGAAGCTTAAATTCGAGAAGATGGAAGCTTAAATTGCTCTATCAGAAGCAAGTGCGCTCTCGCGGATTTAAAATGTGGGGAGCGATAAGTAATCGACAGCATTTCCGCCACGTTTAAGGTTTAACACTTTGATATCGAATAACGTGAAATCAGTCAATACTGTGCTAAACATTTTCGCTGTCTTCCTATAATATAATGTTAACTGGAGATTGAGCGCTAAGTAGCTTGCAAGTGGGCTGAAAATGCACAGATAGTAAAACGGTGGGGAGTATTGACTCCACATGCATCTCGCAATGTAAACAAGTTGATAATTTATAGATTATCTGGGTGACTTTTATCAATGCTCGCAATAATGCATTATCGTCTCAATTCGAACAGGAGTGGGAAATCTTACAGCAAGATTTTCATTTAAATTGATCGGTAAAGTTGTAAAAATGCTGTTGCGGTTACTGTGAAAATTTTGTCTCACCTTGCGTCCATGTACTTTTTCCAATTAAGCACCCTTGTAACATGGCATCTATAATCTATGTTAATCACGACTCATGGAAATCACCGACGTTTAAAGTGTTTATTCTGAAAAATCCAGAAAATAACACACAGCTGATCGTTGGTAAAAAATTTTAAACATGAGGTGTGCGCAATGCTTTATTGTTGAATATAACGAGTGCGTTGAGTAAGAGAGAGAAATTATTCGCAACAAGCGACAGAGAAATCGACAAGCATTAAACCATAAAATGCTTTATCTTGCAACCAATTTGCCATAATCGCAGAACTTGAACGACAAATGGATCTCTTATCATTGCATTGATGTCTTAACTGCATACGAATATAGATTACACTCGCCTTTCTCTATAAGAGACTCTATAGAAGACGCACCCTCTATAAGGGTCACACTGTCGCCGAACATTGTAAACAATGTAGGAATTTGATTACGTTCTTATGCTGGGCGAATAGGATATGAGGCACGAAAAATACTCGCCCATTTGAGGTAAAATAACCTTCTAATATGACTCACTACCCCTACTTCTGATTATAGAAGAGATACGTGGCAAATGATGTGACAGTTGTTCTAGCCGTAGATTTGCCTTGAACGTATTTAGAACCGTCATAGAACCACAGACGTGACCCAGGGAAATTCCTATAGCATGTCATATTAGGCGAGCTTATGAGATATATATGACTGATGACGTCATGACGACAGATACAATAGACGAACTTTATTAACTTCGTAAGTCAATAGATAGGGAGAAACAAAAATTACCTGTCGTAAATACTTGACTACACCAGTGATACAACACGTCCACCCAAAAACATCAAGCCCGCGCAACCAATGCGTTCCACAAAGCGAGTACCCCTCTCTCTAGACCAGAAGTACGAGTTCTTTTAACACTGCAAAGAACGACCAAACATCCACTTTTACGAAGTGCAGACTTATGTGAGCATTCAGTTCCAGCACAGCATCAGTAAATCAACGGCACATCGGCTCATGGCCATGAAAGAGATCAAATTTGAGAGCTTTATCCCTAATGTAAAAAAGAATTGACGTGTATAGCATCCTGAGTACGATAAGGAGCTGCTGAAACTTGTTATCAAGCGCAAGGGTGACGTGTTATCTGAAGATCTGGTCGTGGAGGAAGCAGACCGACCGCGAGTGAGCCATGATATCGAAGTTCACGATTTCAAGCTTTCCAAAGACTGCCTTTAGAGTTTCATGAAGAGGAATAACATCAAAAGCCGCGCGTTGACAGGCGAGAGCGGGAGCTTATGCATCGAGGATATGCAAGCAGCAATTTCTGGGATCCAATCTCTGATTAAACGATATTATCCGAGTGATGTATTTTATGTTGATGAGACAGCATTATTTTATGAATTGCCACCGAACAAAACCCTATCCACGGTTCAAAATAAAGGCAAGAATAGCGTAAAGTCACGCGTAACAGTTGCTTATGTCTGCAACGCAAGTGGCTCTTAAACGCTGGATCCCCTGATGATCGGAAAGTTTAAAAAGCAAAGGTGCTTTAAGGGTGTGGATATCGAGAAGCGTGGCATCGTGCACGCTGCGACCTTAAACGCCTGGATGACTGTAATTATCTTTGATAAGCGGCTGCACCAATTTAATTTTCGAATGCATGATCGCAATTCCTGCTACTTCTTGATAATGCTTCCAGTCACAAGGTCCAACGTGAACTCAACAACGTCAATGTGGTATGTTTTCCGCCTAGCATGACTTCCGCTATCCATTCTCTCGATGCAGGTACGCACTGATCTCATAATGTGTATATGCGCACCTTAAATCTACATTAATCTCCTTACCTACACATATGTTATATAGGTATCATCCGATCGTTTAAAGCTCGCTACGAGAAACTTCATATGAGATGGCGCATGGATCTGATCGAAGCAAACATGGAATGAAGAATTAATGTCCTAGAATCCATAAAGTTTGTAGATGAGATCTGGAACATTATTGGCGGGAAGATCATTCCAAGTTGCTGGATCAAGAGTGGGATCATCGAAGTGCCAAAAGTTGCGGATTTGCGTGCACAAAACGACTATCGACAGTTTATCCTCGCCTTCCAACAAGACTGCTGCGATCTGGCTTATATATTTCAAAAGCTTAATGTAACCGTTAGCTTGGATGATTATGTCGAAATCGAGGACCACGATCATATTCACAAGCAACAAGAGGCTCTGATTGAAGCAGAAGTCAGGCCCGCGGAAGTCGAAAGCGACGAAAATTTAAGCGCCTGTCAGTGCAAAAGAAGCACTGAAGTGCTGCCTGCTTTTGAGTTCATTATTCATACGCTCAGATGAGGACACGCGAATTATACAGTCAGATCTGGATTAGATGTCGTCAATTATTCGCAAGAACAGACACGCTAGGGCGTAACAGCTCGACATGAGAGACTTCATATAGTAGAAAAACGTTACATTTTATTATAATCGGCGGGTCACGATTTAAAAAGTATCATGTTCTTCCTTCGATTCTCTATAAAAGACTTTATACAAGACACGATTTAAGAATTGGACACAAAGTATTCTCTTATAGAGAGAGTTGACTGTAGAAGTTTTTCGTCCCATAAAGCGTTTTCTTCGCTTATTATAAATTTTTTTAAAATGCAATTTTATTGATGCAATATGTTACTGTGGTGTAAAACTATGCCAATATGCTGGAACATAGAACACTTTTACCAAACCGTATGTATTTCATGTCGTGTCATAACCCTATGAAGTCTCACGTGCAGCTTGTTTAGTATATAATATTTGGTCAACACCGTTAAATTCCTTCATCAGCGCTAAAATTATTTCATCAGCACTGATATGTTTCCGTCAGCAATCATACGGCTATATATCCGGTTTTCGTGTTGCTTTGTAATGGCACCTTTGTATTGGACAAAGATTTGAGCATGCAGCAAGTTGAGACGGCACCACAATTTAAATCCCGGGTAAATATTATTGACAGGACAAATATACATACAACGGCAAACCACAATATCAGGAGAAAAATGATTTAACCACGTTGTCTTGTAATTAAATAATAACAAACTTCGACGAATACGCTTTAGGCATAATCGCAAGGTTCTTTCCTGGAATATGCTTGCATAGAAAAAGTCTGGAGACATTGAAGTCATTAAAAATGATATCACCAAAAAAAATTTATTAAGGTCTATAGAAATGATTATGCGTTTTAATGAACCCAATTTGATAAGCAGAAAAAATAGGCGATCTTATAAGTAAAAATTACCAACAGCAACCGGAGCACCTACAACAACAGCAGCAGCAACAGCAGTAGCAGCATCAACAATAGATACTGAAACAATATACATAGCAACTGTAGCGCCTACGACACTAAAACTATCAGCAACAGCAGCAACAGAAGTAGCAGCTATAACATCAACAATAGCAAATGAAACAGCAATAACAAAAGCAATAACAATAACATCAACAACAATAGCACCTACTGAATGTGTTTACGGACGCGACCGATGATACGAAGACGCGTTTACGTCCTCATATCTCTCGTCTGCGCCTGCAACTGGCGGCTGCAAGCGCAGCACGCTCGGGGTAGAACCCTCTCCGCGGAATCCCAAACAGGGCGGGGGTTGGTCACGGCCGTATGTGGAAAAACGAAAATGATTAAGGACGTATGAATTAATGTGTGCCACATTAGCTTGAGTATACCAGGACGTGATGCATTTTTTTACTTTCCGACTATCTGGGGCATTGTTTCTAATTTCGTGAGTAGATGGGTCATTTTTTATATTTGATATGTAATTAGATATAAGACGTTTTATGAATTTAATTCGATTTTCCGTCAGATTCAATCACTAATTCAGATCGTGTTAATGTATATTATCGATACAATAATTAAAAGGGCCTGTTTTAGTTGCCGCTTTAGCCTTTATATGACACTTATTCAAAAGAGATCAGATGTTCATATCTCACTATATGCAATGTGAGGCATTTATGAGAAGTTGCTACTGTGAAGTGTCGCGTCTCATACACATATAATATGGTGCTCGTGCGATCTGGACACTTGTTTAATTTTTCTTGCTTTTGCGTCTGGTCAGATATCACGTTAAGTTGCGTGTAGGGATTGGATTATAGTATCGCGACATACGTAATTTTGAAAAATTGGTTTCAGGTTCCAACAAGTAATGAAGAAGTATTACAAGAGAACAGATTGTAAAGTAAGGACAAGAATAACACTAAATTTACATCTTCTGTCAAATCACCACGTCTTGAAGTACTTGTTGTCCATAAGACCCAGACTCAATCCGACCTTCAAAATGACTGGGCCCAAATTGAAACGATGCGACTATTAGACAAACGGACTGCTATAAAGCAACGACAGTTTAATTGCAACGACTTTTTATGACCAAGGTGACTGTTAATTGCGTTTACTTGAAAATTGTAGGAAAACGTACTAATATGGGGTGGTAAGGAAATATCATATTATTTCACTCTCAGTTCCATATCTACCCTTTTGGGCGCACTGTCAGCTAAAGGCCGAGTCTGAACCTGTAAATATATATATGCCAGCCTCGATTTCAAAACTGTAGTGGATTCAAATTTTCATTTAGTTTGAAAGGCATATTTTCACCATCATATGCGGAGCTCATTGATAATGTTACTTGAGATGATGGCGCAACAGCAAAAGATATCAACGAATGTGAAAGAGGCAAAAATTCTAAATAACTCACAATATAGACGCGATGAAGCCACCACACTACCGAGGATAGTTGAAGCCAGTGCCTGCGCTTTTCAAAAATCAAGTGCATCAATAGCTTATAGTGAGGCACGTAGATTGACAGAAAGCGACAATGGCACCAACAATTTTACGACCCTTAAAAATCATATCAAAAAGAATGACTCTGATTGGGTCCCCCCAGTCATGAGGCGCAATAATGACTGTAAAAAGGCTGCTTGTTGAAAAGCAATAGTTTTAACTATCAGACGTTGATGTCCGGATCCACGACTAGCACCTGTATATTAAATTACTTTGATTGTTCCCCCCGGGCAAACCCTTTGCTGCTTTTTCGAGATAATTAAATTTGACCTTAATCGACGTTGGCTCCATATGTTACTGTACGCGGGATTTACGAAACACACGCCAAAGTAGATCATTTTAGCGCATCACCAAAACAGGTAAAGAATGTTTAAGTCGTACGTAACATGTTTTTAACTTTGAGCAGTCTCATATTGAGGTTATAAGTCCAAAGCGAATGTAGCAGAATTATTGTCTATTTATGGTCCCTCGGCATCGAGTTGCAATTTTTTCGACCCTAATTGAGCAAATTTATCAGCGTGAAAATGATATGCATCAGGAGCAATGTCAACTTTATTTCTTATTCTATTGTATGCAGCTAGTAAATCGACTCGAGAAATGCCCAACAATATCAGAAAGACGGAAAATCACGCGCTCGAAACCACGAGGTCAATTGAATACAGAATCACATAAGCATTCGAAGATGTTAATGATACTATTGTGTTTGATCGTATAACGAACAACGCGGTTCAAGTAAATGAGGCAATTCAGACACCGTCGTTTTCGCGTAAGCACAATATTTAGACTAGCATACTCAAAGCGATAAAAATGAATAGTGGCGAAAAAATAAATTTATACAACTTATCAAGCAAATAATCTTGTCAGAACGTATCACGGACAATTAGATGGTCCGGAGAACCTCATATTCGTTTATTGAGGCTGTCGAAAGTCGATGTTGCGTTTGTATCGAACGAAGTCGACTTTAAAACGACAATTTTCACATCAAACTTGCTATATACTGGTCAGGACGTGAGCTTGGAAATCTCGTGATATCTGAAGTACGTTTCGCATATGGACAATCTATAAGGGCAAACTTTGCTACATTCAAATCATTCCAACGCCGAAATATCCATATATAATGTACTGGTACAGATAGTATAAATATTCAAAGTATCGTTGGTGATTTAATAGTCGGATCGATGCATTAGCGTCCTTCAGTCATCGAACATTTACGCACCACAAAAACGCGCGAAAACAAGCATAGAGGGACTAATTTTTTAAAATACCTCTGCCTAACTAATCAAACCTCCGAGTTGGATTCGTTTTGGTATATTATAGTACTATGACGTCTCTTAGAAAATAATCTTGTAGTATTTCTACCAGCACGTGCTGAGCAAATTGCAGTATAGACTAAATCCTATATTATGTTTTTAGGAAGAACTTAATTCCGTCTATTTATGTCTCAGCACGAATTATTTCAGACGTTCGTTGCATACGAGTTAAAATTGGGTGAAATTATGGCATGACTCCATTTGTGTCCAAGATTTACATACATCGTACCAAAAATGTACAACGGTACATGGGCACGCTTCAACACTGTCTTATGAATGAACTTTTGCTGAAGCTAGTTCGATCAGTCATTGATTTTAGCAACGTATTCTTTCTGATCAAGATTCTATAGATATTGCTTTATTTTGAAGAAGAGCTGAATCGTGGAATATTTAGATGCGCTGATACAATATGCATATTTCTCCACGAATTTAATAATATAAGTCTGTCAACAAAATACTTTTCACAAATATTCATCCGAACGCAAAAGGAAATAGACCGGATGTGCGTAGATTCAATTGGCTTATTCGGTATTCTAGAAGTATTGTCGATACTTGTGTTGAAACTGTTATCACTTATTATTATAGAAAAATTTGCCTTGATGACAGTTTTTGTTATAATGTTTGTGTGTTGACGATTGAGGTACTAATTATAGGTACCAAGAAAACTGTAATTCTGATTAAGACGGTCCCACATTGTTACGGTAAGTATTTATTGATGATTAGACGCATGAAATGACTCAATGACCGACATGATTTGTGATAACTGATTATATGTGCGGACAACTTATACATCAGTGCAAGGATCAATCAGGTCGATGAATGACCCATAGAACTAATTCACTTCCAGCTATTTCTTCTCTTCCACAAGCTGTCTTCACTCCGCATTGTATACTTCTTTCGTGTTGTTCAAACTTCGTTGTCTCGCACAGCGCTCGCTACCTTACAATAGTTTATGAATCCAAGCGCGATGTCCTCTGCTCAAGATTCTGCCACCAAGATCTGTATCGACAAAGTCGATGACGACAACTACGCGGCATAAAACCGCTGCCTGTGTGGCGTGTTCCTAGTAATTCGACGTGGCGCGTGGTCATTGAGAGACCACCCTCACGTTCGTCGATTCTTGCGCTATAAAATAAAATTCTAGGGGAGCAACTACACATGAGCTCATATATCAACACGTGGTAGATAAATGCGACGAAGCATGGACTGCTTCAAAGAAGTTGAAGACTCGTTACGACGGATCGCAAAAGGCCGTCTAAATCTTCCTAAAGCGATAGCTGTCCAGCATGGAGATGGCGGAGGGCGGCGGTGTTATGTGTCAATGCAAATATAGTTCTCAACCTTTTGACAGAGGTGCAACTCATCACATCTGATACAACACCCTTAAGTTTATAGTTCTGGATGAAAGTAATGAAGGCGAAGTGCTGGTCACAGACAAGAACACGGCTGGAAACAACGGAGTAGTGGCTATAGTCAAAAAGATAGTCCTGTCCAAAGGCGAAGAGCGAGAAGTTTGGATCAGGAACGCGCTTTACGTCTCAATGATGAACACACTTCTTATAGATATTTCAGATCAACCAAATCGGTAAGGTTCAGGTGGTGTTTGATGGTAATGAGATGAAGATATCGCGCTAATATGCAAAGCTATCGTTGAAATTGGTGAATTCAATGACTGACTTAATTGGCTTCGCACATCCAAGCGATCCTTGGATGCTTTATCGCGACCGAGACTCGAAGCCTTAATGCGCAAATGGACCACACACCATTTGATTTTTAGTGCAGGATGATATCCAAGGACATGATCAAGGTTATCAAGATTTAATCGAGGCCCGATGGATCAAGCGTGTGTAGCGGATGTCGAATAGAAAAGACGGAGCAGCGATTATACGCAAGTAACCCAAACAAGCGTCAATATGATCCGTTTGAGCTTTTACACACGTAAACCTTGGCCGGAAGAAAGTTGACTCGCTGGGTGCAAGCTAAGAGTTGCTCTTGATTGTTTATAAAGGTAGCGATTGATGAAAAGTTTCAGTCTACGCGCCAAATCTGACAGCGATGAGTGCTTAAAAAGATACATCTCTGGGGTGCATACGCACTTTGAATACACGGTCAAATTTATTCGACACGGCGATGCACGCGAATTACTGACGAATTTGCATAAGAAATTATACGAAGTCTAGGAAATTTAGTAGCAGGTCACCGTTCTGTATGCGCATTAGACCAACATTATAGCGGACCAAAGTATTTGAACCATCGTGACGATCGACCTCAGCATGTTTCACCACGCAAATCTGGACAAGTATTTTTGAGCTGAAGCAGGAATGACGGCAATCCAAACCAAGAAATGCCTGCCAATACCTTAGTGCCAACAAAATATACATTCCAAATCGTCAACGGATTTCGGCGAAGTGTGAATCACAGGCAAGTGTTCGGCTGCCGGCAAAAAATCCTGCTCTTCATATAGCCGGACTCGAAGAAGAAAGTGCACTGGGGACTTCGAGTCGCTCCATGAAAACTGAAAATCGAGTTTTTAAACTAATATTGATTAAAAGATAATATACAGCGAGGAAGGTGATATTGAAATATCACATCAAGCCTTTTGGCGAGCGAGTGCCAACGCAGTTGAAATACTAACTTATCTAAGCCGACAACATTCAAAGATGCTGTTAATGGGCCAGATAATTATATTGGCGTTTAGCAATTTGCGCAGAATTGGACTTGATAAAAAAAATCGCGGCGTCTTTCGAGCGACAAAAGTGCCATCTGATCAGAACACCATTATAACCAAGTGTTTTTTCAAGATATAGCGCAATGATAATGGGTAGATCGAGAAGTAAAAGGATCAATTTGCAGAAAAAGGATTCTAGCAGAAGTAGAGCACCAACCACACGGAGAAGTTCTCCCCAGTGGTCAAGTACGTGAAGTTGCGTGTTTCGACCGCGATCACAACGTTATATGACTGGTCAATAGCTCAACTGAACGTGGTGATATCTTTACTGTACGGCGAGATGAGCTAACTAGTGTTCTGCACGATCTCAATAGGTGTGGACTTCGGTGAAGTCTCCGACTGCTTCGAATTCGTGAAGGCGGTCTACGAACTGGAGCAAGTATCACGGCTATTATAATCGACCTTTTATGCGTATGTAATCTTCATTGGAATTTAATCATCCGATTTCAATCCATGTCTTTATCTTAGAATTATAAGTGGGGATGGCGTGCATTTTCTAATATACGTCGATAATGTGTTAATGACTGAAATTTCGACCGAGATGATTGCGCTCACCAATAGTCATTTCAAAAAGCTTTTCGAGATGACTGACAGCGGCAAACTAGCGTTGTTTTACAAATCGCTACGGTCTAAAATATTTGGTGAAAAGATCTGCAACATTGTCTTCGGTGGCGTCATACTTGATCGTGAAAACCTTCATTTCGACCATTCCGGCAATCTCGTTACTCTCGTTAAGTATCGAAACGCTCTGTCGTAGTTGCCGATACTGGGGAAAGTTTTCAGCGTGATTAAATTGTCTATTCGCAGTTCACCTGGTGATATTTAAACGATAAGCTTCGCAATTGGCTTGCGAGCCCACATCGATTGCTCGAAGCACATGCTAGCGGCAATGAGCTTTGACTTGCATGTATAATCTGTTACTGCCTTTCGTGTATTTCTCATATACCAAAACTACATTTATTTACTTGAGCGACACAACCGCCCCCAAAATGTGAGGTATCCGGACAATTTTCTTGGTTAGCACCGTTGTAGGAAAAATTCTTTAATTTATCGCTCGGCATAGCTTTATCTCGACGATAGCACAAGCCGAACGTTCTTTTTTCGTTGAAATTGCAAGTGAATCGCTTCGCTATTATGTCTCCTCAGTATACGCGTATGTTTGCCTACCAAGACTTCGCACTGCATTGACGATATAAGGTCGAGTACGCGTCATCGGATATTGTAGCTCACTAAAAAAACTCCATATTTGGTAGGTTAGCGTCAATAACCTTGCTGACTTCCGGCTCCTTCGTCGTTTTTTGTGTCGCTTTGGTCGTGTATGACCGTACTGACTTGGCCTGCTTCATTTTAATGTTATTCAGCATGCGATCCATGTATCTGTCTGAGACAGACATAACATTACCCAGGCTCGTACTTTACCTACATATTGAAAAGGTCCGATCCGCGTCCTAGGTCTTATAGAACAATGCATGCACGCAATTTGTTAACGGCGACATCAACGCTGGTCAAAGTCTTTATATTTATCCATCAACATAGATAGTAACAAGAACAATCGGCCCTACAACAGATGTCGAGTTGGACCCACGTCAAATGCGCGTCGTTGGAACACCTATTCCATCAATCAAGCGTGAAAAGTCTGATACCAGAGCCTTGCCACCTACTTACATACCGAACAAATATTTCTTCAACAGACACGTTCAGTGCCGTCAACGAAGTAATAAATTTCGCTTCGTACAGATGGTCAAACCAATCAACCAACTATTGATAAACGCAATTCAACGTTGATGTAACTTGTCTTAAGCGCTGAGAACATCGCACATAGCGGCATCATAAGTAGCGTTAGCATCCGCTTGCTGTTTGAAACGGTGAAAGCTATAATAGCCTTGTAGCGCAAGATCTTGCCATTCTCATCCAAATTTGATACGAAGAACCTATCGCGAAAGATAGGACTTTTGCTGGTCTTGACATTATGCTTTCTAATCAACCCAAGAGATTCCATGTGACATTTTGCAAGAGATGATCATATTCTTCTCGAATTGCCTCCTTCCACTTTTGCCTCTGGGGTGAGCTTAAAGTTTCACCTACTGTGGTTCAAGTTTGTTCACTCGTATATTCTTCCATCAACTGAAAACCTTTCAGCCTGATATTTAATTGTGTGCAAAGCGTTGTCGTTCTTAAATATTTATGTGAAGCGTTTCTTGCATTCGATGGTTGTTGAGATGTAGGCCGATTAGTGCTTGCACTGGTTCGAGCTGACGCATTGATACTTTGCTTTTTACTGATCTTTCCAATTCAGTTCCCGCTATTTCTTGTACCGTCGCCCGCGAGTTGTGCGATTGTTCTTCTTCTTCATCCACTTCCGGCTAGGCACTACTCGACGTTTTTGCTACCCCTGTATCAATAATGCCATTGTTAGCCGCTCGTTCCCTGCGTCCTGTAGCAACTTACCTAGAAAAATCTGCTGTCACTGTTTGTGCTGGGCAACTACTCACACCTTCGTTTGCCACATCTTCCACTGGCAGAGGTGCAAACGGAATTTTCTTATCAATTACGATCTCCCTTTGATCAATGCAGACAAGTATTGCTTGCTCACAATTATAATCCTAAAAATTAACATCGCTATATTCCATGAAAATCGGCGGTCCTTAGATTTAGCAATTTAATATAAGTCGTAACCAGGACGTATACAAAAATCAAGCCTGGATCTGACTTAAGAGTTAGTTTCGTGCGATGTAGGTAGTTTCCGATGTGGTATTACCTACTTTCGACTTAGTCATAGAAGTGGTTGACCCGCCGAGAGAGTACGGAGAACATTAAAGTCGACGATATAAGACTCGACAAGACAAAACTCGACTAGAGAAGACTCGACGAGAGAAGACTAGACGAGCCAAGACTCGACATGAAAAAATTCGACCAGGTAATACTTGACGATCCAAGACTAGACGAGGTTAGACTCGACGAGCCCATACTCGATCAGAGAGTAAGATGATTTTTTGTTCATCCTACTAGGTAGTAGTATAGGACGACGGAAGTATTACACGCGAAATACGGAAGGGGCGGGGGTTGCAAATAGGAATATAAAAAGAGAAAATTAATACAGAGAAATTTTTTTTCGAGTTCAATAAAAGTGTACACTTTAGTTAAGATCCTGCATGGGCATGATTATGCCTGCTGTCGAGCCTCGAGGAGAATAGCCTGTAGAAGTTCCAATTGAAAGCGCCAAGAGTTAAGTCGTCCCGGGGTGAGCATTACTTGCTTTCAGCTAAAGGTAAGTCTCGTCGCACGGCGAGCCGATACCCAGTTGACGGCACCGCCTTAATTCTCGTTGCATGGCAAGTTAATGACCCAGTAGACGGCACCGCTTTATGTCTCGTCGCATGGTGATCCGATGACTTAATAGACGGCACTGTCCGAAGACTCGTCAAGCGACTATCGGGTGGGTCTTCAAGCAAAGACACCTCAATCTTTCAGTCGGGCGTATACAGCGCCCGGTGACCTATGAAAGCGTGTAAAGGCCGACGACTACCCATTGTTGCGAAGCCCAGGATTAGAGGAATGGAAACTGCTAAGCTCAGGCAGTCTTCTGGAAAGAAGTGTGAGTGGTTGGAGGTATACAGCTGGACGAGAGCCAAAACTGAATCCGAAGGAGCGAACAGCGAAGAGTATTGATCCGACGTACTAGCATAACTGCGTCGACTAGCTCGACGATTGTTGTGTTGTTACGTTGAGGCTGTATTGCCACAGATTTGGCTAGCTACTATACCACATTCGTACTTCGTTTCTCTTTTGTCGAATGCTCGAACCCAGCAGGTCCGCAAAACTTGAGTTGACTGACATTAAGTTTAACTCCAAGCAGCTTTTCTGATGATGTTTAGTACTTAGTGCTCGTTTTGCAGTCATGTTTTCGATGTCGACAATTTAGCGAAGCACTTTTGGCCATAATTTCTTTTAATGATACGCATTATGCATCGCCGCATGCAACTTGTCATCAATTCGCCATTAAGTTTCTCAACTAGTACACTCTCTTCTGGCAAATAGGTATGCGAGGGTATAAACCGGATGCTCTTGGATGCAAATTATGGTTCAAGCTCAGCATTTCGTGTTGGGTATCGATATGGTGAACAAGATCGACGGCGGTATTACGACGTGCCATCGACGATACGTGGACGATGTTCTTATACGTTTTGGCATGAGGGGTTGCAAAGAAGTCATCATCCCAACGTGCATAAGTACTTGACTCACATTGAGCAACGCAGTATTCAAAAATAAAGCCGATTTTTGTGAAGCAGTGGGTGCTTCGATGCACTTGTGACCACGACGCGACCGGACATGAAAATTTGCTTTGTGTACGTTTCGCGCTTCATGCAGAACCTTGAGTCGAGTATTTTATAGGGATCATTCGTATTCTTAGATACTTACACTAAACGTGTCGCATACGATTGGCTTGAAACCGTCAAAAAGATAAAATGTGTGTCAACTCGGATGCAGACTGGGCCGGTGATCATGCAGACTACAAGTCTACTCTAAGGATATGCGTTCATACTTATGGTTACTCCGATAAGCTAGGGAAGCAAGATGCATTAAGGCGTGTCGCTGATTAAAATTGAAGCCCAGCACAGTGCACTAAGTTTGGCGATTTAAGGAGGCAAATCGATTGTTGTACAAAATTTTGGATGCCGCAGCGGACAATTCTAGACCAAAAAACTATAACCATGGAGGACAACCAATCTTGCATCAGGATGACGAAGGATCTTGTAAAACGTGGTAGATCCACTTACATTGACATCAAGTACCATCACATACGTGATGATGTCAAGAATGGTAATGTCAAGTTGAAGTACTGTGAAACTGAGATGATGTTCTTGAACATCATCAGCAAGGGAACTATCGGGACCGCGAAACAAGGACTTGAAGGCAGCGCTCGGTATACACACAAGCTTGCTTCGGGGGGAAGCGTATTGTTGGTTGACGGTTTAGGTACTGTTATTAACTATCAGGGAAAATGTTAACCTTTTCAATCTTATCCCACGTTTTTTCGGTAAGTATTTATCGATGAATAGACGAATATAATGATTCGATGACCGACATTATTTATGATATATATGTGGACAATTAATACATCAGTACAAGGATCAATTAGGTAGATTAACCTGCAACATGATATACTCACTTTTAAATATTTATTCTCCGCCACAAGTTGTCAAAACCCCGCAGTGCAGACTCTGTTCGTGATCTTTTAAAATTTTATGTATCGCCAAGTGCTCGCTGTCTTATAGCAAAATATAAAACGAAAGTGAAACTGACCAAGCATCTTGTTAAAGCGTACAACATATTGAGTCGAGGTTATATGTGTGCGCACACAAAGGCAAAAGCTCTTTGAAATAACAAATGTCGAAGTTAAGGCCATATATTCTCTAGGATCGGACCTATTGTTAACGAGCTACAATAAACAGCGATTATTATATATACGGTTCCATGCAAAAACAATTATATTATATGAATTTCGGTCGCAGCCGATAACGTTTGACGCTTTCACTGTAAATTCGCGAAGACCGCGTTTTCTCATACACGCAAATAGAGTAGAATTTTATAATAGGATGTAGGCCATTCATACAAGACATGACGGATAGGAAGATCGCGTTCCAGCAATTACCCGTGCCACATCTGTCAATTTAATATAACGCTATTTCCCAGTCGTCAAAGATGCGTCAAGGGATGCATGGGCGGCTTCTATGCCAGAGCAACACTGATTAAGAGTACCCTCTTTTCTTCTAGTCATAGTACTTGGGCAAAACGAAGTACAGTAACCTGTGTAGGATCAAGATTAATACGATCAAGACCTGTAACGAAAATAACAACATTATATTATGGACGATTGTTCAATTATTACACGAAAAATAGCAATTGCCTTATTATCCTACATGATTAAAAGCTACACCAATCTTAAAAGCGCACTGACATTTCTTATCGTGGTCCGAGATTACGTTGCATCGCGTCAAGCGCACGACGGATCATATCACCGGTATAACATCCTGGCCAAATGTCGATTCTCATTGCGCCTTGACCTTCTATACACACTAACCTTAAGGTCTCAACTATTTCGCAACGTGCACTACCCGAGATGATACATCTTGATCGTCACGGTCTTCAAACGGACACCTTATGTTCTTCATCGCACCTGGGCCATGGTCTACTTCTCGATGTGCATGACTTTTCGGGGATGGTATGATGCACCATGCATAAGATGTACAAGTACAGTAATTTCATAGAGTTGATTAAGTATAGAACACCGATTTTGATAATTTAAGTATATATCTTGTACATAGTAAGGATGTATTATAAACATCTACACAAAAGAATTGTTTATCAAAATGCGCGCTGGACATGGGTCACGACAAGTACTGATGTAGTATGAGATACGATGTGTCACGACAAACTGTTCATTGCAAGAATGTGCGATCCTGCAGACAACCGACTTACCAATCATATTTGAGAGGACAATTAAATAGGTAAATAAGCAACACATCTAGGATCTTTTCTCACCCAGCTTGTGGGAATCAATCGTCTTACTGTCCAAGATTGTAGAAATTAGGTACGGAAGTAGTAGCAGCCTGTGGAACATGCGTGCGATGAAGAGCACGATAGAGAACAAAAACAAGCTTATGTCCTCTACCAAAACCGGATGAGTGTTGACAATCTTCCTACAATGTCTATATAACAGAACCGCTTAAACAAGACGGTTCAAAGCCTTCATGGTTGTTGCTGACGAGCTGTCGCAGCAAACAAGGTATGATGCTACGCACACATGTCGATGAACCGCAAGTAGCAATAGTCTTTTCATGTTGTTGTGTGCCATCACATTGTACTAAAATTTAGTGAATAATGTCACTGAGTTACGATTTGCGCAAAAATTATAAAGTTGCTTATGGATGCAGTGTGTATAAAAATAATAATGCCGACAGTGTACCACGAGCAATCAAAAGACCAAATTGAGCAGCAAAATTGAGATTTGGACGACTCAATGCGCTACACGGTACATTGTTAGTAAGACGGATCGTCGATTCATCAAGGCAATATATAGTTTGCGCACGCTACGCTAGTAAGCAAGTCTACACAGGTGTTACTTTTCGAGATAGACACAGGCGATTGGTCACCATTGCATATGCAAGCGGATTCGTAGGAGCAGTAAAAAAGCTATTATTAGCCGAGATCGAGAAGAAAATTGCGCAAAGAGACAGAAGATCATTAATCTCGCACGAATTAAACTAAAACAAGTGCAAATATAAAAATAAGTCATACTACAGGAAGTATAGCAATATTAGTGTCAAAGGTGAAGAAATGATCATTTTTAACGCCAAATACCTCAAGCTGTGTTATTTATGTAATAGACTCAATTATCTGTACGTGAAGAGTATGGACCTTCAAAACTTTAGTCAATAATGAACAACAACGTAATTGAAGTCGCTCTACTTCAGTATTTTAGAAAAATACACCCGAACTTTGACATTAACTGGTGACTCCATTCATTTCCAAATTCATCAATTTACAACTGCCGGCGATAAGTTAGGACATTAATTAGCTGATTGAACGACAGACATTAAGCTATACATCGTCAAAGCGCTTGATGAAGAGACCGTGCAATTATATTTTAACTGAATAAATCTCGATGCGGTATGGACCACCAGAGTAATAGAGCCCTTTGTTTTAATAACAACTTCAGACACACGTCGTATTGGCAAGTTTTGTTACAAGACTGGAAGACCATCGGCGCAACATCCTCATTCGTGGAATGTAGGCTCTTATTTGACGTTTTTCACGACCAGTATCATTGCAATCTACCGCTTCTAAAATCGGATTTGAATACGAAAGCCTAGATTAGCAAAGATTGTAAACTTAGGATCTTAAAGAAACCAAATTTTTAGTTCTCGTCAAGCCTTAAACTACGAGTATTGTATGAAGTGCAATACCATGCGGTCGTAATTTTTATTACATCAAACTAATAAATGGTAGCGTATTCTACAGATACTTTTAATTGAGCAAACTATACGCTAGACAATTATTTTGTAAGGGATCCATAATAATGAAAAAAAATTATACTAAATATGAAAGAGCCATCAGGGCGTTTTACATCGAATGTTACGTGATTGCAGACTCTATCGTACCTTTTTCATAGAGGCCCCGTCATATCTTAGATCTACAAGTGTTCTGGACTACAGTCATATCATGATTGTACAAGTGTGTTGTAGGTATGTAAAAACATTACAGAAGCTTTTGGACAGGGCATAACTAATATCCTGTATTCTTAGCACACCTTACGAGTTCACAAGCTACATAATTGTGAATTCAACAAGTTATGCTATATAAATACGGAGAATAGGCATGCTTCCTATCACCTTTCATGTTAAAGAGGCTGTATGCATAAGATTTAATGAGTTACTGCAATCAAATATATTTGATTAATATTGTTTGGGTCTACAGTTGTATATGCGGTAAAATTAAAAATGAGGCACTTATATTGTCTTTAATTTACAAAATAGGTTGTAAAAGTTCAAGGTTGACCTGCAGGATGGCTGCTATCGGGAGCTCGAGATTCTTTATTCGGCGTGAGTGAACAGAACAATAATATGTCAAAGTTGTTTACCGCGTAAGTGTAGGTGTTGACATAGGACTTGTAGTAACGGAGGACTTGCGCTGCTAATTTTCTTTTCTTACTGATTTATTATCTTTGTTTGATCCTACACGTTCCCAATCTGGTACGCAGCTGTCTCCCCATCAAGCCAGGTATCTTCCGAACATTTGGGCCGTGTAACATCCTAGCACTATTTCCAACAGTATGTTTCTGTCTTAGTACTGCACTTGCCAGCGTAAGGGGTCAAGAATAACTGGACAGATGTCCTTACAGCATCAATGCAATCTGAGTCATTCTTTAAGATTCGATACAACCAATGTTGACAATGTGTCACCTAGACGATTACAAATGTCTCTTTGTACACAATTCTTTATCCCACAATTGCGTGCTAATGCAAATGTACATTTTTTAGATGATTTAACACAAATGTTGCGGCATGTCATTCGTATCAATCAGGAAGTCGGCTATGAGTATTTTACGCGTGATGATAATATTTGTGATACATACGGAGTTTGCGAGATGGCCAAAGATTTTAAATTTTCGATTACGACACTAGATTCTCAGATCTGCGTCATACAAAAAATTAAGTACACAGCAAGACGAAAAATAGGAAAAAATAACGAAAATACACAGGCTAATAACGACAATATAGTAGTAGACGACAGAGTGTGGGAAATGAAAACATGTTTTTGTATCACAACGTCATTGCTTATATATATGCACCAGGTAATTACGAACAAAAATGAACGACACAAGATAATGCATAAATAGCTGCTGTATAACACCGCCTGTTGCATATACTAGTGCGATCATGTTTTGATTAACACAGGTATGATCGTACCGGTTTGGAGATGCGCGCCGGCGTGCAATTGTCAGCCAGAATGTATGTTTCTAGAATCAGTAGCTCACGACTAGACGATCAGTAATATAGAATATGCTAAGTACTAATGTGCGATGTGGCGATTCCTTATGCGCGACTTGACAATTGGTAATGCGTGATATAACAACTATGAATGTTAAGTTGCAAGAATCCAGAAGGCTTTGACCAGCAAGAAGAGATTGCGAACTTGAGCTTAAATTTGTATATCACGTTTTACCTTCTCGGGACAACACTTTTCGACATCAATGAAGCGAATTACACAAAACGTGCTTCACTGTATAAAGAAAGTTTAACTTATTAATTGAATTTACAATAAATAAATGAATGAATATCTGTAATGTGAAAAATGTCAAATTGGATATCATCAAAATGTAAAAAGTGCTATATATAGACTGTACCACTAAATTTGCAGATGCCTAGGATCATAAGAGAAAGTGATAATGCCGTCGATCAATTTGAGAAGTTGCTGTAGCAAATCATACATATAGTACATATTACGATTTAGAGGCGCCTATCAATTCTTTTGTCTCCACAAACCCCCAGGTAAACAACATCCTTATAGTTGACGCATCAGTTTTTTTCCCACTGGAAATGAGAGATATATGACGCAAGCCATACACGAATTGTGCTCGCCGATGAAGCGGCAATGGTAAGATTGCATATCATAATAATGTATCCGTATATTTGATCTCTTGTCTGAACAGACGAAGAGGTCTGAGATGCTGCGCTTGGTGTACTATATCTTCACTGCAAACCAAAATTTTGCGTCTGTCATCGCAGCATGTACGTCGCAACGCCGACGATACTACCACCACCAGCAAGTTCCCATTGTTACGACCACAACATTTTATTAAGAGTACGTGTTCTGGAAATGTGCAATGTTTGCACCATTTTCACAATCATCCGCGAGAACACCTGTAGTAGTATTTAAAATGTGTTTGTCAGCTCTTCACTTTTGTTTCTGCCCTTTTTGATGTAGTTTGCTTAGTCGTCGTCATCTTATACTACCTCAGGTCATACCTTTTTCACCTAACACAGCATTGTGTACGCGCAATCAGCGCTATTCCATCTCATATATCGGAAGGAATACGCCATGAACAGTGCTACACAAAGTTGCAGTGATAAACCGTAATGGTAGACACAAAAGTGTCGTGACTTATCGTGAAGCGAATATTATACTTTTAGATCTGCTAAAGAGTCAATTTATCCTTTTTGTGCAAAACGCTATCGGCGGATAAATATGATATGTAGAAGTGAAGCGTTATCCATCCACCACCCAAACGTTAACCACCCCCCCCCCCCAAATTAATTTTGATTGGCTATAACCCACCGTTGTGATTGGTCAAAGAGAATGAAACCAACTGTAAGAATTACAACACCCACAAGACACTCACCTTCAAATTGCAACCTTCCCTGTTACAACAACGCTATCAAGATGAACACCCTTACCCCCCTTACAATTGGACATGCCTCTCTTGCTGAGGCTCCAGCTGTTGTAAAGTCCCATGCAATATCACAGGGATATGTCGTTGTTGTCAAGCGTACCAAGAGGGTTGGCAACAGGGAGGAAGGCAATGTTAAGGTGGTATACTACCAGCGCTCACAAACAAACGCTCCTGTTGTGCGCAATGGCCTAGGCAGGCGTATGAGGCCAATTTGAAGCAGTGGCTGTCCTTTCGAAGCCAACATACGCAATCAAGAGAATTAATCGCTTGTTTAAGGTATAATCGCTGAGCACAACCATGAGGCGTTTGCGCATCCGTGCGCGCATCCGCAAGGACGCGCTGGCATGCTCACACCAGAACAAAACCGAAGAGTATTGGAGGTTTTACGTGCACTTGTTCCAAACAGCCGTATCACCATCTCAATTCAGCAGAATGAAGGTGTTATGCTCACAGGCCAGGATATTCGCAACATCAGGAATAGGGAACTGGCCCGGATGCTCAACGGCCGCTCACTAATTTCAGCTCTCCTAGACAGCCTTGGTGATGCTGCCCACCACTTCTCACAGGTTGACAGTGAGCAGAAGCTCACCCATCTCCTGGTTATATCACCCTGCGCCCGTGAGATCTACCAAAAGTTTTGCGCATGTAAAGTGTGGCTACCGGATGCAACATTCAAGACAAACAAGTCTGGAATGCCTCTGTATCATTTTGTTGGTGCCACATCATCCCACCAGAGCTTTACCTTTGCATGCTGCTTTATGCAAAGAGAGACAGCTGCAAATTACCGTTGGGCTGTGCATCACCTTCGAAATTTGTTTGAAGAATACAACCTCCCTACCAACAATGTCACCTTTGTGACTGATCGTGAGCTTGCATTCATGGGTGCGCTTGATGAAACAATTCCCACTGCCAACATGCTGCTGTGCAGGTGGCACATCAACAAAAATATCCTCGCCAAGCACAAGGCAGGCCTCACAGCAGAAGCATGGGAAATTTTTATGAAGGCATGGAATTCTCTTGTTAGTGCTACCATTGTTGAAAGTTACCAAGAACAACCCCAGGTAAAATTTTGTCTTCAATTTCCAAATGCTTTTTATTCGTGTTTATTCTAACAGTTGCCACCAAATGCTGAACATCCAGGCAATGCATGAGGGAGAGATCCAAGCGCACGTTTTGCGCTACTGCAATGACACCTGGCTGGTGTACAAGGAGAGGTTTGTGTCAGCATTCTTACGCGGGAAAAGCATTATGGTCAAGTCTCAACGTCAAGTGTGGAAAGCGCACATGCAGCCCTCAAGAAACGGATCGGGACATCAACAGGTAAGTGGATCTTTCAGTTAAGTCACATGAGGTCCAGGCCGTTGCTGACAGATAAATGTATTTCCAGGTCACCTACTGGCAGTGGATGGCGCAGTTCGGCTCGCATGTGAAGGCCAGCTGGCTGATATTTTACAGCAAAATGCAGCAGAGCGGGCAATGGTCAACCTAAGATTGGGACGGCTTTTTTTTGCAGGTGATGGGAAAGATCTCGGTGCATGCACTGCGCGGCGCATACCAGCTACTACATTTGCAGGAGCAAAATGAAGAGGTCAGATGCAAATGTCTTGGTATTCTTAGATCGACAATGGGGTATCCATACCAACATCAGATACGCTCCCGCAGCCGCAGCCGCCCAATGGTACGGCTAACTTTCAATGACTTCGATCAGCATTGGTGGTTGGTCCAGCCACCACCGCCAAATGTTGCAGATGTTGTTCTTCCGTCAATGGATATAGCATTGAAGTGATTTGCAGATGGCTACGATGATTGTAAGGGTTATCGCAAGCACGTGCTTCTGGAGCGTGTGCTTGCAGTCTCCAATGATGTTGCTGTCTGTAATCCTGTGTGAGTAGAGACGCGAGGCCGGCCAACAGAGTCAACACGACGCTTGCCTTCCGCTTTGAGCTCGCAAATGCAGCTGCTAATCCTGAACCTCGTCGACGATGATGGACGGTGTTCCTAGGCAGGGCAAAATTCACGTACATGCCGCACAGTTTAAGATGTAGATTTATAACAAGTAGAAAATCTAGAAGTAGCCAAAGTGTAAATTAGACCATGTTTGCACACATTTGACAAGAATGGCATATCCCTGTGATATTGCATGGGCCTCTACAGCAGCTTGAGCCTCAGCAAGAGAGGCATGTCCAATTGTGAAGATGGGGGTAAGGGTGTTCATCTTGATAGCGTTGTTGTAACAGGGAAGGTTGCAATTTGAAGGTGAGTGTCTTGTGGGTGTTGAAATTCTTACAGTTAGGTTCATTCTCTTTGACCTATCACAACGGTGAATTATAGAGAATCAAAATTAATTTGGGGGGGTGGTTAACGTTTGGGTGGTGGATGGATAACGCTTCCCTAAATAGAATCGATTAGTGAAATATGAAGGGGGATCCTCAATTTAAAAGGCGTGGTAGTTTACATCCATTTTTAGTCATTCTTTACTTGATAGTATAAATTACATCATTGTAAGAAAAATATTTAATCCTATTTAATAAGCACATTCTAGTATTAATTTTTCTCAACTGTAAAACAATTGATTATAAAAAAAATTAAATTCATTTTGTCATCGTTTCTTTAGCAGGATAATCAATCATTCTGTAGAGGCCTCATATATCCGAAAAGACGTCATGGTGCCACAATAGACCTCGACTATCCATCGGTTTGTTCAAAACTACAGGCGCGCGTAGACCTCCAATCACATGCCGAGTGTAATGAGCCAACATGTTCGGATGAACACTCGTGCTATATAAAAGCTGCGTGGGGCGTGTCGGTCGACACACTTTCAGACTACAGGCGACAGAATGGGCGTTTCGTTGCAACGCGAAGTCCAACCGACGCTTAGATTAGCTCACACGCACACTGTTTCGAACGACCGCAATGAACTGGTCGGTAGACGTCTTGACAGAAGTACGCCGTCTGCCACTCCAGCAGTATGCTCAGCACCTCTGACCTTCCAAACTCTTTGTGTCCAAACAAGTGGGCAAAGTCAGACCATCTCTCCTTTCTTGCACCCAAACCACTTGCCGTGCAGCTGTTTGTGTCCCACATATGTGCGTGCCGCTCTGCCATCCCGCGCACATCAAATCCTTGTCTATGTGCTACGCTTTCGACGAGCTCCCCTCTGCCCCGGGCTTCTCGAGCTTAGCGTGCAGCCAGACACGATCCATCGTCACTCCTTTCCTTCGATTGCGCAGTCGCACCGTGCAATAGGTGGCCTCCAGAGTGCGAAAGCCTGCTTGCTCGAACAGCTGCACCAGCGTCTCGCGCGAGAAGAAGTAGGCCAATGTACCGTCGCTGCGGTAGTACAGATTCGGTCCGAGCTTCTTGGCATTGCGGCGCATCGCCAGGTCGTAGAGGCCGTAGTCGCGAAAGCAGACAATGCCACCAGGTCGCAGCACGGCGTACACTTTTTGCAGCGTGCGGGCGAACGACTCGGGGGGTAAGGCGGACAGCACGAAGACCATGAGCACAATGTCAATGGACGCACGTGGCACACCCACGAGCTCTTCCTGCACAATGTCGCACACGAACGCGCGGCAGCGTGCAGCATCGTAGTCTGCGTGCTGCTCGAGCATGCGGATCGCGTGTGCACTAAAGTCGCAGACTTGGGCGCGCACGTTGGGGTACGTGGCGAGGATCGGAAAGATCGCACTGCCGTAGCCACATCCGAGTTCCAACACGTCCACTGCGTTGCGCTCCGGTGCACAGAGTTCCGGGAACGCCGTCACGAGGTAGTTGCGGGGCCTGTAGACTCGGCCTTTGCCATTGAAATAGCGCTACGTCAGACCTCCCGTTGCACTGCACGTGCTCATGTCGGGTCACTGGCACAGAAACCCATTCGCTCATTTGCCGACTCACTCACTCAGTCGCGCACCACTCTGTCCAGTGCCCCACCTGTCTACCAATTTGACGCACTCGCTCAATACCACTTACCATTGTGTCGCTGGTGGAAGACGTCCCACTTGTCTCGGGCCTCTTTTGCCAACTGCTGCGTGTCGCAGCGCTCGCGCCCGTCGTCGATCACCGCCACAGCGCTCTCGCTACCACTGTGTCCCTCCTCCTGTTCCGCCTCTGTCCGTTGGCACTCGTGCGCCAGGTCGGCCCACTCAAAGTCATGCGAGTGCAGCTGCACCCCGTGCGGGCGCATTTGTTCTGCCATAGTCAAATGTCGCGGTTCAAATATCACACTGTGCAATCGATCGACAAATGTCCGGCAACGAAACCACTCAGCTGTCGGTGGCGTTGACAAAAATGACAATAGCGCCGCCGAAGACCGTCAAGTGCGAGTCGAAGGCCGTCAACGCGGCCACTGCCCGTCCGAGCGGCGGCCGACGAGCGCACGCGGTCGTTGTCACCCGCGTGCCGTCCGCTCTGTGCGCCAGCGAAGACGCCGTGCGACAGCTCTTTGCCGCGTACGGTGCGCTCTCGTCCGTGACGGTGCGTCGATCGCCGTCTGCTGCAGCGCATGTGCGCCACACAGAACGTGTCGCCGTCGCGCGACTGACTGACAGACGGACTGACAGACTGACTGACAGACGGACTGACAGACTGACTGACTGACTGACAGACAGACAGACTGACTGACGGACTGACTGACGGACGGACTGACTATCGATCGCCGTGCCGCTCTGCCTGCAGATCCACCACAACTTTCTGGATATGGCGCCCGACGGGTTCGTCTTCTTGGACTACGCGGACAAAGCAGCGGCCGAAGCGGCTGTCGCGGCGGTCGACGAACAGCGCGTGGGAGTCGCAGCCACTTGGGCGGCCAATTGGACAGACGCAGTGCCGCCGTCGGCGCTCGCGCGGATGGACGCGGCGCTGGCACTGGCGCGGGGAGTGCCACACGTCGAGGAGGACGAAGTCGTGACGGATCTGCTGCTGGGCCGCCAAGAGGTCAACCGGTTCACGCAGAGCCAACAGGAGTGGGCACAGGAGGACGATCTGATTCTCCAGAGTCTGTCGCAGCACTCGCTCACGAGCTCACAGCCGAAGCAGAAGAAGCAGCAGAAGCAGAAGAGAGACAAGCGGCGGCAAACGGCGGAGAGTGGTGTTGATGCGAGAGGAGCGAAGAAGACCCGAAGGTGAGAGCGCAGCGGCAGGATGCTCGTTGTCACTGCGTGTAGTGTACATAACGAGGCGCTCGTGGCACACGGAAATGGCAATCTTCCATCGGTGTGGGCACAGCACAACGTCACTCGTGTCACTGCCTCGATCCATCCACAATGGCTGCTCTCTTCAGCGCAGTTCGCTTGATCGGCACATGCACACGGTCTGACTGCAGCTCGGACATACTTCTAGTCTCACCTTCTTGCTCGGAGGAGTGCTGCTACAGATCGGGTCACACACATTGGCACGTGAAGCTGTAGTTGCCACGTTTCGATCGCAGCCACACTCGTGCGGCGTTTGTCCAGTCCTCGATATCTCAGCTGCAGCTTTCTTGTCGTCATCTACGAAGAGCTGCGTGGGACTCGAGAACAAGTCAGCGACCTCAACGGCTTCGTCGTAGGATCCGTCTTCCGCGCGACTAGCGTTGTCATCGTCGGCGTCGCTAGCCGTGAGTGCAGTACCAGCTGCCGGTGCAGGTTCTTCGATGCTTGCTCGAAAATGGCTCTTGCTTGTCCGGTTGCTGCTGAGAGGTGCGACCAACGTTGACGCCACTTTTCGCTTCGGGCGGTCGGCGCAACCCGTATGTGAGCTCGTGGCCGACAGAGAAGCGGTCTTATTGATGCTCTTGCCCACAATACGTTGCTCCAGCGCGGCGAGAGCACGTCCTATGCGTTCATTACCTGGGCGGCCCAAGTTCTGCAGACGAAGCGGGTGTCTGATGCGCGTGTGAGAAGCACCACTTACTACGCCATACGCGCTCTGCAGACCGGGAGGATCACTCATCGAAGACGACAGTGGAGACCAACAAGGGCCTTCGTTCGGGGAGTCAGCATCGGTAACAGATCGGTCGTCCACGCCGGACGCTAAATCATCATACTGGTCAAGCGCGTATGTGCTGGTTTCGCGATCGCCATTCGCATCCGTATCGTCGTCCGCGTCCGTGAACTCCATCTGCTCGAAGTCAGACCCACTCTCTTCGCTGTCGGACGACAGCAACTCGTCACGCTCGTAGTCACTATCATCGTCGTCCTCCTCGCTATCCTTCTGCAGAATGTACGCATCCATCTCGACATTCGCTTGAGAAAGTCTCGTGCCTGTCGGTGGAGTGACAACTGCATCAGATGGCATCGCAGTCCACATGAACTCTCGCGTCTGTACCGTGCCAAGTGCTTCTGGCTGACCGCTCACGCAGACATGCTGTGACTCGGGTTGCAGCGCTTGGTCATCCACGTCACTAGCGCTGAGTTGGTTCCTCAGCATACTATCGTTCGTCTCATTGTCTTCGTCCATGAAGGAGGGCCAGTTGTGTTCGCAGGTTCCATTGAGCAGTGTCGCGGGACTGATGAACGACCATGACGAGAAAAATAGCGCGGGGTGCAAATTTTTGGATCTGCAGGAAATCGAGCTGGACCCAGTCTTCTGAGTACCTGTAACAAGCGAAGATGCACCCAGGGTGGCTTCCTTGCCGACAGATGCGGACACGAGCGCATTTCGTCTTCCTTGACCAGGCCGGTCCAGCTGTACCGCAGTTTCCGGCTTTGCCCTTTCCGCCTTCCCGTGCTGGTGCAACATTCGAGCTCGTAGCTTGTCCTCCAGCAGTTCCTTCATCGCAACCACGAGATCGAGCGAATCGTCAGCAGGCACTGCAAGCTTCATGTCAGCCAGGTCCAGACGAAACTTTGTCACCAGCCGTTCCCAGCGCTTCCGAATTTCGAGACGACTGCGATGAGGGAGATAGCTTTTTGAGAGTCGAGAAAAGGGATACTTCTCCCCGTGCAACTCAACGAGTCCACGCGCGATCCGGAGATCCTCTTCTAGTAGCCAGCTATTGTTGTGGTGCTGCGGACCAGTCCTTGAGTGAAGCGCTTTGACAGCGTTCATTCCTGTCTTCGGGCTGATCAAGTACTTGTAGCGATGTCGGAGATTCTGTGTCGTTTTACTCGGGAGAAAGTGTCTTCGAATTTGATCCCACGAAGTCGCTTGCGTACCAAACCGCTTAGCACCATGTGCTAGCAAAGCGTCCTCTGTCATTGAGTACCCTTTCTTGCTTTTTCGTCGCTTCTTCGCCGATAACAAATGTGTGTCCAGCTGGAGCATCTGCTCCTGAACGGCACGGTCGCGCTCTTCTAGCGAGCAGCCTCGAGCAAAGCCAGCCGAAAGCTCGTCTACCGTTTGCGACCCAACGAGCTCGAACATCGAGGGGTGGGCTACCGCCGCATGTGCTGCAGTCAGCGACCTGGTTACACGCCGCGAGACTAGCATACTTCCCGTGGGGTTAGCGTTTCCACCGTTTTCTTCCACGCTAGACAACTCACCGGGGCACGGAATGTCATTGTAGCCACCAACATCGGTATCCGCAGCACGCGTCGAAGCAACACCTGCACTACTTCTCGTCCCGGGGTTCAGCTTCGACAACAGTGCGTTCTTATATGCAAGCGCCTTCTCTCCTCGTGCCTGCAATTCCTCAATCATCGCACGACATTCTGCTAGCTCAGGTCGCGCCGGCTGACTCGCCAAGAGATGGTAGCTCTGAAGCAGCAACTGTAAGTGCTTGTGCATCTGCGAAGCCAGTTGGATGCACTGAGTGCGAGACACAGTGACGGATCGACCTTGCTGCACTGCCGGTATCGTGACTGGCGTGCTGTTAGTCTTCGGCCCCGGTTCGGCTGCAGCCATGATACCCTTTCTTCCACCTTCACATCTCGTCCCGCAATGATACCTCCTCTCGTTCTGATTGTCCACAGCCAGCGTAGCTCCGACCACCTCATTGTCTCCCTTTGGCTCTATTGTGACAGCTGGTGACGCAGCCAACGACGTCATGCGCGTCGAGTCCAGCAGTAGGTCCGTGAGCTCCTTCTTGGAGATCCCTTGGCGCGCGTCGTCGTCCTCCTGGTCGTCGTCTTCGTCCCCCTCAGGTCGATACTCCTCGTCCTCTTCGTCGAGAAACGACAGATCCATTTGCTCATTGGGCAGCAGCGTCGTCAGGAACCGCTGGTACTCCCGATCGTCTTCGCTGCTGTCGACAAGTGCCTGCGATACAACCAATCAGCACGTGCGTCGTACGTTCGTTCAGTCGGTCACGACACGCACTCCCATCTACGCAGCCGCCGGACCGATTGGCTCGGACGTCGACTGGTGGTACGAGAAGTGGAGTCGGTCACGCGCGCGAGAGGTGGTACACCCCACAAGTACGTGGCCGAAGCGACGCGCATGGGTACACACATACATACATGGGTACATACATACATGGCTACATACATGTCCTCCCAGGGCCAGTGGCGCAGCGTCGACCAGAGACGCTTCGAGTGTATCCATCGGCACGTCGACGAGCGAGAATTTGGTGCGCGTGCGGGCCGCGATCGTGTCCGCAGTCGCTGCTTCGGTGGCGACAGCAGTGGACTCGAGCGCCGACACGTCGTCCGTCAGACGCTCGCGCATGGCGGACGACCGGAGATCGACAGTCGTGTGGCCATGGTCTGCTTCGTGCGACATTCCTTCCACGAGCAACATTGGCGCGACATGACGAGACGGAGTCGGACCGGTGCTGCCGTAGCTTTCTGCCGGTGTGGTCCGACTTTCCGTCGAGTCGCTGTTTGCGCTTTCGGTCACGAATCAGAATGTTGAGGTGCGATGGGCAGTTGGTGTATGGGCTCTGGTGGTACGCATGCGCTACTGCGGACGTGCGAAAGGGGAATGTGGTGCGGAATCAGAAGTGTCATCAAAACACGAAAATGACCGACACGCAGACGAAGTGTTTGCAGTCGTCAAGTCCGTATCGGACGTCGATGATGATAGTGACGAGAATAAGGGTGACGATGATGATGACGACGACGATGTGATCACCATTTGCTCGAGAGGTACGTGTGCACGCAACGCAGTACCGTCGCAGGGGCAATGAGCGGTCGGCTGTTCGCAGAAGACTCGACATTGACTTGCACGACTGTGTCGCTTTTCTCGACGTTGCACGAAAGTGTGAGCTGAGACTCGCATGAGGTACTCGACGCCCCTATTGCCGAGTCGTATCGCGACTGCCGTAACACGACGTCAATGAAACGTCAACTAGCATAGTGGACATGCACCTACCGACGACGTCGTCATATGTATTGTCCTGCCAACGGCAGCTCGTCTGCAAAAAGGCCAATCCGTTCTTCACAAAATGACGTCACCGTCGAGTAAAAGCGATTCGTCGAGCTGAGCGCTTGCGGATCCTTGTACTATGCTCCGACACTTAGCAGCTTGTTACAATTACGCGTCGCTGGCCTTCTAGCAGCGTTCACAACCACTTGTTACGGTTCAGCAAACACGGCGACAGTCGAGATAGGAAACTGAAGATCTGTACGCGCCGCCGTATATCGAGACTCTGTTGGCGAGAAGATCTTTGCATCGCTACTTGATGCTGCCACCGATTCTGCTTCATCGCTTTCTCGGATAGGCTGCTCAGCTACTGCCTGCTGAATGGTCTCGCACGTCGGAGACTGTGCTTGGCGATTCTCGTGTGACGTCAAAGTCAGTTTGGACTCCTGTGCTGCTGGTTTTTCGTGAACTTCATCGTTGCCTTGAGATTTGCCCCGGAGTTGGTGCGGCTTCACTATAATTATACATGTAACGAACCAAGCGTTAGTTGACCGTAGCGAAAGAAGCGATCGTCAGCATATCCATCTTACAGAACGCATCTGTCGCAGCCTTGACGCCTTTCGGGAGATCGACAAAACCCACTGACGAGCCAATCGTGTTCCGGCAAACGGACGGTAGTCGATGCAGGTAGCCATGACCGACCTCAGCACCAAGCAAACCGTCACCTCCCCAGCCCTCTGTCAGCTCGATGGACACGATGCGAACTTGATCGTCGACGGCACTGTGCATACGTTGTAGCACAACACAAGCGCTCAAGTTAGATGACCATCGTCAACAACGAACGACACAATGGCACCACGTACTTGTACACGTAGCACTGTAAGGACCTGTCGAGCGCGTCGATGATCGCGTCATGGAGATCCTCCGCATCCGTAAAGACGCGGTCGGGTGTACCCAGCAGATAGTCGGACCCTGCTCGGAGTCCTGCACGCTCAGCCGGTGACGATGCAGCTACGTTCTGCACGAAACATCAAGTGTAAACATCAACTGATGCACCAAAAGGCGACAGAGGCGGCAAGAAAAGCACGTGCCACGTACCAGCACATGCACGAGCTGGTCTTCCACGCCTTCGTACGAGTCAAAGCGGATGGTCACGCCGATCAGCCCTTTGCCCGGCCACTTGCGACTCGGCGTCAATTGCAGCTCTCTCGTGGTCTGCGTCTTGGCGTTGAGCACTCGCAGCTGAATCGGACGGTCTTCACTCTGGGCGAGGAGCTCCATGAGCGTTGCATCTCGAGTGTCCTATATGTATGATGTACCCACAAATCACACACATATTCGGAACAGCATTGTATCGTACTAAGTACGACACTCGGTAGATAGATGACAAAGAGTGCCTTACGAGTCGGATACCGTTGGCCTCGACGATAAAGTCGAAGAAGCTCACGAAGCCGACTGCGGACGCAGGCGACTGCTCTTGGATGCCCAAAATGCGAAAGCCACAGTGCTTGCCGCCTTCAGGTGCGTCCTCGTCGCTACTGTCGTGACGAAGTCCGTCCTCTTCAACGAGTCTCGAGCTTTCATTGCCCATCTACTTTCGAGTCGCGACTTGGTTTGAATATGCCGTCCTCATGCCACACGTCGATTCGAATAAGTACGTTTCATGTAAACTGCTGAAAATTGTACAGCTGCACAAGTGCTGGAAGATATTTCGACCAAAAGTAGTCTCACCTGCTGTGGAAGAAGGCGCCCGTGGCAAAGAGCTGGGCCTAACTTAGAGTGGCGTGTGCTGTCGGTGAGTTGGGTCACACGACGCTATCGGTTATCGTCAATGGCGCCAACTTCTACCTAGGTCTAAGCAACAATTGACTGTGTGCGGTACGAACGTGATAGAGCTCGTATTCTAGTTGCGCAAGGATAGATAGAAGGCACATTGCGTCTCGGATCATTCGGTATCCGCATGGTGTACTCGGAAGAACGAAAGTTATTAGATTGATTGTATCGTCATCGAGCGTATGCCGGTCTACTACTTGTACGTTTTCTAAGCTATTGGTGTTGGGATATCAGAAAGTATAGCATGGTTCTGCTCAATGCGCAAGGGTGTTCAACGACACGCGGTGCCGTTGGCATCCCCGCACTCATACAAGAGGTGTCAGAATAAAAGCTAATCATCACTTGTCCCACAACAGAGTATTTACATGTGCATATGCATCGTGAAGGGTTCCTCAGACAACAGCCAGTTTTTATCCTCATTCTGTTTCGGACGGTAATTCCAATGCCGTATCACGTACGGTGTTTGGACATCATTGGAACCTTCTGCTAATGTCAACGCAAGTGGGTTCGAGACGCGATTGTTTGAATGACGTCTATTGGCCTTTGCTCAGAGAGCGCGTGACCTGTTCCGCACCAATGGTTGAAATGCACTCGCATTGGCTGAGCGTCCGCGTAATTACATCAGTAAAAACGGCCGTCAGAACGCTGACTTGAACCCGCGCGCGAAGCTCGGATGTCGCATGCGGTAAATGACCTTAACCTGATCTACAGGACCACGACACTGACCACCAGTCTGAGACATCTTGACCTCGTCGACTGTCGCATCTTAGTAGGGTTCGAATATGGGCGTAGAGTCAGGTTCGACACCGCTTTGCATCACCTCCGACGTGTTGCATCCTCATGCGAGGCGATTGTTCCTTAGTTTGCATCGATACTGTGGTATGACGTGGCCATCATCGCGGCACAGTGTCTTGGCGCCAGTTGTCTAGCTAGACTGTTTGCGTTTGCGTTGTAAGCAAGTTTGCTGCCTGCCGTCAGGCGGCGCTTCGAGGCGTTGTACACGCAGTCAGGTTCACAGTCGAGTGGTGTCTCTGTTGCGTCCATCCGGTCCTCTCATGAGTATACGGTGTAGCACGAGGCAGCGATGACCGACAGGTCGTCGTCGTCGGCTTTGTGCCCACGTGACAATTGCTCGACTAGTGCGAAACCACGAGCCCACGGGAAGACGTGCCTGGACGGACGTGTGGTTCGAGAGAACTTGCTGCAACACCAAGCGACTTTCTGCTGGCTCAACGCAACGAGGCGGGTAGGCAGCACCGCAGCACTACGTGATGAACGATTTCGAGGAGTCTTAGCTGCGTCCGCGCCGCTCTGGACCATTCAGATTATCGCAAGTGCAGTCACCACATGCGCATGACTTATTCTTAGCTGCGACATGGACGTCTCTGTCGTGCCGCGAACAGACGCTAGCGGGTAGTCAGGAGCTTCAACCACGCGAGCTGTTGTCCGATGCAACATTTTTCACCCGCTTCTCACGCCAGACGGCCCATGTGGCTGCTAGAGCAACGTGCGGGACGATCGAGCGGCGTTGACACGAGCACTCGACTGTCCGTGCAATCAAGACGCTGTCCTCGCCCGCTTCGTGCGCAATGTTCAGCCTGACTTCGTGCCGCGAACAGGCGAACACACAGATGGTGAGCAGTGGGATACGACTCCACGACGGGTCCATCGGATGATGATTATTCAGATTGTCTCTGCTCGCGCACGCGCCGTCTTCAGTCGCTGCCGAGCGAGCCACGTCAGCACTTTTGGCAGGCGTTTTCAAATCCGAGGGAAAGCCGGCGGGCAGACAGCCTCGCGGCCCGCTGCAACCGAACACGCGAACGGGAAAGTCAAGTCAGTCTGCGGTGCCCCCGCGTTCGCCGAATGTGCTGATTTGTCAACACTGCTCGCTCCAGCGCAATTTGGTGGTTGCCACGAGAGTCCATCTCCGCTGCAACAACCAACAGCTCGGGCGCATCCGTTTCAAACGCACCTCGCGTGGACTTTGCGCAACGACCTCCTCGGCAGCCCACGTCGCGCCCGACAAAAGTGCAGTTGTTATGCACAGCGACTGCCCCACGCCTGACGTGACTGGTCAGGTTGAGTCGATCCTGTATCTACATACCGAAGCAAACAACGGGTGTGGTCGTAGAAGTAGGACCACTACTACTACTTCTGCTACTACTACTGCTACTACTACTACTACCACATCTATCCGCGCGCTGCCTCTGACATGTTCCTGCTCGCGTGAGCCTAATTCCGCAGACACTCTCCTCGCTCTCCCCCCCCTCCCCCCTCTCTCTCTCCTCGACGGGATCGTCTGATCGATCGATCAGTCGAGCCAGGAGTGATGGTCCCGATCTGTGCGCCGTTTCGCAGCTCCCAACGGCCCGAACCCACCCACGTGCACAGCGGCGCGTGGTCGGCACTTCCGAATTTGCCCCCCGAGGCACAGCCCGATCCGCAAGCGACCGGTTGCGCACTCGTTCACTCAACGCGCAATGGCCGCCCAGTTGGACGAATACGTGATCCAGCGACGGCTCGCGCCCGCGCTCTTTGGCGACGTGCTGCTGTGCCAGCACCGGCCCTCGGGCGACCTCGTGGCCGTGAAGCGCGTGTTGCAGAGCGCCGCGCGGGCGCAGCGCACGCTGTCGAGCCACAAGAAGGTGCACGAGAACGTGGCGCTCGAGCGCGCGCTGTACCACGAGCTGCGGCGCGTGGGCGGCCACCCGAACGTGCTGGCGCTGCGCGACGAGATGGAGGTCGACGGCTACGTGTACCTCGTGTCGGACTTTTGCGCGCGGGGCGAACTGTATGCGCTCGTGAGCGCCGCCGACCGCGGGCACCTCCCGGTCGCGCGCGTGCAGCGGTACGGCCGCCAGATCGCGCGCGGCGTGTCGTTTCTGCACGCGCACGGCTTTGCGCACCGCGACCTGTCGCTCGAGAACGTGCTCGTGACGGACGACGACCAGTGCCAAGTGTGCGACTTTGGCCTCGCGGCGTCGACGACGCAGCGCCGTCGCGAGACGGTGGGAAAGCTCTTTTACATGGCGCCCGAAGTGCTGGCGGCCGTGCCGTACAGCGCGGCAAAGGCCGACGTCTGGTCGCTCGGCGTCATGCTCTTCATCATGCTGGTCGGGGCCCCGCCCGTCGAGACGGCGTCGTCCATGGACGCGCGTTTTCGTTTGATGACGAACAAGGGCGTGCGGCATTTGCTCGACCGGTGGGGCCTGACGTCGGACCTCCCGGCGGCGGCGGTCGACCTGCTCGCTGCGATGCTCGAGGTGGACCCGGAGCAGCGCATTGCGATGGATCAAGTGGTGGCCCACCCGTTCTTACGGTGCACAAGCGACAGCAATAGCTCTCGTGCTGCCTCTATTGCTACTGCTACTGCTACTGCTGCTGCTGCTGCTGTTGTGGTTCCGGGGCAGCAGGTGGAGGTCCCCGAGAGACAGCAGACGCGGGCGACGTCGCCAGTGAAGTACCATCCGCCGCAGCCTGCGACACCGTCGTACTCGTCAGCAGCGGCTCCGTCCATGTACGTGGCGCGTCCGGAGTCGGACGGCGTTGCACGCAGCGGCTGTCGTCTCCTGCTGCACAAGATCCACTGCTTCTTCTCGCGTCGTCGCAACAAGCGCGTGATGGCGGTGGCCCACCGTCAGTCTGGCTTTTCGACCCGAGCCGTCGTCAAGCGCTTTGTGGGCGCTGCATGAGGGCGGCTCGACCGCCGTGCAAGTGGGCTCGTTGAGCCCGTGGCGGCTGCCAATTGTCCGCACTTCGCTGCGACGCATCGAGTGAGGGGGCGCCTGCGTGCGGGGGGTGCAGGACGCTGGACGCCTCGAGCAACGCGTGTATTTATTCGGGACGCGGAGTCCTGCAATCGCCATTTGGTCGTTAAGACAAGGGAAGAGAGCTGCGAGTGGATGGCTGATACAGTAACTAGACGCACATGTACGCATAAATAGATCGATGGCAAGAAGCGCCCACGACCAGCAGACGTTGTTCCCATAATCTGTACCTCTACCAGTATCACATCTAGATATATATATCTTGCCCCTAAATCTGTCAGTCAGACAATTGTCCGACTGTTGCCAGATATTTGTGGACCCGATGTACCGTCTGTGTAGCCACGCCCAGCCCCTTGCGTGGTCATATCACAAGTAAATGATGCCTACAGCCCCTTGCGTTGTCATATCGCAGGTAGAAAGCTGCCGTAGGCGTCGTGCAATGAACACTCAATTATTTACTTCGATGACCGGCTAATACTTGTGTGCTGATGCTGTAGAAATCGTACGACGCGAGTAGAGTGCGTAGATGATTGCTGACGTTGTCGGTGTGTTTGTCGTTCTCGCTCTTGCAATATCTTCGGCAGCTTGACGTTCTGCACCCACACCTACGCACGTAGCGAGCACTGCACATCGAATTGCCAATGCTAAAAGCTGCACGTACATTTGTTGATACAATTACAGCGCGAGCTGCTTCTGCACCGACATCCGCCGACTACGTTTACCTGCCACAAATCTGAGTTCCTACTTGTCTCTCACTAGAGATCGAGATGCAGTTGCAGTTGTCCAAGTTCGTCGTGCGTGGAATGCCGTTCATGCCAGTTGCGGACAGGAAGGAGAGTCCCCCGACGCGGCGAGCGAGATGCTTTCCGACGCCAACGAGTCGTCCACTGAACCGATTCGAGGCAGCAGCTGGCACCGATGGACGGCAACGCTTGTGCCGTGACGACCCACGAGTTGATCACAGGCGGGCAGAGCGAGTGCCGCGGGCACAAGTCACACGCCGATCGCGGCTTTTTATAGTCCGAAAGTGCTCGAATCACGCACAAAGCCAATGACGACCACACTTTGCCTTTTGCGCGAGAGCCGCTGCACGCAAAGCCAACCTGAGCGCCGTCAGCTTTGCGCTTGTGCTGCCACCTTTAGTCACCGCAACTCGTCGCTCGCTACGAATGCGGTGCAACGAATTGGCTCTATCTCTCACATGTCGTTTGTCGTCAGACAGACCGCTCAGTCTGACATGGCGCGCTGCGACACACTCGGGACAGTGCAGACAGGTAGACAAACCCACATTTAGACAGAGTAAATGCTCCATAAAGCAGCTTCAAGTGATGTGACTTAGCCTGGGGAGAGCTCTCCGCTCGCGCGATCCTTTGCAGATCGTGTGCGATTTGACGCGCCACTTCAACGTCAGCGCCCGAGATCCTCTGTCTGATTCGCCAGAACGTTCAGCTCACGTAACGTCAGACCTGTAGGTGCCAAGTGGCCACAATCGCGTCGCACGCAGTCGAAATTGCGTCGTCGATCTGTGTCGAACGTCGCGACGTGCGATCGTGCGCAGAACGCGAGGGGCGCACCAAACCGTCCGAAGGAAAATGCGATCGGCCGCCCACTCGCACCTGAACGAAAACGAACGCACTTCGGTGGCATTGCAAAGACGAGTGCGTCCGCTCGGGTGCGTCCGCTGCAGAGGCCGACGCTGCCGAAGTCACTCGAATCGACGCGAGTCGACTTCATAAGTGTCGCTCTCGCTCGAAACATTCTGCGCACATGTCATGCCGACCACTGCGTACATCAGCTGCCTCTGCTGCCTTTGGCTCCCGCACACATCTCATCGACTCGAGACGAAACGGCAAGCGCACTTTCGCACCTGAACGCTGACCCGTCGTTGGCTATTGACAGACAGTCCCTCGAGCGTCTCCGTCCATCAAGTGATCCGATCGAAACGACGACTCCATCCATCAAGTGAGACCTCATTCTCCACTTGTCGCTCAAAGCCACGCGACTTGACCCGCGACCAATTGATTCCCTTTCGCAAGTGCACCCAATCGCAGCCGCATGGGACTCCTTCGCCACTACGTCGACGTCGTGCTCACCGCCGCCTTCTTGACCCCCGGCGCCAGCAGCAGTGCCACGCCCTCCAAGCAGAAGAACACGAAGCCGAAGCCAAAGAAGAACCGACGGCAGACGCTGTCCACGCGGCCTTCGAGCGCGTCGACTGTCGTGCCGCAAGCGCCGACAGCAGTCGTCCAGTCCCCACCGCAGCGCCTGTGCGACCTGCGGATCCTCAAGACCTTAGCGCCGGCACTCTTCGGCGAAGTGCTGTTGTGCCTCGACGCGGCCACTGGTCGCCACGTTGCGGTCAAACGCGTCGATCTCTGCTGTGCGCGCGCGCACGTGACGGTCAAGACGCGGGTCCAAGTGGTCGAGAGCCTCACGCAGGAGCGCAGCGTGCACCACCGACTCGCAGCGGTTCAGACGACCAATTTGCTCGTCTTGCAAGAAGAGGTGCAGTGCAATAACAACCTGTACCTCGTGTTCCCCTTCTGCTCGGGCGGCGACCTCTTTCACGTCGTGCGGCACAGTCCACTGGACGGGCGACTGCCCGAAGCCACTGCCCGTCGCTTCCTCCGCGACGTCGTGCGGGGACTGCTGTGCCTCAAGCAGAATGGATTGGCCCATCGGGACATCTCCCTCGAAAACGTCGTGCTGGACGCCACCGGTGTGTGTTTCGTCTGCGACTTTGGGCTCGCGACGGCCTACGAGACGCGCGTGGCCCCGGGACGCGTGGGCAAAGCGTGGTACATGGCGCCCGAAGTCTTTGCAGCGACAGCGTCGTACAGTGCACTGCCGGCCGACATTTGGTCGCTCGGTGTGCTGTTGGCCATTATGCTCACGGGCGCACCGCTCGTTGACAAACCGGCGCTGAGTGACCGCCACTTTTGCGTCTTGAGCCAGGGCGGCGGTGTCCGCAAACTCCATCGCGTGTTCCCTCGCAAGCTCTCGGACGTGACGTGGGACGTACTGGAGCAGATGCTGCACGTGGATCCCCTGCGCCGGCCGACACTGGAGCAGGTGGCAGCACATCCGTTTCTGTCGAGTCGATAGACGATCGACTGCGAGTCGAGTCGTCGTACCATACGGTGCCGCAGCTCTGAACTAGTGGCGTACGATCTGATCCATTCGTCGCACCGATAGATATCCAAAGCGTTTTTCCCTCCATTCCAACGATTGTCTTTCGCAGTATCCGTTCACCCACCAAAGACGTCTCAAACACTTCTCTCTTCTCTCTTCAGACTGCTCGAAACAGGTTCGATGTCCAGTAGATATCGATGCAGACCAATGTCCTTTGTCAATGTCCTTTGCCTGCAAGCGGCGGTCCATAATGACGGCACATGTCCTTCTGTCCACTCATGAGGTTTGGCTACCGCCTTTGAGACGTCTGATGAACTCGGGAACGCTCTCGAGCTTTTGCTTGACAGCCGACGGAAGGAACGAAGACCGACTTCCGGCGGTGAGCAGCTCAAACACGTCCCCTCGAGCACCGATCTCCCCATGAGAGTGCTTCAGCCCCCACGAAGGTACGAACCACAGTCGCTGACCACTGGCGGCTAACGTGAGCTGAGCTCCATCGACGTACACGACTGTCAAGTCGCCACTTGCGTCAATGTATCCGCGCCCGAGGCCAGCAATGTCCACTGCTCGCTGAGTCTCCGTCCAATCCTCCGATGATACGGTTGTGGCTTCATGCAGGCGGAACTTGTCGCCAAAGCCTCGTTGAAGCAGTGAGGAGCGACTTCGGAATGACGTCAACAACGACGCGGGCAGAGTGTCGTAATGCACAAACGGAAGTTTGCTGACTGCACTGCGAAGAGCTATTCGGCGCAACTGCATCGTGCGCAGCGCGAGGCACTGACACAGCCGAACCAGTGGTGGAAAAAGTGTCCGCTGGGCAAAGCGTGAAGGTGATGGACCGCAGACTGCAACCGAATCAGCTCGTGAACTTCGTACGCCCGGAATGTCGTACCGCATCGACTCACCTTCTGCTGTGGTGGCCACGAGCGTCCCAGTCGCTGGGTCGTAGGAAGCTTTCCACCCGTTTGACACGTCCAACCGAAAAGTCGGTGGCCGACCAACTTCAGCCGACTCGTTGCAGCTCCACTGCAACGCCACTTTTGCACTGCGCAGCGTTTGGTTTCGCGCTTGAAGGATCCCGAGCCACTCCACGTCCTGCAGTTCTACATGCACAACCACTGAAGTGAACCCCTCAGTCGTTTCGGAGACGGCTTCATCCGTCTGGCCATTCAACACTTTGTTCCTTCCCTCGATCCGCTCGTCGTCACTGCTGATGGTGGACGCTGACAACGGTAGTGCCGAGAAATCGCTGCAGCCGTCACTTCGGCTGCTATAGTCGAGGCTGACACTGCTGTCACCACTGGTGGTCCCGAGAACAAACGGCATCGATTGCACGTTTGAGGTTCCCGTCCTGATTGGAAAAGCTTCGAGCTGTCTACGTTCTTGAGAACCGGCCTTCGGGTCTCCTGATGACCGTCGCGATCGAGTCTTTGAGGGACCCGTTAGCCTAACGGATGGCAGCGGACGGTTTGCTTCAGTTCCCGATCGAAGTGCAGCACCTTTGCCGCTTTCGCGCAAGCTCTCAGTATATCGTCGGGACAACGCTCGAGGGTGCGGAGGTATCCAAACTGACGACTTGCGTCGAGCACAAGACTGAGGCGGTGCACGCTTCCGAGTCTCGCCACGAAGCCACGTGTGAGTCAGAATTTGCTGAGCTGACGGACGGCAGTGTGGAACCTGCAGCGACACAGATGAGCATACGCGTAAGTGATTGCGCCACCTCACGCACTTCGAAGCTGCTCACCGACGACTTACCGGACTAAGCAGCCGCTTGATCAGGTCGCTCGCCGAGGACGAAAACCCGTCTGGAAACTGGAGCGGATGCTGTGCTGCGTTCGCCACGTTCTCCAGCGTTTCACTGCACGCAACAGTGAGATATCTGATCCATCGTCCGTCGCGTCCATTAGCTGACCCGCAAACACACACACAGCCGTCTCACCTAACTCGACGGCCTTCGAACGGCGCTCTGCCCAGCAACAAGCAGTACAATATGCACCCGAGGGACCAAATATCGACCGCAGCGTCGTACGGCTCGTCCGGCGCCGTCAGCACTTCGGGTGCAATGAAATTCGGCGTACCGCACATTGTCACGTGGTCCTCTCTACAGCCCACGCGAACAAACAAACGCCATCACACACACGCACACTGCTGAGCCCTTCCCAACCCCTCTCTGCCTTTGTCTCTCTGTCCGTTAATCCTCACCCGAGTCTCGCTGCGAGGCCAAAGTCCGAGATCCTGACCCCACCGTCTCCATGCACGAGCAGGTTGGCGAGTTTCAGGTCCCTGTGGATCACACCGCTCGCGTGTAAGTATGCGACACCTGACACCACTTGACGGAAGAGCGTCTTCGCCCTCGACTCGTCCAGTCGACGGCCCGGCAGTGTCTTGACAATGGCCGACAGCGACCGGTGCGCGCAGTGCTCTAATACCATATAATAGTTGCGCGCGTCTTCAAACACGCGCTCGACGCGCAGCACGTGCGGGTGCTGCAGCTCCGCGTGGAGGACCATCTCCTGCTGCACTTTGCCCTCGAGCTGCGACCGCTGGACCAGTAGTTTGTCAATCACTTTGATCGCCACACGCGCATTGGACGCGTCGTGTTCGGCCAAGTAGACCTGCGCAGTGGCCCCCTCGCCCAGGAACTCCAGCAGCGTGTAGTCCTGCACGGCCCCATATCAATAGTGTCATAGCAATAGTATCACATCGTGCACAGAAGATCGAAAGGGCGAGACGTACGGAGATCGACGGACGTGCGGGAGCGGCTGCGGTCGGCTGCATGGAGAGGTGTTGTGCACTGTAATGGTGTCTGTGGTTGCGAGGCGGCAGCGGGGGACGAGGAGATGGGAAGAGGCGATGGAGTTGTTATCGATTGGACGCGGGCGGGCGCTGAGCTCGTGTGTGGACTTTGTGTGCTGCTTCCTCCGGGCAGATAGATCCAAACGTGCGACGTACGCTACACGTGTTTACTAAGCTAATGTAGCGATGAGGTCGTGAGCACGGACATGAGGTGAGCTCCGTGATGGATGAAGTCTGGATGCGACTTCTTTCTACCCGCCATGTCGGTATGGATGTTGCGCCTCTTACGCGTTTGTCTTGATGGGACAGTCACGCAAGCGATCGAATACGAAGCAGGAGATTGCTTGCCATTGAAGCGTCGATGGGGGAAGGAGAGGCTACGACAGCTTGACAGCTTCTGGTGGCTATGTACTCGTTGGCCAGAAGTTGGATGCAATGTTACGAGTAGGAACGTGGGTGAGTTGCGTCGTGGGTGAGCTTTGGCGTGACGTGGCCAAAGCAGCACTTGTTTCTCTGTGTCTGACCGATCAAAGAGCCCCAGACGCTGACAACTTCGAACGTGGGACCGATGCAGTCACTCGTATACAATCGACTTGATACTCTGCGTCTCTCTCTCTCTCTCTCTCTCTCGTTCGTCCATCGCAATGTCTGCTCGCAGCAGAGACCGCTCTTCGAGACGGTGTACACGAGCGCCAGAAAGTCAAATGTTTTTGCCACGTACCGCACGCTACGATTTAGGTGTGCTGGCAGTAGGGCAAACACAACAATGACGTTATGGCAACATGGTATGTCATTTGGCATGGGCTGTCAGGTTCTACGTCGAGCAAGTGCAGGGAGGGAGGGGTCTACTACGTCTTCCGGATGAGCATCGTCGTTCAAGGAATGTGTGCGGCGTAATTGAGGCATCCGTGTTGACTTCGACTGACTGGGTAACACCGAAATGCATGACGCACTGATGTTCTCAGTTTCTGTTTACAGGTGAAGTGTCCGATCAAACCAAAGGGGTACTAGAGCTGGCACATCAGACATCACGCTTTCTCTGTTGCGTTAGAGAACGTTTGCGCAGTAGGTGCACGCTGTCAGTGGCACCTGACTCGACCATGACACGTGACCGCAGGCAAACCAGCCCGATGTGATCCCATGTGACATCTAACTGGCAACGTTAGGTATTCTACGATGTGAGAGGTTGGATGAGCAGCTTGACCGGACGTGAGCACAATGACAGTTTTTGACCGCACTTGATATGTAGACGAGCTAATGCAGATTGACGGGCATTATAAATGCACGTGCAATAACATCGAAATCTACAACGTACTGACAAATAGTTTTTTTTCGGTAATTGTGCACGTGACGCTATGTGTAAGCGTCTACACTGCCATAGTGTAAGTAAGAAGTACCCCACTACATTTCACACACACTCCGAGTGCAGGAAGGTAGCGCAACTAGCTAAACTTAACAAGCCAAGTCAAATGGAAGAATGTGATATACTCAGAATAGATCCTCACCTAATTTGAGTATCACACGGACCGACGCTGACCACATATAAGTGCACATACGTGCGCTGGCTACTTACTTGCCCGCAGCAAATTGCGCGCATCTTTTCGTAGTGTGGTGAATTGGTCCGCTCCTAACATGATCGATGTCAGTCAACGAGCAGAGTGCTATCAACAGCTGACTTAATGGAGGAGCCCAGGCAATATTTTCGAATAAGTTCTTTTAATGTAAGATATTGCATATTACCCCCTCATGTAGTAGTTCCACATGCTGCCTTCGTTGTCAAAATCCTACAGGATACCTCCTAGGCGAATAGTGCTGACTCTTTGAATGCGGTGAAAATGCCATTGACACTTCGTAAAAGGTAATGTCATAAAACAGGCTCACGTCTTTTTATTAGGGTCTGGATCAATCTGCTCGAGCGGTCTTCCATTTCGTCCCTGTCCGACAACTGCTACAATAGATATACGTCTGAACCCAGATGCTCGCCACTTTGATGCAAGGCTCTTCCTCTCTTAGCGGACCTACTTACGAAAATTGCTTCGTCTAAATACTACACAAGCAATTGCAATTCCATGCTCAGTAATTTCACAAATCATAATGTCAGCAGATTTTATAGTGGTTAGAACTACAGGGTCAAGCTCCGACAGTTGAGGGCTGCCGCTAAACTTATCTGTACAACGCAAACGAGCTAATTTGTATTTCTGATAGAACTGGGTACGCTGAAAGCGTCAGCACACGCTGATGCATTCTCGCAATCGGCAAGAGACGATGTCAACGTGTAGCTGTCATTCTATCAAAAGTCATTTTTTTACTATACACCATTTGTTTCCAGAACGATTTTATTCAATTTACAGCTAAAAACGGCGTACTTTGGCTTGTCCCTACTTTGCACTGCAAGGGCATAGAGCGCACGTCGCAATGTTGTCCCACGTAGCTGCTTTTCAGCCAATCACGCGTCATTCTTTGCACTGCAACTGCCGGGCAGTCAGTCCCTCAACCTCTCGCGCCGCCGCGTGTGGCGCGCTGTCTCTCCTTCCGATGGCGGTGTTCCACCTGTACTCGGCGCTGAACCTGCTGTGGATCTTGTGCAACGGCGTGTGCATCAACTTCCTCCAGTTCTGCCTCTACTGCCTCGTGCGGCCGTTCAATACGGCGCTCTACCGCTACTGGATGGGGTACGTACGCTGTACCCACACCGATCGAACTCGGTATCCATCGCCTCTCACTCTGCTACGAGTCGCTTTACTCACTCTCTATCTCTTTGTTGTATTGAAGGTCAGTAGCACAAGCGCTCTGGGTGGACGTGGCGTCCACGAGCTTTCCGTTGACGAAGCTCTCGGTCACTGGCGAGCTGCCGGCCGACCCTTCGAAGCCGGCGATCATTATTGCAAACCACCAGGTGGACGCTGACTGGTGGTACATTTGGCAGGCGGCGCGCCAGCTGAAGGCGGCGGGCAATGTCAAGATCGTGCTTAAGGACCAGCTCAAGTACTTGCCCATCCTCGGCTGGGGCATGCGTCTCTTCCAGTTTCTTTTCCTACGACGTCGCATTGATCAAGACCAGAAGCACATTCAGCAGTACATGGACGGACTGATTACCGACAAGTTTCCATTCTGGCTCGTGCTGTTCCCTGAAGGAACGACCATCCACAAGGAATACGTGACAAAGTCGCAGGCGTTTGCCGCTCGAGAAGGCCGTCCGAAGTTCGAGCGGGTGTTGCTTCCTCGCACAACGGGCATGCAGATCATTTTAGATGCTGCCGCTGCAGTGAAGCCAGATATCTATGACCTGACGCTGGCGTTTCCGTCGTACTCGGGCGAAGTGCCGACGTTTGACATGGGTTACGGACGTAAAGTGGACACGGAAGTACCGTCGATGAAGTCATTAGTGGCAGGAAAACAACCTGCAGGAAATGTGGCCATCCACTCGCATAAGTTTCGGTATGAGGACGCGACAGCAGATTTGCAGGGATTTTTAGATGCGCGCTGGAAAGAGAAAGAAGAGCGGCTGACGTACTTTGTCGAGCATCAGCGATTTCCTGGTGGGGAAAAGGCGGTGGAGATAGAGCTATCGGTAAGATGACTGCGTGAGGCTGCTATGCGTGAGCTGGAGCTGATGAGTCTCGTTTTTGGGCCGTGTTGTGTTGATTAGAGGTCGGTTCGAGCCGTCTTTCGACTGTGGCTGGGCATCACGATCTCATGTATCGTATTGCCCTTCGTCATGATGCTCTTCTTCCCACGTACGTACTCGTTGATCTGGAGCTACATAGTATGCGTTTGTCGAGGCTGATCGTAACCCGACTTCTGTGCCGACTGGTTGTGTGCGCAGTGTATTTGGTCTGGGTCGTCTACTGCTTTGTCTACTCGGTCTACGACCGCACGACGAACTTTTGGTGGCCATACATCTTCAACTTGTTCTTGGAACGCGCAGCTAAGACGCACGATCAGTTTAAACGACACAAAGCGAAGTACATGTGAGACCGGTGAGATAGTCTGCCTTGTGTGCTGACAGAAGCGTAATGTTGTAATGTGTATCGATTCGGCAATCATTTGCGCCAGTACTGCGCTTTGATGTTGGTGTCATTTTTTTCAGAAGCGGAGACTGTCATTGGAATGACGAGACGTGGCGAATATAGCCACAACATACCGAACTCCGCATGTGTATGTATCGACCGATCTGTCTGTACGACAGTCCGCTGTCTGTGGTCACAGGGTCAACAAAGTCAAGTCGAGCACATCTATCGTTGTCGCCGGCCGCGTAGTTGCCGTGGCCAAGTTCGTAGCAACGGCCTCCGCAAGAGGTATTTCTGGTCCGCAAGAATGTAGACCACAACAAGGTTGGGAGCATGTTTGAGGAGACATGAACGAGTGAGTATTCCTCGATTGAGTTCCTGGCTGTCAAACGAAACAAGCATAGCAACGACAAACTGCTTCTGAATTGGCATGTGGTGAGTCGCACATTGCATCAATCAATACCTTGCAAGCCGTGGTCTATAGATGCGAAACGCGTGCTTCTGACAGCATCACACAGCTCACCACTTACAAATGTGTGTAGATATCCAAATAAGTGAATGGACCTACTAGAAGCAACAATAAGCATTTGATCTGTTCCCGATGGCAATCCAGCGGTAAGTAGTGCAGAGGGTGCCAGCGGCGTTCCTCAGCGACATAACCGATCGGCCCGCGCCGGCAGGTTCTTTGCAACTCATGTGGCGTTCCAGCTCATATTTTTTGTGCAAACTAACGCGCTTTGCTGCGGTTTCGCGTGCTTGCCGCATAGTTGCAACAGATGCAAGTAGACCGTGCAGATCTTTTCACTGAGATGTAAACTGGCCCAAGCTACGGCGGATATAGTTAAATGGAACCTTGAGGCAATACTGGGGTCTGTGAAAGCTGGACATGCATACACAAATGGATCTAGCTCTTTACTGAAGCCATCGGACGGCTCTACTAGTTGTGCTTTTGCAGGTTCGCCACTCGCTATTAGTGCAACGAAACATCGTCCATCTTGCGCGTCATGTCGATTGTACCATATCTGTTACTACGATCGTGACATGCGTACCAGATATCGTGTTCAATAGATATCCGGATCCAATAATTGTGGAAGTCAACCACACGGCCAATGATCGCGTCCATGTCAATGGCCACAACAGCGCTCTTTACGCACGTTTGACTAGTGGCCGCAGACAACAACACGAATAGGGTTGGAAATTGGGTTTATAAGGCTTACATGACATTGGAGGAGTTTAGGTGAGGGGTCCATGACGTCGCGATAGGAAATGGTCCGACGATGGAGACTACATAAACGCACAGTGGATAAGCGGTCGCTATTTGCGTTCACGAAAGGGACGACCAAGTTCTGCATTTGAAGGTGAATGTTGGTTAAAGTGGAGTGGTGGTATTATTGAAGTGGTCCAAAGCAAGCGAGAACAAGTAAACAAGCTCGACAACGAATGAGGGATGTCAAGATAAGGCACGGTCCGGACAATGGGGGAGCCAGGATAACCTACGATGCGAGCAACAAGAAGGTTAGCCGAAGAGAAGGTAAACAGCTCCATTGGAGCCTGCCGGGAAGACAGGACGGTACGGACGATGGATGCTCAAGCGAATTTGTTAGAAAGTATGTTGTACTTGCACTCGTGCAAGGAAAAGTGAAAGTAAAAGTGAAATATATTCAGTGTTGACCATTCCTCCTGTCAACACTACAGTATGCATAGACCAAAACAGAACTGCAACCTGACCAGGTCAAGTTGCACATGGTCTCCGTCTCTCTCTGTACCACGTGTCATCTTGTCACATGGCGTCCGTCTCTCTTCATCCCAAGTGTCGACCTGTCAAATTTCGACCAATCAGGTGGGGTCGCAGCTTACCTGTAACGGGTCTTGCACTTAAACTGCACGACCTTGTTACCTGTCAAAAACAATGACTTCCAATACTCCTCGACATCATCCTGTATGGTGATCAACTTGAACATGCCGCGCAAGTCCACAATTCTCGGAGCTGGTAGTGCCTTCGTTAATAAATCCGCGATCATACCACCAGACTTGACAAAACTTGGCTTCACCGTCTTGACTTAAGCGTAGTGGCAGATAAACTTAAATCGTATGTCAATGTGCTTTGCGCTCGACGTACTCTTTTCGTTCTCCAATTGTTTGATCGCAGCTTGATTATCCCTCCACATCGGCATCGGTTCATAAACCTCCGTGCCTAGTTCGCCGAAAAGCTCCCTGAGTCCCAACAGTTCACGTCCCGCTTGGGACGCTGCAATAAATTCTGCTTCCATTGTGCTGAGCGAAACTCCAGTCTGCTTCTTGCAGGACCACGACACCACTGCACCATCCGTGGTCACCACACATCCTGATACCGACTTTCGATCAGACTTGTCCGCAGCGAAGTCTACATCGCTCCTACTTTCAATCTTAATCGGATCGTTCGAAGAGCTCGTGGTTTTGATGCACAGCTTTAGAGACTTTGTGCCCTTCAAATATCGCGCAACTCGTTTGGGCATCTTCCAATCCTTTTCTGTAGAATTGTGAGTTTGCCTAGTTGCTCGATGCACAGCAAAGCTGATGTCAGGTCGGGTGCAGCGTGCAATCTCCAAAGTAGACTCCCGACGAGAGATTGTAAGGCCTTGATGCTTGTGTGTCCGGACACGCTCGACGCATTTACTATAGTGGCCTTGTCACGTCATGCGAAGCGTGTTGGGCGCACATGTTGGCAGGCGTCCAGCGGGGTGACTGTTGTGATGGGGTCAAGACCCACATGACCACTGACGTTCTGGAGGTTCCGGGTGCTACCATGCAACCCATTAGCATTGACATACCTACATTCGCTTGCTTTACGCTCTCTTGTCGCTGCGATAGCGCGAGGAAAGCCGTCGATGCTGCACAAAGCCGTTTCACACACAGAGATAACGTCCAGCTGCAGAATTCATGCGGCTGCACATTTGTTTGAATGATACGCTCGCGATGGACCTTGCGCTCAATCGGGAGACAAGGAGATCTACTCAGGCTGTTCCAATATACCACGCTTCGCACATGCTGCAACACTCGATTCCCAAATTTTCACGGTTCAGCTCAAGCCAGTCTTTTTCCCTTCGGGGCAGTCACGTCGGAGGGAATCCTCCCTTGGGGAGGAGTTACATGTCGGTTGGAAGGCAGTACTACCATTCGAAGATGCGATATGAGGAAACTCCATAGGTGTTAAGATTAGGTGATGCAAAGGGTATGTTATGGACATGCATATGATGAAGCGTGTCTATAACATGCTCCACTTAGTACGGTAGAATAGACTACCAGTACGAGCATTTCGTAGGCATGCTGTAGCTCGAGTGGAAATGTGTGGCAGCCATATTCCAGAGGTCACTGGTTCGATACCCGGCAGTGAAGGTTAAACCTTAGGGTACAGGTGTTTGGGGTTCACCAGCACTCTCCTGCCAGACATGGGGACCCCTCGAGCAAGTTAATCGGATTCAAGACATGGCAAGTCGGCTGTGGCTAACGGAGAAGGGGCGCCATGTTCAAGAAGAACTGCTACACAACTGCAGGTGAGGTGCCAGTGACTAACACGTCATCTACGTATACCCCTTCAATCGTGACGTCGTCACCAACCTTCTTCATGTAGAGACACATGTCAGTCAACATTGATTTAAGTTTAGTTCAACCAACTTCGAATGTAACAACTTGATCCACAATCGTCCGGCTTGAATTAAACCGTAAAGTGAATTCTTTAGCACCAGAGCAAGCTGTTTTGTTTCCTTGACTCCGTGTTTATTTAACATGTCTTGACTAACTTGCACCCCTCTCGGAATCATCATATATATGTCCAGATCCTTCTTCTTATCCACCTTGACGTACGCGTTCAGTACATCTCCATGGCGTGCAGGGACATTCCACCGACGCGAGAGTACAAAAATCATCTTCACGGTGCCGAGCTCCATGACCGCTGCGAAGGTCAAATTGTAATCAACCCCGAAAAGCTGTTCATTTTCGCATGTGACGAGTCTTTCCTCGCACCTCTCCAAGTTTCCGTTCGCATCCGTCTTTGTCCTAAGTACCCACTAGTTATGCAGGACATGCGAATCCGCCAGAGGAACGACCATCGCCCAGACACCGTTGGCCTCCAAAGTTGTCAGTTCTCAGTGATCACCACAAGCCATTTTTCCTTCGAGTGGCTCATCATGGCTTCACCATAGCTTCTTGGGTCGGGCCCGACAACAGTTTAAGAGATGTCTTGTAAATCCGCACCCTCGTCTGCATCGCCCTGCCTGCTTGTCTTCTTGCTAATTGATCGCGTCACATGTCCATTTAGTTGAAAGACGTGTTGCAGGACGATCGCCAACTTCAATTTGAGGCTCCTCCTGACCGTCAATTCCACGCAAATTCTCCGACGGATTGCCACCCGATACGTCGGTCAGGGTTCCGATGTTTTACATGTTATGTTACCACAACGACGCGATCCTTTGCCAGGTAATCACTGTGTCCCTTCATTTCATCGTCCTTCCCGATGATGATAGCCGCCTTTCCACGCATACCCAGCGACTTGTTGTTCTTGTGTAGGTAAACCGTGCACGTCGAGCCAAAAACCACAATGTCGCTAAGATATGAGTTCTTCTTGGTGGTCAATTTAATGGGCGAGAGTCCTTCGTCATTTGCCTTAGTGGGACTTCGATATAAAATGTACGCTGCGTACTCCGCAGCGTCACCCCAGAATTTCAAAGGAAGACCAATTGAAAACACCATGCTTTGCACCATGTTCATGATGGTGCGATGCATCCTTTCTGCTTTGCCGTTGCTGGCCTGATTACCACGCTCACTGATTTGACGTGAGACACCAGTTTCCTTACATAACACGTCCAAAGTCTTGTATTCCTCTCCGCCGTCCGTATGAAGAACGTGGATGCGACACTCAAAACGTCGCTCAAAGACCGACAGGAATGCTTCAATTTCATCTCAGCAACATCCTTCGTCTTTGCCAAAAAGACACGGCAATAATTTGATCGGTGATCAACAAAGTTGATCATGTGCCGATTGACGAGGCGTTCTCGTGGAGTCATGGGTCCTTAAGGTCGGAACAAATGACTCGTCCGATCACATCGATCGGTGAATTTTTTCCACAATCCTTGCTCGACTGCAAGTTCTTCGTCTGCTTGCCTTGTGCACAGGGCAAGCACTTGACGCGCTTAGTATCAGTGATTTTGATACGAGAGGCGGGGTCGCGAGCCATCTTGATAATTGTGTCGTATCACAGATGACCTAAACGTCGATAAAAATGAAGCAGTTTTTCATCTTGTAGGCTCATCTGCGCTTCGTCTTCATTGCCATGCACGACTTCCATGATCGCTTCCTTCGGTGACCCAGAGACTCGGAAATCATTCAGTCAATTATCCTTGAAGACTTCCACAACCAACACATAGTTAACACGCACGAGGTCCATTATAGGTGTGCCTCCAAAGGTGAAGACCATCACACGCTTTCATCCACGATATTTAAGAACACATTTCTTCTTTTCCAATTTTACCAAGGAAATGATGTTACGCCCCAAATTGAAGGCGTATTGAACATCAAGAAGTCGGATGGTCTTAGTGACCCCAAGTGTCTTGACTTGATCATTGCACTTCCTTGCTTCGTGATCTTGAGCGTTCCTCCATCCGAAGCTGCGGTATAGCATTCGTGGTTGCAGTCTACCACATCTTCCAGCAGACTCAGGTAATTGACCAATTGACGTCCTCAGCCGCTGTACAACACCCACTGGGTGATCGCGTGCGTCTTGTGTTCGTCCATACTTCGAATTGCAAGGACTAAATCTGCGTCTTGTTTTCTGCGAGTTCTCTTCGAGCATGATGTTTTTAAATGTCCTGTGCTGCCACATAGGAAACACCTCTCGGGTCCTCGAACATCATGTTGCTTCTTGTCAGATGTGATCTTCCTCGGTTCCTTTGTTGCTTCGACGACGTTCAAGACATCTCGACCATAGTTCTTTACATGGACTTCTATCTCCTTCGACTGAGCAAATTGAGCCAGCTCTTCGGCCTGTCGAAGATAGTTGACCCTGTTCGAATTCAGTCGCGACAACATTGTCATCCGCATCGAAGGGTCAGCAATACGGACAATTTCGCCCAAACAAGGTTTTCTACGCCTCCGCACGCATCACTCACAGACGTAAGGTAGAGAAAATGTTCTGTCCAGATAATTTGAAAAGACTTAGCCGCGGTGAACAATTTCATGCTTTGGGCAGGTGTGATTTTAGTGGTAGTTGTTTGCAGCATCCTTTGCATGGCATGCCTTAAGGTTTGGCGTTCAGACCCCATGTTTTAACCTGCCGACAGTAGTGCTTCTGGGAAGTGCCAGCAAGATGTTGTCCCAGAACATCAACCATGATGTCTTCTGGCCAAACGAATCCACAGACGCGCTCTGAGAAGCCGACTTGACGGACAAATTCTTTACCCTATTCCAAGAAACCACTACAAAGCCCATTGTAGAGTTCCTTTCCATCGAAAGGTTGCAAAGCCAGCTTCCTTGTGCGACCGTCTGGCACGCCTTGAAGCACCTGTCCAGGTTGATAAAACATCGGACCTGGCATTGGAGTACCCGAATATGCTCCCGCGGGAATTTCCTGTCCTTGGAAACCAGGCTTAGGAGCCTGATCCGCTTTGTATTTCGCAGCTGCTTGCGCTGGCTGGTCAGGAACGTGTACCCGAGCATCAGCTGCTCGACATGCACCAAAGTAGGTGGCCGGCGAGACGTCCGGTGAGTGTTTAGGAGGCGGGGTATGTACCAAAGCTTTAAGGTTAATACCCGCGCTTGAACTCAGAACAGAACCGCAGATGCTTGACTCCGCGGAGTCCTTGCGTTTGCCGTTCACTTGTCCGGCTTGAGCGGATTCCATCCTACCCATCCGCTATGACAAGTAGCCTAGCATGGCGAGCACCTTGTCCAGTGCCGGTGCGGGAACTGCCGAGTTTTCTTATAAATTAGGGTCGATGGTCAAACCCTGACCATCGTCCACCACAGCGGTTTTGGCCTTGAGGGCCGCGCCGCCAACACCTTCGGTTGGGCTTAAGCGAATTTGTTAGAAAGTATGTTGTACTTGCACCCGTGCAAGGAAAAGTGAAATTAAAAGTGAAATATATTCAGTGTTGACCATTCCTCCTGTCAACACTACAGTATGCATAGACCAAAACAGAACTGCAACCTGACCAGGTCAAGTTGCACGTGGTCTCCGTCTCTCTCTGTACCACGTGTCATCTTGTCACATGGATTCCGTCTCTCTCTTTTTCTTAAGTGTCGACCTGTCACATTTCGACCAATTAGGTGGGGTCGCAGCTTACCTGTAACGGGTCTTGCACTTGAACCTCAGGACCTTGTTACCTGTCAAAAAGAATAACTTATAGCAGAGTTTTGTCTCATGTCGTCGAGGGGGAGTGTTAAAAGTGCAAGTTGCACTTGGATCGACTCCATAGACTCCGTAACGGGGTTACACGTCTACTGGTGGTTGACAATAGGTGTGGTGCACATAAGGTATTGGATCTCCTTCTAAAGTGATTTTTAGAGCACAGTATCAATTTTTGGAGACTGATGTCTGTCAACCATTGATTACGAGATCTTTTGAAAGGTTCAATTAGGACATTAGCGAGTAGGTTAATTACGTTGTTCTAAGGTGTTCTTCTAGTTTAAAAGAAGAAATAAAATTCAATTCTCATTTTGACTCGATAGACACGTGCCTCTTTGAGGTGTCTTGTGATCGTTGAGAAGATATCAACGCCTTGTTAATGCATCCACTCCTTGTGCACTCTGTGCGTCAATTCTCTGAATCATTTGGTCCCCCTGGAACAGGGACCGTAAGCTCCCTGAGCTTGTTGACTCTTTGAGTTGGGTTCTTTGAACCAAACCTTAGCTCTCTGATCTGTTGACTCTTTGGGTCGGGTTTGTAGAACCAAAGTTGCTCGTAGAGCGTTACGCCTTCCTCAGACTTAGGGAGCTGAGTAGCTGCGCTACACCTGGTTTCACTCGTAGTTAATCTACGCCTGAGTCGTTTCGACTGATCCTCTGTGTGGTAGATAATCCACACCCGTCTCTGAGGTCCAAAAGGTCGCGCTTCATAAGCTGACCGCGGCCATAGGCCCAGAGCATGTGGAGTTTCTAGCTGCACAAAACCCCGATGTGCTCAATGCACGAGTCGAGACATTCATACAGTATTAAAACGGCCCTGTAAAGTGAGGTTTTAAAACCAAGTAGCGTCGGCTATGCCGACACACTACGTGGAAATGCCACCAGAAGAGGCTAAGCCTCGTCCCCTTCGGGTGGACGTTAAACATTACTCCGGGAAGGAGGGGGAAACCACACCCTCTGGTTCCGTGGATTTGAGATGGCCATGAGCTCTGTTCTTATCTCACTTAAGTACTAGCGGGTCTCACTGGCTATATCCAAGCTTGATGGAAGAGCTAGATAGTGGGCTCTGACGTGTGGCACGTCGGTAGGCTTGGAGTTTCCCACATGTGATTCACTCAAGTTAGACCTTTTGCGAGTTTCCTCGCCGCCTGACCAGGCTTATCGCGTGATCTCACGCTTCTTGTCTACCCGTCAGGGTAATAATGAGTTAACGGACTATGTCCAAGGGTTGGAACTAGTAATGGCTGCTATGCAGTATGAACCTCTCCCTGAGACAGTCTATGTGACTGTCTTCATGGAAGGTCTTCGTAATGACGTTGCCAGGATCGAGGTATTTTGGGTCTATCACTCTACTTTTGAGGAGGCGGTTAGCATCGCTTAAAGTGCTGAGCACAACTTAAAGTCGGCAAGACTTACTTGGAATGGGTACATTTTACGCTTTACGAGGGCAACCTCTGCGAGCACCTTGGCTTACTGTAAGCCAGAACCGATGGATCTCAGCCATGCTGAAGGTGAAGCGGATCTTCATGTTACAGAGCAACGACAGGAATTGAGACGCTGGTATATGTGCGGAAGCACTAAACACATGCGTCCCACTTGTCCCTTGCGCAAGCAACAACCGAATCCTATGGGTCGAAACCCCAGCCCCAACCAGAAACCTGGTATGGCACGGGAAAACGTCGACACCCAGTAGGTGCGAAGCGCCCTACCGGGGTAGAACTGAGTTCTGTCACTTCTCTACGAGGTAGAGAGAAATAGGGCTCAGACCCACTCGGCTCTGTGCCCGCCAGCACAGAGCGTGGATATAATCCTGGCTTGTTAGTCGCCGAAGCGAAAGTAAAAGGCTTTGGGAAGCATTGGTCGATTCTAATCGACTTCGACGCATCAGGCAATTATGCTCGACTTCGTTCCCTTATGGGAAGTCAGCGATATGATGAGGCGCTCAAAGCGCATGAAGGTGCTTTAATCACCGTCCGTTTAGCGACTGGTAGTCGCGTCACGGTGCCTAAAGTTCCGTTGAACTTAGGTGTTCAGTTTTTACGATTGGACAGCATTGAACGCTTTCTTGTCCTCGATTTGGATTCGATATACAATCTCATCCTGGGTATGGCTTGACCTGAACGCCATGAGACATGGATTGATTGGAGGTCTAAGACCTTAAGCGCAACGCGCAATGTTCCTAGTAAATCTTTGGAGAGTCATGAACCCACCTTTGCTAGGCAAAAAAAGCGCTATTGGCGCGAGCCATTGACGGAAGATGCAAATGTGCTTGACATTGGTATGTCAGAGTTAATTAACGCCAATGTCAATGGCGTCAATATTGAGCGGATCTCTTTCACCGTATGTGAAGGGGGTTGTGCTCCGTTACGTGATACTCGTTGTGATACTGAGTCATTGCATGCTGAGGCATGGTTGGACTAGGTCCGAGACATCAAGAATGTAATTCCTCTGATGTGAGTGGGATGACACGTGAAATTTCACCGAGTGAGGGCGGCCGAGATGGCACCTCACTGCATGTCGGTAATCACATTGATGGCGAGAATCCAGAGCGTTTAGCGATAGGCCCGGATGCTGTACGTGAAGTGGTACGTGTGAATCCACTGGGTGAAGTGTTCGAGTTACGTGACTTTTCACCAGATGTCGTTCAATACATGAGCTCTCGTATAGAGCGTGATAAGATGAATAGCAACCACGGGAACCCTACTGTCTTGGCCTATAGGATGCGTAAGGTTTCTTTGAGGAAACGATTCCAGCGTCGTGTGGCAACTGTTAAGCGCCCAACGTCCAAGAAGTCACGAGGTGATAATAGTAATAATAGACTATATACACTTGTCAATGGGTTGACTGACCATGTTGATGGCAATATTAGTCTTGAGACTCTTCCATCCTTCCATACTCTCTTTGACCTAGACGAAATGTCTGACGGCGAATTAAGCCAAGCCTTGCAGGCAGGAGAATTATCCGAGTTAGTGTTCATTCGACCGGATATTGAGCTAGACTCATCCTCTTTATTGGAAGAGTTGGTCCTTGAGGACTAAAAGGCGGCATTGGATGCCCGTAGTGGATCTTCCATAGTTAAGGATCCTCTTGATCCGTTCTACCCTTTGGTAATGGAGTTTAAGGACGTAGTGTGTCACAACCCACCGTCCGTCTTACCTCCCGATAGAGGTGTACGTCATGAAATTGACTTGGTTTTTGGAACTAATTACTGCGTAACACGGCAGTGGACTTTACCGAAAGAACAGTGTGACGTCATTGACAACTTCTTTCGTGCAAAGCACGCGGCTGGAATGGTACGTGAGAGCAAATCTCCCATTCCACACCGACCTTCTGTGTCAAAAAGCCCAATGGGAAGTGGCGCATTGTTCATGCTTACAATAAGCTTAATGTGGCCACCATCCCGGCTTAGACACCAATTCCGAAGAAGGTCGTTCTTCAAAACAATATGGTGGTATGTACAATGCACAGTGCGCTTAACTTAGTCGATGGTTATTACCAGCTGCCCATGCGAGTAATTGATGTTCCGCTGACAGGGGTCAGCACTCGAAGCGGTATGCTCTAGGATTGGCTTGTTATACCGCAAGGGATATCAGATATCCCGGCTACATTCAATAGTCCTGTAAAAACCACTTCCAGACCTCACCAAGGTTATTCACGGACGTAATTTACTGACTTCTTTGACCATAGTCGTGCTATGAACGGTCGGTCAGATGTGGACAATCACATTGACCATCTACGAGCGGTGATCGAGTGCATGCGCACGAATAAGTTGTACGCCAACGCTTCTAAGTGCATCCCTGGTGCAGAAGAGATTCCCGTTATAAAGTGCTTTATTGGTAAGCGATGCCTTAAAGCGGATCCCGCTAAGGTAAAGTCCGTAGTTGATTGGACATTTACAACGAACCAAAAGGTTTTTACGTAAGTGGCTTGGCCTTGCCGATCACTTACACAAGTACAGTGCGAATTACGCAGACATGTCTCGGCCATAATCCGATCTTTTAAAAAGGATGTGGAATGGTGCTGGACAAGCACCGAGAATGGTGCTTTTCAAGCAGTAAAAGAGAGTCTCCTTCATGCACCAATCTTGGCTTTGCCCGATCCTGATCGATATTTTAGTGTCGTCCGTGACGCATCTGGCTTTACCATAGGTGGTGCTCTGTTACATACAAATTCTTATGGACGGGAACGCGTTATTGCGTTTCAGTCCCAGCAGATAAAGACTTAAGAAAAGAATTATCCGATTCATGACAAAGAGTTACTTGCTATGAAGTATGCTCTCGTCAAATTTAGAGTACATCTTCTTGGCTCTAAGTTACTTGCTATGAATTATGTTCTCGTCAAATTCATTGTACATCTGCTTGGACCTAAGTCGTTTGTGATCTATATGGATCATGCGTCATTACGCACTGCGACCCATTCGCCTCACGTCTCTCAGAGAATGGCTCGTTGGCATTCCTTCTTTGCCGAGTACAACTTCGAGGTGAAGTATAAGCCGGGTAAGCAGAATGATTTGGCTGATGCGTTGTCACGCAGGACTCACTATGACCTTCTCATGTTACGACTCTGTCGTCGTCGGTCACTGACCTCATCCGTACGGCATATGCCAAGGATGAGCATTGTGTAGCTATGCTACGTGCTCTAGGGAGCGGGGCGTTAAAGGACCCATTCATAGAATTGTCGGCACGCTTACGTGCAAGGTTACATCTATATTCCATCGATCAGGGCTTGTTGTGCTACAGCACGGATGTGGAGGATACTCCTCGTATCGTTGTCCCTCATAATGAAGAGTCGAAATATCGTATCCTCTATGAGGTGCATAATACTTCGGTGAGCGGTCATCTCGGTCGTGAGAAGACCTATGGCTCTGTGAGCCAATGTTATTGGTAGCCTAAACCATATATGGGTGAGCCCATATGTGCGTACGTGTGAAACGTGTCAACGGGTGAGAACCTCAGCTTAAACGGCTGCGGAGCTAAATAGTTTTCCTATACTTAAGGGGTGTTGGGAGTCGATCAGCATGGATTTCCTGTTCGGATTACCGAAGGATTCGTATGTCAATACGAATATTGTGGTCTTTGTTATCCGTTTAAGCAAGATAGCTCACTTGGCGGCGGTGCCAGATACCATGGATGACGAGGGTACAGCTACGCTGTTTATCGATCGCGTGTGCCGACAACACGTCTTGCCTGAGGCAATTGTCTCTGATAGAGATCCTCGCTTCACTGGGACGTTTCAAAGTCCACCTTCAAGTTGCTCGGCACACGTTTGGACATGTCCACAGCGGATCATCCGCAGGCTGATGGTCGAACCGAGTGAGTGAATCGCGTCATTGGTGACATCTTGCGCAGTGTTTGCGCTAGAACGCCTAAGCGTTGGAGTTCGATGCTCCCTGTCGTTGAGTTCGCGTTGAATAAAGCCGTGCATGCCTCCACCGGCTACATAGCATTTTATGTGAATGGTCTCACATACCCTCGTGTTTTACTAACGCTACCACTACGTCGTTCAGGACTTGGTGGGTGAGAAGTTGTCGATCGGATTGCTGATATCATCCCTTCTACTGTTTAAAATCAGGTAAGCAAGTTTCTTGCAACACGATTGAATGTCTTACGACATGTGCGTGACGCACTGGCTGATAGCCAAGACAAGCAGAAGAACCAAGCTGATGCTAACGACATAGGTGGTATTAAACGTTATGAGGTCGGGGACCAAGTTCTACATAATGCTAAAACCCTACCTACAAATATAGTGTCTGCTGTCTTCAATACATAGTTGCGTCCGCGCTTCATTGAACCATTCACGGTCGTCGCCAAGAAGGGACTAGCGTATACGCTCAACCTTACGCGCAAACTGCGCACAAACCACGTATTCTACGTTAGCTTGCTTAAGCCGTATCGGGATTCGTCCCACGTGAACTTGGAAGCGCTTACGCCGCATAGATTTGCCTTGCCATCGGTTGCCGAATCCGTATCAGGAGGTCAAGATGAGCCTCCATCAGGGCTTGGCTCAACTCCAATTCCTCAACACGGGCTTGCATCGCGTCTAATGCACTCTTGGTCTTACACAATGTCTCAGGGAGATCACTCAGCTCAAGAAGCACCTCCTAATGCTCCTCCTTGGGTATACCGACCACCTCCGTCGCTGATCGATGAGTAAGGGAACCATCAGTTCCATGTGGAGCGACTCCTGAAACGACGTCGTCGTCAGGGTCAATACCAGTATCTGGTGAAGTGGCGAGGGTACCCGGAGTCGGAGAACTCGTGGGAGTTTGAGATAGTTCTTCAGCAGTATCTCCCATACGCCGTTGACGTTCTTAAACATCGTGGCAAGGGTCATCACTCGACCGAGAGCGACTCTCACCAATGGTGGTGGAGGTAGGTGAGTATTTGGGTACCGCTTGACCAACACCCACATTAGCCGGCACAGCCGGAGAGTAGCGTGTGCGAGTTCGCAACTGGCATCCATCCCTAAGCTTGGCGTAATCATGCCGAAGCTTTCGTTCTAGACGAACATCTGCCACATCGGCACTTGCTCTGAGAGCTAACACGCTGCTGAGGTGCCGTTTTGGATGCACCCAGCGAACAAAAGCGTTGTCATCATCTTCTTCATGATATTTGCCTGCGAAAAGGAGGATGGGTATACCCTTCATCGGTGGGACCGGTGCACCCCGCGCTTGCGTGTCAAGTCGCAACTTGTACTGACTCCGAGTCGTCAAGATAGGTTGCAGGTACCTCTCGCGAAGTATCTGTCGACTCGCCAACTCATCAGAAGATGTTGGCTCAGCTCCAATGGCACACGTTGCCAAAGAACGACCTGTCGTTTGGCGTATACGCTTTTCTACATTGAGTGGTGTGGACAGATAGCCACGACGACCCTCAAGGGTTGCAGCAAGCTGCATTCGGCGATGAGCGCTCTCCTCTCGTTGGATATCCAGCTGTTGTTGCTCGTCGAGCAGATTGGTGATGATGGCATCGCTCACGATGGGTGATTAATTCGGCGCCGATGGCTCGTTGGCCTCGCCACGCTTGGCACAAGGGTTTGGTGCAGTATAAGGCGGTGCCTATTTCACTGGTGGGTTGGACATTGTCCTTTCTTCACCATGGATATCGGTATCGCTACCATTATCCACCTCCACATCAATGCCGAGGCATAAAGAGAGAGTCGAAGTCTCGTGGGGTGGAGATGCCATGGTATTTTGTGTTTTGCCATCCGTGAACATTGAAACGCACACACACCGTCACATTCGAGAAAAGAATTTGATTGACGTTTTGTTGTAACGTCAGTCTGGTGGAGAATGGTGTTACAGGGTTACACGTCTACTGGTGGTCGACAATAGGTGTGGTGCACATAAAGGATGGGATCTCCTTCTAAAGTGATTTTTAAAGCACAGTATCAATTGTTGGAGACTGATGTCTATCAACCATTGATTACGAGATCTTTTGAAAGGTTCAATTAGGACATTAGCGAGTAGGTTAATTACGTTGTTCTAAGGTGTTCTTCTAGTTTAAAAGAAGAAATAAAATTCAATTCTCATTTTGACCCGATAGACACGTGCCTCTTTGAGGTGTCTTGTGATCGTTGAGGAGATATCAACGCCTTGTTAATGCATCCACTCCTTGTGCACTCTGTGCGTCAATTCTCTGAATCATTTGGTCCCCCTGGAACAGGGACCGTAAGCTCCCTGAGCTTGTTGACTCTTTGAGTTGGGTTCTTTGAACCAAACCTTAGCTCTCTGATCTGTTGACTCTTTGGGTCGGGTTTGTAGAACCAAAGTTGCTCGTAGAGCGTTACGCCTTCCTCAGACTTAAGGAGCTGTGTAGCTGCGCCACAGATTCAACCTACGCTAGGGCATATGTAGAATGTTCTTTAGTGTTTTGTGTGTTGTGTTAGGTACCACAAATATAGGTCGGGTAGTTCTCAATTGTATTATGACAAGCCACTGACGAGGCCCCTGGCGGGGGGGGGGCTGAAACGCGTCTGGCGCGCGTTATAATACATGTCATTTACTTTACATAATGTATACTTTTTAACAAAGTGTAGGGTAGTGGACACGCAATGCGGTCCGAAACACTTGATGACACGAAGTACCCTATATACGATAAAAGTAGGAGCATTAAATAAGTATGAAGTCATTCCTCCCGTTCTTTGCTACAGCATACGTACGGCTTGATCCTGTTCCCACATCGCCAGTGGATGAATTACCTCTTCAAACAACGACCTTGTCGACATCTCACTGATAATTTTAGTCTAGCAGGTCTATCAATACGCATTGTAGCACAGCGTACGTAGCAAACTTTCTTTGCAATCACGCACCTATCCATCTTGCGACTTGACGCCCATTGTCGTCGTGTTACGGCAGTCGCGATACGACTCGGCAATTGGGGCGTCGAGTACCTCATGCGAGTCTCGGCGCACACTTCGTGCAACGTAAAGAAAAACGACACAGTCGTGCGAGACAATGTCGAGTCTTCTGCGGACAGCCGACCGCTTATTGCCCCTGCGACGGTATTGCGTTGCGTGTAAACGTATCTCTTGAGCAAATGGTAATCACACCGTCGTCACCACTATCGTCACCATCAGCGTCACCATCATCGTCACCATCATCGTCACCATCATCGTCACCCTTATCCTCGTCATATTCATCATCGACGTCCGATACGGACTTGACGACTGCAAACACGGGAAATCGTAAAAAACACCAGTTTTCGCCTAAAAAACACCGTTACGATGAGACTATTTATTAACCTTATTTAATATATGAACAAAAGGGTATAAAAAATACCCCTTTTGATTGAACTTTATTAGAAACGTTTCTAAGATACGTCGGACACTCCACTTTTTAAACGGACTGCAGTCTTCAATTTCGAGACGACGGCTCTTGCAACGACGCATCTGGAAGCCAAGGGAGTGTCGGCGATATCTGCAGCGACGATTCCTGAACCGGTGGAATATGCTGCTGTTGATAAATAAGCGGTCTCGGACGAGACGGTCTTTGCAGCGGCGGGATTGGCTGCGACGTCGCATTTGAGAGCGAAAGAAAAGATGGTGGGGTATGTAAAAATGCGCAAGTCGCGATGGCGGCTCTTGCAACAAACTTGACGAAGTTAACGCGTCTTTGTCTTCAACAGGCTCAATCATCGCACGCGAGGGACACTGGAGCCGACTGTGGCCAATCCCAAGGCAATGGTTGCAGTTGTTGCGAGCTAGCTGCCTCTGCACTCGCTCAAAACCTGACGGATGGCGCGTCGTCGATCTCTGGTGCGACCGCTTTTTGGAATTGTTATTTCGATGCGGAGAGGGGGCAGGATTTCAAAATTCTTGGGGTCGAGAGTGTTGAGGTTATCGTCATTTTGTTCGAAATCCAATCGCCATTGCTCAACAAATTTACTAACTTCAATGTGTTGTCTTGTGTCTATGTGGCAGCAGATTACGTGCGCACATAGAATTCCCAATACTTTTTTTGTGATCGCCTGTGCACTTCTTCAGGTTTGCACGATCGAGGGCAAGCATATACTGTTTTTTTAAGGAGCACCAGCGCGTGTCGCGATATCTTGCGATGGAGTTTCGAAAATAGCTCGATGGACAGGTTCGTGAGTATCTCGTTTTTAAACTTTGCCATCGTTTCGCTGATCCGCTTGTGATTGGATTTAACACCCCTTGAAATTCTCTCGTAGACGTCGAGAAGAGTTCCGCTTGCACTATTAAGCCAACTTTTGATGCTCGCGTGATGCGCACCCTCGACTCGTGATGTGACTGTGTGTCCAAAGTGTTGAAATTGGTCGATGCTATATGAAGCCCAATGGTGTCGAAGAGGAAACTTGTTCTTATAGAGGTATGCAATTGTTCTATCGTCCTGTAGAAAACAAACATTTGTCAAAAACATAGTAAATTTTTTAATATAACTATGGGTTAACTAAATTATAACAACGTGCATTGGAAAACTTACTGCAATAGTTGGGAGCTGTTGCCAAAGCTGCATGAACAAATCTTCTGTAGGCGCATGGACAATATCATTCCAGTGGTCCAATGAAAGATTTCCAACATTCCTCACCGGCATTTAAAAGGTTCTTCGACAACGGGTAATAATATTGTTCGCAATATGGAACCGACATATTATGAAAAAGGCGCGTGGCCATCTCTCAATAATAGCCTAAATGAGGCCAAAGTCGCAATCTACGACGAAGATATTTGGAGCCTGAGGAAGAATCGTGTCTATCTCGTTAATCATCCATACGTAGTCGACAAATGCTTCTCCATCCATGAATCCAACTGCGGCAGTAAAAGTTTGGTTTGTACACGTAAATTCGACCACGTGCAGGAGTGGGAGGCCGTAAGCATTCGTCTTGTAAGTGCAATCAATAACAAAAACTTGTTATATCGGCGGATGAACTCGACAGAATGTTGTGGTTGCCAAAATAGATGACGGACGTGATTGTCTTCGTCCACCGCGACCTTGGCATTAGTCTCTTGGTTTATCAGGTGTTCCATCAACGCCTCCGTGTGAGTCTTACCGCTCAGGGACTTCAAATTTGCCTTTTTAACGATATTCTGTACATCACTTGCCTTGATCAGGATATTCATCCCCCTAAAATAATTAACTCTAACCTTGAGAAGGAAATAAAAAGTAATAACATAAATATGGTAGTCAAGCCACAATTGTAGTTAGTGCACACTTTCAGATATAGATATAAGCAGTGTATAGATAGAAAAGTTGCTTCAAGAGTATGATATGCACACTACTTACCCGTGGAGTAGCTCCAGCTCTATGCATCTGTACAACCTTGGTGTCGACATCTTCCTCTTCTCTTGTTTCACGACGAGCCGCAGGTAGTGCCGAGATCATGGCTCTATCAAGACATCTGATATGGCCATTGTGTCATCCATTCACAGAAAGCGTCGACAGGGCGGTTTCTTCTAAAGCCTGTTTGTCATATACGATTGCAAGCTCATACAAGCACCCGAACTTTTTAGTTGAACGATCTTGCAATGACATAGGATGGTCGTGTGATCGCTTGTAGTGCTTTCCCTGTGAACAGCACAGAAAAACGCGCTTGGTGCCATTTTTTGCTGCGATAAATACTTACGGCAAAGCCTTGGCGTACAAAGTACTGTTTCACGGCCGCTACAGCTTCTTTCTGGCTGCCGAAGGGTCCGGTCGGTACAAGCTCTTCACATCTCCATGACAAGGCCTCTTCATCTTCGGCAAAAACAATATCATGTACACAAGTAGAAGCTGCTGCATCAGTATTAGGAGATGAATCACTCATCTTAACGATCGAAATGATGAAAGGTTGATAAAGACTGAAATTGATGGCCAGGGCGGCTTACGGAAATGCTTTTATATTAATTATAACTGACGCGTTGCATGTTTAAGTCTACGTTATTATAGAAAATGATATGTCTTTCATCCCCACCTTTTATTTAATTATCCTGCTCTCTCAAAATAAAGCCTTTAATCTGACAGAAGGTTAAACTAAGATAATTTATATATACTTGGAATACTTTCCAAAGGTGGTATACTCGACTTGCTATATCTATCTAGTGCTGCTATTGAAACTCTTATATCTCTATTTACATTTTATACACATCCATTAGTTGCTAATATGGACTATTGACGCTCTCCATAGCATTACGTCGGCTAGGTCATGTCTCCTCGGCATCATCTACTGTAGTCAACAAAAAGTGATTCAGCGATGGCTTTGCGCAAAAGATATCTCGTGCAAGCAGAAAGCATATGAACCCAAGCCAATTTATTATATGGTGTGATCGGTCATGCCATATCAAATCTAAAATACTCACGCGACGCTAGTTAGCCGTGTTGCGCAATACCTGTCAGCAGCATCACAGATTATCAACCTGCTATTTTTTCCTCAAGAGAAAAGGAAGCAAGTAAAACCATGTTAGGATACTACAATAAACGCCGGTGGAAAAAGGACGGCTTGTGCCAGCGTGAATCCATGTAGACGGGTGCCGTATGATGCATGACTCCTTAACAACACACATCATTTAGCTTAAATATCGATGGTTAGTATTTCACACGGCATCGCAAGTACCTGATGAGTTGCGCCAATTTACGAACCAAGCAACGCCAGGTTGGTCGCGGACACCGTAAGTCACATCGACACGTTCAAAAAACCTTAGCATTAAGTCCAACATTAGACTATGATCGCTCCAGGCCCCCTGCAGCCATAGCCGCAACATTATCAAACCAGCAGTCAGTTATCGAACCTCATTATTTCTTACTCACACCCACGTACCTGGATTCTACTACTAGTAAATACTTTGCACCATCCGAAAAGTTGTTAAACTCCCAGAACGCGACACCAGCGTGGGTCTGCTCAACATCAATAACAACACCACATAAGAAAATACCAGCAAAAGCAATATACACAACAAAATGTGGTTTAGTTTGTTAGTCACTCAGTCATCAGCCACGTCGAAAAAGCACAATTTCTCTCTCTTTCTTGCATTGCTTTGGCTATGAGTCCACAAACTGCAAAAGCCCATCCCTCGTATCGTATTATTGTCTACTCAGACGATTGGCGGCGATCTTAAAAGACGGCGGGATAAACGGCCGAGAAAGAGAAGTACAGGAGCAATATCGAGGAATGCGCCGTGACACAGTCGACGTGACGGCATGCACGTGCAGCGATTGCTGAGCGTGTGCAAGGGCGAGCCCTGAGCCGTCGTCTCGAAATTGAAGACTGCAGTCCGTTTAAAAAGTGGAGTGTCCGACGTATCTTAGAAACGTTTCTAACAAAGCTCAATTAAAAGGGGTATTTTTTCTACCCTTTTGTGCATATATTAAAAAAGGTTAATAAATAGTCTCATCGTAACGGTGTTTTTTAGGCGAACACTGGTGTTTTTTTTCGATTTCCCTGCAAACACTTCGTCTGCGTGTCGGTCATTTTCGTGTTTTGATGACACTTCTGATTCCGCACCACATTCCCCTTTCGCACGTCCGCAGTAGCGCATGCGTACCGCCAGAGCCCATACACCAACTGCCCATCGCACCTCAATATTCTGATTCGTGACCGAAAGCGCAAACAGCGACTCGACGGAAAGTCGGACCACACCGGCAGAAAGCTACGGCAGCACCGGTCCGACTCCGTCTCGTCATGTCGCGCCAATGTTGCTCGTGGAAGGAATGTCGCACGAAGCAGACCATGGCCACACGACTGTCGATCTCCGGTCGTCCGCCATGCGCGAGCGTCCGACGGACGACGTGTCGGCGCTCGAGTCCACTGCTGTCGCCACCGAAGCAGCGACTGCGGCCACGATCGCGGCCCGCACGCGCACCAAATTATCGCTCGTGGAAGTGCCGATGGATACACTCGAAGCGTCTCTGGTCGACGCTGCGCCACTGGCCCTGGGAGGACATGTATGTAGCCATGTATGTATGTACCCATGGATGTATGTATGTACCCGTGTGCGTCGCTTCGGCCACGTACTTGTGGGGTGTACCGCCTCTCGCGCGCGTGACCGACTCCAGTTCTCGTGCCACCAGTCGACGTCCGAGCCAATCGGTCCGGCGGCTGCGTAGATGGGAGTGCGTGTCGTGACCGACTGAACGAACGTACGACGCACGTGCTGATTGGTTGTATCGCAGGCACTTGTCGACAGCAGCGAAGACGATCGGGAGTACCAGCGGTTCCTGACGACGCTGCTGCCCAATGAGCAAATGGATCTGTCGTTCCTCGACGAAGAGGACGAGGAGTATCGACCTGAGGGGGACGAAGACGACGACCAGGAGGACGACGACGCGCGCCAAGGGATCTCCAAGAAGGAGCTCACGGACCTACTGCTGGACTCGACGCGCATGACGTCGTTGGCTGCGTCACCAGCTGTCACAATAGAGCCAAAGGGAGACAATGAGGTGGTCGGAGCTACGCTGGCTGTGGGCAATCAGAACGAGAGGAGGTATCATTGCGGGACGAGATGTGAAGGTGGAAGAAAGGGTATGATGGCTGCAGCCGAACCGGGGCCGAAGACTAACAGCACGCCAGTCACGATACCGGCAGTGCGGCAAGGCCGATCCGTCACTGTGTCTCGCACTCAGTGCATCCAACTGGCTTCGCAGATGCACAAGCACTTACAGTTGCTGCTCCAGAGCTACCATCTCTTGGCGAGTCGGCCGGCGCGACCTGAGCTAGCGGAATGTCGTGCGATGATTGAGGAATTGCAGGCACGAGGAGAGAAGGCGCTTGCATATAAGAACGCACTGTTGTCGAAGCTGAACCCCGGGACGAGAAGTAGTGCAGGTGTTGCTTCGACGCGTGCTGCGGATACCGATGTTGGTGGCTACAATGACATTCCGTGCCCCGGTGAGTTGTCTAGCGTGGAAGAAAACGGTGGAAACGCTGACCCCACGGGAAGTATGCTAGTCTCGCGGCGTGTAACCAGGTCGCTGACTGCAGCACATGCAGCGGTAGCCCACCCCTCGATGTTCGAGCTCGTCGGGTCGCAAACGGTAAACGAGCTTTCGGCTGGCTTTGCTCGAGGCTGCTCGCTAGAAGAGCGCGACCGTGCCGTTCAGGAGCAGATGCTCCAGCTGGACACACATTTGTTATCGGCGAAGAAGCGCCGAAAAAGCAAGAAAGGGTACTCGATGACAGAGGACGCTTTGCTAGCACATGGTGCTAAGCGGTTTGGTACGCAAGCGACTTCGTGGGATCAAATTCGAAGACACTTTCTCCCGAGTAAAACGACACAGAATCTCCGACATCGCTACAAGTACTTGATCAGCCCGAAGACAGGAATGAACGCTGTCAAAGCGCTTCACTCAAGGACTGGTCCGCAGCACCACAACAATAGCTGGCTACTAGAAGAGGATCTCCGGATCGCGCGTGGACTCGTTGAGTTGCACGGGGAGAAGTATCCCTTTTCTCGACTCTCAAAAAGCTATCTCCCTCATCGCAGTCGTCTCGAAATTCGGAAGCGCTGGGAACGGCTGGTGACAAAGTTTCGTCTGGACCTGGCTGACATGAAGCTTGCAGTGCCTGCTGACGATTCGCTCGATCTCGTGGTTGCGATGAAGGAACTGCTGGAGGACAAGCTACGAGCTCGAATGTTGCACCAGCACGGGAAGGCGGAAAGGGCAAAGCCGGAAACTGCGGTACAGCTGGACCGGCCTGGTCAAGGAAGACGAAATGCGCTCGTGTCCGCATCTGTCGGCAAGGAAGCCACCCTGGGTGCATCTTCGCTTGTTACAGGTACTCAGAAGACTGGGTCCAGCTCGATTTCCTGCAGATCCAAAAATTTGCACCCCGCGCTATTTTTCTCGTCATGGTCGTTCATCAGTCCCGCGACGCTGCTCAATGGAACCTGCGAACACAACTGGCCCTCCTTCATGGACGAAGACAATGAGACGAACGATAGTATGCTGAGGAACCAACTCAGCGCTAGTGACGTGGATGACCAAGCGCTGCAACCCGAGTCACAGCATGTCTGCGTGAGCGGTCAGCCAGAAGCACTTGGCACGGTACAGACGCGAGAGTTCATGTGGACTGCGATGCCATCTGATGCAGTTGTCACTCCACCGACAGGCACGAGACTTTTTCAAGCAAATGTCGAGATGGATGCGTACATTCTGCAGAAGGATAGCGAGGAGGACGACGATGATAGTGACTACGAGCGTGACGAGTTGCTGTCGTCCGACAGCGAAGAGAGTGGGTCTGACTTCGAGCAGATGGAGTTCACGGACGCGGACGACGATACGGATGCGAATGGCGATCGCGAAACCAGCACAGAAGCGCTTCACCAGTATGATGATTTAGCGTCCGACGTGGACGACCGATCTGTTGCCGATGCTGACTCCCCGAACAAAGGCCCTTGTTGGTCTCCACTGTCGTCTTCGATGAGTGATCCTCCCGGTCTGCAGAGCGCGTATGGCGTAGTAAGTGGTGCTTCTCACACGCGTATCAGACACCCGCTTCGTCTGCAGAACTTGGGCCGCCCAGGTAATGAACGCATAGGACGTGCTCTCGCCGCGCTGGAGCAACGTATTGTGGGCAAGAGCATCAATAAGACCGCTTCTCTGTCGGCCACGAGCTCACATACGGGTTGCGCCGACCGCCCGAAGCGAAAAGTGGCGTCAACGTTGGTCGCACCTCTCAGCAGCAACCGGACAAGCAAGAGCCATTTTCGAGCAAGCATCGAAGAACCTGCACCGGCAGCTGGTACTGCACTCACGGCTAGCGACGCCGACGATGACAACGCTAGTCGCGCGGAAGACGGATCCTACGACGAAGCCGTTGAGGTCGCTGACTTGTTCTCGAGTCCCACGCAGCTCTTCGTAGATGACGACAAGAAAGCTGCAGCTGAGATATCGAGGACTAGACAAACGCCGCACGAGTGTGGCTGCGATCGAAACGTGGCAACTACAGCTTCACGTGCCAATGTGTGTGACCCGATCTGTAGCAGCACTCCTCCGAGCAAGAAGGTGAGACTAGAAGTATGTCCGAGCTGCAGTCAGACCGTGTGCATGTGCCGATCAAGCGAACTGCGCTGAAGAGAGCAGCCATTGTGGATGGATCGAGGCAGTGACACGAGTGACGTTGTGCTGTGCCCACACCGATGGATGATTACCATTTCCGTGTGCCACGAGCGCCTCGTCATGTACACTACACGCAGTGACAATGAGCGTCCTGCCGCTGCGCTCTCACCTTCGGGTCTTCTTCGCTCCTCTCGCATCAACACCACTCTCCGCCGTTTGCCGCCGCTTGTCTCTCTTCTGCTTCTGCTGCTTCTTCTGCTTCGGCTGTGAGCTCGTGAGCGAGTGCTGCGACAGACTCTGGAGAATCAGATCGTCCTCCTGTGCCCACTCCTGTTGGCTCTGCGTGAACCGGTTGACCTCTTGGCGGCCCAGCAGCAGATCCGTCACGACTTCGTCCTCCTCGACGTGTGGCACTCCCCGCGCCAGTGCCAGCGCCGCGTCCATCCGCGCGAGCGCCGACGGCGGCACTGCGTCTGTCCAATTGGCCGCCCAAGTGGCTGCGACTCCCACGCGCTGTTCGTCGACCGCCGCGACAGCCGCTTCGGCCGCTGCTTTGTCCGCGTAGTCCAAGAAGACGAACCCGTCGGGCGCCATATCCAGAAAGTTGTGGTGGATCTGCAGGCAGAGCGGCACAGCGATCGATCGTCAGTCAGTCAGTCCGTCAGTCCGTCTGTCAGTCCGTCTGTCAGTCCGTCTGTCAGTCAGTCAGTCGCGCGACGGCGACGCGTTCCGTGTGGCGCACATGCGCTGCAGCAGACGGCGATCGACGCACCGTCACGGACGAGAGCGCACCGTACGCGGCAAAGAGCTGTCGCACGGCGTCTTCGCTGGCGCACAGAGCGGACGGCACGCGGGTGACAACGACCGCGTGCGCTCGTCGGCCGCCGCTCGGACGGGCAGTGGCCGCGTTGACGGCCTTCGACTCGCACTTGACGGTCTTCGGCGGCGCTATTGTCATTTTTGTCAATGCCACCGACAGCTGAGTGGTTTCGTTGCCGGACATTTGTCGATCGATTGCACAGTGTGATATTTGAACCGCGACATTTGACTATGGCAGAACAAATGCGCCCGCACGGGGTGCAGCTGCACTCGCATGACTTTGAGTGGGCCGACCTGGCGCACGAGTGCCAACGGACAGAGGCGGAACAGGAGGAGGGACACAGTGGTAGCGAGAGCGCTGTGGCGGTGATCGACGACGGGCGCGAGCGCTGCGACACGCAGCAGTTGGCAAAAGAGGCCCGAGACAAGTGGGACGTCTTCCACCAGCGACACAATGGTAAGTGGTATTGAGCGAGTGCGTCAAATTGATAGACAGGTGGGGCACTGGACAGAGTGGTGCGCGACTGAGTGAGTGAGTCAGCAAATGAGCGAATGGGTTTCTGTGCCAGTGACCCGACATGAGCACGTGCAGTGCAACGGGAGGTCTGACGTAGCGCTATTTCAATGGCAAAGGCCGAGTCTACAGGCCCCGCAACTACCTCGTGACGGCGTTCCCGGAACTCTGTGCACCGGAGCGCAACGCAGTGGACGTGTTGGAACTCGGATGTGGCTACGGCAGTGCGATCTTTCCGATCCTCGCCACGTGCCCCAACGTGCGCGCCCAAGTCTGCGACTTTAGTGCACACGCGATCCGCATGCTCGAGCAGCACGCAGACTACGATGCTGCACGCTGCCGCGCGTTCGTGTGCGACATTGTGCAGGAAGAGCTCGTGGGTGTGCCACGTGCGTCCATTGACATTGTGCTCATGGTCTTCGTGCTGTCCGCCTTACCCCCCGAGTCGTTCGCCCGCACGCTGCAAAAAGTGTACGCCGTGCTGCGACCTGGTGGCATTGTCTGCTTTCGCGACTACGGCCTCTACGACCTGGCGATGCGCCGCAATGCCAAGAAGCTCGGACCGAATCTGTACTACCGCAGCGACGGTACATTGGCCTACTTCTTCTCGCGCGAGACGCTGGTGCAGCTGTTCGAGCAAGCAGGCTTTCGCACTCTGGAGGCCACCTATTGCACGGTGCGACTGCGCAATCGAAGGAAAGGAGTGACGATGGATCGTGTCTGGCTGCACGCTAAGCTCGAGAAGCCCGGGGCAGAGGGGAGCTCGTCGAAAGCGTAGCACATAGACAAGGATTTGATGTGCGCGGGATGGCAGAGCGGCACGCACATATGTGGGACACAAACAGCTGCACGGCAAGTGGTTTGGGTGCAAGAAAGGAGAGATGGTCTGACTTTGCCCACTTGTTTGGACACAAAGAGTTTGGAAGGTCAGAGGTGCTGAGCATACTGCTGGAGTGGCAGACGGCGTACTTCTGTCAAGACGTCTACCGACCAGTTCATTGCGGTCGTTCGAAACAGTGTGCGTGTGAGCTAATCTAAGCGTCGGTCGGACTTCGCGTTGCAACGAAACGCCCATTCTGTCGCCTGTAGTCTGAAAGTGTGTCGACCGACACGCCCCACGCAGCTTTCATATAGCACGAGTGTTCATCCGAACATGTTGGCTCATTACACTCGGCATGTGATTGGAGCTCTACGCGCGCCTGTAGTTTTGAACAAACCGATGGATAGTCGAGGTCTATTGTGGCACCATGACGTCTTTTCGGATATATGAGGCCTCTACAGAATGATCGACTCCCCTGCTAAAAGAAAAAATGTCTATCCGTAGTATTGCATTTTGACCCTATCGCAACACTGCCGTTGCTTGATACAATCTCAGCATCATGCGTCCCAACTGTGATGTTGAGGCAGAGGCAGTTGCCATTTGCAATTGTGTAACGTGGTGAGCTATGGTACTTACTTGAAATTGACACCAATTTGAGTCGTCAAACCGAATAATATTGCATTTTATAAAATTCACCAATATTGACGTTCCTCTGTCGATATCCAATGTATGTTACCGTCGAAGGTAACATTCGGCGTGCTCTACTCGTTCGAGAAACCACCAATTGCTGCCAGATACGCGGAATGGGTGGTGATAGAGTAGCTACATTAAACACCTGTAAGTTTACAGAGCTAAAATAGGTTCATAAGAGACTTTATTATAACAAAATTCTATATTTAATGGAGTTCAACTTTTCCTTTTCTAAATGTGGTCATGTTGAAAGATAGAGTGACGTATTGCAGACAGTGCGACAAAACTTGCCATGCGGAGACTGGGTCTTTAGTAGCCCTCAACTGAACTAAGTCAGCAGGAAGACTGTGTGGCAGTGGTCATCGATGACTGATGTCCGCATTTAGGGAGAAAAAACAGATCATATATACCCGTTCTTGTTTTTCTATGTTGTCGATATTCACTTAAACACTTGCTCTTATCTGCTCACTCTTCGCGCAGTCGTAGCAGCACACTTAAGTGCATACCGATAACAAAGATCAAATGCCAACGACTTTGCAAGCGATGTGGTGTGCCGTGCCCTGTCAGCGTCTAAAGAAAGACGCAATACCTCCAGCCACGAGAGCGACGCGTCACCTCGCACAGGCGTGGTGCTCAACGGCATACAGAACTTGATGAATTGAGTGGAGAAGCTCAATAAGAGGATGATCCAACATGGCTCGCGCACAAATCCTTTCGGCCAATACGATGCGCTCACACGCCGGTGGACTCAAGCGCCAACGGTCCTCGCTCGGGCCCCTGTCCAGCAGATGAAAGAACGGTCTGAAGAACTATAAGTCTTTTTAGGGTACAAAGACATGAATATGAATCGAGAGCCTCAACACATGTCAGTGTTGACAAGAGCAAAAATCGAATCACTTTGCGTATGCCCAAGTAAAACAGCATCTGGTATTCGGAGCCCAGCCCGAGGAAAGAAAAAGGAGACTGATATACAGCAGTGGATCTGTGGTTGAGTAAGATCACAAGTTTTTTGTGATCCCAACTCTCCACTGGAGCCCAGACGATCGACCATGGGAGGAGGTAATCCTCTTCCGTGCTTTTTTTCCTTTATCGCCTTGTGTACCTGTCGGTATGCGGGATGCACTCGTCCAGCTCACTCGTGTCGATAGAAAACTAGACCGCGTTTGTGATGAGTTGGTGATCGTACACTAATCTTCACGCGACCTCAAGTGTACTTGTAGATTTCTCTGTATGATCCTTCCTGATCTCACCGATTTTGCATTGTCCGATGTAGGTGCTTGATCCACGAGCATTCTGACCAATCGAGTTGTCTCGCGATATTACACTCTTCGTCTGATTTCAGTAGCGGTTTTTAGATATCTTGTACATATGCTCAAAACATTTAGGGGGATCTTCTTGGTGGTCGATCGATCTTCTCAGATGTCGGAAGGCCAACTAATTCTACCTAGAAAGATCAAAGGCACTTGTGCACTTCTAAGTAAGCTAATTTTTCATTGAGATTTATTTAATCAAAGTATGAATCTCTGATTAAGTCTATATATATATTAAAATGAATCCCTACATATCGCCTTGTGCTATCGAGATTTCATCTTTATCGTATTCGGTGGTCTATGCCAGATTACCGTACCCTTTTCATCCCCAGATGGAGGTGCACTAGATCGCGTCACCCAAATAAAGATAAAATCACCCAAGATATCATCTTCCGCAAACATAGTATCCAAGATCGCACCCCAAGATCGCATCCCGCAAGACCTTGAGGAAAAAGATCGCGGTGTGTGGTGCACCTTATTGTGTGGCTCCCACCTACACCAAAACTAGTGAATAGTCACAGCGAGGTCTACGGTCCACAATTCCTGATTCGCTTCACCACGGCTTGATCAGCAAGAAGAAGAGGTCGCCACGCGACAGGCCGTCAACAATATTTCTCAGACGAGCATTAAAGAGGAAGTAGAAATGAAGTTACAGCAGCGAGAAGCAAATGATGCTTATTTAGCTGAAGTGCAGTGATGATTGATTACTGTTGAAGCGGCGCAGGTCCAAGATCTACAGATACCACAACAAGAGATGCAAAGACAGCTTCATCAAATCGGGACCTCGAACCTCGAGCTCACGAGGTCGGCCAGGCTTGGCGGGATTTGAAGGAGCGTAGACACCATGTGCAGCATCACTTACATTGAAGGGTAGGTGATGTAATGCGCAGTGGATATTTACCGCTGCCGAAGTATTCTAGAAAGGGCGAGACAATGCATTACAGAAAACTTGTTTGCTTCAAGCGACTTTGATTCCACCGTAGCCGCCTCTGTTGTCTTATGGACGACCCCATGTAAGCGGTATAGTTGCGCGCGTACCGACATCGCGAGACTCGATGATCTTTATAAGAAGCTTTGGAGGGTCCTAAGTCTACCGTGTCCCTGGTAGCGGCTTTATATCTTGGGTAAAATATTTTGTGGTGAGGTCCTAAAGTATTAAGTCGCGTGCAGATATCCGACGGTGAGGTCAAAAAGCGCAAAGATGCCTTTGGATATCTGAAAGCGCTCCGAGGTATCTTCGTACAATTTGTTTATGAGAGCAATATCCGAATCGATATAATTTTCTAGGTGTTGTCGTGGCTTTCAACAATAATTGACGATTGCTTATGTACTTGCATGGATGGATGTTGTTTCATCGTCGTAATTACGACTGTTTAGACTGATGACCTGGCCTTAACTAGCAAGGAGGATACAACGCCGTATAACGACCGCTATCGTGTCTGTGGATTACGCCACTGGCGTCTCGATGTCATTATACTCGAGCACATTGTTAAACTTTTGTCATAACTCAAAGGACCGATATCCCTTAGGCAGCTCTTATATGACCGACTAGACTATGTATTACTCGACAAACATTAGCGCAGTAGGCGCAAGAGAGCGATGAGAAGCTGAATAGCGCCAAAGGGAATCACAATCTGGCAAATTACATCAATGTCATCACCATGGGAGATGTTAAACGAATATTCATTACCGTATAGACGAAGCTCAGTGAAGACCGCGAGTCCTTTATTTACAAAAGTTCGTCCATCTATGTAATGCTACTGGAAGAAAGTTCGTGACGCTCACATTGATAAAAATATTTGAATTGTAAACCCTGCGACATGGAGGTCGTGTCGCGGGACGATTTAAATTTCTACAGATGTGCAAGCGTGCCTCTTGTTCGTATCAAGATGATGCTTACACACGTTGTAAGCTGCGACGAGCAATTCCGACTCACCAAAAAGAGTCTTTTGTTTATAACGTTTTTCGGGATAGAAAAATTAATAGTGAATGTCAACAGAAAGAATAAGACGCTAATGCGTATACTCGGCACATCTGGCAATAGGTATTATCTTGAAGAGAGTTTTCTTGGTATAAAATATAACATCTGTATATGGTGAATGGAAGGGCGTGCTAGGAGAAGCAATCGTGTTAATTGTGGAGATTATAAAAAATATTGTCCTCGACCGTAAAGTGACGACCCATAAAGTGCAACAGACTTATGACCTAAACGACATTGCAATCTAGGCCTTGAAGCAGATTTAGTAAGTAGAGGGTGCATACTAGCACAGGTTCTTGATGGAAATCATCTTCGATTTGGCTTCTTGTCCTAAGACATTATGTGACGACTTGCTGCCACGCCAGGATCATATTTGAAGCTAATTGATCGTCAAGTTTAATTTGCATTCTATGTTTGTAAGGCATAAACATACAGGCTTGTCAGACGACGCGCGAAACTTGTTCAATCACCCCAATTTATATTTTGCCGCAGTTATCTGAATATCTCATTGGTACAACAATGCCACAAGACCGGCGGGATATCGCTAAGTGATCAATTCTGTTAATTACAAGAGAATTTATGCTACTTATATTCTCGTTTCACTTCCACCTTCACCTAGTTGTCATTCGTTATTGCCTTATTCGACTGAGCGCGCGATGATCTTTTAGCAGTCGCTGAAATATCGCCGCTCGCTAGTTTTGAATGGAAGACCATATCCATCGTAGTTGCTTGCTTCGTACATGCTAAACAATCGGACACCCAAAAATATCGGGTAGAGGATACAGTCGTGGTATAGTAGTAAGACAAGTCTGTCTACTTATAGTCTCACCGTACAAACACAATTAAAGCCGAATTCATGTTGGCCACAAGGGATAATACGTTAAAATAAATTCGTCCACAGTTCTCCCTTCGTTTTCAGATGTGAATTTCTCCCAACGGATTCCTTACAACCAGTCTCCCAGAAGTGTGCCTAAGCTGAGCAGCCTCTAAATGTCTCTATTCTTGTGACTACACACCGATGGGTAAAGGTTTAAGCAGTACGCGCTTTTACAGGGCACTGGGCGCAGCGTACGCCCGACTAAAAGAATATCGGTGTCCTCGGCTGAGTCTCACCGGCTTGTCACTAAGACAAGTCTTTGAATAACGGGCCCTTCTCCTAGAGCTCTCCGGATCGTCGTTGAAGAGACTTACAACGCTCCCTTAACATAAGTTTACCGGATCGTCGACGTAGACACTCCTTCTTTCGCTAGTAGCGGACGCTTCCCACTCGGCCCTTTCTTAACTGTTGGCGCTACCATTCATTAACTCTACAATCTATGCCTCTCGAGGTTCAATGGCTGGTATACCCTGCCCACGCAGGAATTTACACTAAGTGTATGCGTGCCAGGACTTAATAAACTCTGCACTGTATAGGTTTATCTCTTTTGCTGTGTCGCAGAGCCAGTTTTTAATGGCTCTCTGTCCTCCTCGAATTAATATGCAAATAAAGTAATGACTGATTCCTTTGATCTTTTCGGATTCTTAACAGTGACCAGAGTTCGCCGACCCTTGAGCCGCCAACCCTTGAGTCGTCGAAACTTGTGTCGCTGACAATATATCAATAACGCTGGGTCGCCGACGCTTGGGTCGCCTACACTTGGGTCGATGGTACTTGAGTCGCCGAAAGTGGAGTCGTCAATGTGGTGGAGAGGGGTCGACAAAATTGCATATGTGATCCCGCCTTTCCTTTCGTCTCCAGACGACCAATTATCGGAGGGTTTACTCCGTTTACGTGTTTGATCCCTTCCTCACCTAGTGGACTTGTCCATAGGACGAGCTACAACATTCTCGGTGAACTCTTGTCGATTCAAAACTTGAATTTTTTGGGGTGGGGGCGATTGCGTCGAAATCTTTACGCAATCAAATATTTCTTGTAGGTACTCAATATGAGCTACCGGGATCATAACGAGATCGCCTTGGCCATTACGTCAAAATTATCTGCTTGACCTTCTGACAACTTAAGCCGCCTTGCGATCTTTATCACCCTTGATTTTTTGATAATCTCTGTCGCGATTGTCTCGATGTTTCTGAGAGCTTTAAAAGCACCTAACCAATCAATACTGGTGCGAAACTTGTATAGACGAGAATCGTAACCCTCAATGTCGTCGGGAGGCTACATATCTATCCTAAGAGAGATGACTCGCGTCTTTGAAAGAAATTGGACTCTGTTTATTGTTAGCCAACCATTTCATAAAATGTACGACCTAGCCTGTATATGCCAAAACCCACTCGCCACGAGTCGTCCAATGAATCAATTTGTATCTGATTCAACATAGACACATTAATCTATTACCTACCTAAGCCTTGGATCGGAATCCCTTTGGCTCGGATTTCCACTCAGATCGGATCTCTCCTTTGCCCGGATCTTTCTCGGATCCAGTACCCTCTTGGATTGTTATAATCTCGAATCGGAGCTATATATCGGATTGAATTCACTACCAGGTCGGATCCGATTGTCGTGATTTACCCATCCAGACCTCGCACCTGCCTCAGGGACCAGGTTAGCCCTTCTTCAGCACAATCTTTCATCATTCTTCGATACATTTTTCGCAATAGAATCCTGAACTCTTCGATAAAGGGCAGCGTCAGTCTAGCTGTACATTGTCTTCGTTGGAGCCGCTTCCTCATAGAGACTTCTCATGATTATTTATTTCCACAGACAGGTGAAACGATACCATTCGTCTAGGCTGTAGAAGCCCTCTCACTTTATCAACTCGTCCGCCAGATCCGTCAAGTGCTACCTAAGGATCGACGGACCCGGATCTGACTGGCACCACACTGGCGGAGCCAAAAATCCTCCTCCCAAGAGCTTGGGTCCTTCCACTTGTAAAAAAAGTCGTGGGAAGGTGATGGATCTGATGGGATCCCACTTCGATCAAATCGACTCCCAAAAAGCCACGTTGTAGCATCATGCATCATTGGAAAGGCGTTTAAGCGATGAACGAACCCACATAGAGAAGATAGAGAGGCCATTGAAGAATACATACGCGTCCGCGGCTCTATACGTAACGTTCGTACAAGGAAAGTATGATAACTTGCGTCGGGACCATGGCTATTCACTTAAGCAACGTGAAATATTTCGTCGGTAGTTGAGTAAACGGTGTTATCAGTCGCGAGAAATCAAGTCGCTTAAAGTGGCAACCCTCGAGGCCAGGGTCAAGCACGAAGTCATCGAGGACAAATTTTTAGCAAGATCTGGCCTTTTCAACGTCTAAGATGGACGGTATGAGCCAGTCCCGTGTAGCCAAGCTTCTCTATGTGAAACACATCCCATCCAAGTACGAGAAACAATGATCTGGCCATCAACAGGATATCAGTCGTCTGAGAGATCGCGCGGCTGGCATACAATTCGACCATTGCCACATCGAGAGTAACCTACGCCATAAAAATGATGATGCCACTTAGATGCAGAAGCAAGTTGCGATCCAGGTGCGAGACTTAAGCGGTATGGGGTCCTGGTGACACATCTGAAGAACGAGCGGGAAGACGCCGTCTACGATCGATAATTGCTTCGCGAATTTATCGCCAGCCTTGCTTTCTAAATACTTCCGGGAGTAGAACTTCTTGCTGCGGCCACGGCTGCTGATGCAAGTTTGGAAGATAAAAAGAAGATGATTACGCATTATATGGAAGTCCTAGTAAACGTCGGCGATAAATTTGACGGGTAAATGTATATCAATTATAGATATTTAAATAAGATTGCGTTTAAAGAGCATTAAAAATTATTATTTTTTAATAATTTAATATTTTTTACCATTAAAAATCTACAATAATTAATTTTTGAATCCAAAAAGTTTTTTTTAATTTAAAGTCATTCGATATTTTTTTAAATTATTAATGATTTGATATAAAGTTAAAATCCTATATTTATCTATTGAATGTGTATAAGTAAATAAACCTTTTAGACTATTCTAAAATTTTATAACCAAAATAACAAAAAAATATAAATAAATCCCAAAAAAGCATGCCATTCTTTTAACAGTTATAATTTAGAACCTTAACCTTATTTTTTAATTTTAATATTTCAAATTATAAATATAACTCTGCTGCTTTGTTTAATTGCTTTTAGTTAAGCTGAAGGATTTACACGACTTAAAAATAATCCTACACCATAAGCAGGTCTCTCTCCTTCATTAATTAATATGGTTTATATAAAAATTTGACCATCAGGAATAACTTTTACAATCAGAAAAATCTCGTTTCTTTCAAAAATAATGGCTCAATTTAATAAAACATATTTAAACCGCGTTTCCATAAACAAACTAAATTTGTTTTTATAATATTTCGTAAGAAAAGTTATATTTTTAGTTTTTTTTACATTTGCTGTTAAAGTTCTAATGTTACCATTTCATGTATGGGTATCTGAAGTACATTTCAGGTAACAATGCCTCGCAAGCCTCTTCTGAGTGAGACTTCTTCAAATTCGTTAGTAACATCTTCCAGCAAACGTCTTTGGAGGAGGACTCCATCGGATACGCTCACCGCTAAGTCCACAAAACCGTCGGCCGGCACTTTCTACCCGCTGGGTCACACTCGAGTTCCTCGAATATGCAGTCTTCAATTTGATTCACGCGGCGATCTCCAGCTCGGCGTTGGCAAAAATTATGTACCCCTCCGTCGGATGAGTCGGGCAGCGAGGGATCTGGCGGTATTCTTAGGGATGGCACTTTTCTAGATTTCTCGCGACCCCGATCCCCAGTACGCCGTTTCCCTGTGACCATCGCTGCGTCAGATGTGACCCAGTCGCCTATTGCCATGAACTTCTCCTGTCCATCCCCATCACTTAATACCCCGGATCCGCTACCTATAGCGACTTTCGCCAAGGTTTTCATGTTGGATATGATTGATGAAGCCGCCAGTGATTCCGATGGCCCGGTTAGCATAACTGACAAAGATCGTGAATTTGTCCACGATCTCATTTCTCCCGACGCCTATATGGATGTCCAACCGATCAGGGTTCCCTGCAGTCAATTGACACCGGGGTCTCGTGAGCGCATTACCAGATCTTGCGCTAAATTTGCAGCATGATAGGCGAGGCGGATCAGCTGGATATGACTTCCTGAGATGGATTAGAAGACGCTTTAACAGCACTTATCCAAGCGCAAACGATATCCATTCCATAAGGATCTGGGTCAGTATTCCTCGCCAGCCGACACCGAATGGGTACCCCGCTTGGCCACCTTCGCGCAGATCACGTCTTTGTACGCTCAAGAGCCCTAGTCGATATTTTAAGAGGCCGGTCGAGCCGATCTCTTATAAGACTGGTAGGGAGGTTTTGCACCCTGCTAGACTCTAGCAAATACTTTGTAAACCACGACGCGCAGTCGCTATGGAAATCCACACACCTGCTTCCCATGACCTCCAAATAATGACAAGGATTTCACCACTTGAGTAAAATATCAGCCAGCTCAAAATCCGACGATCTCACACCAGACCTTGCCTGAGAGCAATTCTTTACGTTTTGTTTTAAGGGATGATCCAAGGACACTGCGATCTTGGCGTCTTGTTGCATACGGTCTTCCCTTACTTCCCAAGGGCGATAGAGAGATGCACTTGGTACCTCGTTCTCTGGTGCATGAGTATGAACATCCCCAATTTGGCTTCGGCGTTAACGATGTTGGACTTGTCCGACAATTGGCGCAACCTACATCGTAAATCGCTGACCAGAATCTTAGATACTTATTCCCGCGTCTACAGGGCAAATTCTTTCAGCCGTGATTCTTGGATGTCTCCATTTAACCTTTTTATAGGATTTCCTCGGTATCTTCTGAAGTCATGTCTGTATTTTGTATTATTTAATGCCTTTCGGTCGCGAATAGTATCTCGATGTGCCTTGATCTCCATACTCATTAATTATATGACTTTTCCAGCAATTTCTGCGCAGCCATTTTGTTCAATTGCACCTCCCATAGAACAACCCTAAGTCCGTATATTTTGAGATCCTTTTTTAGACTTGCATCACCTTAAATCAATTTCTACTAGCTCTACTAAGATCACGTCAAGTTTTCGAGCGCCGCAATTTAGATCCGCCTTATCCACTCAATCACGATCACTGTAACATTTATAATAGACTAAAATTGTCGATGTAATCGTCCAAAACGTCTGTTCCGACCGGACCTCGCATCAACCATCATTTGTACATCGAATTTATCATCATCCGATGCATTGTTCGAGCTATCTTCTGGCAGGATTGCCTTATCAAAATCTACCCGATCCGCTTCCGCTACTCTTAATTTGTCGGTCGGGCGATCCGAGAATACTCTCACTCATTTCAAATGCGATACGTACACCACCGAAAATAACCTGTTAGGAATTTCGGCAATCTCCAATCATACCGCGCATTCCCCACACAAATCCGCCACTCGGAATGGCCCATGCCACATATGCGCCATCTTTCAAGAGTATCCCTACTTTACTAAATTCAGATATAGTCTCACTTGGAATACAACCTTTATGATAGTGGAATCCAGGTCTGCATTGTGTCGGTCAGCCAGATGTTGCATCGCGGTCATGGACGCTCATTTACGGCAGATCTAGTGCGTTGATACTGTCGCCATATTCTATAACGATATATACGTGAATCCCGATTTAGTTACTTAAATCTCCCCAGGGGAAAACATCTTCTAGGGTTGATCTAGTATCCCATCCATTTATTAGATAAAGACGTGACTCCACGCACTCAATCTTGGGAGATATTTTACGCAATTATTGACCTTTTCGCATACTCACCCAATCTCATTTATTTACACCCGTATCGTACATATTCAACGATCTTTTATACTTTTCACCATTCTTTTGACCGTCTCATATGTCTGCGGTCTGTATGCCTTCGTACCTCGCTGCTTTTGCCCTGAAATCTTGTTAAATGCTTGCAAGAAGCCAGACATAAAGCCTGGCTCTCTGTCATGGCGGATCACTTTACTTGCACCAAAATGCCTGAACACGCACTCTATGAAACTTTCCGCGGTGGTGTCGGTGTATCGGGATCTGCTTACCATAGCGATGACATATCCAAAAACTAGATTCACCCACAGTAACATTTCGGTATTACCCTCGAAGGATCAGGGCGGAGACGGAATGTGATCCATAGCAATCACATGGAAAAGATAGGAGGCCTGAACGTTTCGAGGCCATACTTCACATGCACTTGGAACTATATTCCTAGTTCGCAAACCTTACATATTCATATGTACCTCTGGACACTTAATTCAGACACCTTCAGTCATAAAAACTCGGATCCGTTAGTAAGTCCGACCGATCCCTTGATGTACGCCTTCTATATTGTGTAGAAATGTTCTAGAAAATCTTTCTGCAGCAACTCTGGTATAGATTAGTCGCAATAGATTAGTAAAATCATCTATTGGGGTGGACCGAGAGAAAAAAAACATTTCGACTTTAACCACTCCGTAACTAGGCGCTATCAGGGCATTCGTCCTCGCCTCGGCAGCACACACCACAGTAAGACCATTATCAAATACATATTGGAGAATGACCCAGATCCCTTCATATTGTGCTCGATTGATACGCTCGGTCCGTATTCGCTGGAAACTTCTTCCTAAACCAATTCTGGTTCTCGACCTCTGCCCTTGGCTAGTCGATGTCTATGGACTGAGGAAGTTCCTCGTGCTGGTGGCGTACTTGCACAAGAACCCGCTAAACTACGTCGAAGTAACTGTGCATCTTTCGTGCTTTTTCAAGAAAAATGTGAAGTGGTATTGGAACGCTTTCTGTCAGAGTCCCTTATCAATATCAAGCAGAGCTTGATGCAATCGACCATACTGGAGATTGCAGATTAGGACAGACCATTCCAAATTGTCTGTGAGGCGAGAGAGCGAATTTTATGATCGGATTTGCGATAATGCAATTTCATACAGATGGTGCATTGCGCGTCATCTGTTATCAATCATGTCAGCTGCAAGAAGCAGAGAGTAATTACCCAGTGCATGACAATGATCTCCTTGCCATAAAATATTCACAGCTAAATTTCTTTTTATAATATCTCTTAAAGATATACCTTTCATAGTCTATACGGACTATGTGTCACTATGAACGGCCGTAAACAGTCAACACCTCTTGAAAAGAATGGCGAGGTGGCTGTCGTTCTTTGCGGAGAAAAACTTCTCCGTCGAATACAATCCAGGACGTCTTAGCGTCGTCGCTGATGCCATATCGCGCCGACCCGATTTCGAGCAGGGCGAGCATCCAACAGTGAGAACAAGCTCACTGTTGCAAAACTTACAGTCAGTGTCTCGTCGTCAAGTTTCCATGACGACGAGCTAAAGGCTAACGCAAAAGACAAGGATTTCCTGCTCTTGTTTTATCATCTGGTAAATCCATCTCGTATATCTTTGAAAGATTTACCGGCTTTTTACCTATCCTCTCCGAATCGGCGCACAACTCGCAGTGGGTTGATATACCATACGGCCATTGCCGGTGACACACCTCGTGTCGTCGTCCCCATTCACAATGATTTGCGCCTACGCATATTGTATGAGTGTCTCGATGCCCCAAAAGGTGGTTACGTGGTATGTAAAAGACTTACCTCACGGTAAGCCGTGACTTTTACTGTCCCCGCCAATATCAGTTTGTGCGCAAGTACATTTGTGTTTGCGAGGTTTGTCAACGCGTGAAGTAGATTACTTCATCACGTGCATCCTTATAGTCTCTAACTGTATCCGTAGAGTACTGGCAGCCCGTTTCCATGGAATTCGGCTTTAGAAATACCGAAGACGACCACAATAATAGTGGTATTCTTGCGTTCGTTGACCGGTTCATCAAGATGATGCATCTTGCTGCAGTACCTGAGTCGATCACGGCACATCGCTATGCTTGTGTTTTTATTGACACAGTGTTTCGACCTCATGAGTTACCCCGTAAACTCGTGTCAGTCCGTGACCCTCGGTTCACGGCGTAGTTATGGCAATCCTTGTTACAATCTCTCGGAACGGGTTGAAAAATGTCAACATCTGGCCATCCTGGAACAGATGGTCAGGCGGAACGTGCAAACCGTGTCCTTGAAGAGATAATTCGAGGATACACCCACTTGTTCTCGAGCTGGAGCAAATTCCTACCCGAATCGAAATCCGCAATCTATAATTTAATACATGCTTCAATCCAGCATTCACCTTTCTTCGTAAATGGCTTACGCGTCCACGTTTGCCCTCTCTTTTTGAATAGGAGTCTTAATTTAGGGGGGGGGCGACTCGCTCTTCCACAAACCATTCTGGCTCTTGCTCATCACGTGTCGACGCGAACGTCGTTACGTATGATGCCGATGTCGATCAAGTCGACATCGATGGCGAAGATCACCCAATAATAGCAATGACGCTGTTATTAAGTTAAATGATGATGACAACACTGGTATTTTCAGAATCGCCAACGACTACTCCAGCGAGGATGATGACACCCTCTCTGATGAACAGAAAGAGGAGAGGACTGTTTATGCAATTCGCAAAACGGCAAAAAGAACAGAACAATGTCTCGTCAGCAGAAATATTGCTGCAAAATCGAAAAGCATTGTCACGTTTCGTGCTGGGTTCCATCACTCATGCAGTGGACCAACAGAAACGGAACACTGACAAGAATGGAAGAGCCGGTATTATTTCATTAAAAATCGATAGCCTAGTACTTCCGTATACGGTGAAATTAAATAGACACGAAGTGACTAGTGTGGGCAGCAGCAAACTACTGCCCAAGTACATCAGTCCCTTTCGTGTGCTGAGTCGACAAGGCAACGCATCGATTGAGCTGCCACTTAGGGTGTGTACGCATCCTAAAACTTTCGTGAGGCGTTTCCTCCCTTACTGTCAGTACGAGTCCTCTTACGACGATGAAGCTATCCCCACGTTCAAGAACCTCTATTAAATTCTTGTGTTCGCGCTCCAGACTTGTATTGTGGACGCTTAGTAAAGAGACCGTAAAACTTAACCAAGAGATCTCCTTGCGAGCGGTCACCAGCTTGTCAGCGAGGAAACGGACATCCCGCTCTACTAAAAATGTGCTAAGGCGTAATCGGCTCGATACTGCGCACGACCAGACTCCTTATACTTGCAAATATTTTCCACATAATCGGTCCGAGCATAGCGTCTTTCCCTCTCTTGCTCCAATTCCTCGCGCAATCGCTAGATTGGCCGATCAATCTCGTGTATATCACGATGCTGAGACGAACGACCTAGAAGAGTTTTTTCTCCTCATCCTTTGATGAATTCCACATTGGTCAACGCTTCCTTATTGAGCATATCTTGAACAACCGTGACGATTCAGAATCAAGGACGAATTATCTCGTCCAGTGGCGGGGGTATCCACCCTCGTGAGTCAGCTGGGAGCTTCGCTCTCACCTGATGTTGGATGTCCCCGGTCTCGTCGAGCAGCATTACGGGTTGCACCGTTTGGTGATGGAAGGTCATCGTCGAACGCATGCTCGGCGAATTCGTAAAGGGATTGTAAAGTCTCAATCATTTGGCACATCTAGGGCGAGATGCTCTCCCCCCAATAGGACTGAATAGGGAGGAAGGCCTCCTTTGGATCGCGAATAGATTAGTTAACACAACTTTGCCAATTCTCTCCCCACTAGAAGCAAGGTAAACCACCTCTTGAGACAATCAATGCAATTGAAATCGAGCCATGGTTGTCGAATTCTCTACAAAACTGTTGCGATATAAAATGAGTTTGTTTAAACAAGCATCACGGCCAAAAAAACTTCAATGTTGATGATGATAGAGTTCCACGCCTGCACCAACGAAACTTTGTCTCGGTTGTGGTTGCCGTGGAACCATCAATTTTAAAAATAGAAATCGATGTAATACTCATGTTCAGTGTTATAGTCACTCGCACTAGCATCAAGACCATGGATTCTTGACAAAAATAAGAGCGGATTCAGACAACTTCTGGTGGTAAGACCAGACAACTGCTTCAGATTGCGTTGAGCAGGCATCCATGGTTTGTTCTCAGACGAAATTCGTAACGCGTTACGATCTTGCTTCTCTTGCGTAGTACCAACATAACTACTGGCACTACGATCATCTCAATCACTGGGATTGCTACGGTTACGATTACTCCGTGAAGAATCATTGGCATCATCGCGATGACTGACGTCCTATTGTCTCTCACTCGCACTAAATGAATGCGAGCGCGATCGATCCGATCCCCTCGGCAAGTTAGCAGTTTTGTTGGATGGGCCGAAAACCTCATGGCGCAGAGCCTGAAAGAGACTGACACGAGGCTTAGCAGTCGTCGTTCCCGCACCCACATTACGGACGGGGTTTGCGGGGGACTCAGAGTCAAAAAGGCGGAATGTCATACTCGCCCGAATCGACAACCTCTATTTATAATTCGACGTACATGGGGCTACCACCCACAGCAGAAGCTGCGGATGAAAAGGCTGCACGTAAATATAACATGCACTTGCAACATTGGGAGTTTCAGGCTGCTTATTAGCAGCAGAATGCAAAGTCACGCCTTCTGCCGAGACTTCATTCGACGGCTGCTCGAATACGTGTAGCCGCTACAGAGATGGACTTGCTCGCGCAGCGCATTAACAAACTCGTCATGCGCTAAAACATTTGGAATGAGATGGTCGAAACCGATAAGTGATCCATAATCCCCAGAGCGACCAAACGGTGGTCAATATGTTATTGAACAATAAATTATCACTACATCGACTGATGGTCAGGGGGTGATGTAAAGGGGTGAGCCCGTTACACAAATTTGATACGAATGTATCAGTTTTTGAATAATATTTGTATCGATATTTTTTAATTGAAATTACTCGAGAATAGATGATGTTGGCGGAATATTTCCCCCAAGTGTAATTATTGTGGGTATATACCTTTTGTCGATGTAGACGCTACACCATAAAAATGAAACACTAATCGCTGCTAAATGTGCGCAATGTGAAGTGAGCAATATACACACATAGGAGATTGTAGTATAATATGGTTGGATTAAGACAAAGATGGTTTATTAGGAAATCTGGCCATATTAAATACATATTTACTTTTTTCCTTTCAAACAGAACTTCCGAGCTCTGTTTATTTAATCGCGCTTTCTCAAGCCACATATACGTGATGTCGGAAGTGCGCAGCCTTGTAATCTATCACCACAAGGTCGTACCAGTCATCTGCTAAGAGAGATCCCCATTACAAATCTGGCTTAGCATACAATAGTAAAGCTGTACGATATTCATAATATAGGTCTCTATGTAAATGCATGTATAATAATATCTATTGTATCACTTAAGTCATCATCATGAACAAGGTTTGTATACAGCTTACCTATTCTTCACCCTATAGATGCCTCAGGTTACCATTGGTGATTTAATTGTCCATTAATTTGGTCATCATAAACGAAGGGGATATCAGTGCCGAATATTTCCTTCGAAGGTATGTAGCTCTGTAAGAAGTTGTAATGATATATATGATATATATGATATATATAAGAATAATAATCACGGTGACCCAATCTGGTAATAGTGGCAATTTACAAGCTCATTCCGTCTCACCCCTCGTTTGTATTTTATAATTATTTACGATAATTGATCATGCATAAGTCGATCCTGCTCATGCACCATTATTCGACCTCCGAACGACGAAAAGACTTGTATCGATTACATGTCTCATCAAGAAAACGCGGCAATTGATGTAATCAGTGTGGAAAGGCAGACGTGTCTTTTCATTGCCTATTCAGGATATTAGCTATAATGTTGTGAGCAGTCTAGCAGTGATGATCGCTCAGAAGAATCAAGTGTTCCTTAACAATGAGGGGTGTATAGCTCAGTCGAAAGACATTACAGAGCATTTCATCGTCATTATAACAGCTTGATTATTAATCGATTCTAGATTTATATGTTCCAAGTTTCACTTTACTTAGCCCCACTATGAGATATAGTACTTGTAAACGCGTACCAAAGCACTTCTTAGCTTTCCCCATCTATTTCCTTAAGATTGCGATGTATGTTTGTGAGCTTCCCTTTGCAAAAATAAACTATTTTAATTCCTCAACCTCGAAGCGTGGTGTACCCAGCATTCATACGATTTAGCCAGTAATCACGGTTTGACGTATGCCACGCAACTGTGTGTCGACACAATCTCTATCTACCACTCGTCTAGTCGCCATATGCAAGCCAATTATGATGGATTAGCAAGAACCCGATTGATAACATTTTACAATAGCTACTAAAGCTCGAGCGCTTTCACTAGCGTGTCGATCAAGCTGGTAGTATTATTCTAGCTTGGTGAAAACTTTAGCATGGTCAACATTGCAACAAATTAACCATTGACCACTCGGAGCAGATTATTGCAGAAATGTATTATATATGCGACGATATTCTACAGCACGTGCGCACGATGCAGCTAGACAACTGCGTCTATTCTCGCTTTATGCCTTTTGATGTATTGGTAAAATGTGTGGATCACTATAGTACGTCTAAAGAAACTGCATGGCAGAACTGACAGCGAGTGCATTTGGCTGCCCAATTTGCGAACGCATGGAACGTCTTACGACTTAGTCAGTCATTTATGTAGTATAGATCTTTTGCATCGATTTTTGCAATGACTGACAAGCTTTATGCGTTCCTTTTGCCACTAAATAACAGGCGCATTACGAATTTTAGTATAGTTCTGCCCCATGATTCAAAATTCTAATTACCTCGTGTGGTAAGGCATCGTGGTGTGACTTCGACTGCATATTTTCACTGTGTCGGCGGTATTTACGTTCACCGTAGCGTTTTGCCACCCTTCAGCACAACCGGATTTCTCGTGACACGAATTTGCAACTCTCTGGCGTTTTAATAGAAGGCCTGATTTTTCGACACACATATATTACACTGCTTATCATCATAGCGCGATCACGAGTAGGTTAATGCTGTTGATGCGAGTTTTAAGACACGACCGGCTCCATAGCCACCGCTACTAAAATCCTGGAGCGCTAATTTTTTTGACTGCTTCGACTCGCGTGTTCCCAGTCATAGACTTCTACCTTGTGTATTTCGAGCCGTAAAGCTGGCACGTTCGTGACATAAGTGCCGCGATCGTGCACATCGCCAATGTTTTAGCCGCATAATGGCTAAGGTACACGCAGTGAGGAGCACAGGAATATAATTTGTGTCAACAGTCGCGATAAAGGGCTTTGTCTCGATCACACATTTATTGAGTGCCACATACCAAGACATGACGAGAATGTGATGGTTGCGGCTATATAAAGAGGATGCATATTATAATTAGTGCATCTGGATGCAAGGTACTAGTGCCAGCGAGCTGCCGCTGTGTTAATCAAACATAAATTAAGTGATTGATGCTTTATGTTTACTGGCCAAGTCAACTGCGCAAGCACGAGATTTTGCTTTATGCGTCGTGTTAGCGTTGTAAAATAGTTGCCGCGCACTCGATGCGAATCGTCTGATGCACACGAATTCCTAACTGCTTAAGTACGTAACGGGTCATGAACGGACACGGATCAGTGCATCTTTCTTAAACAAGACTTAAGCATCTCAAGTCGTTGCGATGTTTATATAAATATCATTAGCTGCCTACCTTTGGCAACCACACAGGGTAAGAGCTGTGGTAGCCAAGATTGATTTCTGAAACCAAGCTGTAAACCCCATTGTACCTTTGATACGTTTTATGCCAGGCGTATCCGCCACCCACAATGTTGACGTCTGGCGCGAAAATTAGACCTTCATTCAAATTGTCAGTGCCTAGGCTAGCAGAAACCCTGAATCCGAAGCAGAAGCGATGTTTTGACACTAGCAGAAGCTACTGGCTTCTCGGTAATGAAGCTGACGTTGATAATCGGTTATTTTTTTGACGGTACTCGCTCACTCACGTAATATCCAGGATAGAAGCAGAGCTGAGTATTCTGCTTTACTCACAGCTAGGATAAACTTGGCTTGGCTAATGAAAATTCAGCTTACTGAATCATGTATTGCCTCTCTCATAATGCATCACTGTCGCGGAATGATGGAGTCAAGGTTAGCGTGAGTCGCGTGTATGAATTTGACCACACTTATCTAGTATCGAGAATAGCAGAATGTTTATATTGTCTAACTTCTTGATTAAACGATCGGTACAGCCTTGTGACTCACCCACATTTGGCGAAAGTTGATGCGCGCAAACGAATAAGTCTGCGTGCACTCTATCGAGCACAATTACCATCAGCAGAATTTTTTATAAGGAGGACTATAAAAATGGCTTGGACACTGGTGGGAACAAGTATTTGAGTCGAATAATATTGGCGTGCTTCCTATACAATTTTTCGGATCAGCAGGATACTGACGTAAGAAACGGAGACGCCTGTAGTCGAACAGGGAGATATATACAGACTAAACAAATTACAGGACAAATAATTTGAGCGGAACACATGAAAGATCCAGCAATTAACGAGTCTCGTATACAAAGTATGCTAATTAAATGATCTACTCTCCAGCACTGAGCTGTACAGCGCTGTAGTAGCACCGGATGGTGGCGGCAGAACATCGATCACTTATCTCTACGTTGCTCCAAGTACGGGTGTGATCTTGACATGCACGACTGCGGCAATCCAGCGATCGTGGCGGTGAGGCTACTTGCACCCATCCGTTCAGCACGCCGGATAAACTTCGTATCCAGACGGTGCTTCTTCGAGTACGTATTTGTCACAACTTCGACGACAAGAGGATTCGCTCCTGCACACTTTTCGACTACTTTGCAATTCGCAAGGAAACAGAAACTTTGACAGCAGTTTAAAAAAACAGATCACCAGAAAATATTTGCTGCATTCCGCTGCGATACTCGGCTTCAGTGTTACGGAAACTCCAACACAGTCTTTATCCCACGTACAATCCATTGACCGAACCAGACTCGTGGTAGGATTGATGAAAGCGATGACGATAGCAAGCATGCCACGGGCCTCCATGTCGAACTGGGATCAGCTAGACGTGTCGAGTTGCGGTGAAATGGCAAAAGTCGGAATGACACTATATAAAATGTGCGAGATCGTCGCGAGGGCAAGACACGTGGTCATAATGCAGCGACAGAAACACGCCTACACAATCGATACACAGAACGAGAGGGTACCCTCGTGACTTGTAATTATCTGGCTCTGCGAGGGTTGATGTCAGTCTGTCCCTGAGTACTTTCGCTGGTAAAGAAAGGGGATTTCGACGCCGCCATATTACCGACCACTATCACTGTTACAAACTGGGTACAAAGTATTTTATAACGTGCTCTCTAAGAGGTTTCAGATGTGTTTACCTTGCTTTTTTAGCGGCTCTCAACGAGGTTTTGTTCACGGACGCCGAATGACCAAGACGGTGGTGATGATGATAGTCCAGGCAACGAGAGCGACGGAGCAGCCTGATTTTCCGGCGAAAGACAGTCGATTTTTCCTATTACTGTACTTTCGGAAGGCTTAGGATACGGTGCACCGAAACTTTTAATATATGACCCTCCACTCATTTGGTTTCTCTGAAAAATTTGTCGACATCATCTGTCGGATTCACACCGGCACGACAGCGAGTTTCTTTGTTAACGGGGATCAGTCAGCGGAGCTTCCGGTGCTTTCCGGTAACCGCCAAAAATGCCCGCTGGCGCCTCTCCTCTTTATACTAGTCGTAAAGGTTGTAGGGCTTGCCTTTAACCAAGACCCGTTTCTTACCCTGTCAACCGTGCCTGGGGAGGATAGAGCAGACACATATTCTTTAGGCATTTGGTGGTATTTTTACGCTCTTATTTAACAAGGCGCAACACATTACCCATGCCCTCGATTTCGTCCAAGCCTTTGGGTATATTTCCAACCTCCATGTGCAACCAGCCAAGAGCAAACTTCTCTTTTTGAACCGGACGTCTTCGCCGCGAGCTATGCAGGGATCGATACGATGCCTTCCAACGCCACCACCAGATACCTTGGGTATAAGATCGGGACCGGGAAGTGGACCAACAAAAATTGGGCTCAGCGGATCCGGTCTATTTAGCGCCGCCTACTCACTGCGACGCGCGTGGCGACTAGCGTGGAGAACAAGGTCCATATCCTGAACTCCATTATTCTTCCCTCATTGCTCTTTACGGCGAGCTTCTTTGACCTACATAGGAGGGCGGAGAAGTTGTTGTATGTATTATACAAGAACTTTCTTTGGGAGCATGCGACGAAGACCGACAACAGGCGTCAAAAGCTCCACCCAGGACTGCTCGTGACGCTAATGCAGGCCGGGGGTATTGGGATAATAGATGCATCGGTAGATGCCAAGACTTAACGTACTAAGTATGCCTATCAGTGGCTTACACAGCGTCCCGACAAGTGTATTGACGCTTGGCGGGTATGGGCTTTGCGGGGATGGCCCCCGGGTATTGCGCCGTCCAATACACCGGCGCAGAAAATTCGGCGGGAGGGGTCTAGTGGCGGCCGCTCCACGCACGAGGAGCTGCCGCAGGAGCTTGGCAAATTGCTAGCACCTAACTTAGCACAACTAGACAGCTTGACGGCGTGGGTTGCAGGTTAATCGTCAGCTCTGCTCGAAAGGGCAGCTAGCTGGTGGGAAAGGAAGGACTTCGTGTTGTCGTATTTGCACACTTTTCATGACGGCCACCTGAAGTCGACGATTTCCGCCTCTTAATCCAGCGGTTATGGCACAACTTTCATTGGAGTGCTAACTCGTGGATCCGCGATCTGGTCGGTCATATGCTGATCCGCTCCAGGTACGATCGGATAGCGGTCTGCTCCGTGGAAGCGCTTAATCTTGCCCGCACGGGAACGGCGGAATTTGTGTTGACGGTGCGTGTAAATTAACACCTCCTCGGTCCTCACTCGGCCGTTACATTACAGAGATGGGAGACAGCCTTGCAGCAACCCTTTCCCGACCTACCCACTGGAGCGGCACAAAACGAGCCGTCACTACTGCTGCTTCACCATGCACCACCGTTGTCGGAACGCTACACCTATCGACTGCAAGGCGCCGGATTTATTAAATGACGACCATCGTCCGGGCCGTGGATCCAATGGCAGTCGTTTACTTTACACCAAAGCGAGTGACGGGCTCCACTGTTTTTTTCCCATTAATCTGTGCCTGATATTATCGCGGATTCCGCGGACGCTCGACGGGCGCTTCGCTGCAAACTCTTGGCACGGAGGATCTTTTTTAAAGCGAACCCTCTATAACAGCGTTTTTCTTACTCCGTTCCGGACGTTGCATTCAACAACCAGATCACTCAGAAACTCGGTCGCCAAGCTTTTTGGTTTCACAAGACAGTGTTCTTCCGTCCCCAGCTGGAATATATTTCCCGTCTCGACGCCAGCGATCTCACGGACGAGTGGCAGCGCGCAGCGGTCCGACAATTTCCGCAGTAAGTGTGGGACCATAGTCATGGAATCTCTCATTATCAATTCTGTAATCGGGTATCGGGTTGCGGAGCGCCAGATCAACCTATATCATGCGGCGCGTCTTGTGTTCAACAGTTGCAGAAAGTCACCAGCCTGTCACGGGTGAGTCAAGACTATCCAGCATCTCGTTTGGAGTGCAACAGCGCCGTTAACTTCTGGTTCAAACTTTTCGAGCACTGGACCGGAGAACGAGCGTCCCGCCTTCGGAATCACCAATTTCTGGTCGCTTGCCCCAGTAGACAGGCCCCCATGATACCGCCACACAGGATCACTCTCCTCGACGGTCGATTTCAAGACGATGCGGCCCTGGCCACCTGTGTATGTACTTCTATCTGGCACATTCTCTTGACGATATACCAAACGAGGATCTGGACTGACCGATATGCGGCCGTATTCCGGGCGAAAAGTATAGATACTACAAGAGGAGCCGAGAGTTTTCTCGCCTCAAGCCTCCGCCAGCTTCAAGCTATAGCGAAGCGGCAGAATCGTCAAGTAGCGTCAGCGATAACTGGATCAGTGCTTTTTTTGCCTGTATCAAGTTTCTAGAACGCGAGCCAAGAGGGTTTCTAGTGGTTACTGGCTCCGGTCATGAAAAGCACCCGGGACCTTCGGCGCTTACGTCCTGGCCTAATTTATACCAGAGATCTTGAACAAAGCATAACGCAGCGTAAATAGACACTCTGAACATTCTCTTTCTCTCTCTGTCCCTGATTACGGCACTGCGTCAACTTTTAAGAATCCCGACGCGCTCCTTTACAAATAAACACTCAGTGCCGTCATGCAGGACAGACCTGGAAACGCATTCGTGCGATACGATCTAGCGACGGGAACACGAACCTGTCGCTACAACGTGCCGCACAATTGCAAGACGAGCTCTCTTGAAATGTTTAGCGAGGTTACACCCCGCTTAATAAATGGGAATGTTCCTCTGAATGCACATATTGCAAGCCACGCGTAAACAGGTATTTTAATGTTTGTGGGTAGTGATAAGCTGGCTCTACAAGGGAATGTTACCGTCTGCCCTTGATTACGGCCATGTAAAATTTTTATCGCGGGCTCGACGCGAGTCGAGATAGCGACAAAATAGGGTGCCAACACATACAGCGCACAAGACAAAAGATGCACTTGAGCGTAATACGGTGCTCTCAGACATTATGATAGAGAAAAGAGAAAATTCTGAAGATCGATCAAGTGCTCATGATTCTACGACACCGGTGTGCTTCTATCTAGACTACTTCAATTTCGTCATCAAAGGCTCAGTCCGCAGGCACTCGATGTCGGGTGTCACGGGGGTAATGCTCATAGGGCACGTGGAACCGGGAATCCATAACGGGGTGCAGACAGGGCTTTGACGTTACATGAAATGCCGAATACCACTCTGATATCTATGATTGGCCGCAAACGCACCTGGACGGTTATGATCAAATCACGTTCTAGGAAAGTTCGCGCCGTGGGACCACGAATCACGCGCGGTTACCGGGATGCGACTTAAGGGTTGACGTACGACAGCATGATTTGGGTGATTGGGTTGTCGATTATAAAGCAAACGGAGGTGAACACTAAACGAGGAGTTGAATGAAATTAAGTACATAAATTAAGTACTTTATTATTCTCGATTTCAATAATCTCTTTTACTTCATATAACATTTCGAGTACCTTTTCGGCAGAGGCTATAATTGTTTTAAAGAAATTCCTTGCTTTTTATTATCAAAGCCAGAGAAATTGTGACGTACAAAAAATTAATCAACTGCCGACGGACCACCACAAAACAATCATCCAGAGTTTTTTGCTCCAGAAATTTTTGGAAGTAAACACGTGTAGTAGGGTCATTGGTCCTCGAGCATTTGATAGTCGACATATGTGTGAAAAAATTTAGGTCCTTAATTTACAACTTCTAATTTCTGCTTAGAGTCTACAGGATTGTTTATGACTATACGTTACTTATCGTCTCGTCGCGCATAACTAATCGTCTCGTTGTAACAGGGTAGCCCGTTACATGAGCTTGTCACTAAAAAAATCTGACAAAAAAGAATATTACGTCGAATATTCTTTTAAGAATATCACAGACATCGTGATATTGTTGGGTAGACCGAAGGGTCTACTCATTGGTTGATATCGTGATGATATCAACCCACCAATCGCTGCTAGACGCGCGCAATGGGTGGTGAGTAGACGTCATCATACATTAGCTATATTGGTATAATGAAGCCAGGACAACAGAGATTCAAGGAGTTATCGGACCTAATTACATTAACACAGTTTTACTTTTACCAGAGACTTATCTGACTACTTAGTCTCCTTTCCTTCCTCTGTGTTTACTTAAACACCTAGCAGGGCACTGTTGACCACTGTCGTCAGTGGAAGTATACTCCGTACTGGTCAACCAGTACGTAGTCAACAGTGGCCCGTTATACCTGGTCGCACTTTGTAGTCCGTCCAAGGACCACAACCCCATCGCCCAAATTAAACATGTTGGACGATGTAGACGGTGACAGCTTTCACGGAACCCGTGAAAGGTACTCCCATTTGAGCGACATCGAATGGAGTGCGATCAAACGAATGAGTTTGACCGTTGGCGAGGAAGCCATCTAGGCCATGGTATCCTAAAGGGATAGGGTCCAGCAACATGTCGTCATTAGCAAGTTCTTGCAACGAGAATTTGATGAGTCCCGAGCGCAGGTGACCTTGTTACAACAACAAGATCACCAGCGGACCGAAGCACTGAGACAACAACAGTCTCAGTCCGCAGAGCCGACGCTTGAGCGTCGACGGGAGTCTCTATATTAAGAGGTCTCCAAGTATCGGGGAGTCGAGGAAGACTCCCTGTTGAGGTGGTTCGCCGAGCTGAACGATGCCATCGATGCTCGTTGCATCGACGATGAGCGAATGCAAGTCTCATTCGCTCCGTCTGATCTGGCAGGAGAAGCCAGAGCTTGGGCTTTAAACCTCAAGTAGCACGACCCCAATGTGTTTGAATCGTTGAGGATCTCCAAGACCCTGCTCAGTGAGACTTTCGATCCGCCCAGAGCATAGTTCAGAACTCTTTTGGAGCTCCTGCAACTCAAGCAGGGTAAGCGTAAGGTTCACGCTTACGCTCAACATGTACGCTGACTTGAAAGCTGCATGGTGGTGAACCTGTGAGTGAGTTTGTCATGATCACAATCTTTATTAAAGGGCTTTTAGACGGTCCCGTTAGGGACCACCTTTTCCGTGGAGAGCTAAAGACGATCTCAGAGGCAATCTTCTCAGCGGAGCAAGAAGATTATAGCGTGAGACAGTCTCACGCTACGTTGACCTCGCATCGTCTACAGAGACGATTAGCAATCGGAGGACCAAAACCAATGGACCTCTGTCAGGTCGAGGGCGAGAAACCTTGCCCTATGAACGATAAGCGAATGGTGAGATGCCATCGCTGTCACAAGTTGGGACATTATGCATACGAATGCAGTGTCCCCCGCTCAGTACCTCGCGGTGCTAAGCGAGGTATTCACTCTCCATCAAGAACAACTGAAGGGCGAGGGTCCGTTGCTGTTGCGAAGTCGCAACAGCGAGGTGGGCCATCAAAAAATGGTCGGTATCAGTAGGGAGGAGCGCCCTACTGATCCAGCATCATCAAGAGAATTTGAAAATATATTGAAGAAGATTGCTCTGGACGCACAACTTTTGTGTGTCTCTGCACCTGGTGATGAGGTGTCTCTCATCACCTTGAAGTTAGAAGTGACAAAAGACTTGTCACTTCGCGCCTTAGTCGACTGTGGGGTGTGAACAGTTTCGTTCGTCGCCAGTCGCTAGAGGCAGGAAGTTTTAACTTCGTGGAGCGGGAGAACCCTCCAACGAAGATAACGGTGCGCCTAGCGACAGGCGCATCGATCACTCTAAAGAAACGTGTAGTCGGAATCCAATACACGTGAAAAGGCGAACAGTACAATGATGATCTCATCGTGCTTGACCTAGATGACAATTTCGACGTCATCTTAGGGTTGCCTTGGCTCAGGAACTTTGAGCCAAGGGTGAGTTGTCAGTATCGATCGGTTACAATGACTGCCACTTGTTCCTCAGACAACCACCTGACGAATATCTTGGAAAGCCCACACTCACGTGGGTGTACTACGAGTGAGTGCGATGGCCTCCTTTGTGGTACGGTCGTTAGCACGACTGTACAAGAACACAATGTAGATGGTCACTACATTGTGGAGAAAGCTCACCCAGATCCTGTGGAAGTTATTTCCCAATAGATACTCGAGACACTGAATGTCTTGATTAATGATGGACAAAGCGTAGGCGCTTACACGCTTGATCTCATTGCGCCTCCGAAGTTGACTTCGGAGATAATTCAACTGCCGACGCTAGAACCGAAACGATTCTTGCGTGATGTGCGCAGTGGCAAAGTCAAGAAGATCTGTGTACTCGTCGCGGAGGACGAGGACGTTGCCGATATTCGATCGGCAACAGTATTTACTGATACCGAGAGGGTCTTCAGCAGTTCATCGATGAACGAAAGCGTCATCGATGAGAAAACTCGGATTGAGAGATACACGTCTCAATCCTGGGAGTCACTTCAGGCAAATCCTTTGTAGTAGGATTTGATCGAATTCCAAGGATGGGTCTCCTGAATCCGTGCCTTGCGAGTTGCCTAAGGACAAAGGCACTCGACAAAAGATCGAGCTCAAACCGGGATCAAAATATTGTGTCATGAAGCAGTGTCCACTGCCTCATGAACAAGTGATAGCGATCGACAAGTTCTTTGCCGATCGCTTAGCAGCGGGCCATATGAGGAAAGCAACATCCCCTCACAGCTCTCCGACCTTCTGTGTGCGAAAGGCCACAGGAGGGTCACGGATAGTGCACGCATTCAACAAGTTGAATGCTGCAACGGTACCGGCTCAGACGCCGATACCAAGAAAGGACGTTATCATTGATGGTATGTCAAAAAGTACCATCTTTTCTTCCATGGATCTGATGGATAAATTCTATCAGATCCTCATGCGTGAACGGGACATCCCGTACGCGGCAGTGAGTACCCCCAGCGGGACGCTGTGGGAGTGGCTAGTTATGCCACAGGGGCTGAGCAATGCCCCTGCTACTTTTAACAGATGCGTTACGAATCTGTCAAGACCGGTGCGGGATTTTGCACCGATTTATTTCGATGATGTATTCGTCCATAGCCGGGCTATGGATGGAAGGACGGACGTTGAAGTTCATAGAACTCACGTTCGTCAGGTTTTTCAACTTATGCGCAATCATAAGTTGTATGCCAACCTCAAGAAGTGTATATTTGCGGCAAGCAAAATATCACTTCTTGGGTGCATCGTAAAAAAAACGGCGTACGCCCTGATCCCGATAAGATCAAGGCGATCACCGACTGGCCACTGCCAGTCGATGTCAAGGGACTTCGGAATTTCCTTGGGCTAGCGGCGTACTTGCACAAGTACTCGCGCAATTACGCCGAGATGACTGATCATCTTTCTTGCTTGCTCAAGAAAAATGTCAAGTGGTCATGGAACGCTGAGTGCCAGCGTTCCTTTGAGGGTATCAAGCAAAGCTTGTTGCAGTCGCCGATCGTAGCGATTGCAGATCAGGACAGACCATTTCATGTGGTCTGTGACGCCAGCGATTTTGCAATTGGCTGTGCGTTAATGCAGTTCGACGCAGACGGCGCAGAGCGCGTCATCTGTTATCAGTCGCGTCAGCTGCAAGCAGCTGAGCGCAATTACCCAGTGCATGACAAGGAGCTACTTGTCATGAAGTATGTACTGGCCAAGTTCCGGGTCTATCTCTTGGGAGATAGACCGTTCATCGTGTATACCGACCATGCGTCATTACGAACGGCCGTAAACAGTCCACACCTCTCTCAACGAATGGCGAGGTGGCTGTCTTTTCTTCGCGGAGTACAACTTCTCCATGGAGTATAAACCAGGACGACTAAACGTCGTCGCTGATGCGCTTTCGCGCCGGCCCGATTTCGAGCCGGACGCACAAATTAACAGTGAGGATAGGCTTACTGTTGCGACACTGACAGCCAATGTCCCGTCGTCAAGATTACTTGACGACGTACGAAAGGCATACGCAGAAGATAAAGATCTTCTGCGATTGATGGATCAATCTGGTGAATCCATCCAGTAAATCCAGTGAGGGATTTACCAGCTTTGTACCGATCCTCATCGGATCGGTATAGTTAACGCAACGGATTGCTGTACTATACAGCTGTTGCCGACGACAAGCCTCGTGTTTTCGTACCCGCTCATCATGATTTGCATTTACGCATCATGTATGAGTGTCACGATGCCCCAACAAGCGGCCATCGTGGTAGAGAAAAGACTTACCTCACGGTGAGTCGCGACTTTTACTGGCCCCGCCAGTATCAGTTTGTCCGCAAGTACATAAGTGCTTGAGAGGTTTTCCAACGGGTGAAGTCTAGCCCTTCATCCCATGCGCCATTGCAGCCTCTGCTTGTTCCGACATTGTGCTGGCAGTCCGTTTCAATGGACTTCGTCTTCGGTTTTCCCGAAAACGCTCACAAGAATAACGGTATTCTTGTGTTTGTTGACCGGTTCAGCAAGATGGTCCATCTTGCTGCTGTACCCGAGTCGATCAAGGCTCAAGGTTGTGCTCGTGTCTTTCTCGACACGGTCTTTAGACTCCACAAGTTACCCCGTGAACTCTATCCGACCGTGACCCTCGGTTCACGGCGGCATTTTGGAAACCGTGTTCCGTTCTATTGGAACACGGTTGACGATTTCCACTTCTGACCATCCAGAAACAGATGGTCAGAAGGAACGTGCATACCGTGTCCTCGAAGAGATCCTTCGAGGATATGTCCACTCGTTTTCGAGTTGGAGCGAATTACTACCCATGGTGGAATTCGCCGTCAATAATTCGACATGCCTCAACACTGTACACACCGTTTTACGTGAATGGTTTGCGCCATCCACGTGTAACCGCACTTCTAGAGTGTAACTCTTGGGTAAGGGGGGAGGGACTCGCTCGAGAAAAAACCGTTATGGTTCTTGCTCATCACGTGTCGACGCTAACGTCGTCACGTATGATGCCGATGTCGATCAGGTCGACATCGATGAAGAAAATCACCTCAGTAATAGCGGCGACGCTATTATTGACTCGGATGATGATGACGATGCTGGTATATTCAGCATCGTCAAGGATTATTCCAGCGAGGAAGAAGACAACTTCGCTGAAGAAGAGAACAATCTCTTAGCAGTGCGCACGAAGCGCACTGAAAGACAAAACAAAGAGTCAGCAGAGAACTTCCTGCTGACTCGAGAAGCGGTAGTCCGTTTCGTTCAGGACGCCATCGCAAATGCGGTGGACCGTCAGAAACGGACCGCAGACAAGAATGGAAGAGCAAATGTTCTTTCATTTAAAGTTAACGACCTAGTACTACTGTCTACGGTAAACTTATTTGGACATGTAGTCACTAATGTCGGCAGTAGTTTACTACTGCCGAAGTACATTGGGTTATTTCGTGTGTTGCACCGCAAGAGCAATGCATACACGATCGAGTTGCCTCGCAGGATACGCACGCATCCTACGTTTTATGTTGGTAGTCTCCGCCCGTACCATCAGTACGAGGCCGCTTGCAAAAACGGAGATAACCTGCGCGCTCAAGAATCCCCAACAGATTCTTGTGATCCCGGAACAAACACTGAAGTTGGTCCTTCGTCGAAAGGATTTGATCCTTCATCGACGCGGCCTCGCGACGAGCCGTCTCTAGCTCGTCGCGCAAACGACGCCTCTCGCGTTCTCTCTCAAGCTGAGCGAACGCAAATTCCGATCGGTCCTTCTCCCGATCGGCACGAAGACGTCGCACGTCCGACTGCAAGGCGTGCAGAAGACCGTATTCGTGATCGCCGTCCTCCCTCAGCTCGGTCAGGTAACGCTTGTAGTTACCCAAAGTCTCGTGCAGGCCCGGCGGCTGAGCCGGACCTTGTCTTTCCACCGCCACCGGAACCACTAGTGGGTTCCCACGGTGGTCAACGCATTCTTGTGGAGCGTATCTTGAAACACCGTGGCGGTTCAGATCAAGGACGAGTTACCTCGTCAGGTGGCGTGGGTACCCACCTTCTTTTGACAGCTGGGAACCTCGTTAACAGCTGATGGATGACGTTGAAGGTCTCGTCCACTAGTATGACGAGACTCATCCGATAGGTTATTTGGCCCATCGGCAAACACGCACTTTTGGCGCTTGTAGACGGATTGCAAGTTTGAAATCGCGTCCCGCATCTCAGTCGATATGTGTGCCCTTCCCCAGGGCGAACTTAGGGAAAACACTTCCCTAAGCGCACGCTGCGAGTTGTCAACACAACTCGCACAAGGATTTCCTTAAGTGAGGCATGCAATGCCGGCCTCACTTGGCAGATTATGCAACCGGTACCTTAAACCGGTTGGTGTTCGCTTTTCGAACCTGAGGCGTATCGCCTTAAGCTTCTTAATCCACCCTATTCGTCCGAAATTCTTGACGTTTTTAACGAAGGTGTTCCACGCTGCCAAAAGCGAGTTCTTGTCACGCTTTTGGTTGCCATTATACCATCGATGCTTAAGGAAGGCATCAAGATAGAAGTCTTTTTCAGCGCGGAAGTTACTCGCGCTGGAACTTAAGCCGTGAAGCTCAGTTGCATCGAATAATGGAATTCGATGGTGTTGGCTTGTCTCGTGAGGCAGGCTATTGATGAGCTGCTCGGGCAAGCGCCACAGCTTGAGCTCACCACATTTCAATGCGATACCTGTTTTGGTACCACGGCTTACAGAATGACAATGGATCTCGCCATCGTCATCACGCTTGTGCGGGGAAGCACGAGTTGATACTGGTGAGGCATAGTAGTCCTCACCATAGAGTTCATCATCACTGCCGAACATACTGTGATGCATTTCACGAGTCCGCCCGTTCGACAGTGCTCTTGACGAACGATGAGGCACCGCCGGTGACCCGGATGCCTCTGGAACGTTGCGCGAGTCAGGCACGTCTGACTCGCCATAATTGATGACCTCATTGCCAAGGTCATCATGTGCACGTGGTGCGATACCGCGTGCGTCTGCGGCACCTTCTGCTGCAGCCGGAGAACAAGCATCAGGCGCCGAAGCGTCTGACGCAGAGGCTGGCACAGCAGCAGGCTGTATGGTCTTCGAATCAACTCGCATAGATATGTTAAGTATGCGAGGCAAGGTCAGGAGTGAATGTATCGGACCAAACAAGTGCTCCCTGTACCACTGGTGTCCAACGAGTGGCCACAAAGTTTTCGATAGTCACACGGTGACTATCATATAGGGGAGGGGTGATGTAACGGGGTAGCCCGCTACATGAGATTGTCATTAAAAAATCTGACAAAAAAGAATATTACGTCGAATATTCTTTTAAGAATATCACAGACATCGTGATATTGTTGGGTAGACCGAAGGGTCTACTCATTGGTTGATATCGTGATGATATCAACCCACCAATCGCTGCTAGACGCGCGCAATGGGTGGTGAGTAGACGTCATCATACATTAGCTATATTGGTATAATGAAGCCAGGACAACAGAGATTCAAGGAGTTATCGGACCTAATTACATTAACACAGTTTTACTTTTACCAGAGACTTATCTGACTACTTAGTCTCCTTTCCTTCCTCTGTGTTTACTGAAACAACTAGCAGGTCAATGTCGACCACTGTCGTCAGTGGAAGTATACTCCGTACTGGTCAACCAGTACGTAGTCAACAGTGGCCCGTTTCACTCGTCGCGCATTACTAATCGTCTCGTAGAGCATAACTGTTTGTCTAGTCTTAGGTTTCTAATTCGGGTAGTGTGTTTATTACAAACACCTGCACGTATCTTAAGTGGGGGACGCCACTGCCTGGAATTACAGTGCTGGTGAACCCCGGCACACCGGAACCCGAGTGCTTTAACTTTGTACTGCAGTCACCGAATCTCGCCTGGTGCGGCCCCATCAAATCGCTTGATCTACAAGCTCAAGTTCGAGAATCATGCCGAGGCGCCTTTATGACAACATGTAGCACCTTTCGATTCAATTCTACCCCCTAACTCTGCTAATCAATAAGTTCCTTACTTACCAAAATTTGGCAACCAGCTATACTAAATAAGGGAGACTCTACTGTATTCTAATAAAACCTTGCAAGCTCAAACCGACTTTCAAATTTACCTTAGAAGAAATCAACTCATAAAAATAATTACATACTGACCTTTTCTTTCTGTGTCCCTCAACGACTGCTTGTGGGACAAATTTGTTCTTCTCTCGGATCAGTGACCCTCACATCAATTCGAAGCTTGATCGTCCGCTGCGATTTCACCCTCAACTAGGATGACAACCGCTGTTGCCGTGCCCCTATCCCCGTGATGTCTATGTCGTTGTCTCTTCCCGAATTTCACGCTGTGCCGCCTCCCGTAGCGTACGCAGCGGCGAGAAAGCCTTCCAACTCATGAAATAGGTCCCACTTTGGAGACTTCTTGCCCAGAAAAGGCGGCCGGTTGCCCCCTATGTTGGAGGTCTCCTTAGCTTGGCAGGTGATACCTGAATGCATAATGTGGGAGCGACATTGAGACATTGATCTATTCTTGTGAAAGATTGCAGATAATTATATGACATCTAGATGGCATATACCAGCGCAAGGTCTGCTCTATAGACACACGCAACATGTAGACAGGGTGTGAGGCGCATACACACAGCGAGCCCACAGGTTCACGAGTGCCTCATACTGCCAACATCAGCTTCAGCTGACGCTTCACTGACCAAAAAAAGGGCACGTCCCACCGGTATGGCGTTTTATTTTCTTTGTGCTACAGTAATTTTGAGCATGCTGTAACCAAAAGACTTCGCTTAAGCCGGTGCTAGCGAATAGTATTATAGACCCCGCTACTATTGTTACATTTTATCAAAATTGTGTCGCCTATGTTGTTCTGCCAACCAAGCTCAGCCGCTTGCTGTTACTGAGTAGAACCTCATGCTCTTTGACAACGGACGATTGTGTCTGTTCCATCGTGGTCATATGCATTCGATTATCCTGTATCGATTTGAACTACTGCATTTTTAGAGCAAATGCGACGGATGCACTGTACCAGCAGCAGCAGCTTACGCAAATCGATCAAACGAGGCTCGCGACCAAAGGAATAGAAATTTGAACTACACGGTCTGACGAAGGAGAAAGTCAGACTTGAGCAATCTGATCGATCTTCCTGTCTATAAATTAATTGCGAGGTTGATAGTAAGCGTGTCAATCAAATGCGTGTGCAACAGCATGCATATTGCAGATGATGGACGCTGTCCTTACTTGAAACGGGTTTAGCAGCGTTGACGACTTTTTTTCCTTTCCGCTTTCATGGCAACAAGATAGCTCGATCTGATCTTGCGCCGTGGACACTTTCGGTGCGCATGCGTGGAATATCTGATAATTTGGCAAACGATTAGCATGAGCTCAGCTTGTTTGAAGCTCAATCCAAACGGACTTATAGGTACAGCATGTTGAGCTAATGTTCGAGATGACGGAAGACGCACTTCCGCCTACCCATCGAATGGGCTTTGGGGGTTACAGTATCGTCGAGACTTCGTATTAGCTTGCAGGGTGATTTAGAAATCGATGCGATGTTGTTGCAGGGAAGCACTGAGAATCTCCGTAACAGCAGAGTTGTTGTGGTTCGTGATCCCATCACGACAGTTCTCCCACTCGAATGCCTACTAGTGCTCTCCATACTCTTCGCTACTTCGCGATCAGGTCACCATATGTTATGATACATGCCCTACTAAATAATTGCCCAAGCTCTCGTGTGCCGCCTATCTTCTTCCATTTGCGATGCTCTGATTTCCACGTAGATTCATGCATCTTTACACTTAATTGATTGCAGCTAATAGATGGGCACCAGGTCGACCCCTCCTCCCCTATATATTACCTCGTTTTTTGCTCTTTCTTCGAAGCACGTTCTTTGCGAGCGCTTGTAGCGGTTCAAGAACATGCGATGGTGCGTCGCGACGACACCCGTAAAGCGCTGCTACAGCTGCTCCGAACTAATTTCTCGCACACCGATGCAGCTATTTATGCCGTCCGACTGCTGGATCTCCTGCGTGTCTGCTTTGTCGTGTACCACGGAAAGCTCTTCTTTAACGGCGTGATTGACTGTATCCACGCGGCTGCAAGTCTTCGTTTCGATCGAAGTGATTAAACATAGTCGAATGTGCGCGAAACGCTGCACTTAGGTGTAAAGTGTGGACGTGCTGCGATAGACGTAGAGATGACTGCTTCTTAGTCTGTAGCTGAAGTGGCTGAAAAAGTAGCAGCGCTTTGTATGCGGCAAGAACATTGAGCTGCAGCGTGACTTTATCGTACGAGAGTTCGCGTAAACCTCGGCTCTGCAAAACTAGGTATGCCGGATACGTTGCGTTTTTGACTTTTGGCAGAATCCAAGTGCGAGGTAGGGTAGAAAAGCTAAGAAGAAGGTAAAATGGAAAGTGAATTATCATCTAGCTAGGTCCTTAGTTCGTCTCTTTGTACTAATCCAAGCCTACCGATATCGACTCGTTGATGTCAGTAACAAAACGATGAGTCGGTCCCATCGTTACACACAATCATTCACTTTCGTATTTGTCATGTAATCACAAGCACCCCATACAACAACATTACCAATACCTTTCCTCGACTAGAAGATTCTGATCTTGGCTTTGTCAACCAGCATCGCGAATTAGGTTCGTCGAAATTCGTTTGGCCAGGATATCTGCTATCTGTGATTTGGTTTTAGTATAATGTAGCCTGATAAGTTTGTCTTTCACTTGTTTGCGCAAAAATGATATCGGATGTCAATATGTTTCGCTCGACTTTGATAGCCGTCGTTCTTATCTATAGCAATTGCACTCTGGTTGTATTCAAGAAGCGAGATAGCATAATCAATTCGCTCTTGTATCTCCTTGAGTAGACTTTTTGTTCACAGAACCTGCTGTAAATGTAAAGAAAACAAGTGATTTTGGACATTTTTTTGGGTAGTGGTGCAAAAGGTTAATCTTTAAAATGATGACGGCCTGGTTAATATCTATAATGAATTATATTTTTTGAGGGTGACAATCCCAGTATGCTTCCTACAGTTGGTGAAAACCTGCCACTACCTCACAAAAACCATGATTGGAATAGACCGGATATAGTGGGTCGTTTGCGTACCCGAATGTACCTCGACAAACTAACAAAGAAAGAGCCATATTCTGCTTCTGCCGTGCTCAGTGCCACGCTCTGCTTCATCTTCGATTTGAAAATCACAGGTCGCTATTAACCATGACTAAAACTCTCGAAATCGATCTACAATTGATCTTGTTTCTTGCTTAGTCCGCATCCGTGTTCGCGCTCAGATAAAGATCACCTGACACTCCTTCTTGACAAATTCCTATGCTCTGCGTCGTCTTCAAATATCCTTACAATCAAATCGCTGCAATTTAGTGCTCTTCAAGCGGCAATTCCAAATGACGACTCAGCTGACATACAGCATACGCAATATCTGGTCGTGTGCATGTTGCCACATATAACATCGATCCCACTAACGACCGCTACGGTCAATTCTTCATTCTGTTCTCAATTATGTTCAGCTTGAGCATCGCTTGCCCCTCAACACTTGGATTTGACACCACTTTTGCATCAACTTGATTGAATTTCTCGACCAACCTTGGTTAACACGATTTCTAACTGATATTGAGATATCGATTCTCGCGCAGGTACTTGACTTCGATGCCAATACCGTAACGAACGCCACCCAATATCTTCTACTGAAAACGACCGGATAGTTGAGCGGCCACATCGTCCATAGCTCCAGCAGATTCAGCCCCAATTAATATGTCGTTCACATATAATGCAGCGTTAATTTACGAGCCGTTGGTCTCTTTAACGAAGAGGCATGAGTATGGCTCGCATGAGGAGAAACTCATATCCACAAATACACACGAAATCGCCTTGTATCATGTTGCGGCCGCTTGTTTTAGCCCATACAGGCTTTGATTCAACATAAGCACTTGATCACGTTCTGCACTAATAAAAAAAAGGGTATACATATGCATATTTGTCCAATACGCCAAATAGAAAAGCATTGTCGACATCTTACTGATGAATCAACATCCCCTTTTGACAGCACACAGCCCAAAACACTTGTATTGAGTTCAGGTTTGCCATTGGTGAATATTTCTTCATGAAATTAACCCCATACGTTTGCCTGTAGGTAAGTGCTACAAGACGTGCCTTGTATCGAATAATTTCACCTAGCTCGTTTCGCTAAATTGCAAACACCCACTTAGTTCTAATCACCTTTTGACTTGGACGCTGTGTATGAACTGTCCAGGTTTTCTTTCCCTTCAATGCCTTAAGCTGAGCTTGAATGGCCTTGTACCAATCATCGCGATGAGGTGACTTTAGAGCTTCTTCGTATGTCGCTGGGATCTTAAACGCTGCCCAATACGCATTCTCTTTGTGACTTTTTTGATAAACTTTTGAAATGTCATGTAATTCCCCATCTTCACCACCTACTGGTACTAGCGCTTATGATTGTCCATGTGTCATCGATTCTTATAGAATTATCGCTATTCTTGCGATGCTTGAACACGTAGCCGTCGGCTTGGTTGAATCACCAACTGCATTTGTCTTGACACTTCTTTACTTAATTCTTGATTTTCTTCAATCATCATTACATCAATTATAAACATTGGTCGTCAGCAATAGATCCCACGTGTCCATGCATTTTGTCTCTATGTCTTGGTGGTAGAGCCATCGTTGTTGTACGTCTATCTTGCATGCGACTCTTTTCTTGAACTCTGCAGATGTCCTTTATTTCTATATCCATGGCTTCTGTGGCAATTGGCTGCTGTAAGTAGATAGAAACAACGTCGTCATCATGAACGACGCGAAATTATCGGTCGCATGATCTGCCGTACTGTTGCACTTAATGAGGTGGTGGTCGCTTCGTAAATTTAGCCGATCTTGTGAATGTCACCCTCTTGGGATCTTCATGCCGTATTCGTAAACCTTTGATGAGGTTGGAAAGCGAAGAAAAATACATCGATCCCCTTCTTGGTCATCTTGGTTCTCTTTGACTTATCGACATATGCATATCCCTTTGACCTAAATACACACATCTCAGAGAGATCGGGGTTTCTTGCCGAAGACAAACTCAAATGAAGTTGTAGACGGTTAACTGGCACCTGGAACTCGATTGGTCATAAAGACTGCTGTGTTTATCGCCTCAGCCCACCAAACCTTGCCCACTTGCATATGACTGAGCATTCCTCTGGCCCGCTCAGTCAGTGTCCTTTTCATACTTCCGGCCTTCCCATAATGTTGTGGCGAATATAGTACTGTCGTCTGGTGTACGATACAAAATTTGCCTCACATACCAGAGAAACGTCTGTTGACGCATTCCGATCCCTTGTCCGTCCTGATTTACCTGGTCTTATATGCCAGGTAATTTTCCATAAGCGCCATTTACTCAATAAAGCGATCTGACACTTTCGACTTGTTCTCAACATATTATGCGACTATATATCTATAAAAATCATCATAAAAGTCACGACGAACCTCGATCCTCCTCGAGTCTTTAAATTTATAGGTCCCTGGGCTTCACTGTGAACCACCCCCAAAGCTTCCTTGGTTTCCACCTGTCCGTAAGGTAATTTTGAAAATGTCTTGACGGTCGCTCTGCCCATGATGCACCCTTCGCAGATTTTGACGTTATCTTCAACCCCTCCATTCTTTTTGATCTCCTTAACTATCGACCCAACTTGTCATATCCTTTAACATCTACGTTTGCAAGTGACTCAACCTTGCATGCCACACCTGTCGATAAGCCGCCCCTGATCCGTCACTTGATCTTTCCTCTCGAATATTCTCTTCGCATATGTTAGCTGACTCAGCCGGGCTGCAATCTAACACTTAAATCTTGTTCCGTCTTGGGACTTGAGCAATCACTTCCGCGTTACTCTTGATCAAATAGCTCAGATCTGAGAAGATAACTTGAAGACCTATGCTTTTGAGTGCCGATATCAACAATCCTTCGGTCGAGGCCTGGCACCTATAGTGTCTCTTCGATCCTGATCAATACAACAGTTTTGAGCTCCACACGCACTGTCCCAACAACTTGTGCCTCCACTTCGCGTCCTCTCCTATGGAAATTATGATTAGATCCTTCAGTGAGTCCTCTTTCAAAACTCATTTCTGTCAAGACATATGTGGCTGCTCGCCCCAATATCCAGTAATAATACAGTAGACGTCCGGTAAGACGCAGTTAATGCTCTCTCTTCCCCGGATCGTCCTGTCCTATCTTGTGCGACCTTGCAATCTTGACGCTTGTGCTTATATTTGTTATATCAATAACATCTTCCTACGAAACTTTATCATCTCAAAATTGATCCCCCTTCATGTCGGATCAGTCCTTTCTTGTCCTTGGAAGTATGCGTACTTTTCAGTGCGACTTCTTGGTGCTCTGTTCTAATCATTCCATCTCACTCCCATCTCAGCATCTCCTTTGCATGAAACAGAGTCATGCCGGGCATGTTCTATATTATCTTGACATTGGGGTCATAGTCTCTCGTCAGACTACCTAGAAGAGTTCCCATATGCTCCTCCAATGAGATTTCTTGTCCAACCGTTTGCAAAGTCATTCACTGCTCGTCAAATCGCATGAAGTGGTCCATGTATCCTCCCTTGAACAACTTGAATTCATGAAGTTGCCGTCGCAGTTGCAATCGATTCTGCATTCTTTGTCTCACGAAGAACTTCTTTAAATTGTCCCAAGCTACTGCCGTTGACTTCGCCGTGCGCCAATTGACTGAATATTTGGGCTGATTATTGTAAACACAATCGCACAGTCCTTGATGTCGTTGACTTTCCAGGTTGACGCGGCTGCGTCTGCTTCTTCTGGGGCCTTTATAGCGTCCAAATCTTTAATAATCCCTCCTTTGCCGCCCTCATCCTCGCGTTGAATTTCCACACAAACTACATGTCTACACGAAGGATGTCGCTCGCGTACGACGTGGTTGGGAATATAAACCTTCTGACTTTTGGTAGAATCCAAGTGCGAGGTAGGGTAGAAAAGCTAAGAAGAAGGCAAAATGGAAAGTGAATTATCATCTAGCTAGGTCCTTAGTTCGTCTCTTTGTACTACTCCAAGCCTATCGATATCGACTCGTTGATGTCAGTAACAAAACGATGAGTCGATCCCATCGTTACACACAATCATTCACTTTCGTATTTGTCATGTAATCACTAGCACCCCATACAACAACATTACTAATATGCGGTTGTTGTACAAGACGTGCTACTGCAACTTACCTTTATGCTTAAGTGCGAGGAAACGAGATTTGACAGCGAATTGAATACACCCATATTGACTCGCGCAGTTGGTAAATCAAGTTTTGATTGTGTAGGAATCTCCATTCGTTGTGGCTCAGCGAGCTTGTTCACGACGTGCTTGCTGCTTAGACGATCGACCCGTAGTCATTGCTTGTGCCCAGTAAAAGCTCAGCGAGTTCAACAGCAAATCATTTTCGGAATCATGAGCTAAAGGAACAAATTCCTTTACTGTGGTATCTTGCTAGCATCGATCTTTTTAGCTGTTATTTTCGTGCGTCGGCGTCGGCATCGCATTGAAGATGGCTTCGATATACTCTTTCAATTGGTGAAAATTGCAAACTTCTTGTTGGTTTCAATATGCAGATACCGTCACCCGGCAGCGCGTTGCTCTGATTTGTTAAAAATCACAGGTTGCGTTCCACGCGTTTCCGTGTTGTCGAACGACCGATAGTGCTGATGTTGATTAATGACTGGTCGGTAAGCCTGCGGAAAAGTTGGCAAAGTCGTGGGTTTGGCTGTTGCAACCGAGTACGTCCGTCGGGGATCCTTGCGATGGTAGATGATCGAACTGTCAATACAAAGAGAAAAAATATTGGCGTAGATGGGCGTAAATAATGGGGAGCGAGAGTGGCTGGTTGATGCGGAAGCAATGTGGCAAATTTCTCGCAAGTTTCAGCCTATACGCGTCTAATCAAACGCATGCTGCATTGGCTCTTCGAGATGGTAATTTAAGTCACATATCGGTGGATCAATTTATTGGGAGTTTAGTCGCACATCAAGCCTTTGCAGCGTCGAGATCTATACATGTCAACGCCTGATGCACCGATGGCGGGTGTTTGATTTAGCGTATAATGCTGCGTCTCGATAGCACATGCGTCTAATCACTCCAAATTTACCGGACTGTAGCGATGTATGTATGTTTGATGCATGTTCACGTTTTCACTTCGTCTTTGTGTTTGAATTATATTCACCGTTGCGCTTGAGAATTAAAATGCTTCAGGTGTAAATTCGTCTGGTCCGCCAAGTTGCAATAGGACGCTGCTTGTGCAGACCTTGGCAGCTCGTGCTTTAATCAGTTATATGTTTTTATAGGTAAGCTAAACTTTACTGTTCTTGAGTAGCGCGACAACAATCAGTGCGGTATGAATGAGACACACGTATCTCGCGTATTGTACATTTTAATTTTACCATCAGAGTTGGTTTTGAAGTAAATTTAGGACTACGAAAAAATAGCAATGCGGTCGCTATTTGGTGTGTATTTAAAATGGTGTATCTGAGCCGGTTTAGGCAAATTAAATGTGTGCTTACAATCGATGATTGCTTGAACTTCGAGCACATACTGCCCCATCTTGTATTTTAATGTAACAAGTCTAATTATCATAGCATACAGTTATCGTTAGGTTAAAAATGGAGGCAGCAGTAAAAGAGTCTACACCCGAGTATTAACTCAGGGATCTAGACGATGTGTACTAATTAAGTACGCTGTGTTCACTACATTTGTAAAAAATATGCCTTATATCGAAAGCTATAGTATTGTTTTCGTATGGACTAAGGTTTTTCCTACTTACCGTGAATATGCAAAAAAGGCCTGGTTTTATATAATGCTTTCTTGTATCTCACAGACACGGACTATGTTATATGCATTGGCACTATTACCATATATTCTCGATGATGGTTGAGCGCTCTATCACCAATTGTTGTTGGATAGACTTCTTAATGCTACCTCTGATTCAACGTCTGTGCTCCACCCATTGTGGTATCGGTTGTCAAAACTTGTTAAGGTAGAGACAGTATTCTATAAGTGTCTTGCGCAGTCCAGTGCTTGGTCCGTGGGGACCTACTAGCTAGGAATACACCACTACGCTGAATGTGCTGGTGACTGTATTAAATGGCAGCTCGGAAAAATGACCTTTTGAACGAGCTGGTGCTATTAATTTAATGTGCCGTGTCAGATTAAGAATGACTTAATTCGCGACGGCAAGTAGTTATTAGACAAAGACCGCTGCATTGTTTACTACGTACGTCAAAACAATTTAGTCGACATTTGACTATTACTGTTTGGAAAGAGCAATTTGCACGTGCCTCAGCTCGGCTTTTTGGCGATTCTATTTAAGTAAGCAAATAGAGTAATTATTTGATAATCAGCTAGTATTGTACAGAGTCTGGGTCGCCGACGCTACTTAGTGTTCCTAGACTGCGAATGGACTCCCACCAACAATAAACATTTCTTTGTAAAATGTAAACAGAAGATCTTTTCCATACTTTGTAAGTTCAGATTTTCGTTTCTTGCCAAACGGAATGAGCTTAACATCGATGTCTGCATAATTGTAGGGTACCATAACCAGCGTTACTATCGATGTGGTCGAAGATTACATTGGGGTCTCAGACGGTGCTGCTCTCCAAGATACTATGTCTGAGTTGTACATCTACCATGTATTAATTCCGGCCGTTTCAAGCCTCCTTCGGCTCTCCTTGCCCCGTGCTTCCCTTGTCTGCCCGACCTGCTTTTGACGCGCTTTGCGAGGTGAGCCCGCCTCAGACGCTAGTATTTATGTCGAAGTGTGGTGTGTTCCATTTTCTCCTCCTCAGCAACTCCGTAGATGGAAGATTCTCGTCTACATCAATGTGTGGCTGAGGCAGTAAACCCCTATCGAGCCCTTCTCTTCCCCATTACATGTCCTGGCCGTTTTCTATACACCTGGATCCAGCACTATGCGTCACAGCTCAGTCGGCGACCCCTACGTGGGGATCGCCAAGCGTTGCCTGATGTCGGCCGATCGACGTGTAATAAGTAAAGTAATGTCACGAGAAATTCGGTATTTTGCGTGTACTTCCCCCTTGACCTGTAAGATTGTACTAGACTGTCAGAAATGCTAAGTGCGATTATAGTATGAAGATGTTTTAAAGTAGATAAATGAGGATTACGTAGAGTTAGCGGTGGTAGGGCGGGGCTTACATCGGCGAAGCGGTCTCTGTAGCTAGTCGCATATAGGTTTTCCCGTCTTCTTGCGCACAATTGTTGATTAAGTGCAAATGAAAGTTTGAATATCATTTGGCGAGCTTACAGAACTCAAAATGACCGATTGTGTAGCGGAGCTACACATCTCGTTAAGTCAGAGGAAGACTTTAACGCTCTACGAGCAACTTTGGTTCTACAAACCCGACTCAAAGAGTCAACAGCTCAGAGAGCTAAGGTTTGGTTCAAAGAACCCGACTCAAAGAGTCAACAAGCTCATGAGAACTTACGGTCCCTGTTCCAGGGGGACCAAACGGTTCAGAGAATCGACGCACATAGTGCACAAGGAGTAGCTGTCTTAACAAAGCGTTGCTATATTCTCAACGATCACATGACGCCTCAAAGAGGCACATGTCTATCGGATTAAAATGGGAACTGAATTTTATTTCTTCTTTTTACCTAGAAGAACACCTTAGAACAACGTAATTATCCTACTCGCTAATGTCCTAAATAAACCTCTCAAAAGATATCGTAATCAATGGTTGATAGACATCAGTATTCAACAATTGATACTGTGTTCTAATATTACTTTAAAGGGGATCACATCCCTTGTGTGCACCACACCTATAGTCCACTACCAGTTGACGTGTAACCCCGTTACACCTTCTCCCAACAGACTGACGTTACAATAAAACGTCAATCGAATTCTTTTTCCGCAGAGGACGGTGTGTATGTGCTCAATCTTTACGGTTGGCAAACACACAATACCATGGCATCGCCACCCCACGAGTCCACGACTCTCTCTTTATGCCTCGGCATTGATGTGAAGGTAGATAATGGTAGCGATACCGATATCCATGGTGAAGAAAGGACAAAGTCCGACTCACCAGTGCAACAGGCACCGCCTTATACTGCACCAAACCCATTTGCCGAGCTTGGCGAAGCCAACGCGCCATTGGCGCCGTATCAAACACTTATCGTGGGCGATGCCATTATCACCAAGCCGCTCGACGAGCAACAACAGTTGGTTATCCAACGAGAGGAGAGCGCTCAGTGCCGTATGAAGCTTGCTGCAACCCATGGGGGTCGTCGTGGCTATCTGTTTACTCCACTTGGTGTGGAAGAGCGTATACGCCAAACGACAGGCCGTTCTTTTGCAACGTGGTCTATTGGATCTGAGCCAACATCTTCTGATGAGGTGGAGAGTCGACAGGTACTTTGCGAGAGTAACCTGCAACATATCTTGACGACTTGGAGTCAGTAAAAGTTGCGACTTGACACGCAAGCGCGGGGTGCACCGGTTCCACCGATGGAGGGTATGCCCATCCTCCTATTCGCAGGCGAATCTCATGAAGAAGAAGATGACAACGCTTCATTCGCTGGGTGCATCTAAAACGGCACCTCAGCAGCGTGTAATCTCTCAGATCAAGTGCCGATGTGGCAGGTGTTCGTCTAGAACGAAAGCTTCGGCATTATTACGCCAAGCTTAAGGCTAGAGACCAGTTGCGAACTCTCACACGCTACGCTCCCGCTGTGCCGGCTAATGTGGGTGTTGGTCAAGCGGTGCCCAACTAATCACCTACCTCCACCACCATTGGTGAAGGTCGCTCTCGGTCGAGGGATGACCCTTGTTACGATGTTTAAGAACGTCAACGGCGTATGGGTAATCCTGCCGAAGGGGTATCTCAAACTCTTACGAGTTCTCCGAGTCCGGGTACCCTCGCCACTTTACCAAATACTGGTATTGACCCTGACGACGACGTCTTTTCAGAAGTCTCTCCACATGGAACTGGTGGTTCCCTTGCTCATCGAGAAGCGTCGGAGGTGGTCGGTATACCCAAGGAGGAGCATGAGAAGGTACTTCTTGATCTGAGTGGTCTCCGTGAGACATTAAGTAAGACCCAGAGTGCGCTTGACACGATGCAAGCCCGTGTTAAGGTGTTAGAGTTAGGCCAAGCCCGTGTCCAGGCATTGGAGTTGGGCCAAGCCCGGATGGAGTCTTTACTTATATCTCCTGATACGGATTCCGCAGCCGATGAAAAGACCAAATTACGCGATTTAATTCCCTCCAAGTTCACGTGGAACGGATCCCAATACGGCTTAAGCAAGTCTCCGTAAAACATAGGGTGTGTGCGCAGTTTGCGCGGAAGGTTGAGCGTATACGCAGGTCCCTTCTTAGCGACGACCGTGAATGGTCCAATGAAGCGCGGACGCAACTATGTATTGAAGACAGCAGACACTATATTTGTAGGTAGGATTTAGCATTGAGTAGAACTTGGTATCCGACCTCATAACGTTTAATACAACCTCTGTCTTTAGCATCAGCTTGTTTCTTCTGCTTGTCTTGGCTATCTGCCAGTCGTCACGCAAAATTTAGAAGACATTGAATCGCGTAGCGAGAAACTTGCTTACCTGATTTTGAATAGTAGCAGGGCTCGTATCAGCAAGCCGATCGGCAACTCCTACCCCACCAAGCCCTGAACCACGTAGTGGTAGCGTTAACGGAACGCTAGGGTGTGTGAGACTGTTCACATATAACGGTGTGTAGTTGGGGGAGTCATGCACGGCGTCATACAACGCAAATTCGGCGACAGAGAGCATCGAATTCCAACATTGTGGTGTGTTAGCGCAAACACCGAGTAATATTTCACCAATGACGCGATTCATTCGCTCGGTTTGACCATTCGTCTGCGGATGATTCGCTGTGGAAGTGTCCAAACGTGTGCCGAGCACCTTGAATATGGACTTCCGAAATTCCCAGTGAAGCGAGGATCTATATCAGAGACAATTGCCACATTCAAACCGTGTTGTCGAAACCCTCGATAGATAAACAGCGTAGCTGTACCTTCACCATCAATGATATCCCGCACCGCCGCTAAATAGGCTATCTTGCTCAAAAGGTCAACAAAGACCACGATACCCGTATTGTCATTCGCATCTTTTAGCAAACTGAACAATAAATCCATGCTGATTGACTCCCAACACCTCGAAGTAACGACTTAGTAGACAGCGGCGGTGTCGCGTTAAGTGAGGGTTTTACCCGTTGAAAAGTTTCTGTGGTGGAATAATAATCACAATTTTCTTGTGATCCCGACTCTCCACTGGCTCCCGGACGACCTACTGACGGAGGGGGCACCCCGATTCCGTGTTCTGCATGTTCTTGCTCACCTTGTGTACCCGTCGGTAGGGCGGGTTGCGCTCTTCTTGGTGGACTTGAGCTGAAATTGAAATTGGTCGTCTTAGGGATAGGTGTTGATCGGGTGGAAATTCTTCACCCAGTCAACTTAGGTGCGGATCGCGTGGAAATTCTTCACTCAATCGCTTGTAACTGGATCGCTCTCCCAGAGTCGCTTTTGCCAGGGGTGATGCTTGATACGCGAGCCTTCTGACCACTTGAGCCGTCTAGCGATCTTGAATCTGAACCGTAGGGTTCACTGCGTCCTATCGCAGTTGATGGGGGTGAGAATTGACTTTCCGCCTGGCCAAAAAATCCAAGGGAGAAGTTTGCTGAGACGCGGGTGACTCTCTACTTAACGGGAGGCCAAAGATCCTGCCCGGGAGAAGTCGACGCGTGTCTTTCGCTGCAAATTATTCTGTTTAATTCCAACCAACCAAATCCAAACCCCATGACTATGCCTATCTGTTCTCTAGGTCACTTGTTGTGCACCGCCTGTCTATGTCATTCATATCTTATCTCATGTGGTCCACAGCAGATAATCCGTAGTGGATCGCCTCATTCCGGATCGCACAGTACCGGATCGCAGAGTTCCGGATCGCAAAATACCGGATCGCAGAGTACCTTGGTGATCCAAAACTTCGATTGCAGATCGCTATCGGTCAATCGTCGATCCTTGACTATACTCCTTCTTGACCGTTAGATGGGTCACTCTGCATAATTTCCACAGTCATTTCCTGTCACTCAGTCGTGTTACACCATCATCCGTGCTAACGGGCCCATCTCCGTACGCGCTCCACCAATCAAATTAATTTCGCACTTAAGGCGGATCGCGCGATCCATACTTCCGTCATTCTTTCTTCGCGCTTATTAACAATCGTCCCCTTCACCGGCGATTGATATACAGCGTCGATGGAATGTGCACCAACAATGCCCATGGCTCCTGCATTACCTGCATCTTCCACCTTGGAGGCCGATAGCCCGATCCCGCCTTTTTCTCCGCCGCCGGGTTCACCCGTTAGAAAGCCAGTTGTGATTCAGTCGTCTCGGATGAGCGTTGCATCCTTGTTTGATCGCGATAGTTTGAATGCGTGGATCGCAGCACTCTACGATCAACTGGGTCTTCATGCTGCGGTTGTTGCAGACTACTACTCGTTGAAGGAGTTGTGTCGGGACCAGAAACTGCAGATCGACCGACTACAAACGAAGTTACAATAGTACGTCGAGCTCGCATCGCTCTTGGCGACCTATGTTCGGAAGCGTTATCTCGGTTTCTGGAATGATCTCCAAAACATGATCAAGAGGTTGCACGGATTCCAGACGGATCAGGCGCGGCGCTTGAGCCAAGATCACGTGGTTAGAGAACTCAAGACACCTCTAATAGAAGCCGGAAGGAAATCAAAACAAGTCGATGATCGACGTATTCGTGATTCGTTAGTCGCCCAACAGAAAGTGGAAGCGTTGACTTCGCGCCTGGCTGCGGCGGAACAGTATCAGCGTGGCGATCTTCAAGCTGCATCAGACAAGTCATCCATGTACAAGAAACGCTTTCGCAAAGATGACAAGAAACTTGACACGGCCAGAATAGCAGTGGAAAACATGCCGAAGACATAGCAAGACCGCCTACGCGCACAAGAGTGCGTAGAGTTGGAGTTGAATCCGCTGCGATTGAACCTCGCGGACCGGGACGCCCAGGTGGATCGTCTGCAAAGTCAAGCATTGAACTTTTAAAAGCAGTATCTCTTGGCCGATCGCGATCGCGACACGATTCGGACTCACCTAACTTAATTGGCTTCTGGATAGCTCCGCCTTATTTCAAATGTACCTTACACGGCCTCCGCTACCGCACCAACCGGCAAGCGATCCAGGTCCACGGGTCCCAGTCTCCCTATCAAGCGTCCCCGTAATGCGAAGCTGACGCAGGTCGGAACAGAATCGGTGATTACCTTTCGGGCCAAGTCAGCCGGTGAGTCTCCGCGGTCTACTGGACCAGTGCGATCTGCCAAATCTTCCGGATCTGATGGAATACCACGCGTCTCTACGCAACCTTCCGGATCAACTCGCTCGGACGGGTACACAGCAACGTCAGGATTAGCACGGACTCCAACAACTCAAGGCACCGCGAGTAGAAAACGATCCTCCTCCCAAACAGTAAATAAGAGGGCCCAGCAGCTTCTGTCCAACGTTCTACCTGTCCTCCCAAACAGTAAGTAAGAGGGCCCAGCAGCTTCTGGCCAGCGTTCTACCGCTCTCCTATACAGAGTCGTTCGAATCCAGAAGAAGGTACTCTGGACGCCTTGTCTGGATCGCGCTCTTTGTTGCGGCGCCGTGGATCGTCGAGCAATGCTTCACTTTCTGCCGGATCGATGCCTGCCCCAATTCCAGTAAATTACCCCCGTCCCAAGTCTGGATCGCCCCCAAATTCGAGTTGATCCGCACCACCTGCAAAGCACCGAGTCTCGCAGGTGAAATTTTTTGGCGAAGCATCAAGCGAATCCGACGTATCGGTCAGCATGACCAGCGACGCGCGGAATGCCAGAACGCCTTGCTTCCACCCGCGGAATACGACAGTTTGGCTCCGACCCGGGTACCTCGCGCTGAATAATTTTCCGGATACCGCGATCGAGTACCCTGCTCCCACCGACACGTACACCCGTGGTCGGCCCTTCGTCTCAGCTTGACCTGCGTCGCGGAGCTGGACGTGGATACCCTATTCAAGCGCCTGACACGACCGGGATTGTACATCTTCCAAGCACCCGCCGCTCCTCGATCCAAATCTGCTCCGCCTGAATCCGAGTCGATTCCACGCCTGGTTACTTCGGCTCAAGTGATGGCGTTGTACCGGAAAAAGCCTTGGAACCATTACCGTAGCCAAGTGACACCGGTCTTGTTTCACGCGACTGGTTTTTTCGCAGAGTTGGCATTCGCGTACCGCGACTTCAAGACCCGGCATCAACAGTCTCTGTGGGAAGCACCCCGCGCCATTTATTTGCCCGCCAGGCAGCGTGATCGCGATCCGGAGTTGACGCAGATTTACTAGCAGCGCAAGCAGCGGCGATCGCGATCCGGACCCCGATGGAACACCGTATTGCGCTTTATCCTTTAGGGGATGATCGACGGACACTGCGATTTGAATCTGTTTCTGGATCCGTTCTTCATGCATCTCCCGTCACCGGTCGAGATGCGTCCATGGTACCCGCGTTTCAGCGATTCTTAAATAACATTTTCAACTTGACCTCCGCGTTGGCACGCTTGGATACAGCTAAACCCTGGCTCAACCATTTATGAATCCTGCATCGAGGATCATCCAGGGTCGTCGACCTCTCGCTTGCCCGGTAAATATTTTTGAAGTAATCCGTAGCGATCCGGCAGTCCGTTATAATCGGTCAATATATTTTTATCTTTTGCTTCCTTGTCGATCATCACTGAAATGTATCTCATTTGCCTTTTCTTATTACTCACTGCTATCGGGATTGATATTATGGATCGCTACACACAACCCTTTCCTTTGCTCACATCTGCAACCTTCTTGCAGGCAACTTCCTATTCGACACATCGTATATTTATCCACCGCTTCTTTGTGTGATTGCATCACCTCGAAGCGATTCTTGCTCACTCTATCGCGATCAAAATTTCGCAGCAAGGTCCCACATTTTAAGTCGACCTCATCATTTTAAGTTGGATCGACTGATCCCTTCCATTGCACCATATACTGGCTCTGCACTCTGCCAAAACAAGTCCGTCTGCCGGATCGCACATTAAAAAAATTGTCGACTTCAATTTAAATTCATACAATGTGTGTTCCCAGCTATCTTTCGGCAGCAGAGATTCGTCAAAATCCAAGCAATTTGCCTTTTTAATGCTAAAAAGGTTTTTTAGCCGATCCAGGAAGGTTTCCACCCGCTTAAGCTTGGATACATGTGCAATGAAATAATCGATACGGTGTATTTGAGATCTCCAACCGTACTTCGTGACTCCCGCAAACTTCCCTTACCCGGAATGGCCCATGCCACATATGTGACAGCTTTCGGGTGTACACTTCTTTCACTCGATTTAATTAATACATACTTGCGATCCAACTTCGATCATATGTGATCCTTTCTCAGTATTGTGTCGATCGGCCCGATCTTGGATCGCGATCCGTAGCCTATCGTTAACGGCTTCTCTTGCTCTCTGGTAATGACGTTGCATGTAATTACGCCATCTCCTTGGATCTGGTCCCGTCATTTGGTGCTTCCCAAAGGCAAAGTCGCTTCCAGAGTCAATCGTGGGTCCCAACCGTAGATCAGGTAAACCGGTGTATCTCCTCATACGCGATCCTGTGCCGTATCGATGGCGAACGTCAAACTCTCTGCGTACTCGTCCCAACCCTTCTGATCCGTATCTGTAACGTACATCTTTAACGCCCTCGTCAGGGTCTGCATCATTCTTTCTGCTGTTACATTCGCTTGGGGTCGATATGTCGTAGTAGCACGATGTTTCTGCCTCGCAATCCAGTTGAACGCTCGGAGTAAATCGGACATTAATCCTTGCTCTCGATCATGGCGGATCGCTTCGTTGATACCAAATCTTCGAAACACACACTCTCAATAATTTTCAGTGATCGTTTGCGCAGTTCGGAAGGAACTCTCCTTGGCGAGTACGTACCCTGAGAACAGATATATCCACATCAACAACTCAGTAGTTCCAAAAAAGATCGCGGAAACGGTGGAATGTGATCCATAGCAATCTTTTGAAACGGAAAAGTGGCATGGATATTCCACGGCGATTCGCCGCGCAGGATAGGTCTACCTTTTCCCGTCGTGCAATCAACACATTCTCCCACATAACGCTGGACACTCTGATAAAGCCCTCTCCAGAGAAACTTGGACCGGGGTCTCGGTATGTTCTGTCGATATATCGGTGTCTGCCCTCCAGACTTGTATGATAATGATGCAGGTCATCTTGCTGCAGTACTTCCGGTACCACCAAACGAATCAATTCCACGCGGCTATCTGGATATTCAGTCGATCGCGGGCAGAAAATTAATAGTCCGCTTTGTCAACTTCATTATCGAACGCTATCCGAACACATAACTTGGCTTCTTTACTACTCAACTTCGTTATGTCTACGATCAGGAATTTCTTTAGGTTGGCGATCAAACTCTCTTCTTCCTGTGCTTGCTTAATTCTCTCAATTTTGATCCTCTGAACGACTTCTTCTTGCGTTACTTCACGTGATCGTCGTCTCCAAACGGCTGTTCTAGTAAAGGCAGATATTTCACGACCCGATCGACACTTTTGGGCGTCAAGAACTCGTCCAACCGGTTTAATGAATATGAATTCTGACAATCATGATCGGATAAATTCGCCGTGCATTTCTCTTGTTTTAAAGCATGGCTTGACAGTCGATCGGCACTCTGGGTCCAGTCCCTCTTGATGTGTAAAAATGCGTGGATCGACCACGACCAGAGTTTCTCTATAGCTTTGTGACGTAGCAAATATAATCCGGGCGCCTTGCAGTCAATTTCTCCGCGCATCTAACTGATCACAAAATTAGAATTAATACAAATGATGATGCGCCTCCGTGCCTGATCGGAAAGGAGATCAAAACCTAGTACCATGCCACGATATTCGGCTCCTTGTATGTTAGGTCTGTTGCGTATTCGGCTGCGACATTCACGATCTTCCATTCCGGGAGTTTCCACACCATTGCACGATACGTCCCTCCTTTTCGAAGGGTTCGGGCCGATCCATCGAAAATGATCACCCAAAGCCTTTAACCTTCCTCCACCGTTGGTGGTGGCATACTTATGGTATGCTTCGGCTGCTTCATCGGGGCGATCGATATTAACAAGTCGTCCAACGCTTTGCGCGGGGTGATGATGGCGTCAAGCGTACCAATTGTTTCATCTTCTTCCTTTTCACTCTTCTTGGTCTCCAGCGTTTAATCTGATAGCAACGCCGCCCATCTCCCCAGTCTCCCATTAAGGCCTAAAGATTAAACCAGCCAGTCCAACGTTTAATGACGTGTGACTACCTTGATCTCTCGTGCAATCAACATTATGTAGCCGATATATAGGATGCACAGCAGAGCTAAAGCTTCTTTTTCCACCATTACATAGTTAATCTTGTTAGGTTTAAGCGTTCTGCTAGTGAACGTTACAGGCCAGTATACTATATCGTGTTCTTGTAGCAAAGCTGCAGACACTGCCCATTTGCTAGCATAGACCACGATCACCAGAGGGCGATCCGGATCAAAAAATTTAAGAATCGGAGTCTTAGCGATCTGATCCTTCGACATAGTGAACGAAATCATAGCCTTCTCCCATCGGCTTCTGTCTGTGCTGGTAGGATCGCCCCCAGCAACACCGGAAATCTTTAGATCGCCCCCTGTAGCACCGTTACGGTTTGGATCGTGATCACCACGACACTTACTGTCGTCAGCTCTCCTTCCATTCAGTGTTGAAGATTCCGTCTCATCCATACTTCGGATCTCGTGGAAGTCGGCTTCGCGTAATTTGCATAGCACTGATGTATATATCGCAAAGATTTCAATGAATCGGCTATAGTAATTCAAACTCTTTAAAAACGACTGCATCGACCGCAGCGTTCGAGAAAACGGAATGTTGACCAGCGACCCGAGATCCTTCAAGTGGGCTTCCAATACAGCAAGTGATACTCGATAAACTAGATAATTCACCTTGCGTCGCCCATTAAAACGTTTAGTCAGGCCGATCAACATATTCCATTTGCCGCATGAACGTAGCAATTTATCCACTCTTTTGTACAAATAAACCCACGATGTAGCTGGAATCAGTATGTCATCGGTGTACAATCTTCGACCTAGCACAGATGGTGTTTGACTGCTGCCCATCTCTCCTTCTTTGAACACGTCAATCCGTTTGGTGATTCCGTAGAGGAAGCGTCCGAATCAGCACCGATCTTCATTTATCCATGCGATGCAATGTTGATCAGGCGTTGGTAAATCTGTGGAGCGTTCTTCAATCCAAACGGCATCCGTAGCCATTCAAACAAGCCTGACGGTGTGATGAATGCTGAAAAAATTCTTGCTCTTTCTGTCATCTCCACCACCCAAAAACCGCTTGCCATGTCCAGTGAGCAGCACCACATCGCTTTGTCCATGTCTTGTAAAAGTTCATTGATCAATGGCATTGGGTACACCATCATCCTTGTCGACTGATTTATTCGTCGACAGTCGATGCAAAATCGAATTTCCTCGTCATTCTTCTTGATAATAACGGCGATCGGCGAGGCCCAAGGTGATGTGGAAGCTCGGATAATCTTGGCCGAGACCACTCCTTTAATCAAATCCGCTAATTTTTTGCGAAACTTGTGTGATACTGGCCGTACTCTTTGCGCGATCGGGCTCGATCCTCCCACGTAAATATCGCATATCGCCCCTCGTGCGGCTGGAGGGAGTGCGTATTCTTTACCAATTAAAAGGTGCTTTTTTCTCGAGATCAGTTGTCGTAATCGTTCTTGGTCATCAGTCAGCGGTACGTCTGGATAGCCTACCTCAATATCGTCGATCGCAACTTCGGCATTTGGCGTAACAATGTCGGGCAGTACGGCCATGTGCTAATCCACATCCACGGCGCACAACTCCCCACTTTCATGACGATAGGTAGCGACGTCCAATTCTCCCACAGTCCGGCCATTATCTGGACCAGGCTCTTCGTCGGTTGTCACATCGGGTAAAGGTTCGGCCTCTTTCTTCGACTGATTTCCTGGCCCATCGTTCGTCGTGCCTTCGTATATCGTATGAACCACGGGCATGAAACTTGTAAATAGGTGAATTATTTGTCGATCGTCGATTGCGCCATGCGATATGTCATGAGATCGATCGAAGTCCTTGTCTTTATTCGTCGCGGCATCTTTCATTGCCCCCCCCGGGTGATCGAACGCTTCCTCCTTTCTCCTCGATCGTGTAAACGACAAGTGATAGTGGTTATACACAGGTAACAACTTCCTATCTTCGGGTCGGGCTGTCCTTTGATACCTTATTCCCCGTATACCGACTTCAAACCTACTTTGGCGTAGGTTAAGTCGGGTGACCCACAAGTGGTCCAGCGTATGTGGGCGGCACTTTTCCCTCTCTTTCAGTAGTAGCTTCAAAGGCTAGTGTCTGCCACTCGTTGTACCGTCGCGATCCGATTAAGATGTAGCTTGGGTATCGAGGCGTCATGTCGGCAGCCATAATCCAGCCTAAGATCGTTCCGCGATCGATAGTAACTACCTTTTCACTGAGATATGTCATCTGCAAGAACTTAATCCGACCTATTCCAGTGTTTACGGTGGGCACTTATGTAGGATCGCGCCTCACGCAGAGCTTGGCATTAGATTGGACGTTGCCGATCCTTATCTCCGCCGATCTACCGACCGGCAGCACCAATTGTTGTTCTGGGGTCACGATCGGCTGCATGGATGATCCGTACAAAGGTCTGCGTCCTGCTAGATAAATACGCGCTTCATCTGGCAATACCAGCGTCCCTTCAGCCAAATCCAGACGTATAACTGCGGGTGCCATGAAGTCCATACCCACGATCACCTCTTGACCCGCTTTATCACCCACCCACACATCAAAAAAGCATTACAGCGATCCAATGAGGGCGATCTTGATCTTTGTGCATATTTTGGTCATGTATGTGTGCTCACCTATCCCCACACACGCTCGTTTCTGATTCTCGTCAATGACACATCCTACCTTACGAGAAAAAGCGGTGTCTACAATCGAGATCTCATCTCCTGAGTCCAGTAGCATTGTGGCCTTTTCGTTGTTAATCTTCCCAACCACTTCAGCTTGCTTGAACCATTTTTCTAAGGTATGGTATCTACAGTATCCCCCTGAATCGCCCGGCGCTAAGACAAGTTCCATCTTGGTGGGCGATCGGGCGTATTCATCATGTCGTCTAACACTCGAAATGGAACGCATGTATATTGCCGATCATCCTGCTTGTCCTCGCCTCCGTCGACCCACTTCCTCTGCACAAAATACATATACGCAGAGCCTAAAATGCTCAGCTCGTACCAGATTCCAATTTGGCGAGCGCCTTAATTAAGCATCTTCTCGGTTTGTTCCGGCAACATCCCTGCATGCTTGATAGGCATATACCACTGACGGATCATGTTGTAAAACTGTTCCATCGGGCACTTTCCTTCCTCGTCGACGTTCTTGCATACGGAACACAAGTAGAAGCACTTGTTCGCAGGATGACCGTTACGTCCGCACTTCTGACACGTAAGTCTCTTCCAACATCAGCGATCGTCAAGTCTCTTCGACCCACAGTGCGTACACAATGTATAAAGCTTTCCACGATCGTGGTGCCGATCGCGGTCAAATTGATCACTTCGAATGAGTCGGTCTCTAGGTTCTGAGCGCGATCCGCAGCGGTACCCATGTACACATTGTGTCGATCCGGCTTCTGAGCGCGATCCATAGCCGTGGCCATATACCCGTTGAGTCGATCCGAGTCGGAGTCCGATCCACAAGAGTCTATGTCTGACCCGCTGCCCTCGCTTTCCACGTGGATTGCTCTCACCACTCGCGCTAGTTTTCCTGGCACTTGGGCCGCCTGTGGCGCAATACGCTGTCGAAATTTGCTCGAGCCCATAGAGGCGTGATCTTCTCGAACTTCCATGTTCTCACATTCTTGCAGCGTTTCTTCCAGATCATCTACATCTCCAAGGCTCAGCATCGTTAGCATTCTAGCCAGATCGCGATCGTTCAGGGTCCCTTTATAGTGATTTCATGTTTCTTGCGAGTGTCAGGAGATCCAAATCAAATCGGGATCTTCGCTCGGATCGCGGCCACATTTAGACGGTACAAGTACTCCAATGGAGTCTCGTTCGATCGCTTACGCGCATGGTAGTAGAGTCTCCCAACTGAAACACTATTCCTCTATCCGTATTTGGCCATGAAGCCCACCAAGAGTGCCTTTTACGAGGTTCTCGTTGAGCGACCAAGCTTATTATACCAGTCACGCGCCGGTCCCGTACGAAGATCGCTGAATAACAGGCACTTCTCTGCATCCGGCGCTTGATCGCGTATGAACTCCGACTTCAGCTTTCTGATCCAGTTCCTGGCCCGTTCTACATTCTTCTTTCGGCCGGATAATTCCTTTAGTTTGGCCATGGCAGACATTCGAATCATTTGGCTAGAGAATCCGCTACTCTCCGCCGCTCCTGCCGTCGCCACGTACGGTAATTACTTGCCTCCTTTCTCCCGATGCGCATGACCACAGTCATGCGATGCATTAGGACGCGATCCAACCGACTCCATGTCAATATCCGGCATGTTGATCTGCGGTTCGGTATGGCTATTAACCGATCGCCCAGCGTTCATGTGAGCTTGTTCTAGATCGTATTTCTTCATGGATGCTCAAAAATAGGAATCACTTGTTCTGACTCTAATATGTCCATTAAGTGCATTGTCGATGGCATTCCCGCTTGCGCTTCTGTCTCATTCCGTTCAAATGTCTTCCTCACCAGATCCACGCGCTTTGGTCCTAGCGACATCCGTCGGATCTCGAACGAAGCGTTTGAGTCCCTTCCGATTTGGATGAAGCGTATCGAGACGATCCAGTAAGTTCCTCTTTGGGAAAATCGTTGATCGGCGTGAGAACTTGATCCATCGTGATCCGCGGCGTGATCCGTTGATCCGAGGCACCAATCGGCGGGTTCGGGTTGTCTCCAGGGTCACGTATGTCTAGAAGCGTACTCAACCTCTTAAATAGCGTCTGTCCGGCAGCGATCACTCGATAGTGGTTGCATTTTAGTAGAGTTTGTGCGTTGAACGTTCCCGCCCAAACCCCGCCTACGTTAGCAGATTCATTAGACGCCGGAGCGCCTTTAACAGGTTGGGAGTTGGTTTGGTCGCGATTTTCGGTCCGCGTAGCGATCCGGTCAGCTTCGGCTTGATCGTCTTTAGTACTGGGTTGCTCGACAGAAGCTTCTCCAGCTCGTGCAAATGGTACTCCCGGCTAAGATTGTCGAATTGCCAATCTTCAAACTTCAATTCGCGATCCAGTGACTTTGAGCCTTTATCTATCGTCTTCGTCTTGACCTCGCATCCGGCTGACTTGTTCTTTTACACATCTCGATCTTGTCTCGACTCAGCCAGCTTCTTATAGTTTTCCAAATATATTGTCTCTCTTTTCATCATCACTAATAGTTCATCTAATATAAATGAAAATCGTTTGAGGATTCCCTTAGGACATTCATCCTGCGAATTGCGCCTGCAGTGCAATCCGCGGTGGCCCCCAAAGGGGCCTCAAGAGGGAGTTATGGTTTTTCTTCCAGATCGTGCGAACGATATACTATTTTTCTTTTCTTGTCGTCAAAGCCCTTCCCGAAACTTTGACCATCCGGGGATCCTTCATCTTTGAGCGTCTGCTATGATCCGTCTGCCGCTGGTGCGTCTATTCCAGGTTCAGTCTTGATCTTGACTTCTTCGCTCAGGGACTCACGGTGAAAAACCGAACCACCAGAAGATCCGGGCACGCGCACCATTTTGGTAGAGTAATGATCACAATTTTCTTGTGATCCCGACTCTTCACTGGCGCCCGGACGACCTACCGACGGAGGGGGCACCCCGATTCCGTGTTCTGCATGTTCTTGCTCACCTTGTGTACCCGTCGGTAGGGCGGGTTGCGCTCTTCTTGGTGGACTTGAGCTGAAATTGAAATTGGTCGTCTTAGGGATAGGTGTTGATCGGGTGGAAATTCTTTACCCAGTCAACTTAGGTGCGGATCGCGTGGAAATTCTTCACTCAATCGCTTGTAACTGGATCGCTCTCCCAGAGTCGCTTTTGCCAGGGGTGATGCTTGATACGCGAGCCTTCTGACCACTTGAGCCGTCTAGCGATCTTGAATCTGAACCGTAGGGTTCACTGCGTCCTATCGCAGTTGATGGGGGTGAGAATTGACTTTCCGCCTGGCCAAAAAATCCAAGGGAGAAGTTTGCTGAGACGCGGGTGACTCTCTACTTAACGGGAGGTCAAAGATCCTGCCCGGGAGAAGTCGACGCGTGTCTTTCGCTGCAAATTATTCTGTTTAATTCCAACCAACCAAATCCAAACCCCATGACTATGCCTATCTGTTCTCTAGGTCACTTGTTGTGCACCGCCTGTCTATGTCATTCATATCTTATCTCATGTGGTCCACAGCAGATAATCCGTAGTGGATCGCCTCATTCCGGATCGCACAGTACCGGATCGCAGAGTTCCGGATCGCAAAATACCGGATCGCAGAGTACCTTGGTGATCCAAAACTTCGATTGCAGATCGCTATCGGTCAATCGTCGATCCTTGACTATACTCCTTCTTGACCGTTAGATGGGTCACTCTGCATAATTTCCACAGTCATTTCCTGTCACTCAGTCGTGTTACACCATCATCCGTGCTAACGGGCCCATCTCCGTACGCGCTCCACCAATCAAATTAATTTCGCACTTAAGGGCGGATCGTGCGATCCATACTTCCGTCATCCTTCCTTCGCGCTTCTCCACACTTCATACGTAGCACATAAGTTCTCACGCATTTGTATAGTTTAGGCGACCAATAACATTGGCTCACAGAGCCATAGGTCTTCTCACGACCGAGATGACCACTCAACGCAGTATAATGTGCCTCATAGAGGATCCGAATATTCAACTACTCATCATAAGGGAAAACGATGCGAGGGTATCCTCCACATCCGTGCTGTAGCACAACAGGCCATTATCGATGGAATATCGATGTAGCCTCGCACGTAATCGTGCAGACAATTCTATGTCCGAGTCCTTTAACTCCTCGCTACCTAGAGCACGTAGCAGAGCTACACAATCTTCGTCCTTGGCATATTCCGTACGGATTAGGTAAGTGACCTACGAAGACAGAGTCGTAACATGAGCAAGCTCATAGTCCAGCCTGCGTGACAACGCATCACCCAAATCATTCTGCTTGCCCGGCTTATACTTCACCTCGAAGTTGTATTTGGCAAAGAAGGAATGCCAACGAGCCATTATCTGAGAGAGGTGAGGCAAATGGGTCGCAGTGCGTGGTGACGCATGATCCATATAGATCACAAACGGCTTAGATCCAAGCAGATGTACTCTAAATTTGACGAGAGCATACTTCATAGCAAGTAACTTATAGCCAAGAAGATTTACTCTGTTTTTGACTAGAGCATACTTAATAGCAAGTAACTCTTTGCCATGAACAGGATAGTTCTTTTCTGCAGCCTTTAGCTGCCGGAACTCAAACGCAAAACCGCGTTCCCGTCTATCAGAATCCGTCTGTAATATAGCACTGCCTATGGCAAAGCCAGATGCGTCACGGATGACACTGAAAGATCGATCAGGATCAGTCAAAGCCAAGATTGGAGCATGAAAGAGGCTCTTCTTTACTGCTTGAAAAGCACCATTCTCGGTGCTAGTCCAGCACCATTCCACATCCTTTTTTAGTAGATTGTAATATTTCCGAGCCATGTCTACGTAATTCGCACTGTACTTGTGAAAGTAAATGACAACGCCAAGCCACTTACGTAAGTCCTTTTGGTTCTTTGGAACCGGCCAATCGACTATGGCTTTTACCTTAGTGGGATCCGCTCTAAGGCCTCGCTTACCAATAAAGCACCCTGAATCGGGAATCTCTTCTGCACCAAAGATGCACTTGAAGTCGTTGGCATACAGCTTATTCGTGCGCATGCACTCGAGAACCGCTCGTAGATGGTCAATGTGATTGTCCACATCTGACCGACCGTTCATAGCACGACTATGGACAAAGATGTCATCAAATTACGTCCGTGAATAACCTTGGTGAGGTCTGAACAATTGTGTCACAAGACCATTGGATATAGCTGGGTCATTTGATAACCCTTGCGGCATAACAAGCCACTCCTAGAGCATACCGCTCCGATTGCTGACCCCTGTCAGCGGAACATCAATCTCTCGCATGAGCAGCTGGTAATAACCATCGACTAAGTTAAGCGCACTGTACATTGTAAATACCACCATATTGTTTTGAAGAATGACCTTCTTCGGAATTGGTGTCTAAGCCGGAATGGTGGCCACATTAAGCTTATTGTAAGCATGAACAATGCGCCACTTCCCATTGGGCTTTTTGACACAGAAGGTCGGTGCGGAATGGATAGATTTGCTCTCACGTACCATTCCTGCCGCGTGCTTTGCACGAAAGAAGTCGTCAATGGCGTCACACTGTTCCTTCGGTAAAGGCCACTGCCGTGTTACGTAGTATTTAGTTCCAGGAACCAAGTCAATTTCATGACGTACACCTCTATTGGGAGGTAAGACGGACGGTGGGTTGTGTCACACTACGTCCTTAAACTCCATAACCAAAGGATGGAACGGATCAAGAGGATCCTTAAGGATCGAAGATCCACTACGGGAATACAATGCCGCCTTTGTGTCCTCAAGGACAGACTCGTTGAAGAACGAGGATGAGTTCAACTCAATATCCGGCCGAATGACCACTAACTCGGATAATTCTCCTGCCTGTAAGGCTTGGATAAATTCGCCGTCAAACATGTCATCTAGGTCAAATAGAGTATCCAAGGATGGAAGAGTCTCAAGACTAATATTGCCATCTTCATGGCCAGTCAACCCATTGAAAAGTGTATATCGTGTATTATTACTATTATCACCTCGTGACTTCTAAGACGTTGGGCGCTTAACAGTTGCCACCCGACGCTGGAATCGTTTCCTCAAAGAAACCTTACGCCTCCTAGAGGCCAAGACAGTAGGGTTCCCGAGGTTGCTATTTATCTTAGCACGCTCTATACGAGAGCTCATGTCTTGAACGACACCTGGTGAAGTGTTGCGTAACTCTAACCCTTCACCCAGTGAATTTACACGTACCGCTCCACGTACATTATGTGGGTCTGGCCCTGAATGCTTCGGCATCAAGCCAACAATGTCAATAGCGACATTCAGTGAAGTGCCATCGTGGCCGCCCTCACTCGGTGGAATTTCACGTGCCACCCTACTCACATCAGAGGAATTACATTCTTGATGCCATGGCTCTAACCCTACCATGCCTGCAGCATGCAGTGACCCAGTATCACAACGAGTACCACTCAACGGAGAACAAATTCACATAGGGTGAAAGATCTCCGTTCAATTTTCGTGTCATTGACATTGAAGTTAACTAACTCGGACATACTAATGTCCAGCACGTTAAAATCCTCTGTCAATAGTTCGCGCCAATAGCGACTTTGTCGCCTAGCAAAGGTGGGTTGATGACTCTACAAAGCTTCGCTAGGAACATTGAGCGATGCGCCCAAGGTCTTAGACCTCCAATCAATCCATGGCTCACGGCGTTCAGGCCAAGCCATACCCAGGATGAGATCATATCTCGGATCCAAATCGAGGACAAGACAGCATTCAATGCTGTCAAAGTCCAAAAACTTCACACCTACGTTCAACGAAATTTTACGCACTGTACGCGACTACCAGTCACTAGACGAACGGTTTCAAATCACCCTCATGCGCTGTGAGCGCTTCAGCGTACCGCTGACTTCCCTCAAGGGAACGACGTCGAGCACAGTTACATGATGCTCTTGATTCGATAAAAATTGACCACTGCTTCTCAGATCCTTTTTACTATCGCCACATCGACAAACAAGCCTGAATTGTATCCACGCTCTGTACTGACGGGCACAGAGCTCTCTGGGGCTAAGGTCTGTTTTCCTTTACCTCGTGGAGAAGTGACGGAGCCTAGCTCTACTTCTGTAAGGCGGTTCGCGCCTACTGGTTGTCGACGTTTCCCCTGGCCGTACCAGACTTCTGGTTGGGGCCAAAGTTTCGACTCATAGGAGTCTGGCGCTGTTTGGGCAAAAGACAAGTGGGACTCAAGTGTTTAGTGCTTCCGCACATGTAACAGCGTCTCATTTCCTGTTGTTGCTCCGCAACCTGAAGCTCAGCTTCACCTTCATTATTAACATGGCTAAGATTCATCGGTTCTGGATTACAGTAAGCCGAGGTGCTCGTAGAGGTTGCCCTCGCAAAGCTTAAGCTGTACACATTCCAACCAAGTCTTGCCGACTTGAAGTTGTGCTCAGCATTTTGAGCGATGGTCACCGCCTCTTCAAAAGTAGCGGGATGGACCCGAAACAACTCGGTCCTGGCAACGCCAAATCGAAGACCTTCCATGAAGGCAGCCACATAGACTGTCTCAGGGAGAGGGCCCGACTGCATAGCAGCCATCAGAGTTCTCAACTCTTGGACATAGTCCGTTAACTCATTCTTACCCTGACGGGTAGACGAGAAGCGTGAGCGCACGCGATAAGCCTGGTTAGGCGGCGATAAAACACGCCAAAGTTCTAACTTGAGCGAATCCCATGTGGGAAATGCCAAGTCGGCCGACTTACCACACGTCAGAGCCCGCTCTCTAGCTCTTATATCGAGCTTAGAGATAGACAGCGAGACTCGTTGGTGCTCAAGTGAGATAAGGCCAGAGCTCATGACCATCTTAATCTCACGGATCCAGGGGATGAGGATTTGCCCTTCCTTCCTGGAGTAATGTCTAACGTCCACCCGAAGGGGACGAGGCTTAGCCTCTTCATCTAGCATCGCCAAGTAGCGTGTCGGCATAGCCGACGCTACTTGGTTTTGAACCTGCCATAGAAGGGCCGTTTCATACTGCATGAAGGTCTCGACTCGTGCATTGAGCACATCTGGACCTAGTGCAGCTGGAATCTCCACATAATCAGGGCCTACAGCCGCGGTCAGCTTATCAAGCGCGACCTTTTGGACCTCAGAGAGGGATGTGGATTGTTTCATCCTCACAGAGGATGAGTTGAAACGACTCAGGAGTAGATTGACTACGAGTGGTACTAAGTGTAGCGAAGCTACACTGCTCCTGAATTCAGAGGAAGACGTAACGCTTTACGAGCAACTTTGGTTCTACAAACCCGACTCAAAGAGTCAACAGCTTAGAGAGCTAAGGTTTGGTTCAAAGAACCCGACTCAAAGAGTCAACAAGCTCATGAGAACTTACGGTCCCTGTTCCAGGGGGACCAAATGATTCAGAGAATTGACGCACGTAGTGCACAAGGAGTAGATGTCTTAACAAAGCGTTGCTATATTCTCAACGATCACATGACGCCTCAAAGAGGCACATGTCTATCGGATTAAAATGGGAACTGAATTTTATTTCTTCTTTTTACCTAGAAGAACACCTTAGAACAACGTAATTAACCTACTCGCTAATGTCCTAAATAAACCTCTCAAAAGATATCGTAATCAATGGTTGATAGACATCAGTATTCAACAATTGATACTGTGTTCTAATATTACTTTAAAGGGGATCACATCCCTTGTGTGCACCACACCTATAGTCGACTACGAGTCGACGTTTAATCCCGTCACAGATTGTTTAGCATACAGTGATTAGACTCGCGGTCATATTATTTCATGTGATATCTACGTTGCGACATCCATTAGGGTCTTGTATCACATCAGAAAGATCTTGACGGTAGGTTACTTAGGTGTCTCGAGTATCATTGATAGTAATGCTTCATCTCCCCCAAGCACCGATTTTGTTGAGGCTTCGTCTGAGACTGGTAAACGTACTGCATTGTTCTTGCTGGTGCCAAAGAAGACTTGTGAAATGAAGCTTTTTTGTAATTAACGTCTTGGTCTCAATTGTCGTCGTTGGATTCGCTGTAGTAGATACGCAAGTCAAGAAAGTGCTGCGCAACGCTCAGGTCTTCTCGGATCTAAACTAGTCACCAAGCTTTAGCCAGATTGACTATCCTTGTTCTGGTGGTATTGTAAGGCATATCATTTACGTAGGCGCCAACTACCTTTATTCATATCAGGTCGATCATGTGTTATAAGCACGCATTTAAAATGCGCTGCATCAAATCAATCCCGATAACCTGATACAATATGGCTTTGCCCACAAACGTCATGTCTATTTTATCCCATTGAGTCTATTGACAAGACAAAATGCCAGCTCGCTGGGGTTCTTGACACTTTTCTCCAGTAGCAGTAACTCTGGTATGCCACACCAGGTGCAATGCGCAAGTGGATTTAAAATTATTTAGCGTCTTAAGGTGCCTTCATGTACGCACTTAGCACTTCGGAGTGCATTGCTGGTATATGCCAGCGCATAAGTAACGCCAAAATCATATTCATTATAGTCAGCTCGATAAATGCAGCAAATATCAGTTTGTAGTCGAATCCAACATTTGGTCGTTTCCTCCAGCGACAAAGCGCGCTTCTTATTGCGCAATGGCACCAGAACTATCCTTCTTGTTTGTGCGGACCCGCTGTAAGTGTATTATGTTCATCCGTGGGTCCCATTTGACGACGACTTTCGTGCCTCCAGCCTCGATAGGAGAAATCTTCTCTTGACGCGTTTTGGCTCAAAGGTCCGCATTCGTGCTCCGTATTCATGCCTTGTAGGACTTGGCAAGGGTGCAAATTTGGCCCGTCCTTTCCCCAAGGCCGACATAATCAGAATATAGTCATCGCACTGTCCATTTGAGACATCAAGGTCTCATCATTCGACTTGCTGGTTTCCATACGCATCTTGGCGCGTCTGAGGTTTCTTCATTGATCGGCGGGGTCATCACAGCGGTTCTGAAGTCTTGGAAGCGTCATAATCCCGCGGTTTCGTCTTGCTGGGAGAGGCAGTTTCGGGTGGAGTCGGGACCAACGCACGCTGTCGATGCTGTTTGTCACGGTTGCCAACAAGGTTCTCGCAGTTACGTCCAAAATCGTCACGCAATACGCGTGTGAGATCATCTTTTCGCTTTTCCAGTATTGTTACGTTGCTGACGTGACACGTAGTCACAACCTTATGTTCATTTTAAATATATTAACGAATTTCTTTTACACAATAGTTTTCACACATTATTACGCTTATCGTTCCACACTTCTGTCGAAAATCGTTTGCGGATACATGTAGATGGTACACGGTATCGCACCACGAGGTCTGCCACGTATATCTCGAGGCATACGCGTGGGCTCCTGAAAAGATGACAATTGGCTTTTCTACGCACGTGTAGGCATTTGGTTGAGCACATAAGTGGCGTACTCCGCCACTTCACCCCAAACTTGATCGGCAGGCCGCGTCCAAATAGCATGCGCCTCACCATTTTTCTGCTAATGTGGTGAGCTCTTCGAGCAATTCTGTTAGCAGTGAAGTTGCTAGCTTCTGTAAATTGGCGTGTAATACCTTAGTACGACATTGTGTATACATGGCGCAGTGGAATAGACTTTTTAGCCAGGGTAGCTGCTAGCAGATCTTGTGGAATCGCGTTCAGCAAGCCGCTTGAGCGCATCACCATAGGGGCTGCTCACAGTACTGGTGAAAGATGTGATTGGCTTACCTATTACAGGACAGTATGGGGGGGCACGACAGCGCGGCGATTGTTTGCTGTCGTGTGCAATACTCTTCCTGTACAATTTGATGCTCTTCAGGCGGGGAAAGAAATTATTGAGAAATAGCTTTCTTCTTTTAATGCAGCTGAGACTACCCGTCTCGCAGAATTACATCTGATCCTCGAGAGCAAAGGTACTGTATCGACACGAAATCGCGAATGATCTTTCCCTATACTTTCCCACGACAATGTAGCCTTGGAAGGGTATCGTGCGAAAGCGGACAAGTTCGAGCCAATAGTCTTTTACTCCAGTGCGTCATCTATAATATTGAGGAGGTATGCAACGGTACCACACGAGACTTGAGACACATTACTCGGGTAAAATATTGCAGTCCCGTGCCTACCACAACTCTGCATTGCGCATAACATGTGTAAACACAGTGCATCGCACTTTGAGTCATAAAGTTCAACGCCAATCAGCATGAAGTCATTTATTGATGTCATTTATTACCTTGCTGAAAGTTGTCTCTATATATTGCCTTGCACGCGTCGATATACCGCCGACGCCGTGCCTAGTGCAACACGGAATATTCACGCGCCAAATCACGGCGACATGAAGATCTCGAAGCGCGTTGCGGGGTACCTGGCTGATAAAGCAACATAAAGACTGATTATGCCGCCAGGAGATTGTAAAGGGGCAGCCCGTTACATGGAATTGTCATTTGAGAGATAATGACAATAAAGAATATTATGTTGAATATCCTTTAAACAATTTCACCGAATTAGTGATATTGAAGGGTCGACCAAAGAGTCTGTTCATTGGTTGATATCTTGATGATATCAACCCACCAATCGTCGCAAGACGCGCGCAATGAGTGGTGACGAGACGTCACCATACACTCAGTTATATTAGCATAATTAAGTTAAGTCAAACAGAGAGACAGTAGTTAAAAGACTTAATTATATTAATATAACAGTTTTACTTTTTCCTTATCGTACGCTTCCTCGTTCGCCTCGTGTACGTCTGTCGGGGCACCCGAAAACCTTGCGTTAAGTTCACGCAAGGGTGTGCCCCGTTACAGAGATGGGATTAAGTCCCCTTTGATTCTTAAGGCGTTCACGGACGCCTTTTTTGCGACAGACACAAATAAACGCAAGTATGTGAGTGATTCAATTATTCTCGTCGATAGAGCAACCGTCGGCTGGAATGTAAGTGAAAAGAACATGTGGGGCTGTCGACAGCGGCAGCCGGATTGGTGGCTGCGGTTATCGAAATCAAATATTTGCTTGGGTTTTAAAAACTCTTACTAGAGTTGCAGCTTGACGCGTCAATGCCGATGGAATAAAATATCGACAATCCAGCATCAATCGAATATATTATTAGTGAGACATCAAGTGCGTTGACAAAGTTTGTCGACGTATAATTGAAGTTTGTGCGCGGAGCTTCCCGAGAAGTCCGGATCAAGGCGGATTCAGTTTATACGAAAGACAGTCTTGCGGACATCCATACGGTGAAACCTGCGGCGCCACGCCTAGATTATCTGCGCACCAGCGTTGGGATCAAGTTTTGAAGTAGCAATATCTGAGATGAGTATTGGGATATAGTGTGACGTATTGCATATATTCTAACATCACTCGCCATTTAGGAACTGGCTCTCGAGAATACCTATACGGAACTAAGGTCCGCGGAAAATGTGTGTGGCCGAGATCAACGATGCCTGAGGTCTAGATTGTAGAAAGAATCGATCATATTTCATTCCTTGTTTTCTACGTTGTGAATATCCACTTAAGCACTTTCTTCTATCTACTCACTCTTCGCGCAGTCTTCGCAGCACTCTTAAGTGCAATATCTCGTTTTAAGGGTAATTCTTCATCTATAACTACAGTGTACGTGAGTTTATGAGTCCCCTGCCTACACTATGTCATTGTAGGTATCTTTTCCTGTGTCACAACAAACGGACGGTGAACCGTCACAAATACGGTTTTCGTTTTTTGCAAAGATTTGGTAAAGTCACCAATTGCATCTGCTATACCTACCACCATCACGTAGATACATAAAGTTTGATTAAGCTTCAATTAAGAACGGCGCTCGATACGATCAATGCTTCAATTCAATAAAAAAACAGGTCGAACAAAAAGGAAAGTGACAAAAACTATCAATTTACGGACAACAATGTCAAGCCTGTCAGCTACGCCACTCAATTTACCCAAAACAGTACTACTGCTATCACCACAGAAAGCTTCAAAGGCTTGTATATCGCGTTTTCGTCCATACTATGTGCTAGAATTGTGAACTATTGACCTCGAAGTTGCTGTTAACTCTCTTACCGACTATCGACGTTCTGAACGTACGATAGTGGTTTCTAGAAATTCGTAAGGCTAGCGCGAACGTTGTAGTGATCATCATTCCAAGTCGGTCAATATTGATTCTTGTAGCACAATGATTTGAAAGTCACCAGCTACATCGTCGAGGATTTCGTTGGTAATTGATCTTGAGTCTGTAGCAGCGATTGGGTCGGTTTTCTTCGCGAATCAGTCCACCTCGACCATATTGTATGATGTCTAGAGCTCTGACCAGTCGAATTGTAAGCTGTACGTTTCACAACAAGCACACACTAATGCATCTTCCCCAGTACATTTTTTCATATTCTTATGCGCGCAATCTAGCCGTTCACCTTCAATATATAGGGTAGTTTTTCTTGACTGCTAAAACGAACTCCACTCTGCTGACGACGCCGGTGGCACTCTTCACCAGCTAATTATGAAAGACGGACATGGTGCATGGCACGAGCCGTTTCTTCCAAACATTCATTTAAAGTTTTGATTGATCAAAATGACAAGCTTTTGGCTGGCATAAGGGCTATTGGCTCTGCAAGTCTTGGTAGGAATACTTGAGGAGATTATGGTTGTAATGATAATTTATAAGCAAAAGGGCACTGTGCTTGAACTAATAAATTTATTCTACTTAAACTGTCATGTCAACTAATATTCTAATCTCCGTCAAGCTTCCCGAGTCAACGGGCCTATCATATTCCATATGTAACCGTCATGTCCGCTCATCATGCGGCATGTTGCTCTCGTGCACTCAATGAGCACCAGATGAACTCACAACACTTAATCTGGATTTGATCTTGATTGGTAAGACTCTATGCGGGTACCGAAAACGCTTTTAGGGTTTCCGTTTGTGGTACATACGTATAGCAAAAGCCTCATTTACCGAACGGACATGAACATGCGGGTAAAGCGCTGGGTATTGCTTCTTTCCGAATATCACCTGATTTTGCGCTACGTTAACGGGAAAATGCTTGGGCAGACGAAAACACGCGAATGAAAATTCAATACATACCTATTATTGATGTACCACTGATCTATGAGCTCTGCGGTATTACAGAATATCACTGTGTGTAGTACATGTTTCAGTAATTCAGCAACATCAAGATAAAGACCCTTTGATTCTAAAAATTAGACCTTCTGTGTTAAGGGCCCGAATTATGCAGATATTCAGTTCATACCCTCATTATGTGTTTCTTGGTTGCCTTTAAAGAAACTTGCGATTGTATCCTCTAAGCACCGTGAGGACGCTTTAAACTTAAACAATGAGCGCTTTGGTGTTTCAGCCAGTGAGAGATTTTACACGACTATGCGGTCGAACGGTAGTTGGCAAGAACATAAAAAGTAGAGTAGTAGAAAGTCCTTCCAGCCGACGCCCTTGTAGTAGAGTTGAGTGTGCATGATCTTGAAATGGACTCGCTCGCATTTGGCGTTTTTTGGGTTTATTCGCTGTTATAGGCTTGGCTTTGATACCAAAACTGCCCAATATTTCTTTATATTCTACACCCGTAAACTATCTACCTTAATCGTAGACAAATTCAGGTGGACGAGGGTACCGACTCAGCCATCCTTGGTCAAATCTCACGGTATTAGTAGGGGACAACTTATTCGGTTGGACACTAACTTCAAGCCACCGTATTGCTTGGTCGATCATGGTGATCCTGTAACTTACACTTGCGTAAGGTCCAATGATAGCGATATGGACTGCATCGAATGACTGACGTTCTTCATTGTCTTATGAGGTAGAAAGCCGTGATCTTGTTTCCGACACGAATCTTGTCCCGCTTTAAAGCCAGATATGTATCCTTCTCACAGCGAATACACGTAGATATCACAGGTAGAGCTGAGAATAAAGCTTTCAACTAGGATCACTCACGGTTACAGATGAGGTAGTCATGACGTCATCTCAGTTGTAGCTACAAAGGTGTTATCATTCAAGTGTTTTTATCCTCCAGTTTTTACTGTTCAAACAATTGGCCTCTTTGACCTTACGAGAGATGATAAATGGGGGTGTAATGAGGTTTTCTTGCGGACAAACATTTCAATTTTTTTGAAAGAGGTGATACTTACCTGATCTAAATGTGAAGTATGTTTGGTGGAGAGTAGTATTTAGCCGATCGCACATCGAAAGTTACCATTGAAGAAGTCAAGATCTGCATATTTACATTACTCGTATATATACGATATCGGCAAGAATTGCTACCAGTCATCATCATAACAAGCCGCTTGACATGTATCCGATTCCTCGATGATCTGCGTACTACATTGATGATGTAGATGTAGCAATGGATATGGAGATCGGACGATGTATGTTCATTGGATTTAAGCGCTATCACTAAGCTATCATTGTTTAAATTGGTTGCACTAAATTTGCATTATTTTCTTATGCTAAATACTCTCAAAATGGTAGAAGACACGCTAGAGTATGATACGCAGGTGCTACACAAGAATAGTCAGCCGAGGACTGTCTTGAAAGATCAAGCCTGTCAAGAGGGTGGGCGGCACGAATGGTACAAATGCAATCAAATAGTTACAGGCCTCCCATTTTGATTAGCTTGTTCTAAATACAGGGTAATGGCTGATGATCGCAATCAAAAAACTTATCAACGGTGCTCTTTATCTTTTTTTCGTCAAGATGTCTTCTTGCTAAATAAATAAGGGTCGCATACACAGAGATGTTAACGGTAACAGAATCGTAAAAATCCCTTCGACGATTATTGGAACTGATTGAGTCGGCTCAGGCAACATTTGGACCTAAACAGCCGGATTCTAAAGCGTTCCGCATTCAACGAATTGCAGAAATCTATGAAACAAATACCATATCGTTGCAGACAGAAGAAATCGACACACCTCAATTATCTGCACAACTTACCATCAAGTATATGCAAATGCATCATTAGCGTCTGCGAAATTCCGGATCCACGCAATATTACTCCACTAAAACCAAAATTTAAAGCATTTTTTGTACAACAATATTATTATCATCGGGTGCAACACTTATGTGGGCACATCATTCAATAATTTTGGGTGATAGAAAAAATGCAGTATTAAGTTTAAGAATTACAATTTTGTTATTTTTTTTACATTAGTTTGGCTTATGAATATATAGAAAGTTTCTTTCAATTTCTGATAGTATTTATGGTACAACATTTTTTTATTAACATGTACAATAGAGTATCCCTTATTTAGTATAGCTGGGACCGCCACATTTTGATAAGTGAGGAAGTTATTGAATAGCAGATTAAGGGGGTAGAATTGGATCGAAAGGTGCTACATGTTGTCATAAAGGCGCCTCGGTATGATTCTCGAACTTGAGCTTGTAGCTGAAGTGATTTCGTGTGGCCGCACCAAGCGAGAGGTCACCGGTTCGATGTCCGGTGACTGCAGTACAAAGTTAAAGCCTTCGGGTTCCCGGTATGCCGGGGTTCACCAGCACTGTAATGCCAGGTATTGACGTCCTTAACTTAAGGTACATGCAGGTGTTTGTTCGAAACACACTACCCGAATTAGAAGCGTAAGACTAGACAAACAGTAATGCTCGACGAGACGATTAGTAACGCATAGTCAGAAACAATCCAGTAGACTATAAGTAGAAACAGGAGGTTGTGAACCAAGGACCTAAATATATCTACTTTGCACGCTACCATCAAGTGCTCGAGTAGTTAAGACTTTACTACATGTGTTCACCTCCAAAAATTCGTTAAGCAACAAACTCTGGATTATTTTTTGTAGTGGTCCGTCGGCAGTAGATTAATATTCATATGGCAATAATTTCTATGGCTTTGACAATACAAAGGGAGAATAAAAAATGCTCCATTCAACCACGAAAATAAAAAATGCTCCAGATAAGTGGAATATAAAAAATGCCCCATGTCTTTGTATACTCAAATGCTTCTTGTGTCGAGAACCATGATGTAGCCGCACTTCAATTAACTTAAGCGCAGCACATCGACACTAACTTCGGTTTTGGCTATGATAGTACACAACGTAATTTATACAAGCCCGATTCAACCTACTCTAACCCCATACAGTAGGTGCTGGTAATTCAGAGTGCAAGTTTCTGTAATCCCATCGGTATAATAAAAAGTGTTATTAGTATGAAACGCAACTCGGTAGGAGCAGCACAGCACTCGTCTTTTTCGAGCAACACACATGCACACCTACACTATCCGTCATTGAGCACCAGCACGCGCGTGTTGCGGACGTTAGTGCACGCGACCTCATCCACTGCAACAACTGCATATCGTGCCTTTACCTGCTGCCACACGCGACTGCCTCGTCAACTGCGGCTGCTCCAGCTGCTGCGGCTCCAACTCGAGCTCCGACGTCGTCGTCCGCGACTCGAGCTGCGGCTGCGACTCAAATAAAGCTAGCGTCGGAACGGACTCCGCGAGCATCGATGTCGCCCACTTCCTTGTGTCGCCAACACGGGACTGATTCGTCATTCGCTGTGAAGCAGCGACGGTCCACGCCGACGCATGAACGCTGGTGAGCGCGGAAATGATATAACACAAGTAGACCAACAGCAAAATCAACAATAGCAACTGAAACAACAACAACAACAACAACAGCAGCAGCAGAAGCAACATCAGTAGCATCATCAATATAGCTACAACAACACTAACCGCAGCACCTACAACAACAACATCAGCAGCAGAAATTGTAGCAGCAATATCAACAATATCAACTGAATCAACAGCAACAAATGCAATAACATTAATATCAACAACATTAGCACCGACTGACTGAGGTTACGGCCGCGACCGATGCTAAACGATCCTTCGTATCATCGGTCGCGCCCGTAAACACAAGACGCGTTCACGTCCTCATATCTCGTGTCTGAGTCTGAAATGGTTGCTGCAACCGTAGCACGCCCGAGGCAAACCCTTTTCGCGACTTCCCAAACAGGACGGGGGTTGGTCACGGCCGTAAAATGGGAAAACGAAAATGATTAAGGACGTGTGTTTGTATGTGTGCCACATTAACTTTAGCATAGTAGGACGTGGGGAATTTTGGAGTATTACAGGTACACACCCACCCTTTGATACGCACACACACCTCTGAAATAGAGCCCCTCTTTATGTACCGTAACCTCCCTAATTAGGTAATGCACACTTATACACACGAAATACAATATAAACATTCTTCGCTTTGTACACACACCTCTGTAATACAGGCCTCTTTTGTGTCAGCACACAGCCTTGCGTATGAAATCCGCTCTCATTGTCCGGTACACCCCCTATAAGTACCCCTAATACTACCATTTCCCCAATTTTATAGATAATTCGAATGCAGGTCACCCGCTCCTTGATCCGTCAAATGTTCAGTGGGCTTATAGTAGTCGAAACGATGGCGTTCAGATTCTTGATCGATCCCCACTAAGAGATGATATTCTTGTCCTAATCGCGCACAAAAACATGTGCGAGTCAATTGTCAGGCAGAAATGCTCGTCCATGATAGCCTTTTCCGCCTCGTACCGCGCAGCAGTGAGCCCCTACACCGCATCCGATCAAACACAAACCCATCAGCAGCAGCAAGTGAGTCAACGGCCCCCCCAAAGAAAAAATGCCAGACGCCTTGTCAGTACACCCACCTTTGGATTAACAGCTTCAGTATGAGACGACACAAGTTGTGCGCGGTGTCTTTCCCAACGAGCTCACAAACACGTCGTCGCACGAGCGCTCGTTCCTTGCAGGATAATTCTGATTATAACTGATAATCTTGCGGTTGTACGGCGCTACTGCATTGTATAAGATCGACCGCAGCTACTTCGACCACCTGGGCAGGTCAAAGACACATTTTACATCCACAAAAAGTAAGCAGATAATAGTCCAGAGGTCGGAATTAAACAGACACAAGTACCCCACTGTGTGTATGTGGCATCTGCTCACCTGATCGCGTCGCGATAATTGGCCACTGGAACGATCGTGCGATATTCATTTACAATCGACCGAGTAGCTTCAAGTGGCTGCGACAGAGAAGTGACAGCTTCTGCGTTGTCGTCCTTGCGAAAACGCCGCTCGGTCAGCAACAAGACGGTCTCCTCCGGTCGTGCAGGCAGTGTACTCTAGTAAACAGAGGAGCTCGTGCAGCACCACAACGAGACAGATGGCGGGTAAGAAAATCAGCAGAGCAACGCGCAGGTCACATGCTGCGCCACTTTACTTCTCGCTGCGGAGCTCACGCGGCCGTATGGCTGACTTGCTGCTCGTATATCAGGCGTTGTTGACGTTGTTCTACCGCTGTTAAAAATTGGGGAATTGGTAGTATTAGGGGTACTTATAGGGGGTGTACCGGACAATGAGAGCGGATTTCATACGCAAGGCTGTGTGCTGACACAAAAGAGGCCTGTATTACAGAGGTGTGTGTACAAAGCGAAGAATGTTTATATTGTATTTCGTGTGTATAAGTGTGCATTACCTAATTAGGGAGGTTACGGTACATAAAGAGGGGCTCTATTTCAGGGGTGTGTGTGTATCAAAGGGTGGGTGTGTATCTATAAATCTCCTTTATTTCATTTATCTGGGGCATTTTTTATTTTCATCAATAAAAATTAAGGGAGTTTATCAACATTTGGCCCGGGTCCACCGTGGGACTCGAAACGTTTATCAAGTAAGGGAGATCATTATATAAAAGAGTATTAACTTAAGGAGATTTCACTGTAGTATAGCAGCAACTTATCTGCTAGCGTCAAGCGCAATTTAAGTTTGATTTCTATGTTCCTATCTGGTAGAATCCATCCGATCATACATATGGTAGGTCATGTACCTGTTGCGAAGCTACAGCATCACATGGAAATGGCTTACGCAAGAAAAGTGGAGCGTCAAAAGTATATTCGACCATGCCATCTGGGAAATGACTCCGAAGGAGACCATACTGTCAAAACACAAGCAGGTTATGGAGAAACAAGATAGCTGAGGACAGTGCTGATGGCATATGAATATTATAGCTTGTATGATGCAACACTAGCGGGTCGAACACGCAGCTTAGCGTAGCTTCCCTTACGGTTTGTCAATCTCTCCCACTCACTGTAAGGGGGCACCGATGACTACGTACTGGTCAACTAGTACGGAGTTTACTATCACTGACTGCAGTGATAGTCAGTGCCCTGTTGAGTGTAGAACTACACAGAGGAAGATAGAACGACTAAGGCAAAGATTCTAGTCGTGGTAAAAGTAAACCTGTCATTAATACGATTAGGTCCTGCAACTTTTGTGTCTCTGGTTGTCCTGACTTAATTACGCTAATATAGCTAAACGTATGATGACGTCTACTCACCACCCATTGCGCGCGTCTAGCAGCGATTGGTGGGTTGATATCATCACGATATATTAACCAATGAGTAGACCCTTCGGTCATCCCAACAATATCATCATGCTTTGTGATTTGGTTGAAAGAATATTCGACGTAGTATTCTTTATTGTCATTTTCTTTTTAGTGACAATTTCATGTAACGGGCTACCCCGTTACACTCAATCTGTTGTCAATTCCTCCCCTTACTCTCTGTTGTCGAACACGACTACTTCCGCAAACATCAGGACACGTACGACGCTATGTCAGTCTCTGTGCAGAAGCACAGTAAAGGACCACACTATAGTCCGACAGATTAATCCGAAGAGATTTGCTTGATAAGAGCATGGCAAGACAACGCAGGCCGTCGATGCGGATTTGATTTGGGGTAGCTTCTTGTCAGATCTTGTAGGACACACAGTGCGTCTGTATGCCGGGTAGAAACGTATAAAACCGAGTGGGCTTTTGCTCACCTAATCAGAGCCCATGGAACCGGTTCTGACCGGGTCAGTTCTGCCGTTACCGCATTGCCACGTGTACCCGCGGCCGTGTCTACGACGAACACATCTCTTGGCATCACCGACAGCCGTACAAGTCCCACATTTCTTTGCATTGGCCCTCGCTGCCTACGAGCTTGAGCCAGTCATAAGCCCCAGTCACGACACTTTCATTGGAAGTGACAAGCTCCAGGTTTGAGCTTCGTGTCTCTCAAGCCCTCAGCGTCGCCTACTCGTCCCTGCCTATGGAATAAAAATACCGCCCTCTCATACCCTACGACCTTTTTTGACGTCTCACAACGTATCTGTGAGCTACAGCGCCTATTGTATTGTATCGCAGACCGACAAACACATTTGTAAAAAAGGGTCAATCTTACACTGTCAACGCTTCTGTGCAAGCCAGTCAGTCATCGAACCCCATAAGCATGGCCGATAGTTAGATATGCGATGCCTTCAGTAAGCGAAAGCTACTGCTATCGCATGAGCACCGTACAGTAATCATGTGATGACACCACACTAAATGAAGGCACGTGACTGAAACCAGAATAAATGCCCGGAAAATAAACGCGAGCATGGTATCGATCTGTTACAGTTACGATTGCGTCCTTCAGACAATGGCGTTCATCCCCAATACACAGCTCTTAGAGCACTGTGTTCAGGCCCATGTCGAGTCAGCCAGTGGACTGTCCAATAAAACCGAATGCTACCACCTCAGCCACTGAATCGAGCAAAAGCGTTCGATGGGCACAACCGCAAAGTCGTGTCAAAACGAAAACGAGACATGCCACTGCTTTTTCCCGCTGGCCTTCGTTGCGCGCGTCGATCCCGGTACAAGACCGGTTTACCGTCCCACCTCCCACCACCCTCGCGCGAGTGCCCCTGCGATCCCTCCAACCGGAATAATCGAATGCCTCCTCCCCCTTTCTTCCAATACCACACTCGTCGCAAGAACCGGAAGTATCGAACACATCCCTACCACACGCGCCCAAAAAGGCCAAACCCGCCACACAAAAACCGCTCGCCGAAGAACGTCGTCGTCACACGCACTGACTGCCACAGTCTCAAGTCGACAGTCGCCTCCGATCGATCGATCGACCGCCCACACCCCATCTGCCCGTCCATTAGTCGCCCACTCGTCACGTCGCGTTGTCCGTCCCCTGTGCCACTTCAAACTGCTCGGCCACGTCCGCACGCATCCCCCGCTGTCGCGCTCTCCCTCTCGTGTCCCTCTCGTGTCCTCCTGTGCTTCGCCTCTCTCGCTCTGTTGTTGACTGCAGCTGCTGCGCTCGTGTCGTCAGCACTCACTCAGGCGAGCAAGCGGACGAGCAGACGTTAGCTGACCGACGGCGACCGACTGCGCGAGAAGCGCGAGGAGCGTCTGCACCGATTGTAGAAGTTTCGTGCACAGGAGTTTGTTGGCTTGTGACGCTGGAAGCCAATTTGCTACTGCGGAGCGAGACGCACTACGCGCGCCGCACGTCATGCAGGAAGTCTCGGCGGAACTCCAGCAGCAGCTGCAGGCGCTGGGCATTAACCCGTCCGACGACGTGTTCCGCACGGGCTCGGAAGAGTTTGACCACAATGGACTGAGCTCGCCGATCCCGCAGGAAGTGCGGTTTATGAACGCCGAGCTCCGACGCTGTCCCGTGGAAGGGGTCGGGATGGTGCTCGCCGTGTTCTCCGGGTCGGGCGCAGTGTACGAGTTCGTACGGACGCTGCGGAAGTGTATTTTTGGCAAAGTCAAACACGCAGTGCGTCTGCAGATGACGCCGAATGGCTCTTTCGTGCGCACGCAGCTCGAGGTCGCTATCAAGGTCATGAGCAAGGTGCGTTGTTGTCCGTATCCGTTCACCTTGAACAAAGAGCATGCGTTCTGACGATGTTTTGCTGTGCGTTGTTGCTACACAGGTCATCATAGAAGAGGGCAATCTGCAAGAGAACCCGCTTGTCGAGCTCGCTGCGCAACAGTATCTGTCCGTACCTGGTCATGAAAACGTGCTGACGCTGGTGAGACATTTCGCATCTGCACTTTGCGACACGTTTGGTGCTTCATGCTAGTGGACGCGTGGCCTTACACGTATGTCTTTTTTGTGTGCAGATCGAGTGCCTGCACGACGCTGACTTCATCTACGCCGTGCTCCCGTTTTGCAATGGAGGCGAATTGTTTTCAATAGTGGAGAGTGGCGGCGCCATGGAAGAAACGGAGTGTCGCCACTGGTTTACCCAAGTACTGGCAGGCCTTTCATACTTGCAAAGCCGTTACATTTGCCATCGTGACATGTCCTTAGAAAATGTGCTACTAGATGGCGATACGTCGAAGGTGAGTGCGTTTCACTTGCGCTTGAGTGGGAGTCGAGAACACAAGAAGTAACACACGACTGCTCTTGATTGTACTTTCTAGATTATCGACTTTGGCTTGAGTATCGGTATTCCCGTCGATGCCCACGGCATGACGTACTCGCTACCGCCTGCTGGCGCGGTCGGAAAGATCTTTTATATGCCCCCAGAGGTACGTTGGTGCAGCGCCACATGCGGCTGCATGTGTTTTTTCTTACAAGTCTGTTGTTTGTTGGCTCAGATATACCGCAACCAGGTCCCATTTAACGGTTTCTCGGCCGATGTCTGGTCAACGGGCGTCATGCTTTTCATCATGGTAACGGGCGCACCTCCTTTCGAGCGACCAGACGACGCAGACCCGCGCTTCCAGATGATTGCGAAGGGTAACATGAATGAAATGTTGGATTCGTGGGGAATGGATCACGTTTCCGCGGGTGTACGTGACTTGATGGCAAAAATGCTGGTCGTGGACGAGCCGTCGCGGCGCCTGACTGTAGAGCAGATTGCTGTGCATCCGTGGATTCAGGGCGGATAGGATGAGGACTAAAGCGACGTAAGCATGAAAACCGCTGTCTAAAACGAAAAAACGAGTTAGTAAGTTCAGGTATGTCATGGCCTCGCTCGCGTGCTGTTTTGTGTGGAGACGGCATAATTCGTTCTGTATTGACGTGGAGTGATGATGCACGTGCCTTGCATGACGGTATCCTCTGTAACTCACTCAACCCCAATCGGACCGGCAGTTGTACAAGGCGCCGGGCGGAGCTGGGTACATTGACGGCGGAAGAGGTTGCGTCACAACTGTTGGCTCTTGATACAGAGCTGCTGACATCGGTGTTCCTGGCGCCCATGCAGCCAAATGTTGACTGGTCGTTTGTGGCGTGTGCTCAGAGCTTCCTGATGTCGCATTGGCTACACGTCGTTCTTGGTCTGAGTGGACAGCAGCACAAGTATACGGATGAGACCCACCACCAAGAAGCGCCCAAGAGCCCAACAATGCAGTGTATCCACGTACCTGCAAAACTGTCGTACCAGAGCTTGACATTGGCCTTGTGGTTGCGTCCGCGATTGTGGCGCTGCCGCGCGTCGTGCGAGTCCTCGAACGACTTGTTGCAGTACTCGCACACGGCTCGGGACCTCCCCATCGACGCAAAACGACAGATAGATCAGCGGGTAGACATCTTTTCTTAAGTACGACGACCAGACCACGACAACCGGTCGTGACATTTCAGCTTTCTCTACCGGCTCAGCACACTGTGAGACGAGCGCTACGTAGTGTAGGCGCCTGACAGCGTGATACTCGGAAAAAAGTACGACGGCTCACTAGTCTGCACATCACATCATCACCCCACACGCCAATACAGATGTCAAGACCCCAAGCCCCTCACATCCCATCGCCGGCGTCTTCTCACCTGCTCGTCCAGCCATGTCATGCCTTCCCGGAGCAGCATATTCAGCGCCAACATACTCCGCTTCTTATCCCACTGCAGCTCTCGCGCCAAGATGCTGACGTTGATCATCCCACCCGTCGCCTGCGCCAATGCCAAGACCGTAGAGTGGTCCTGACTCAGCACCACAGGCACCGTCACAATCTGCCGCAAAACGATACAAAAAAACGCAACAAAAGTCAGCGTCTCGGCCTCTTCTTCTCTCGTCCTCAGCTACAGCCACAGCCACAGCCGCCACAGACCCACCATCGTTCTCTCTTCCATGTCAATGAGCTGGAACCCCTCGCCCAGCACACTGAGCTTCTTCACGGCTCTCTTCACGTCATCGTCCGTCACCGTCTGCATCGCCTGTCCCCTCTTCTTCTTCAAGAGCCGCAGCAAGTCGCTCATGCCCACCAGTCCGCCGTTCTTCGGCCGCGTGAGGATCCCCACCTCAATGATCTGCACCGCCAGTTCGTAGTAAAAGTCGCCCACGTCCAGCAACTCGGACCAAAAGCCTTTCTGCGACGCCAATGGATCGACGCCAATCTTAGCGCACATGACCTGGAACTTGCATCGAAAATCCGGATCTTTCTTGATATTTTTCTTGTACTTGACCGCAAACGCCTGCAAATTCGTCCGGAAGAGCTCGAGCTGCGCTGACACGTGCGACAAGTTGGACTCGACGAGCTGCTCGCCCACGTCCGAGAACTGCTTGGCCTGTTCCTGTTTCTTGCGCACGGCGCCAATGCCGACACCGCGTCGCCGCATGTGCGATGTTTTTTTCACGGACGATATTATCGCGAGTTTGACTCAGATCTGAGGCCAGCGGGTCGGTCAGGAGCAGCTGGTGGCTTGCGGTTCGGGTGGGGGTCTTGGTTTTGACGAATCGTCGCCTGGTTCGTGGCCCATGATCGCTGTCTTTCGGACCAATCAGCGTGCTGCACCCCCTGCGATTTTCTTTTCCGACGCGCTGTAGTTCATTTCGCGGTTTGCGGTCGTCTCAGAACAAACGAACGATTAATCAATCGACTGACCGATTGTCTGACTGATCGACTGATCGAACGTCTTTGCAACATCTCCGACTGTAGAGCGCCTCTACGTTCCGACCTTTTAGCTGCCGATGTTTGTCTTTGACTGGTTTTACGACGTGCTGGGCTACTTGGGTGCGTAGTCGCTACTGCTTTGGTAGACAGACTGTTGATTGGACGCAGACCCGAATGGATCTTTCTGGATAATCGCTGTCGATGTACATTGTTCATGGCGTGTTGTAAAATGGGTACAACCAACGCTGAAATAATTGATATTCCTGGTTGACCGATTTCCATTGACTTTGGAACAGGGCTGTACCACAAAAACGCCAAGATCCTGTTCCTAGGCCTGGACAATGCGGGCAAGACCACTCTTCTGCACATGCTCAAGGACGATCGCGTTGCCGTGCATGAGCCGACACTGCACCCCAGTACGTTAGTCTGCGTAGTCCATTCGCTGCCATCGCGTGACTCTAACTGTTACGGTACTCTATCTATCCCCACCAGATTCCGAAGAACTGATCATTGGCAAGCTGCGTCTGCGGACGTTCGACTTGGGCGGTCACGAGACGGCGCGTCGCCTATGGCGGGATTACTTTGCCACAGTGGACGGTGTCGTGTTCGTGGTGGACGCGCTCGATCGCGAGCGCTTTCCCGAGTCCAAGCGAGAGCTGGACACGCTATTGGGCTACGACGAGCTGGCCAACGTGCCGTTCCTTGTGCTGGGCAATAAGATTGACGTGCCTCGCGCGGCATCGGAGGACGAGCTGCGCAGTGCGCTGGGCCTAAACGAGACGTATGGCAAGGAGGCGCGCGCGGCGGATGCGAGCATTCGCCCCATTGAGCTGTACATGTGCTCGGTGGTGCGTCGGATGGGCTATGCTGACGGCTTCCGCTGGATGGCACAGTTCTTGTAGATCACGCGATTGGCCATGGTGGGTGGGTGTGCGTGGGTGAGAGAGAGAGGGGGTGGGTAGTGGTGGATGGCATGAAGCGCCAACAAGTGCGATGGGGCGTAGTCGCAGAGGAGCAACGAACGGAGCATCAGGACTGGACAGCCATGGATGAGCGAGCCCCTGTCACTGCGACGGCTTCCGAGTGTGAGTGAAGCCTCCATCGCATGAGTGTGGACGCTGGTTTTACACAACAACAACAACGATAGTGTTTACGTTTCTATTGCCTTGACGTAATTATCGCTCTTCGTTTCCGTTGTTTTCGTCGTCATTCGCTTTTATTGATATTCTCTTGTGCTATTAAGTATTTTGTTGTTTTTACATTGACCTTGCTCGTTTTCGCTAGGTTTTTTGTCATCGATCTTACTCGTTTTCGCTGTTTTTACGCTACTACTGCTCAAACACTTTTGCTGTTATGACGCGGTCGGGTCATTCCGTCGGTAGAATGTGTCCACCACACCACTGCCATCCGCCTCACCAGCTCACATGTCCATCAGCCGCACGGAGATGAGCAGCTCCGTCAACGAACTGCCGCAAGCCGTCACAGCTGTCGGGACGCTCGGCGACGTGGGCGCGGCCTACGCCGTCTACGAGAAGAACTGGCGATGTGCCGACTGCAGCCACGAGAACTACGCGCGCAGCCGGCGCTGCTTCCGCTGCCGCGCGCCCAAAGTCCATCGCCCAGACGCGCTGGTCGTCGACAGTGTGGGCGACCGCCACACGTGGCGCGAGGCGCTCGACCCGACGTCGAACAAGATTTACTACTACAACATGGATACGAATGTGACGCAGTGGGAGCGTCCAGCAGAAATGGGCGCTGCACCGCACGCCACGGGCTGGTTCGGTCGTGGCAAAGCCGGCGCGACCGAAGGCGATCGGTACGAGGCACTGAACGCTACGTTTCTGTCCCGACCGGCCCGGAAACAACTGGACGTGATGCCCACGGCCAACTCGCAGCTCGAAGGCGCGTACGAGTACAATATCTGGTACGACAAGTACATTGGGGACCACTGGAACGACGCTCGGGGCAAGGAGCCCGCCGCCACGCGCTGTGTCTTGGCCCTGGACGCTGGCAAGACCAAGGCCGATGTCGTGAGCAAAGCCAACCGGTACTTTTGTGTGCACTTTGCACGGGGTATGTGTGCGCGGGGCGCCGAGTGCACCTACTACCACCGACTGCCGTCGGCCGCCGATGAGACGCGGATCGGCATGATGCACGACTGTTTTGGCCGCGAGCGTCATGCAACGGATCGAGACGATATGGCTGGGGTCGGCAACTTTATGCGGAACTCACGGACGCTCTATGTCGGTGGACTCAAGTCGTGTAGCGGACGAGAAGCACTAACGGCACAGAAAGAAGCGCTGACCAAGCAGTTTGGCGAGTGGGGTGAAGTGGAGAACATCAACGTGATACACCGGAAATCTATCTGCTTTGTGCGTTACCGCCACCGAACGAGTGCAGAGTTTGCGAAGGAAGCAATGGCGAACCAATCGCTGCAGAGTGATGAAGTGCTGAATCTGCGCTGGGCTTTTGACGATCCGAATCCCGTCGCCAAACAAGCTGGAGAGCGTGCAGATCGAGATGCGATTGTTGCTGTGATGCAGTCCAAAGGCGCAAGTACGACGGGCGATGCAGCGTTTGATTACCCGGAACAGTATCAGCTACCTGCGCCTAAGCGTCAGCGGCTCGAAGGCGATACGATTGCGTCGTATCCCAACACCGACACGCAGTTCGCTGCTGATCAGAATAAGATTGCAAGCAGTGCTACAACTTGTGCCGCTGCCCTTGAAGAAGAATTGTACGCACAGTTGAGCTACGCCGACCCAAGTGGCAAGGTCCCGACGGACGAGCCTGAAAAAGGCTCGAACGAACAGGAGTAGAGGTTGCAGGAGCTTATGTGTTGCAAGTCTATAACGCATGCCAGATCGTGGATAAGAGAACGACACATGGGCGTTGAAGACGACGATCACAGCTGCTGCTAACCCAAACTGCCTCAATACAAATTGTGGCATTTCGTTGCCTGGATCCACGCCGCTACACAGCATGTAGCAGCCGCGCAGTGCTTGATACAACGTCTACTAGTCACAACAAAGGTTAAAGTTAGATGCAAAGCAATGCCACAAAGCTGCTGCTGGACCGAAGCGTGCGCTAAGCAGCAATGAAGGTCGTCGTTCAGGCGTCTTGTCAATCAAGTACGCGCATCGTCGTCTCCCGAAGGTCAACGGCCGAAGACACCTTTCATGGTGCTCAGGCTTGACCTTCTTGTACCACATCTCGCTTTGGGTGTTACCTTTGTCATTGCCGTCCGTAGTATGTGCTATGCGTAATTGGGACAGGATGCCTACCCCGACGGAGCTCAGCCGCTTCATTCGAATGGGAAACACCCACTTAGACGATACCTGTCGTGTACGGCTGACAAACCGTTTGACGCGTACGACCCATTCGGATCAACTGCAACGTTTTCCATTGCTTCGAAACGAAAACGAATGGGTCACCACTCGATCCGTGTGTTACCACGTGGGCATCGCTTGTTCCTGGTGTATACGTCAAATAGCCAGGACAACTTGGTCTCTGCGATAGCGTATGGATCTGGAGTGAACCACTTGCTCAGCCTGACAACGGGGCCTGAGCGCATCACGAGCTCACTGCAACTAGCTGATCTGTTTCTAGTAACATGTCCTTGCAAAAGCTGGTAGTAAATGGCATGACGCACAAGGTTCAAAGCGTCGAACGATCTGTCCTCAACAGACTGATGAACAATGTTGTCACGGTGAGAGGCTATCTTGCAAGTTTGGTACCATCGCGTATGCAGCCTCTGTTATCGAGATGTCTCGTGCAAACCTTACATGGTCGGCTTGTGGGTTGGCCGACCTATTCGACTGGTGGTCAGTACCTATCAGCTCCCGCTGGTCTGAGGTACAGAAAGCAGTGCACTTGGTCAATGCCTGCAAAGTCGAGCTGCTTGATGAGGCCATAGTCAGGAATCGCTGTGAGCCGATGCTCCATCTACTGTGTCGATGATTGAGCTGGTGAACAGCGAGAGAAAAGCTGCATCGGATCCTGACATGCAATGGTACACATCGAAGTATACGTCCAGCGCCAAAACGTATTGCACACTCGATTATCCTGGGCACCCATAGAGCGAGGGCCTAGCGGAAGACCGACGGAAAAGTGGCGCTGTGCCACTTCATATATGGTGTAGCATTCTCAGCGGCATATTGCGTCGATCCGCTTTCGCTTGAGACGATACTGCGACCCGCACGCAAATCTTATGCTGCGTGACACTGGCTCAATTTGACCTGCGCGACCAACTGCTCGACAACTGAAAGCGGCTATTACCGCTGCATCTTTCATAGTGAGCGAGCAAACTTGTCGATGAGCATAGGTCCCTGTCGACACACGCAAGAATGAGTTACTGGTATCAAGCACATGCGCAGCTTCCTTATTCTCGATGCCTCTGTGTTGTCCGTATGGAAGAGGATGTCCATGCGCCGCAGTACGAGGTACAAAGCAGTTTCTCACGGATCTCGAAGCTTTTGTGAAATAGCATACGGTACACGACTAACGCGAGCATCTCCTAATGTCCAGCACTAGATGAGATGCTGGCAATACATGCGTTCCAGATTTAGTGGTCGTGGACTCAGGTGCAAGGCCAATCGACCATGAGCCAAAACGCAAAGCTCAACGTCGAGTTGCAATCGTTTGAACGAGGCTCTCTTGTCAAAGGGCAGAGCAGTCACGTAACATTTATCACACAGGTGACGCCGCTCCGACTGAAATGTGCGAGAAACAACGCGAGGTCACTATTGTTTGCTTGGTAATGGAATGGGTCGAATATATGCTACTCGGTGGTCGACATCAAGACCGGCTGAATTGATCGAAGTTTGTCAGGTAAGCATCATGTACATTGTGCGTACGATGCGAGGAAGAAAGTCGGTTATGGCTGATGCAGTTCGCAGGATTTGAACTCTATCAGGCAATTCACGGCGTTAGTGTTCGGTTTTTGACGCTCGTTTGCTACCTTACAGCGTTCAAGGTCGCTTTGGTAAGAAGCTCGGGTTCTAAAACGATAACAGGACGTGTGTTGCCTGAGTCGATGGCAATGCCGCCGCAGTCAGCATAGAGAAGCTTGCTCGATCTTTGGTTTACATCAGCGGCAAGAATCGCATCGATTAATGCAACAACACGCGATTGCCAGCGCACTGCATTTATTTGCTTGGCCGGTAGTGGCCAAAGAAGCTATTGCTAGCGCAGGGTCCTCACAAGAACCCGCAACCGCCTGTGTAAACACACGATAGACCTCTCATAATAGCTGCACTAAGTTTGGGATACAAGAAGCACTTACGACTGAATGAGGTCAATGGAATCCTCAATGCAGATCTGTATGCGCGTGTATCGTCGCCCTTCATGTCAGCACACTCATTGGGCTCCAGTTGACCCAAAGTACCGTGTCGTCCTCGCTTTCCATCATTGCCTGTTATGGACAGTGACAAGTGAATACTTGTTATACTTTGACTTCTCTACTCCACCAATACCTATGCTTCGCATCACGAGCTACGAAGACAACTAAGACGACAAACCGCTAGTATAGAGCGACTTGTCCTTGGTCGATCATTTATTGCAACCACACGACAAAAACGAATTGCAGGGCTCATCAAAACCACATGGCAGCTTCGTCCATCGTACCGCATGTACGTCATACACCCGGTGTTTGATAAACTGTGACGCATTAAGCTAATCTAATGAGATCCACATCATTGTGCCGAACAATAAGGACAGGAAGCTTGCTTTCACTTTGCAATCGATTTGCAGCCCAAAAGTGACAGCTCATATGGTTCAAGCCACATTCGATGTCGTCAAAGACTGCGTCAAAGACTACGTGAAACGCGGCGTTCACTCTTTCAGTTCTTGATTCGCTAGGAGCTGGGGACGAGCCCGCGCAAATTTACAGTAGGGCGCCAAACTCGTGAGCTTCTTGGTTACGCACATAAGAACAGCTCTAATGGCCGACATACAATGCCTCTGCTTTTGCAAACGACACGGCCGGACACAAGTCGCTCGAGCTTGTGACTGGCAGTGACTTTCGCTTGCTTACGTTGTCGATCTCCTCTTCGCAATCGGTCATTGCCCTGTCGTACCCGATAAGCTCGACAATGCTCGATAGTTTTTTTGTAAAATGGTATTCCGGAAGGTAATAAATAGTTTACCAAAGAACCTTAAGTGCGCACACTCTGTACATGTTTCTGGTCTACTGGTCTTGTAGTTTGTCACGTCATAGCTCTCAAAATCTGTTGTTAAAAGCGTAGGTCCGAGATACTAGCAGTCTTTTGGTGACTACTTTCCTTCTAGATATTGTATTTGAATGCGTTTTGAGGCACTTCCCTTGACGTGGTAGTCTTGTCACGCACCGAGTGCTGACATTCAAGTTGCATAACTTTGCACATAATTCTACTATCATGTCTCGAAGAGCGATGCATTGAGCGTGATATAAGTTTTGAGGCGGGGAGAAAGTTATCGACTGTCAATTCCTTACTTTGGCGTTGGTACTGAAGGTCATACAATGTACTACACATAATCATACAATACAGCAAACGAAAAGCGCAACTCAATGTAGTGTGTGCGTCGGTATATATTTGGAACATGATTGAGCCGATCGGCACTTAGTTATGGTCCGGTATGTCGCACCTTTTCTCCTGCATATGTCTGGCGTTGATCCAAACAACCTCATGGAAGGGTGGTGAATACATCCGAATTGATTTCCACCTCGCGCTTTCGCGACACATTGCCGTTGCGTTCATTTTTGTCTGGGTGTCTTCGCGCTGTCACTTGAAAACTCCTTGGGTACGGGTGCCCTTCGCCACTCTGAATATCCTGTTCCTTTCAGTCCTGATGACCGCAACGATCCTCTCGATGTTACACTTACGCGCGACTTTTGCCTGTTGATTTTCTTTTATCATGCCACTCCGGAAGTGATGTTAGAACGGAGCAGTCATAATCAGACCGCCGACGCAACAACAGGCGTACAGCAGAACCCATCTTAGCTAATCCAATTGGGCGGATGAACATATGTATATTATATAGGAAGGAATAGTAGGTTGGAGGGGTGGAGGCAGTCACGTGATCTACCTCTCTTATCCAACGTCGGGCCGATACATATTATTCAGTACAAGGAGCTATCAGCTAATAGAAGAGTAGCTTAGAGGGGTTCGTTCTACTAAATCCAAAACAATTTTCCAGCTTCTTTGAACTTTTTCGGTAAACAGTTCGACTCCATAGCAAATTTCGTTTCTTTGGCCCCATAACTTCAAGAAAAGTGCATTTCTTCCACTAACATTACAGGTAGTATTTGTATGTGAGGAGACGCCCAAAGAAGCGTTCATCGGCTTCGTTTCCTGTCGTTGACTCTCGACATGTCCGACGACCAAAGCGAGAACGACTGAAACATCCGATCGAATGAATAACGTTTGATTCCGCAAGCCGAAATTACCCAGTCGTCCACAAAGTGAACATCTGAAACAGAATAAGCCATGAGCTCATAAGATATTAATTGACACTATGAAACAAAAATAAGCTCTCCTTGATGACACTTGAAGCATGATTTTCGGCGCCGCATTTATGATGAGCAGGTGGCCTTAACAACGTCGGCTCGTTGGCGGCTCTCGTTATGATAGTGCTACTGTAACGAAATCAATTTCGGACCAATTCGTCAATGATTTGCCTCCGACGATGCTTCAGCAAATTTGTTGGGCCTCGATCGCACTAGTTTCGAAATGTTTGGCCGAATCCATCGTAGCTTACCTATTATGTTAAAAAGGTAACATTTTACAAAACGTACCGAGTGAGATTGCCAGAATGCCAACACTGTATGTAGCACATAGTATGTAGGTGGTTTACCGATTTCCTTAATTACGATATTTGAAGCATATCAAGTGACAGTGTGCTAAATAGACGACCAAGTCCAATCGTGCTTGCAAACTAAAGCAAACTTACTTTCATCATGTCTCCATTTTTCTGGACGATCTTGACTACTTGCCTCTCTAGGAGTCACCACACTGATTGTAGACAGCTCAATGCACTCTTTGTTCGACGTGATTACAAATCATCAACGAGCGGTTTACCACATGTTTATCATTCCCACAGCTCCGATAGATCAGCCGATATCGTCTAGAAACATTGAACATCTCTTAAGCAACGACAACAATCTTGCGTTTAGCATCCTTGATCGATCCAAGTCGAGCAGTCGTTCTTGATAGAGTGGCGATATCTCATCTCAACACAAATGTGTGTTTGGCCTCACGCTGACCACAGTGCAATGCTTCGCACTAAATGTATATATTGTGAAACAATGATCCAAGGAGCCACTACATTCCTCTGTGAAATAAGATTCGAAGAAGTCAAATTATTGTTTTAAATGCCGAGAAGATCTACTGTAGAGGAGCTACACAGCTCCTTAAGTCAGAGGAAGACGTAACGCTCAACGAGCAACTTTGGTTCAGAAAACCCGACTTAGAGAGTCAATAAACTCAAAGAGATTACGATACATGTTCCAGGGGGACCAAACGATTAAAAAGAATCGTAGCACAGAGTGCTCAACAGCAGCTACCTTTACAGGCGTTGCTAGCTCTTACCGATCAAAGACGCCTCGTGAGTCTCTTGTCTTATGTTGATCAAAATGGAAACTGAACTTAATCTTTTTTATCTAAAAGAAAACCTCAGAACAACGTACTTGATCGATTCACTCCTGTTCTAATTATTACCTCCTAAACGATCTCTTAATTCGGTGGCTGTCACACTTCAGCCCCCGACAATTGATATGGTGTTCCAATACCATTGTTCATGGGACTCCGTCCTTTGTGTACCACACATATTATGTAACCCGTTACACACTCGCCTACCAGACTGACGTTGCCACGAAACGTCAATCAAAAAATTTCTCGGAGAGGTCGGTGTGTGTACGCTTTAACCTCACTGTTTCACAAAACACGATTTACCATGGCATCACAATCTAACGAGTATCGGACCCTTTCCTCCTACCTCGACTTTGATGAGGATGTGGACTATGGTAGTGATACTAATGTCCATAGGTATGAAGGGGTAATGTCCACCCCCCCCCTCCCGCCCTATGTCTGAGGTTAAATATCTCACAGCACCAAATCCGTTCGTTGAACGTGAGAAACCACCGCGCCAATGGCGCAGCGTCATGCAACAGATACCGGTGAACATGAAATCACCAACCCCGCTCGACGAGCAACAAGAGTTGATTCTACAGCGTGCGGAGAGTGATCTTCGTCGCGCTCAGACCAAGAGGCTCATTCAAAACCGGAGCGGTTATGTGTTATCAACACCGGACGTGGAGGAACTTCTACGTCAAACGGAAGGCCGTAGCCTTTCAACATGGGCCATTGCCCCAGAGGCTACGTCGCCAGGAGACATCGCCTTCCGCCAGGTTCTGCATGAGAGGTATCTCGAACCATTCTTGATCACACAAGGTCAGTACAAGGCTCACCTTGAGAGCCTAGCTCGTGGTATTTTGGTCAGACCGATCAAGGTCGTGACCATTTTGTTGTTCGCCATGGAGTTGCCTGAGGAGGAGGATCCCAATGCATCCGCGGGGTGTACCGCAAGCGACACCTCAGCAGCATGACAGCTCTGAGAGCAAGTGCCGATGTGGCCGATGTTCGTTTGGAACGAAAGCTCCGGTACGAATACGCCAAGCTCAAGGCCAGCGGCCAACTGCGTAATCGAACACGCTATGCTTCCGCTACACCGGTAGCCGCGTGTTCTGACCCTATGGTTCGGAGCAACCCGCTACCTTTCACCACTGTTGGTGAGAAAGGTTTGTGGTCGCAGATTGACCCTGGCCACGATCTTCAAAAACACCCACGGCGCATGGGCAATCCTACCGAAGAGGTATTTCATACTCCCATGAGTTCTACGACTCAGGTAATCCTCGCCACTTCACTAGATACTGGTATCGTCCATAACGACGACGTCGCATCAGGATTTTCTCCGCATGGAGCTGGTGGTTCCCTTGCTCATCGAGCAGCGTCGGTGGTGTTCTGTGTACAGAAGAAGTAGCATGAGAAGGTTCTTCTCGAGCTGAGTGGTCTCCGTAAGACATTAGGTAAGACCCAGAGTGCGCTCGACGCGATTCAAGCCCATGTTCAAGCGTTAGGGTTGGGCCAAGCCCGCGTCCAGGCGTTGGAGCTGGCGAAGCCCGGATGGAGGCTCAGCTTGACCTCCTGATTCGGAACAGCCGCCGATGGAAAGGCCAAGTTACGCGGTGCAATACCCTCGAAGTTCACGTGGAAACGATCCCGATACGGCTTGAGTAAGCCAACGTAGAACACTGGATGTGTGCGCAATTTGCGCGGAAGTTTAGCGTATAAGCAGGTCCCTGCTTAGCGACGACCGTGAATGGTCCAGTGAAGCGCGGACGCAACTTTGTCTCGAAGACGGCGGACACTACATTCGTATGTAGGTTTTTTTAGCATTGAGTAGAACTTGATCTCCGACCTGATAACGTTCAATACAGCCTCTACCTTTACGTCAGCTTGTTCCTTCTGTTTTTCTTGGTTATCAGCCATTGCATCACGCACATGTCGTGATACATTCAATCGAGTTGCGATAAACTCGCTTACCTGTTTGTAAACATTAGCAGGGATGATATCAGCGAGCCGATCGGTAACTCCTCCCCCACCAAGCCCTAAACCACGCAGTTGTAGTGTTTACGGAATGCGAGGGTGTGTGAGACGATTCACATAGAGCGGAGTGTAGCCGGTGGTGGCACGCACGGCGTTGTTTAACGCAAACTCAACGACCGGGAGCATCGAGCTCCACGTTGTGGTGTATTAGCGCAAACACTGCGTAGTATGTCAGCAATGACGCGATTCATTCGCTCGGTTTGACCATCGGTGTGCGGATGATCCGCTATGTACATGTCTAATCGTGTGCCGAGCACCTTGACGATGGACTTCCAAAACTTCTTAGTGAAGCGAGGGTCTCGTTCAGAGACAAATGCCACAGTCAAACCCTGTTGTCGAAACATTCGATCGATAAACAGCGTAGCTGTACCCTCACCATCAATGGTATCCGGCACATCCGCCAAGTGAGCCATCTTGCTCAAATAGTCAACAAAGATCACAATACTCGTATTTCCATTCGCATCTTTCGGCAAATCGAACATTAATTCCATACTAATGGACTCCCAACACCCAGAGGGTATAGGTAGACTAGCTAGCTCCGCAGCCGCATGAGCTGAGGGTTTCACCCGTTGACACGTTTCTCACGTACGCACGTATGTGATTACCCATTTGTAAAGGTTTGTACACCAATAACATTGGCTATCTGAGCCGTAGGTCTTCTCACGACCAAGATGACCGCTTACCAAAGTATTATGCACCTCATAGAGGGTCTGATACTTCACCACCTCATCATGAGGTACAACGATACGAGGAGTATCCTCCACATCCGTGCTGTAGCACAACAGGCCCTGATCGATGGAATATCGATGTAGCCTCTCACGTAAGCGTGCTTAAGATTTCTATGTCTGAGTCCTAAAACTCATCGATTCCGACTGCAAGTAGTATAGCTACACAATTTTCAATTTTGACGTAAGCCGCACGGATTAGGTCAGTGACTGACGACGACAAAGTCGTCACATGTTCAAGCTCATAATCACGCCTGCGCGACAGCGCATCATGAAACAGTTGTGCTTCCCCGGATTTTACTTAACCTCAAAGTTGTACTCTGCAAAGAAAGAAAGTCAACGAGCTATTGTCTGAGAGAGATGACTGAGTCGAAGTGCGCAGTGACGCATAATCGGTTTAGATCAAAAACGGCTTAGAGCCAAGCAGATGTACTCTGTATTTGACTAGAGCATAATCCGTTGCAAGTAGCTTCGTGTCATGAACTGGGTGATTCTTTCAGCAGCTTTGATCTGTCGAGAGTCAAACGCAATGACGCGTTCCCGTCCATCGACATCTGTTTATAACAGAGCACTGCCTATAGAAAAGTCGGATTCGTCACAGATAACACTGAAAGTTCGATCAGGATCAGGCAAAGCCAAGATTGGTGCGTGCAGGAGAATCTCCTTTACTTCTTAAAAAGCATCATGCTCGGTGCTAGTCCAGCACCATTCCACATCCTTTTTAAGGGATTGTGTAATGGCCAAGCCATATCTACGTAATGCTCACCTCACTTGTGTAAGTAAATGACAAGGCCAAGCCACTTACGTAAGTCCTATTGGTGCTTCAGAACCGACCAATCGACCATGGCTTTTATCTTAGCGGGATCCGCTCTAAAGCCCCGATTCCTACTGAAGCACCCTAAAAAGGGAATCTCTTCTGCACCAAAGATGCACTTATAGGCATTGGCGTACAACTCATTTGTGCGCATGCACTCGAGCACCGCACGTAAATGGTCGAAATGATTATCCACATCTGAACAACCATTCATAGCACGACTACGGACAAAGATGTCATCAAAGTACGTCTGTGCATAACTTCGATGAGGTCTAAACAGTTGCTTCACAAGACGATTGAATGTAACTGGGGCATTTGGCAATCCCTGTGGCATAACGAGCCACTCCCATAGCATACCGCTCGAAGTACTGACCGCTGTCAGGAGAATATCGCTCTCTCGCATTCGCAACTGGTAATTAACCATCGACTAGGTTGAGTGCACCGTACATCGTACATCCCACCATGTTGTTCTGAAGAACATTTTTTCCTAGAGATAGGTTTCTGAGCCGGGATGGTGGCCGCATTAAGCTTATTATAAGCATGAAAAATGCGTCACTTTCCATTGGGCTTTCTGACACAAAATGTCGGTGTGAAATGAGGAGACTTTCTCTCAAGAACCATACCAGCCGCGTACTTTGCACGAAAGAAGTCGTCAATGACGTCACACTGTTTCTTCGGTAAGGGTCAATGCCGTGTTGCGCAGTATTTAGCTCCAGAAACTAAGTCAATTTCATGACGAACACCTCTATCAGGAGGTAAGGCAGAAGGTGGGTCGTGATACACCACGTCTTGTATTCCTTTATTGAAGGATAAAATGGACCCGGAGGATCCTTAAGGATCGCGGATCCACTACGCGCAAAAAGGGTCGCTTTCGTGTCCTCAAGAACGGACTAGTCCAATAACGAGGATGAGTTTAACTCAATGTCGGGTCGGATGACCACTAAATCGGATAATTTTCCTGCCTGCAATGATTGTCTGAATTTTCCATCAGTCGCTTCGTCTAGTTCGAAGAGAGTATTCAAGGACGGAAGAGTCTCAAGACTAATGTTACCATCAACATGTCCAGTCACTCCATTGACACGTGTATATAGTGCATTCTTACGATTATCACTTCGTGACTTCTTAGACGTGGGGCGCTTAACAGTTGCCACCCGACGCCGGGATTGTTTCCTCAAAGAAAACTTACGTCTCCTAGAGACCGGGACAGTTGGAACCCTGCGGTTGCTATTTATCTTAGCACGATCTGTACGAGAGCTCATGTCTTGAACGACATCTGGTGTAGTGTTACGTAACTCGAACACTTCACCCAGTGATTTTACACGCACCACATCACGTACATCATCCGGGCCTAGCCCTGAACACTCTGGCTTCTCTCCATCAATGTCATTATTGACATTCAGTGAGGTGCCATCTCGGCCGCCCTCACTCGGTGGAATTTCACGTGCCACCCCACTCACATCAGAGGAATAACATTCTTGATGTCTCGACCCTAGGCCAACCATGTCTGCAGCATGCAGTGACTTAGTATCACAACGAGTACCACTCAACGGATTATAACTCTCTTCACATAAGGTGAAAGATCTCCGCTCAATATTGATGTCATTGAAATTGGAGTTATCTCCCTCGGACATACCAATGTCCAGCACGTTAAAATCCTCTGTCAATGGCTTGCGCCAATAGCGCTTTCGTTGCCTAGCGAAGGTAGATTCATGACTCTCCAAATCTTCGCTAGGAACATTGCGCGATGCGCCCAAGGTCTTAGACCATCAACCATCCATGGATCATGGCGTTCAATCAAGGCCATGACTAGGATGAGATCATATGTCGAATCCAAATCGAGGACAAGACAGCGTTCAATGCCGTCAAAGTCCAAAACCTTCACACCTAAGTTCAACGGAATTTTACGCACTGTGACGCGACCACCAGTCGCTAGACGAACGTTTATCAAATCACCCTCATGCGCTTTGAGCGCTCCAGCGTATCGCTGACTTCCCTCAGAGGAACGACGTCGAGCATAGTTACATGATGCTCTTGAATCGATAAAAATTGACCACTGGTTCTCAGATCCTTTCACTATCGCCACATCGACTAACAAGCCTGAATTGTATCCACGCTCTGTGCTGACGGGAAAAGAGCTCTCTGGGGCTAAGGTCTGTTTTACTTTACCTCGTGGAGAAGTGACGGAGCCTAGTTCTACTATTGTAGGGCGGTTCGCGCCTACTGGGTGTCGACGTTTCCCCTGGTCATACCAGACTTCTAGTTGGGGCCGAAGTTTCGACTCATAGGAGTCTGGCGATGTTTGGGCAAAGGACAAGTGGGACGCAAGTGTTTAGTGCTTCTGCACATGTAAAAGCGTCTCACTTCCTGTTGTTGCTCCGCAACCTGAAGCTTAGCTTCATCTTTATCTTCAGCATAGCTGAGATCCATCGGTTCAGGCTTACAATAAGCCAAAGTATTTGCTAAGGCTGCCCTCACAAAGCTTGGTTTGTACCCATTCCAACCAAGTATGGCCGACTTAAAGATGTGCTTAGCATTCTGAGCGATGCTCACAGCCTCTTCAAAAGTAAAGGGATGGAATCGAAAGACCTCGGTTCTGGACACGCCAAAGCGAAGACCTTTCATGAAGACAGTCACACAGACGGTCTCAGGGAGAAGGCCCGACTGCATAGCAGCCATAAGAGTTCTCAACTCTTGGACATAGTCCGTCAACTCATTATTACCCTGACGAGTAGATAAGAAGCGTGATCGCACGCGATAAGCCTGGTTGGGCGGCTAGAAGACTCGCAAAAGGTCTAACTTGAGCAAGTCCCATGTGGGAAACGACAGGTCGACCGACGTGCCACACGTCATAGCCCACTCTCTAGCTCTTCCATCGAGCTTGGATATAGCCAGCGAGACCCGCTGGTACTTAAGTGAGATAAGAACAGAGATCATGACCATCTCAATCCCACGTATTTAGATGGTTAGATTATCTCCCTCCTTCCCGGAGTAATATTTGAAATCCACCCGAAAGAGGACGAGGCTTAGCCTTTATATCTGGCATTGCCACTTAGCGTGTTGGGATAGCCGACGCTACTTGATTTTAGACCTGCCCTTAAAGGGCCGTTTCATACTGCATGAAGGTCTCGAATCGTGCATTTAGCACATCGGGACCTTGTGCAGCTAGAAAATCCACATAATTATGGCCTACGGACGCGGTCAGCTTATCAAGCGCGACCTTTTGAGCCTCAGTGAGTGTGTGGATTGCTCTATCCTCACAGAGGATCAGTCGTAGTGACTCAGGCGTAGATTGACTACGAGTGCTACTAAGTGTAGCGCAGCTACACAGCTCCTTAAGTCAGAGGAAGACGTAACGCTCAACGAGCAATTTGGTTCAGAAAACCCGACTTAGAGAGTCAATAAACTCAAAGAGATTACGATACATGTTCCAGGGGGACCAAACGATTAAAAAGAATCGTAGCACAGAGTGCTCAACAGCAGCTACCTTTACAGGCGTTGCTAGCTCTTACCGATCAAAGACGCCTCGTGAGTCTCTTGTCTTATGTTGATCAAAATGGAAACTGAACTTAATCTTTTTTATCTAAAAGAAAACCTCAGAACAACGTACTTGATCGATTCACTCCTGTTCTAATTATTACCTCCTAAACGATCTCTTAATTCGGTGGCTGTCACACTTCAGCCCCCGACAATTGATATGGTGTTCCAATACCATTGTTCATGGGACTCCGTCCTTTGTGTACCACACATGTTATGTAACCCGTTACACACACCTGTTGTGTAACAGCGTTACATCTAATGTAAATATTTTGGCCTACGGCATAGTTGGCGAATATTCTAGAAATCTGGGCTGAATTGATGTGTTGTTTGCTTCCATGACTCGTTGCACTTTCCAATAGGCCATTTACACGCTATTACACGCTTGCTCACATAAGATAACGTTTTGACTACTCAACGAGCTTTTAAAAAAATGCTGTAGCCTCCACTGGCTCAGCACTAAAATCCATTCGGTTTGAATGGCCAATACGATCCCAACGTCACAGCTCGGTATTTTAAATCTTATTTGGACAAAACGAAAGAACTCGGTCAGCGCTCCACGAGCGCGGGTGAGCAAGAAAAGAAAATGCGTGGGCGCAGCTAGACATTTTGTCTACTTACAAGAGGCATAAGGTCTGCACCTTCACCATTGGAGCTATTTCCTTTCATTTATGCCACCCTAAAATTGTCAAAGGTCTGCGGCTAACGCCCACGAACTAATATTTTGTCTAACCGTGTTTGTTGCTGAGAGTCATTTTGCACTTGTGGGGCACTTACGCGGTACCATCATATGTGCGTTATGTGATAGTTCAGTTGACTACTTTTTTACTTAATCTTGCACTTAAACCCGTCATTACGTTCTGATTGAACTTGAAAAAGGTACAAGTGGCCGCATATATTAAACCGCTTCAATATTGGTCCGAGACTACCATCGGAAAGTATACACAAAGGCACGAATAGATTTGACATCGCCTATATTAACCATCAATACTTTCACCTGCTTGGATCAAAAATGCCTTAGACGCAACGATTGTGTCATGCAAAATAATTTAGGTAACCAAAATGAAGAGGATGCCGTAAATGTGGACCACAGCCAACCAAGAACCGGTAAAAAAGAAACTCCTTTTTAAGCATTTGGCCATTTGATCCATAAGATTGCATGAGTACACTACTCTATAGCTACAAATCTTACCGGGGCTGCGTTTGCATGATGCAACTTGCATGAGGACACCGGAATAAGTATTGCCAAAGTGGCAAGATCGTGTTATCTTAAAACGCACTTGTGAGGCACATTATTCAGCGATAGCTATTCCACGTCAAACCGTTTTATCTACCTGTGAAGTATCACTTGTTCGAAATGTAACGGGGCACGCCTTGTGTCAATTCGACACAAAATTGTGTGCACCCGACGTCACGTACACGTGGCGAGCAAGCGCAGCGAAGTAGGATTAACTCGAATGCTCTGTCAAAGGGAAAACGTAGACCTGTATTTAATATAGTTAAGCTTCTTACTAAATCACCTTTCGTCTTAATCTGACATTATTAAACTACAATCCCCTATGTGGGTCTCTTGCTCACCACCCATTGCGCGCGTCCAGCAGCGATTGGTGGTTGATTTGGTTGATGTAAATGTTACATCAACCAAGAAGTGGAGCACCCACGAATATTACCCTTGGTGGGAATTTATCGACAACACCACCTCTTCTCGAGTGATGTTGAATGAATATTATCAAAAATAGATAATACTCAAAAATGAAACTTTATATTAATTTTTATGTGAAGGGATCACCCCGTTACACGAGGGGAAATCGTAAAAAACACCAGTGTTCGCCTAAAAAGCACCGTTACGATGAGTCTATCCATTAACTTTGTTTAATATATACACTAAATGGTAAAGAAAATACCACTTTCGATTGAACTTTGCTAGAAACGTTTCTAAGATAAGTCGGACCCTCCGCATTTTACCCGGACTGCAGTCCCAATTTGTTGATAGCCTGCTCAGGGCCTAGCCCTTGCATACGCTCAGCAATCGCTGCACGTGCATACCGACACGTCGACTGTGTCACGGCGCATTCATCAATATTGCTCCTGTACTTCTCATTCTCGGTCATCCCTCCCGCCGTCTTCAAAGATCGCCACCAATCATCTGAGTAAACAATAGTAGTAAACGGGGGACGGTCCGTTGCAGTCGGTGGAGTCATAGCCGAAGAAATGCGAGAAAGATAAAAAAATTGTGCTTTTCAGATGTGGCTGATGACTGAGTGACTAACAAACTAAACCACATTTTGTTGTGTAAATTGCTTTTGCTGGTATTTTTCTATGTATCGTTATTATTGATGTTGAGCAGACCCACGCTGGTGTCGCGTTCTGGGAGTTTATCAAGTCTTTTGCTGGTGCAAAGTTTTTACTACTAGTAGAGTCCAGGTACGTGGGTGTGCGTAAAGGAAAATGAGGTACGAGAACTGACAGCTGGTTAATAATGTTCCGGCGATGGTTGCAGGAAGCCTGGAGCGATCATGGTCACCATGATCGACTTAATGCGAAGGTTTATAAACGTGTCGATGCGACTTACGGTGTCCGCGATCAACCCGACGTTGCTTGCTTCTTGTATTGGCACAATGCATTAGGTCCTTGCGATGCCGTGTGAAATACATACCATCGATATTGGAGCTAAATAATATGTGTTGTTAACGAGACTGCAGTATATGGCACCGGTCTACTTGAATTCACGATGGCACAAGCCGTCCTAATTCCCATCGGCGTTTACTGCGGTATTATAACATGGTTATACTTGTTCTCCTCTTGAGGAAGTAATAGCAGGTTGGTAATGCTGCTGCTGACAGGTTTTGTGCAACACGGCTAACTAGCGTCGCGTGTGTATTTTAGATTTGATATGGCACGACCGATCACACCATATATTAAATTGCGTGGGTTGGTCTACTTTCTGCTTGCACGAGATATCTTTTGCGCAAAGCCATCGTTGGATTACTTTTTGTTGACTCCCATAGATGATGCCGAGGAGACATGTCCTTGCCAACGTTATGCTAAGGAGAGCGTCAATAGTCCATATTAATAACTAATGGGTGTGTAAAAATGTAGATGCTGTTGGAAATACCGCCACCATCTTAAATTTCGCTCTCACAGCGACGACGCAGCCAATCCCGCCACTGCAAAGAATTTCTCTTCCGAGGCCGCTTATGTTTCAACAGCAGCAAGCTCCACCGGTTCAGAAATCGTCGCTGCAGATGTTGCCGTCACGCCCTTGGCTTGTACCTGTGCCGTTGCAGGAGCCGTCTTCTCGCAAGTGAAGACTGCAGTCCGTTTAAGAGATAGAGGGGAACAGACTGTCTATTATACGAAATTATGGTGTACAAGACGTCTAGAAAGATCTAAGCCAGGATAGCAACGCCGGTGTCGAATGATCCGGTGGTTGGACGAGTCTCACCGCTGTGTGCGGTGCTCTATATGGGGCCATGGTGAGCAGCCCGATGCATTGCATTAGACCAGATCCGGACACCTGGGTGTGTAGCTACCTACACTCCCGCATCGCTAGTGCGTGTAATTGCCGAAAACTTTGAACTATGTATTCGTACATACTTCCGCCAAAGTGACGGAAAGACCTTCGTGAGCGACCCGATCGCGCTAAACCCATATAATCGTGATAAATATTAAACATAATACCCAACACATCCGCTTCCATTGACACACATAAGCCTCCATTGAATGTCCAAACGCGCTCAGCAGTCGCCGTGAAATGATCGGATTCAACGGCGGGGACGTCCGTGACATGCAAAAGCTCGCATGAAGCTGCATACTGGTCGGAGTTCCCGTGCATCCGGTCCAGTAGGTTATGCGTGTAAGTCAGCAGCCCTGGGCGTTTGGACAACCCCAAAAAATGTGATCCAAAGTCTCTCCTTATGCCCGCGACAGACCGAAGGTGTTCGACCGCATTCCGGTCAAAAAGCGGAGGGTCCGACTTATCTTAGAAACGTTTCTAGCGAAGTTCAATTGATAGTGGTATTTTCTTTAACATTTTGTGGATATATTAAACAAGGTTAATGGATAGCCTCATCGTAACGGTGCTTTTTAGGCGAGCACTGGTGTTTTTTAATGATTCCCCTTACACGAGAGCCGAAAAGGCAAAAAAAACGGCATCGCAGGAGGCGGATGTTGACCTGGCGTGGTGTTTCACTCAATTGAACCTCAGCGGAAAGTGTTTTTTTTGCTGTAAAAGAGCTAGTGCAACGGTACTAAAAGAAAGGTTTTTTATGCTGTAAAAGAGCTGGTGCAATGGTGCCAAGTGTAACGGGGCAGTCCGTTACATGGAAATTGTCATTATAGAGATAATGACAATAAAGAATATTATGTTGAATATTCTTTCAACAATATCACCAATAGTGGTGATATTGATGGGTCGACCAAAGAGTCTGTTCATTGGTTGATATCTTGATGATATCAACCCACCAATCGCCGCAAGACGCGCGCAATGAGTGGTGACGAGACGTCACCATACACTCAGTTATATTAGCATAATTAAGTTAAGTCAAACAGAGAGACAGTGGTTAAAAGACTTAATTATATCAATATAACAGTTCTACTTTTACCTTATCTACGCTTACTCGTTTGCCTCGTGTACGTCTGTCGGGGCGCACCGATACCCTTGTGTTAAGTTCACGCAAGGGTGTGCCCCGTTTTACCTGGCAGCACTTTGTAGTCCTTCCAAGGACCACAACATCCAACATGAACATGTTGGATGATGAAGAGACCTTTCACGCCACGCGTGAAGGGTTAGACCATTTGAGCGACATTGAATGGGGTGCGGTAGAACGAATGAAATCTACCGTAGCCGAGTTCGCCATTAGCGCCATGTTGGAGTCTCTAGACAGAGACCAACAACATGCCGCTATAGCCAAGTTCATTCAACATGAACTTGTCGCCGAAAGGGAGAAAGTAGCCTTGCTTCATCAGCAAGGCTCTCAACAGGCCGAGCAGTTGAGAGAACTCGGTGCTCAACAGACAGAGCTGTTGAGACAGCAGCAATTTCATGCTGCTGTGGGCGGGACGGCGCATGCGCGTCGTCCCGAAGTCATGAAAGTTGACATCTCCAAATGCAGTGGAGTCCCGGAAGAATCCCTTTTACTGTGGTTTGTCGAACTCGACAGAGCCCTAAGGGCTCGTCGAGTCGAAGATGAGCAAATGAAACTCACATTTGCTCAGACCCTCTTGGCAGGACGTGTCAAAACTTGGTCCCTGGGACTCGAGAGTAGCGACCCAAATGTGTTTAGGTCGCTAGATGACTTCAAGTCCCGGCTCAGACAAACGTTTGAGCCTCCACGGGCTGAGTTCAGGGCTCGTTCAGAGCTCCTGAAACTCAAGCAGGGTAAGCGTGATGTGCACGCTTACGCACAACATATACGACTCCTCGCGAGTAGTATAACTGCAAACCCAGTTCATGAACACACGTTGATTACGGTGTTCATGCAAGGGATCGCAGAAGGGCCCGTCAGGAGCCACCTGCTCCGCCTTGAGCTGAATACGCTTAAAAAAGCGATATCCGCCGCGGAACAGAAAGACTTAAGCATGAGACAGGCTCATGCTAGCACAAACTATTATCGTCCACCAAGACGAAAAGAGACCGGAGGTCCAGAACCAATGGACCTCTGTTATGTTGAGAGCGAGAGACCTCGCTCTTCAAACAACAAGCGATTGCAGAAGTGCAATCGCTGTCAGAAGTTAGGGCACTACGCATACGAGTGTAGTGCTCCACGCCCAGTACCAAACAGTACTGAGCGAAATGGACGACCATTTGCCAGAAAGGGCAATGGGCGTAGGTCCAGCGCTGTTGCGAAGCCGCAACAGCGAAACGGACCACAAAAAATGGTCGGGGTCAGTAGGGGCTGAGAGCCCTACTGATCCAGAAACCTCAAGAGAATTTGCAAATCTCTTGACGAAAGTTGATCCAGATACACAATCATTGTGTGTCTCTGCACCTGGTGATGACGTTTCGCTCATCACCTTGAAGTTGGAAGCGACAAATGACTTGTCGCTTCGTGCCCTAGTAGACTGTGGGGCGTCGAACAAGTTTGATCGTCGCCAGTCACTAGAGGGTCGTAGGCTCAAGTTCGTCGAGCTCGACATTCCCCTCACGAGGATGACGGTGCGCCTTGCAACAGGCGCATCGATTATCGTTAAGAAACGTGTAGTCGGAATCCACTACGCGTTAGAGGGCGAACATTACGATGATGACTTCATCGTACTAGATCTGGATGACAGATTTGATGTCATCCTGGGATAACCTTGGCTCAGAAAGTACGAGCCAAGGGTGAGCTGGCAGCATCGATCCGTGAAGATGCCTGCCACTTGTTCATCTGATGGCCATCTGATGAATATCTTGGAGCGTCCACAAGCGTGTGGATGTTCTGCGAGTGAGTGCAATGGACTCACTTGCGGTTCGGTCGTTAGCACGACTGCACAAGATCACATTGTAGTTGATCACTACACTGTGGAGAAAGATCCCGGAGGCTGTACAGGAGTACAGGCTGCGCCGAAGGTCCACCAATAGAATAAGTCGAATGGACTGGGACATGGATGCTTGCCTAGCGGGAAGCATCTTAGACAGAAGAAACCTGTTGCCTCCAGAAGGCAACATGGAAATCGTAGGTCGACTGGAGAGTCGACCGTAGAGGATCGGTGCCTGACTGTAGTTGCACAGCCACAGTCGGAAGACGTCGAGGGAATAAGTCCCAACGTACTTGAGGAAGGAATTCCTCAATAGTCGCTTGCTGAGGGATCAGGCCCTCAGCAACCTGTGGAAGCAAGTTCCCAGGAAGAAACCGAGACGTTGAACGCCTTGGTCAATGACGGATCAAGCGTAGGCGCTTATACGCTTGATCTGATTGTGCCTCCGAAGTTAACTTCGGAGATAACTCAATTACCAACGCTAGAATTAAACGGCTCTTGCGTGATCTGCTCACTGGCAAAGTCAAGCAGATCTGCATACTCGTCAAGGAGGATGAGTATGTGGCCGATATTCGGTCGGCAACGGTATTTGCTGAGAACGAAAGCGTTCTCAGCAGCTCATCGATGGACGAAAGTGTCCTCGATGAGAAGACTCGGATCGAGCGATACACATCTCAATCCTGGGAGTCACTTCAGGCAAATCCTTTGTATAAGGATTTGATCGAGTTCAGGGATGTGTTCCCTGAATCCGTACCTTGCGAGTTGCCTAAGGACAAAGGCACTCGACACGAGATCGAGATCAAACCAGGCTCGAAGTACTGTGTCATGAAGCAGTGGCCACTGCCTCGCAAACAAGTACAAGCGATCGACAAGTAGCTCGCTTAGCAGCGGGTCATGTGAGGGAATCAACATCCCCTCACAGCTCTCCGACCTTCTGTGCGCGAAAGTCCACATGAGGGTGGCGGATAGTGCACGTATTCGACAAGTTGAATGCTGCAACGGTACCGGCTCAGACGCCGATACCGAGAAAGAACGTAATCATAGATGGTATGTCAAAGAGTACCATCTTTTCGTGTATGGATCTGATGGGTGGATTCTATCAGATCCTCATGCGTGTACGGGAAATACCGGACACAGCAATGATCACCCCCAGCGGTATGCTGCGGGCGTGGCTAGTGATGCCACAGAGGCTGATTAATGTCCCTGAAACATTCAACAGATGTGAAACAAATCTGTTGAGACCGGTGCGAGACTTCGCACCGAGTTACTTCGACGATGTGCTCGTCCATAGCCGGGATATGGACGGAGGGACGACGTTGAGATTCATAGAACTCATGTTCGTCAGGTTCTTCAACTTATGCGCAAGCATAAGTTGTATGCCAATCTCAAGAAGTGTATATTCGCGGCAAGCGAAATACCACTTCTTGGGTGCATCGTGGGTAAATACGGCGTACGCCCTGATCCCGAAAAGATCAAGGCGATCACCGACTGGCCAGTGCCAGTCGATGTCAAGGGACTAAGGAAGTTTCTTCGGCTAGCGGCGTACTTGAACAAGTACTCGCGCAACTACGCCGAGATGACTGTTCATCTTTCTTGCTTGCTCAAGAAAAATTTCAAGTGGTCATGGAACTCTGAGTGCCAGCGTTCCTTTAAAGGTATCAAGCGAAGATTGATGCAGTCGCCGATCTTGGCGATTGCAGATCAGGACAGACCAGCTCATGTGGTCTGTGACGCCAGCGATTTTGCAATCGGCTGTGCGTTAATGCAGCTCGACGCAGATGGCGCGGAGCGCGTCATCTGCTATCAGTCGCGTCAGCTGCAGGCAGCTGGGCGCAATTACCCAGTGCAAGACAAGGAACCCCTTGCCATGAAGTACGCACTGGCTAAGTTTCGCGTCTATCTATTGGGAGATAGACCGTTTGTTGTCTATACGGACCATGCGTCATTACGCACGGCCGCAAACAGCCCACACCTCTCGCAATTGATGGCGAGGTGGCTGTCTTTCTTCGCGGAGTATAACTTCTCCGTGGAGTATAAACCAGAGCGACTAAAAGTCGTCGCTGATGCGCTCTCGCGCCGGCCCGATTTCGAGCCGGACGCACAACCAAACAGTGAGGATAAGCCACTGTTGCGACACTGTCAGTCAGTGTCCCGTCGTCAAGATTACTTGACGACGTACGAAAGGCATACGCAGAAGATAAAGATCTTCTGCGATTGATGGATCATCTGGTGAATCCATCCAGTAAATCAGTGAGGGATTTACCAGCTTTGTACCGATCCTCATCGGATCGGTATAGTTAACGCAACGGATTGCTGTACTATACAGCTATTGCCGACGACAAGCCTCGTGTCGTCGTACCCGCTCATCATGATTTGCGTTTATGCATCATGTATGAGTGTCACGATGCCCCAACAGACGGCCATCGTGGTAGAGAAAAGACTTACCTCACGGTAAGTCGTGACTTTTACTGGCCACGCCAGTATCAGTTTGTACGCAAGTACATACGTGCTTGCGAGGTTTGTCAACGGTTGAAGCCTAGCCCTTCATCCCGTGCTCCATTGCAGCCTCTGCCTGTTCCGACAGAGTGCTGGTAGTCCGTTTCAATGGACTTCGTCTTCGGTTTTCCCGAAGACGCTCACAAGAATAATATTATTCTTGTGTTTGTTGACCGGTTCAGCAAGATGGTCCATCTTGCTGCTGTCCCCGAGTCGATCAAGGCTCAGGGTTGTGCTCATGTCTTTCTCGACACGGTCTTCAGACTCCACGGGCTACCCCGTGAACTCGTATCCGACCGTGACCCTCAGTTCACGGCGGCATTTTGGCAAACCGTGTTCCATTATCTCGGAACACGATTGAAGATGTCCACTTCTGACCATCCCAAAACAGATGGTCAGACGGAACGTGCGAACCGTGTCCTCGAAGAGATCCTTCGAGGATATGTCCACTCGTTTCCGAGTTGGAGCGAATTTCTACCCATGGTGGAATTCGCCATCAATAACTCGGTGCATGCTTCAACACAGCACACACCGTTTTACTTGAATGGCCTACGCCATCCACGAGTGCCCACCCTTATAGAGTGTAACTCTTGGATAAGGGGGGGGGGACTCGCTCGAGCAAAAACCGTTTTGGCCCTTGCTCATCACGTGTCGACGCAAACGTCGTCACGTATGATGCCGATGTCGATCAGGTCGACATCGATGAAGAAAATCACCTCAATAATAGCGACGACGCTATAGTGATTCAGATGATGATGACGATGCTGGTATATTCAGCATAGTCAACGATGATTTCAGCGAGGGAGAAGACAACCCCGATGAAGAAGAGAAGAATCTCTTAGCAGTGCGCACGAAGCGCACTGAAAGACAAAACAACGATTCAGCAGAGAATTTCCTGCTGACTCAAGATGCGGTATTCCGTTTCGTTCAGGACTCCATCGCAAATGCGGTGAACCGCCAGAAACGGAACGCAGACAAGAATGAAAGAGCAAATGTTCTTTCATTTAAAGTTAATGACCTAGTACTACTGTATACGGTAAACTTACCTGGACATGCAGTCACTAGTGTCGGCAGTAGTAAACTACTGCCGAAATACATTGGGCCATTTCGAGTGTTGCATCGCAAGGGCAATGCATACACACTCGAATTGCCACGAAAGATGCGCACGCATCCTACGTTTTACATGGGGAGGCTCATACCGTACTGTCAGTACGAGCCTTCTTCTTCCGATGAAGATAGCCCCCACGTTCAAGAACATCCATCAAGTTCTTGCGTTCGCGCTCCAGACGATCCGTCTGGTCGCGCAGATATGATACCTCGGAACTCAACCGAGAGATCTCCCCGCGAGCTGTCGCCAGCTCGCCGAATAGGGAGCGGGCATCCCGCTCGACCTGAAGCTGCGCTGTGGCATAATCGGCGCGATCCCTCGCCCGATCAGCCTCGCGATCCTTGCGGTTCTTCCGCACGGTATCAGTCAAAGCGTAGCGCCGGTCGCGCTCGTGCTTCAAGTCATCGCGCAATTCATCGATTGCGCGATCCATCTCGTAAGGGTCGAGATGGTGAGCCGAATCATCTGGAGGAGGTCTTTCCTCCTCCACCACAATCTTTGGTGGATGCTCACGGTGGTCAACGCTTTCTAGTGGAGCGTATCTTGAATCACCGTGACGATTCAGGATCAAGGACGAGCTACCTCGTCCAGTGACGGAGGTATCCATCCTCTTGTAACAGCTGGGAGACCCGCTCTCATCTGTTTATAGATGTTGAAGGTCGCGTTCACCAATATGACGAGACCCATCCGATGAGTCCTTGGGCCCATCGGTGAACACGCGCTTTTGGTGATTGTTGACGGATTGCAAGTTTGCAATCGCGTCACGCATCTCAGCCGAGATGTGTGCCCTTCCCTAGGGCGAACTTAGGGAATACACGTCCCTATGTGCACGCTGCGAGTTGTCAACACAACTCGCACAAGGGTCTCCCCATGTGAGGCAAGGAATGTCTGCCTCACTGGACAAACAGTGCAACCGATATCTGGCACAGGTTGGCGTTCGCTTTTCGATCTGAGGCGTGTTGCCTCAAGTTTCTTGAGCCACCCTTCGCGTCCAAAATTCTTTACGTTTTGGACGAACGCGTTCCACGCAGCCAAAAGCGATGCTTTGTCACGCTTTTGGTTGCCGTTGTACCATCGATGTCTAATAAAGACATCGAGATAAAAATCTTCATCAGCGCGCAAGTTCTTCGCGCTGGAACTCAAGCCGTGAAACTCAGCCGCATCGAACAAGGGTATTCTTTGGTGTTGGATTGTCTTGTGAGACAAGCTATTGATGAGCCGTTCGGGCAAACGTCACGGCTTCGGCTCATCACGCTTCACAGTGGTACCTTTGTTGGTACCACGGTTATCAGTATGACGATGGGTTGCACCATCGTCATCACGCTCGTGCGAAGATGCACGAGTCGGTGGTGGTAAGGAGTAATACTCTTCACCACCCTGATCACCTTCATCATCACTGCCGAACAGACTGTGATGCGAATCACGAGTCCGTTCGTTCGGCAGTGGCCTTGGCGAACACTGACGCGTCGCCGGTGAGCGAGACGCCTCTGGCGCATTGGCCGAGTCAGACACGTCTGACTCGCCAGAGTAGATGACCTCTACGTCGAGGTCATCATGCACACGCGGTGTGATACCGCGTGCACCTGCAGCACCTGTTGCTGCAGGCGAAGAAGGAGCAGCAGACGACGAATCGTCTGCCGCAGAGGCTGACACAGCACCAGGCTGTGCGGGTCTTGAGCCACCTCGCATAGACATGTTAACTATGCGAGGTCAAGCGGAAAGTGAACGGAACGGACCCAACAAGTGCTCCCTGTCCCAATGGTGGCCAACGGGTGGCCTCCATATTTCGATAGTCACACGGTGACTATCAGTTAAGGGGGGTGATGTAACGGGGCAGCCCGTTACATGGAAATTGTCATTTGAGAGAGGAAATGACGATAAAGAATATTATGTTGAATATTCTTTCAACAATATCACCAATAGTGGTGATATTGATGGGTCGACCAAAGAGTCTGTTCATTGGTTGATATCTTGATGATATCAACCCACCAATCGCCGCAAGACGCGCGCAATGAGTGGTGACGAGACGTCACCATACACTCAGTTATATTAGCATAATTAAGTTAAGCCAAACAGAGAGACAGTGGTTAAAAGACTTAATTATATCAATATAACAGTTCTACTTTTACCTTATCTACGCTTACTCATTTGCCTCGTGTACGTCTATCGGGCGCCCAAAGCCCTTGCGTTAAGTTCACGCAAGGGTGTGCCCCGTTACACCAAGAGCATGTGGTACCGTTGCACCAGCTCTGGTACATGCGAGTCGCATGTGAAAAAATACTAGAGAAAACACCACAAAGCCCGCAAAGCAGGCCGAATTGTGTCGCGTTCGATTACGCCCAGTGCTATTCACCAAACGCTAGCTACACAACTGTATACTTGAAAGTGCAATTACACCTATCTGTATATATGCCTGTTGTTAGTCGACATATCGTGGAACCCGCCCAAAAACATGAGTCTGCAAGCCACGACATTGTAGTCGAACATATATCGTGTTGAAGTATACCAGGCCTTATGTATGATGCAACAACATGGTTTACCGATTGATCTCACATGTCCCCTTGCGTCTTGGTGCGCGTATCCTGACCAAGGCGCTCTTTGCTACAGTTTAGTTCTACGTATATGTTCTCGATGATTTGAGCGCTATATCTTCGAAGTTGACATTAAACTGAATGATTTTTTTTGTATTTTTCTTCGTTTACCTTACTTATGCAAGCAAAGGCTACTGACGTTGTATAAGGTCAGTTCCAGACGCATACGCAGCATGGTCTACAGCGTCTTGTTCCAATCAGTGTCAGAATGCTTCTCCGATCATTCGTCGATAGCTGTTGAAACAGGCGTCCTGACTTCCTCAAGCCAACGCAGAACAAGCGTATTATCCTACTAATCGACAAGGTTGAGCTTTTCCCCTCTCGCTATCAGGGTATTTGCTACCGTGGGACTAACCTTGTGTTCGTTGAAAAGCGTGCTCCAGTTGGTCTTTCGGTCAGGGAAACGCGCGTTGAACAGTGCAAAGTACCGCTCAAAGGCATCCAGCTTCTCGTACACGGCGTCTGACGAACTTAATCTAGAGATCTTCAACAAGTTGAATACAGATTCGGCGGATGTCTCTCCCTTGATCCAGCTCTCAAATATCTTATTCTGCAAATGTTCTGCCTTCGGCCCGCTTATACGACTCTTCTTCGAGATCGACAAAAGCCGTGAGCCGTTGGGAACGTTGTTGAAGCCGATCAGAAACAAATCCAACAGCGTTTTATCAGCTGGCGGTTTCGCGATCGTGTTATATAATTCGACAAGTTTTTCCACGGCGTACCAGTTTACCGAATGTTGTGATCCAAGTATCTGTGCATCTTTCAACATCACGACGTACTTCTCAAATGGACAGGGTTGTGGCTGCTGCAGTAGCTTCGTTTTCGCGAGACTGACATCCTGGTCCGCAAGCTCCTTTTCGGCGGTTCGGACCGCATCAAGCACATTTTCTAGTCCTGTTGCCCCTCCATTCTCCAGCAAACGAAGCTTCTTTTCGACATCGTGAAGCGCTTCAGGGCTTTCTACCTTGACCAGCATTTCTTTGTAGCGCTTCAAAACGTGGGCATCCGATTTCATGAGCTGAGTCCAAGCGCCATTAGTAAGCGTTGGGTCAGGTGTAGCATGCAATGCCTTCTTGAGCTGCGATACCATATTTTCTGCCATTACTTCGATCGGCGAAGAGGTTCCAGATAACACCCTCTCTTCACTGCCTGCGGTGTCATTTGATATTGACTGTCGATCGCCAGAGACGCCGTTGTGGCCATAGACGAGAGAACCATCAACGGGCAGGGGGAAGGCTTGCATCGTCTTGGAACTGGAACCCGAGGAGCTCTGGATACAGGTCAGGACTGCGATAACAGACAGGAGTACGATAGAGTAGACGCCCATCTTGAGACGAGCGAGCAAATTTTGCAATGACCAAAGCCACGACCAGCAGAGGCGGCAAACGACTCTGGCCAGAAGCCTGATTTTTTCCCGGACACAAACGTTTGGCGCTTTCACGGGCTCGTCCATCGTCCCCATTTTACCCATAACTCCCTTTTATTCACTAGCAGCTCCGATCCGGTTGTATGTCTCACCGCGGTGATCAGCACGAGCACTTGCAGCTGTTGCGGCATCCCTGGAACAAGGACGCGACATTACGAGAGAGTGCATATGGACGCGGAACAAAACGGAGCGAAGCACTGCTTGCGTTACGACTTGGCCAGCGTCGACCGATGTTGATGTGATTGTACTCAAAGCACTGCCAAAAAGGATCCGAATGTGATTGAAAGCTTCATCGGTCCGAGCCTTGCGAGCGCGTTTACTCGCATCGAGTCAAGTGCCTCATGTGTCGTCATCGTTAACTGACCATGCTAGAAAGTTCACCGTCGTTCCTGCTCCAGGCTACGTCACTGATCGATTCTTTTGTGGGCCTTCTGCCACTATCTTGCGAGCTTATGTGCCTCAGCCGTTTCGAGTGGCACGACACGTGTACCTTTCGAGCACATGGGCGAAGAAGTGCAGTAGTTGCAAATCTCTCTTACGCAATACCACGGCCAGACTTTCGTCTTGACATCCGTCACTACTCTGCTAAAGATTCCATGCGCACATGAACGCTTGGCACACACAGCTTGGCGGCCGATCGTTTTGTCGCCATGCTTCGACGCGTTCGCCACAATGCATGTAGCTCTTTTGTGTGCATACGCTATTGGATTGACGTAGTGCTGCGCCGAAACAACACATATGGAGTGGACCGAGACGAGCACAGGTCAGCATGTCGCGGCGCTTTCGGGGAAGCAAGAAGAGCACGATCATGTGATATTGCGTACATAAGCAGCTGCCCAATTGATTGTCTCGGCTCCTCCGCGTTTAATTGATCTTCCTTCTTGTTCGTGCAGCTGCTATGCACTGTGTCAGATGCCATCGTCCGTACCTGCTGCAACTACCGCCAAAGACCTGGCGCTTCAACGAATTGACGCGAGTACTGGAACGCGCGTGGTCAATGAAATTGGCCACGCAGAAGTAGCGATAGGCAGTGATAGTGGATGATCCCACAGTCGTTTCTGACCTGGATCAGAAACAGGAACTGGCTGCATTGGGCGCAGGGGGGGCAGTTGATGGGTGTCCGTGTGATAAAGCGGGCGCACTGAACTGTCCCACTCCCGTAGAAATTCTCTGCGGAAGCACGAGCGCCAGAAGATGTAACGACTGCGCCATGTAGCCACTCGGCACGAACTGGACACGCTTCCCACATCTCGCAGTACACACTGCGAAGAACTGTGTTCTGGAAGATGCGACACTGACCGCATCGCCATGTAACGGAAACCTGTGTCCTCGATCGCGCACCACTGATGGCCGAGAAGCTCCGTGAAATGTGGCGTTTTCTCGCAGTGCTCGCGCTGGGTAGTTACCAGCTTCGTCGACAAGCGCATCAACGCTAAGTACTTCAGACCCGCATGGAATGCAGTCATGTCAAAGTTGTTCGAGCTTCGTGTCGGGTCGCGTGAACAGGCTCCTCGGATAATGGAACTGTCGGCCAGATGGAAGCAACATGAGCTTCGACGGTGCGGCGGTGGCTGCAGCCGAAGTCTTCTGCAATGTCCGACCTTTACGATCAAGGGTAAGCGATACAACACTATCGTTGATTCATCCAGCACATCTGCATCTTGTAAAACGAGCGCAGGCGGTTTACTCCAACAGCTCAACGACGCATGTCAGCAATTGGACCGAACAGGACGCAAAGCGAGCAATGTTTGAGATGCCTAGGGCAGAGCCAGCTACGACCATCCAACATGAGCACAACAAGTAGCAATGACACTTTCAACTTCAACACGCCAATATCTCAAGCTTTCCAGTGCTTATCGGTGGTGCAACTTGTCAACGTCGACAAAGCTTGTGCTTGTTGTAACCATCGACACCAAGCACTTGATGGTCAACATTCCGGTGTTGAGCTGCTTCAGCCGTAAGTGCCACAAGGATGCCATCTAGGGAGGACATCTATCGTCGTACATGATGTGGAGAGTGTACCGTGCCAGTCTCACGTACGCAGCACATTCATGTACGAGCTTTGTCCAGCGCACAATGTCCAATTGCGCTGAACATGTTGTCTCAAAAGCTACAACTCGATCGTTTCGTCCCCATATTAATCCAAAAGATGTCAAATTGCCTGAGTGTTCCACCCAAAGCACCGCATGCGGCAACAGTCGCAACTGGTGAGCTAAAAAACGTCTTATATCTGCACTCGTGATCCGCGTTGGCGGCACACGATATTCCGCTTGCTCTGTGATTAGACCACTCAAGTCAGGTGGACCCAATCCACGAGATAGCAAAGCAGCAGGAGCTGCTCATCTCGTACCCATAAAAAATGAGTCCCCTTTCTCCGCGACCCATTTGCCGCCTGTCATCTCAATGGTTCTTGTCGCATGTGGCACCGCCGTACCGATCACTGTCTCCCTCCTTCTAGCGCCCTCCCTCTTCTTCCCCGTATGTCTATCGACTAACGCAGTAGCTCCCGTGGACGTCCTACGTAGCCGTGACAACCCTTCGCTCCAAGCGTCTCGGGCACCCACAATCGATCCAACCGCAGTGCCCTATTCCAGTCTCGAAGCCACAGCAGCCTCGTTGCACGCTACAAGTGCCCATTTCGATCGCGATAATGGGTCTCAAGATCCGGTTGTGTCGGTCGAGACGGCTGCCGATGTCTCCATTGAGCAAGTCGAAGACCATTTGCATCTTGTTGAGCAGCTCGGGCGCTCGGTGGACAAAAGTGTGCAAGCAATGGGCACGACGAACGAGATACTTAAGTACACGCGAGTCCAACTCGAAGAGAGACGGCAGGTCCGAGATGACCTGGTGACGGTGCAATCGAACCTGAAACGATTGGCTCGAGGACTCAATCGCACGTTGTTCGAGCTCGAGCGGGTCGAGCAAGAGGAAGCGATGCAGTCAAAGAAGCTCCAGGACGTGTTGGCAGTGCAAGAAGAAGAAGAGCGCGAGCAGCAACTGGAAAAAGACGGGATCAAAGACATGGACTATGAGACGGGACATTTGAAACACACGACAGGACTGAACACGGAACAGCTCAAGAAGTTGGAAGCGGTCGAGAAGATGGCAGATCCAGCCGTGTTGCACTATGATATGGAGCTGTTGGCACAAATCGCAGTGTTGCTTGGTGGATCTGCGATTGGAGGGATCGTGGCCACGTACTTTAATGTACCTCCGCATGCTGGGTATCTGCTGGGTGGAGCGCTCGTGGGACCGTCGTGTTTGGGAGTCGTCCGACGGTATAAGGAAGTAGAAACGATCTCGCTTTTCGGGTCAGTGTTCTTGCTTTTTGGACACGGGGCCGCATATTCGCCGCAAGAGCCAGAAGACATTTTCAGAAAGTATTTCGTCGGTGGTGTGGCGTATATCGTGTCCACGGTGGTGCTAGTTGCTGGAGTGGCGGTTCACATTGGATGGACGAGTTCGTTCATCGAAGGGCTGATCATCGGTCTAGGCGTCTGCTTCTCGACAACCGCTCCTCTGTACGAGCACATTCGAGAAAACAAGATTCAGGACTCATCTTTCGGCCGGGTATGTACAGCTAAACGAGCAAAGGAATGTATCTTGGCTAACGATCGTCGGGGTGCTGCTTGCTATGCCTGTAGACGGTGACATCCATTATTGCGATTCAAGACATACTGATGAGCTTTGCTCTCGGCACTCCTGAATGGTTCTCCGTGCGTTCCGTCAAATGGATCGGTGTGGCCATGGTACGGACTGTAGTGGCATACGCTGTGGTCGTGAGCATGACGCTTTACCTGCACCGACACGTGGTGCCAAAACTACTCCATTTTCTGACAGCGATGGAAGAAGTGCATAACTCGCCGCTGGTTCTTCTTGGAGTAGTGTCTGTATGCCTGTTTATGGCAGTCTTCTCCGAGATGATTGGACTTTCGCTCGAGTGCGGGGCTTTCATGGCTGGACTGGCTTTTGTGCACGTGTCTGGCAGAGCAAAGGGGGCCTTCATGTCGATGCGTGTAATGGAGAATCTCTTCGGTAGCATGTTCTTTGCTTGCGTCGGCATGATCTTGAACCCGACGTTCTTGCTCTGGAACGCTGGCGAGGTCTTGTCCATGGTGCTACTGATTGTGTGTATCAAGACAGTGTCCATGACTGGCGTGATGACATTCTTCCGAATCAATGCACGAAAGGCACTGATGGCTGCTGTGGGTCTCTGTCAGATTGGCGAGCTGGCGCTCATTTTCATGATCAAGGCTCACGCCTCTGAGCTTGTGTCCCGCCGAACTTACTTGCTGTTCGTGAATGCGATCTCGGTCTTCCTAGCATGCTCATCTATCTTCAATCGGAGAGTCGTTCTTGCTCGTCGGAGGTCACACTGCACATTGCCTTCGACGATTCGAGACAATCCAGTAAGTCGGCATTGGGCTTTCCGCGACGCTGACGACCTTCACGCTGCAGGATCGAGTGCTGTGTGCACGGATTCAAGTGGAGAAGAGAAGGCAGGTCCTCTGCCGTCCATGGCGCGGCGACAACATCTAGAATCTGTCGATCACTAGAATCTCCGGTCGATTTGCCGACGACGTCAACTGCAGATGATTGTAGACCCGGCAGCTTGACATCAAGAGAGATAAGTGGAATGGTGCTTCTATTCTACCATTACGTTGTGATGACGGTGTTACGCGGACTTGTAGTCGAATCCAGCGCCGTCGTTTTGGTCGTTTGAGGTCACATCTTCACGCTTTTGTCACGAACTTCTCGTCGCTGTCGTCCCTCACCTGCTTACACCTCGCGGAATCATCAAGCCATCTATCGCGAGACGTCGTGCTTGCAAACTTCCCTATCGCTCATCGTACAACTTCTATGGTGCGCTTGGCCGTGACGGCGTTGGACTTGATTCCATCGGATACTCTGACTGACTTGGATCACAGTGCTGGAGTGGCAACGTAGCTTGCTGAAGCAAGTACCTGAACCCATTGCGTACACGTTCGTCCGAGAACGCGAGGTGAAGCTCACGGTGTCGACTGTATATCGACAACACGCAAGCCGGATCGACGGCACGTTTGGGTGGATGTGGCAGACTCGATGCGTGGCCAGCGAAAAACGGTGCATCATCACCGGAAAGGATCTTGCAAACATCGTGCAGATGAATGGAGTCATCCAAGCAGCGGTCCAAAGATTTGGTTGGAGGTGTTGCAACGCTCTTCAATGTCAATCTTGGTGGCTGCGTCCGCAGCATCTTTGCTGCTGGAGGCGTTAGTGGCGACGGCGAGGTGTTGCTCGTTTCTCGAGAAGACAAGTTGCGCGTGAATCCGCTGCTTGTTGTGCGACCAGTCTTCACATCACGTTCGCGACATGGCAAACGCCACCACAAACGCTTTTCACGAACAGCGTCGCAAGTGTTGCCCATTAAGCTGCCACTGGTAGAATGGGGACATGCAGTAGAAGCAGCACAAGTACGTTGCTCCGGTTCAGGGTGCTTGACAGTTGACGCACCAGCAGCACAGTCAGTACGAACATCTCGAGTGGCTCGGCACTCACTGAATTGCTGCCCCGGCTGGCCGTAACCCCTGTCGCGAACGTGAAACAAGCTCGCGAAACCGCGTGCGTTCTGACAGCGGAGTAGGCCTCGCTTGAGCAGCTTTGGCTGCCAGCTGAGAACTTTGCCGTCTTCCGACAAGCGAAGTTTGGTGCGATGACGAAAACCGTTGCGGCCATATTTCACTGCCTCGCATCCATTCATCACGAGCTGCTTGCGGATCGCCGAAGCTGTTTGCTGTTGTTGAACAACATCAGCAAACTGACAACGCTCTCGATCCTCTTGACGCGCGCGCTCCGACATCTCTTTTCCTGCTCGAATCCACGGATGTGTGTGAAGGACTGCCATGGAGGGTCTCACCCCGGGGTCGACGTCCAGCATCTTGGAAAGGAGCGTCTTGACATCAGGGTCGATTGCAGCCCAGTCCTTTACCGGGTACTGCACATTGAACCGATGCTTGCGTAAGTGGGCAAGCTTCATTGGGAACGGCGGGTAGCCGCACAGCATAATGTATGTCACGACACCGAGTGAGAACACGTCAGCTTCGAGGCCATACGGTCGTCCATGTAAGATCTCTGGCGCTGCGTACCCCGGCGTACCGCATGAGTCGGAGACCTGCTCTTCTGGGTGAGCAAGCTGTCGAGCAAACCCAAAGTCACAGAGCTTCACGTCGTCATTTGAGAACAGCACGTTCTCCGGTTTCACGTCACGATGGATAATGCTGTGCGTGTGGCAGTACTGCAGCGCTTCGACTAGAGCCGCCGTCACTTTTTGTGCCTCGCGTTCGGGAAACTTGCCCTGCTTGACAATCCGGTCGAACAAGTCGCCGCCGCCAGCTAGTTCCGTCACCATGTAGCACTTGGCGTCGTCTTGGATGACTTCGTACAACCGCATGATGTTCACGTGGTGGACGCTGGACAGAACGCGCACTTCGTGAGAAAGTGCTGCGCGATCTGCAGCCGAGAGACTCGATTTGTCCACGATCTTGCAAGCGTAGACCCCACCTTTCTTGCGGTGCGTCACCTGCTTTACCGTCGAGTACGAGCCTTGACCAAGATGCTTCGTGATGGCATAGTGCTGATTGAACTCGAGGAAGCTCTTTTCGCCCTTGCGGGTTGTCACCTTTGGTAACACGAAAACTGCTGGCGACGCAGCAGTTGGCGGTGCATGTGCTGAAAAATCTGCGCTCGTTGGCCTTGTAGTAGCAGGCGGGCACTTCGAGGTCCGCCTAGCCGTGCTGCGATCGTCACTGCTGGAACAGCCTTGTCGAGGTCGAGCCGCGCACTTTTCGACCACGTTTTGCCTGTCAAGACAAGCCCGGGCTGTTGCAACAGCAGGAGCGGTCTTGTCGTCAGGGTCTTCTCGATCACCGCTTCTGCCTTCGTCACTTCTGCGGCCGATCTGTTCATTTAGAAAGCACACGAAACGGTTGTCAGACCCCACGACCCTTTACGCACGACAAGAGACCGCTCTTTGCCTACGTTCGTGAACGCCGCGACGGCACCTACTCTCCTCGAGAAAGCCGTGGTGCTAGCTCGGGACTTGGACATGGTCATTTCGTTAATGGATCGTCGATCGATTGCTTCAAACGAAAGCTGCACACCGGTTTGGTCGTCGTCGTCGTCCAGCTCTTTGCTGTTGTCCGAGCTACCACGCGGACTGCTCTTTCTAGGATGTTGGCAAGTCACAACAGGTGGTGGTGACATGGCCATATCCGTCAAAGTGTCAGGTCGCGTCCGGCCCGAAAGCTGTCGCACTTTCGTCTCTCGAGGTGAGATATGTCGACACACTGCAGCACAGAACAGAGCGTCAGGCGCGACGCCGATGGGCCGTGTAACCGGCATACGCGGCTTTCGAGTGTGCGAATTCAGAATCGATTCAATGCTTTAACGTCCGAAGAAAACTGCTGAAGGTGGCCTAAGCCGAACGAGAAGCGAGTGCGGGACGGAATGTGGACGCCGCTCGAATTTTCATGGGCGCAGACCGTTCTTGAGCACGCCGAGTGTGCGATGCTGCAGACGTTGTTGGCAGCCTCAAGCGTCTCACGAAAGAAGATGTAACGGGCGTCGATCGGGCTGAACTGCATCGAATCTCGACTGAACGCCTTTACAAATCCGTTGCTGGCCAGTTCTTGACGTTTCACGTGTCATCCGGCGGTACGTGGGTCTGCTTTTGGCTGGCACGAGCTCGCACGTGGGACTACTGCAGGTCATCGCATCGCCTCAGGCGTCGAGCTCTTTCGATTCGGCGGAACTTGCTACAGCAGCCATCCTCGCGATGAGGTCCAAGTCGCTGGCTAGTGCACTGCCCAGCAATTCAGGTGGAAATCGATGCACGCTGAGGTCATTGAAGGCCGCCTCGTAGCATGCAAAGTTCTCGTGCTGCTTGGTCACTCCACACGACAAGTGCACTTCTTCCAGATAGGGCAAAACTTTCTCGAGCAAGAGTTGTCGACGCCCGTCACCTGCAAGCACGCGGTCTCCGTACGCTGAAAAACTAGTAGGTAAGAGCGCGAAGAATGCAAGTGAGTGCTAGAAAGTCCGAGTCGCAAAATGCTTTTGTCTGCCTCACCTGTTGCCGATGATCACGAGCTGCTTGACAGCAGGACCCCAGTTGCAAGCGAGGACGTTTTCGTACAGCACTTTCGCACAGTGAGGCATAAAAAACACCGTGTTGCACACGACGCGTCGTCGCCCATGTTCGTTCTCCCGGATCACGCTCAGCCCGAGCTGCTCGGCGATACTTGCGTCACTCTACACGCGTGACAACGAAAGACACCACAAGAGATCACACAGCATCGACGTCACGGTCTGATAGTAGTCGATAGAAACTCGTGTCGCGCGTGTTGCCTATCAGCGACAAGAACACGCAGCTCGCTCGACTGGTACCGACCTTGTTCATGGCTGGGTCGAAGATCTCGGCTGTAGGCTGTACCTCTCCAGAGTTTGCACAGTCTTCAGCACTGGTAGTTCGTCTGCACTCGTTGTTTAATGCATCCATCAAAGCCACGAGAAACCCCAACTGGTGCACTGCATTGGCCGACGCGCAGAAGCTTCCGAGTCCATAGCCTACGACCACCAGTCGCTCGTCTTTCACCTCCTGATCTTCCGCGTCTTTGCCGAGTGACGTCGGAGCTGTAGTCGAGTGGAACTGCTTACCGATCGATCGCAGCGCGTCCTTGAGCAGCACCGACTCTCTCAGGTTGTCGTCGGCAATAGCACGTACGCGCTGAATGATTTGGAGCTGCTTTGCAGGCGACACTTCGGCCAGCGTCGCCCCCACCTCTTCGTCGTTGACTGCTGCAGTACGTTCAGCCACATACAATGCAACCGCAGGTTATTGTCAAACTCGTGGACCAAAGGGACGTGGAATGGAATGGCACTCGACCGGTCAGTCAGTCGGTTGGTTGGTCGAGAGCCAACGCACCTCTGGAAATCGCCTTTGATGACAGGTGCAGCGAAGGACATTGACGACGACGACATCTGCGACGCGACACAAGTTGCCAGTCGTGCTCCATCTGCTCTCGACGGCCGATTTGATCGACTAATGCGTCGGCTGACCGATTGTCGGTGGCACTTGCGACTGCGTCCTCTGCACCACCGAAACTCGCCCCTGATTCGAAAAAGACCACGTCACTCTGTTGTAGTGAGACGAGACCTGTTGGCTGTTTACGCCCAGTCCGTCCTGTTGACCTGAGTTGAAAGTGACCTTCTGCTTCGAGGTCGTGTCTTTGGCAGGAATTATGACTGGCGATGCATTGCTGTTGCCGTTGCAGCGACAGTCGATGACGCAATGGGATCGACCCGACACTGTGTAGCTCAGCAACGAACACAGAGACAACGAACACGGTCGCAAAACTTGTTGTTGATGCAGTGCACTGAAGCACAAGAGACGAACAAGCGCAGCGTAAGGTGGAAGACCTGCATTGCTATGGACGGTATCGCGGCAGTCGTGAGGAAAGGCCCATGTCGTGCATGTTATATGTTGTTGGCCTACATTACGCAAGTCTGCTGTCGCATGGCTGTTAGCAGTCTGCACCTGGGCCCATGCGCTATCAAGCGGCGCACGATAGACCGAGGAAACGAAAACAAGGCGAAGTTTGCTCGGGTCAACTTTTTTCTCGCATCAATGCTGCGTTTGTGATGAAGACGCAAGCGCGTGCCGACGTGCCACGGCTACGTCGTCTTGGTGGTGATACGCCCCTCAGTTGCACAGCTCCGATACGAGTAAAGTAGCACACTACAAAGACGTGCGAGGATCCACACGGTCAAAAGGGAAGCGGCCATGCCAACTTTCCGGTTTAGTATACTCGAAGACTTGGTGAGACGTCGCCGTCAGCTTGAAAACGTGTGGCGTAATCGTACACGTACGATCCGAAACGTCGTGACTTGTCGGATGGTTCCGACGGCTGCAGTAGCTTATCGTGTCTGCTATGATTCAAACACGCATGGAGAAACAGAGCTCGAGTGTTTACCCTTTACGAACGACACCATCGTCTCTTCGCCCATGTCTTGACAAGGACTCGTCGCTCTGTCCTCGAAAGCTCGAGCTCGGCTTCTTAGACGCATTGATATATCTAACCACAACGTCAGACCTGGAAACAAACGGCATGTAAACGAGCTCGACCAGCTCATTGCGGAGAAGAAGAGGGACTGAGATGGTCGATCTCGTTCCTTGCAGCCGAATACGAACGTTTTGCATGCCACGATCTCAATCAGACACCCGATTGATCATCTTCTCAACGTCCTGTTCCCCTCGTGACGTCCTCGCCGTCAAGTCGCTGGTCGTCGATGGATCTACTCGGCGGCATTTTCCCGCCACAGGTTCTTCCAGTGACAATGCATCGGCGGAGCTTCCGTAATCAATACATAAGTGGGTGGATGAATATACTATTTATCGCTGTGTGTGTAGTGTTGTTGTTGTTGTTGTTGTTGTTGTTGTTATTGTTGTTGCGGCTGCACTCGGCCATCGCACTGTCGTGGGCCGCGCCGACTCCCTCTACAACCTGATTCTCCTCAGCCCCGTCGTTGTGATCACGCGTTTGAAACTCCGCACTCCTCTCGTCGTCATTTGCCATTCAGCTGCCAGTCCGCCAGCAGCGACACACGTCCACGAGGAGCGCCTCACTGTACAAGACGTTTCGACCAGGCGGTCCACCACGTCACTCGCTCGCTCGCTCTCTCTCGCTCTCTCTCTTTTCACCGCAATCTCTACAAATCGCTCCTGACGCGTCGCCAACCACCGCACCCCCACTTCCACCAGTCTCTTTGGGCCTTCAGTAGCTTACAATTTACAAGTCAAAAACATGCCCTCGTCGTTGTCATCTCGGTACGATACCCGTCGCGTCCTTCTGCTTACTTGCGCCTTGAACTCATCTGCTCATTGTTCGTGTGTCTGTTTGTTGTTTGTGTGTATGTGTGATTTGACTGACGTTGTTGGATCCGCTTTGTCGTTCTCCTGTTCTGCTCCTCTCGGTTCCGTTCATTTGCTGCTGTAGCATTCCAGACCCAAGCAGCCTCAAGCCGAGAGCAGCAGCTGCAGAAACAAGTTCGTCGTTGTCGTCGTCGTTCGGAACGCCTCCTGGTGCGAAATTCGCTCGTGGCCGTGCTCACGGTGCGGCCATTGCGATGCCACAAACGCCAACGATACTGGGCACGAAATCTCCCGCTCAAGTCCAGCGGCCACTCAAGAAACTGCAGTTTCGAGCCAGTCATTTTGCAGCAACGGACGAACTCGAGACACAAGAAGTTCCTGGCTACTCAGTGACCCACGGGCAGTCGCAGACGCCTCTCAAGATGCCACGGTCCATGCAATTGAACAACGTACGTGAACGTTCCATTACTGCTGCCTCGAGTTTTGTCTTGCCGACGGATGCAAGCGCTCCGTCGGATAAAAATATCCGCGTACTGCTACGGATCCGACCGTCCCCGGGTAAAGATACCCGGAAATGCATCGACGTGGCTCCTGACCAACGCGGGGTGACGTTGGCACCCGCGTCGCAACAGGAGAAGCGCTTTGGCTTCGACCGCGTGTTCACGGAAGATTGTGGGCAGGACGATATTTTTCAAGACGCAGGTCGAGCAGCCGTGGAGAATACAATCGGTGGATACAATGGCAGCATCTTTGCGTACGGACAGACTGGGTCGGGCAAGACGTTCACCATGTTGGGTGGAGCGACAGCCGATGTCCAGTCGTTGAGACTGTCGTCGCTGCGTGGACTCACGCCGCGTATTGTCGATTATTTATTCCAGCGACTTGCAGCTCTGTCGCGAGAACGGAATGGTGCGTTTCATCGTGGCGAGGAAATGGAGTGCGCATTGCAGTACAAGTTGGCCTGTTCGTACTTGGAGATATACAATGAAAAGGTTTTTGACCTACTTGAGCCTAGTGGCTCAGTTGCTGCACAGCAGCCCAAGAGCCTTCGTGAAGACCGCACAAAGGAAGTGTATGTAGACCAGCTGCGTGAGATTAGCGTAGGCAGTGAAGAAGAAGCGCTAACGCTACTGCAGCTGGGCTCGCAAAACCGTCATATTTCATCAACCGACATGAATCGTGAGAGCTCGCGATCACACGCAGTGTTTTCGATCAAACTGGTGTTGGAAGAGCGCACGTCGGCTGGCGCAAAACGTACGCGCCGTTCGTGCTTGCACTTGGTGGATTTGGCAGGCAGCGAAAAGCAGCGACAAACTCGAGTGCATGGCAAGCGATTGAAGGAGGCTGCCCAAATCAACAAGTCGTTGTCGGCACTTGGCAACGTGATTATGGCGCTAGTAGACGTCAGCAATGGTCAAAAGAGGCACGTGCACTATCGTGACTCGAAACTCACGTTTCTGTTGCGCGACGCCTTGGGAGGCAATGCGATCACGAGCATCGTTGCGACAGTTTCACCTGAAGAGAAGTACTTTACTGAAACGTTGAGCACGCTGAAGTTCGCTCAGCGTGCTAAGTTTATCAAGAACAATGCCGTGCAGAACGAGGATGATGACTCTCTCGTGCCCGTGCTCAAACAGCAAATCGAAAAGCTGGTTGAAGAAATCGCATTCTTGCGCAGCAGTATTGGCAATTCTGACTCGAGGCCTGAAGCCAAGGCTGCTGTATCGGACTCTGGTAAGGACGGACTTGTAATGACATCGAAGGCAAGTGTCGAGCAGCTTGACGCTCGAGATCAGGAGATGAAGAAGAAGCAAAACCGGTGGGAGCCGGCTTTGGACATAATGCAGAAGCTGCTGTGTGCAAGTGGAGCAATCGGACCTGCAGATGTTACTGAAGAAACGGCAGGTGAGCCGCAAAACCAAGAGCGAGATGTTGTGGAAGCTCGTTGTGACAGGCTTGAGATGCTGCTTTATCGTATGATATGTCGGTTTGAGGAATACAAAGAGGTCGCGTTTGATCCTGATCGGTATAGGTTCAGTCGCCATGCATCGCGATCGAAGCCGAACAGGCTTCCAGGCTCGCGAATGTCGATGCTCCCTGCGCCTAAGCGATACGGCAGTGCTGCTGTTCGACACCATCACCGTGACGACCAGGAGCACTCGGCAGATCATGACGAAAATGCTGCTTCGCTGGCAGCGGCCGAAAAGCGGGAGCGCAATTTGCATAAGAAAGTGCAAGACCAGCAAGACCGTATCGAGGAGCTGCTGCGTCGGTCTCAAGAAGCCGAAGCCGAGAACGACCTCATCCGTCATGAACTTTGTGAGCTACTTGAGTGGAAAGCTTTTGTTGAAGGAGAGCGACGCCGTGTTAGCGACGTTGGACCGACGGAGCCTCAACAGGACGGCGAAACAGATAAACCAGCGATCCCAGCTTCTGGACCATCGACATTGCCAAGCGAAGAAACGCAGAATATGCAGGAGATGCTGAATGCGTATCGATCACTCTTTGACGAAGTCACGGAACTGATGTACACGAAGAAGCCGATACTCTGCAGTCCTGCCAGCCCAAAGTCTAGTTCATCCGTTGTCACGGAAAACTCTACCTGTTACGCTTCAGGCGATGAGGACGATGTTGGCGACGACTGTGTTTCGATGGATGGCTTTGACACGAGCGAAGATGGCGATCGAGGTGTCAGCGACATTTATCGTGAGACTCGCCGTGTAAATGCTCTCAGCTCGCGCCTCGGTCGGAAATTTGATCTCTACCAAGATACGATCCAGCGCTTGGAGAAGGAGTTGCAAACTGTGCAAGATGACCTAGAGACGTCAAGTGCCGCAACGAAATTTGCTGAATTTCAACTTGAACAGTTGCGTACGTTAGCGGCCGACGAAGAAGTTAAACAGAATCAGGCGGAGCACGAATAGTGCGTAAGAAGCTTGGAGAGTTGAACGAAAATGTACGTTTTCAGCGTGGCGAGATGGTCAAGGTGGTGGATGAAAGAAAAGGCAGCTGGAGCTACGCGTGCTCTCCTTGAGCAGAAAAACGAAGTGACACGGCATGAAGTAGAAGTTCCCAAGCTTGGTCTTCGCGACAACGACGACTCCGAAGATACTGTTGACTCCCGAGATACTAATGATGAGGGACGGTTTGGGGGTGGATAGCTGGCTGCTTAGCACTGACTGACGACTTCGAAGCAGAAAGGAAGGCTTGACAGTTCATATTGGTGAAGCCGGAGACGTCGGAGGTAGACGATGATTCGACGCTACCGACAGTTTGATCGTGCGCCAAAAGATTAATTGAAGCATCTGGGGCATTCCTGCGGCCTATTGACTCGATGAAGGCAAGCAGCTGCGACACGTCAGCTATAGCGTCCTTCTCGATCAGCTGGTCGAGCTCACGCCTAGCAGTACGACTTATGCGGAACTCCAACGAGCTCGTCCGAATGTCAACATGCACAGTGCAAAGGGTTTTCACTGCGGCATGCAATTGTCAAGCCTTGGCTGAGCATGGGCGCGAACAGCAAGAAGCGTGTTTGAATAAATACGCGCGTGTTTAATGTGTAGTGCATTCACTACAATGATGGTTTGTAAATGAACTCGAACGCTCTGCTTTCGTCCGGCGCTCAGGCTTGATTAACTAGAACCCCACAGGGCGCCAGATCCGGGTCAGTGTGTACCCATCTTCACATTAGCTTGTACTCGCGGAGCATGCTGCATAGGGTCAGACATGCCCGGGATATGGCAGTCCTCACTCTTGCTGTCCTGCGAATTCAAAGCGCATATCGAAGCACATTGTAGGACGACAGCGTCCGGCGTTTGTAAAACAATACATAGGCGGCATCCGTCACGACGTCACCCGCCGCAATCTCAGATACCTTCTCGTCGTCAAAGCGAAACCACAACTCGGAGCATTGAACATCGGCATCCTCTGCATTTTCGCCGAACAGCGTTGCACTCTCGGGAAAATCAGCATCGTAGCGGCAATATGCTGTGTAATGACCGCGCGTGAGTCCGCCGACGTGATTGGTGACTGCATACAAATCATAGACCGACGAGTCTGCACTGTCATGGTGGCTCATCCATTTTGAAAAGTCGAGCCCCTTCAGTGGAAAATCGACGAGTGCTCGCACCTTCCGTTTGTGCTGATTCTCAAGGTACTCAAATCGCTTGAGCTGTATCATCACGAGGTCAGGAAGCCGCCAAATAGCGGATAGCCGCGTGCCTTCGCGAGGAACATCGCACTGTTCGCATATCCAATGGTCGTCGAGCGAAATAGACTCTTCGCGCATCAAAGCATCCATACACTTTGTCAACGGGATAGCGCAGCTTGGTGAACGTTCGTCATCCACAACCTGTGAGCGCTCTTGACTGCTTGCTGTCTTTTGTTGGTTAGGTAACGCACTGCTTTCAAGGTCAGCACGCAAGTCTGGATCCGCGCTAGCTGCCTCCATCACTTCTGCTGGAGCATCATCGGCTACGCATACTTCGCGGCTACTGTAGTCAAGATTACTTGCCCAGTCCAGCGCAAGAACAGTACGCGTAGAAAAATGCGGCAGCAGTGCACTAAAGTCAACGGGCAGAAGCTCACCACGCTCGCTAGCCAAGTTGTCCAGATTCACGATTCGAACCTCATACGGCAACAATGTTTCCTCAGCCATTTCGTCGATGTTATTGCCAGTAGGCTTGAAATCACTGGTGAAACTTCGCCAGAAACGAGCAGTCTGCAGCAATAGAGCCTGATGCATATCTCGTGCAGTTTTGTCGGACGCAATGGTCACGAACAAGGGCGTACCAAACACGTTCAAAATTGGACGCTCGTGTGTGGACACATTGCTCAGCTTTTGTGAATTTGGATGGTTGGCGGTAAACGGGTGACCGTCGCCACTTGTCTGCCCGGACTCAGGCACCCCAACCGAACTGGACTGCAACACGTACCGGTGTACGACTTGCACCTCGAACACTTCTGTCGCTGTAGGCTTTCGAGTATCCAGAGGCTTAAGACGTTTTGATTTCCAGTCACGAGCTGTAAACCACTTGTTCCACTTGCTGCTGAAGGAATCGAAGTGGACGTACACGCGTCTAAAGTGCTTCGTTGAAACAGAATGCTCGTCAAGCTCATCACTGCCGACTACATCGATCACCGTGCCGGAATGCCAGTTGTTATGATTGTCTCGTGCATCAACACGGGAGCCCACGCGAAGGTCAGCAAAATGTCTGATTCTTTCATGAGCACGTCTATTTGCATTCGCGTAACCTCCACCGAACGCACACGTGCTGTAATACTCGCTTATGATAGCAGGTACACTGGGAACATCGGCAAGAGTCCACGCACGCTCATAGGCAGCGATCGAGCCAGGAGCAGCAGCGGCTAGTTTGTCGACCATTTCGTCCTCCTCGACGATCCGCTTGATGCGATTTCGACGTACCTCCACGAGCAAAAAACAGTTTCCACTTGCGCGCCCGTACGCTTTTGCAATACGATCGCACAGTACACCCACCTGACTTCCTCGATGAAGCCAGTAACCACGCTGCTCCGCTTGTAAAGCAACTTCTGTATCGTTCTCATCGTCAACACCACTCGGTAACTTCCGGGCTTGTAACAGCACGTTTACCTCCACACGTACAAATTTCGATTCTGGGATGGGAAGACTGAAAAACAGGTTCGGATCAAACGTACACTTACGCCCGCTACATGTACCACATACAGTCTCGCTACGCATTTGACTGTGGAACAGGTCTACCACGATGGAAGAGTTAGTGCTTGTATACTCACGCCAAGCTGCGTCACCATGATCTTCATCGGAAGAAGCGCTTATTGCTTCACGATACGCCTCCACGTCTTCATCATCATTGTCATCACTTTCCACGATACCTCTTCCTGTCAGCCTGCCAAAACTAAAACATTTCGAGCTTCTTGTCTGTATCAAGTCGTCGATAGACGCTGGCAAGGCCCGAAAACTCTGGTTTAGATCCTCGTGCAGACAGTCGAGAAGAGCAACCATAAATTCGTGAGCATCATACTGACGCGTCTCCTCAAAATGACGGCACACTCGCGTAAATTCGTCTCGAAACCGACTAGGACGGAGATAGCCTCGATCGCGCTCACGCCAGAGAGCAGTCTGAAGTTGTGCGAACGCTGTGGAAACTGCACCTCGACTGCCAAGACGGTTCTTTTTGTTCACGTCTGGCTCGAATCGATTCGACAAGAAGTACTCACGGAACACTGGCGAGTGAACGATGCATTGAAGTGCGCTGTTCATAAAGCAAGTGTTCCCCATGTTAATGAGTCCTGTGGCTCGAAGACCAGCGTGTTGAACCAGTCTCCCACAAGACGTTCTCGTTGTCGGTTCCATTGGTCTGGTGAGCCCAACAAGAACACCATCAGAACCCACATTTGCGGATACTGACGATCCTCTAGCAGCAGCTTCCTGTTCGGCAGCCATGCTTTTGCGCAAGACCTTCCAATCACCTGTTTTAGCAAAAGCGGCACGACTTGTGCCAGGACAGTAGACGAAGTCGTTGCCCACGGGTTGTAGCATAGCAACGTTGAAAGGCGTTCGAGGAAGCATAGCTGTCAAGCAACTCCGCCGATATTGCTGCGCGATACTGTGCGGGTCGCAATCGATATCCATTGCTCGAAAGTCCACAAGTAGTTCTTGAGCGCTTGTAATTTGCAATCCACTCAAAGTGGCGTCCGGGGATTCGAGATCACATTCAAGCGGCACCCAATCGTGGAGACGGCGACGACGCAGCCATAGCGACACTTCTTTTGCATTCATGCCTGGAAAAATGCCCATTCGATGCACAATCTCCTTTATTGAAGAAGTGCGGTGGAGAAGGAATCGCTGAGCGTACACCAAGTACACGTGCCTTGAATCGTGTCGCGCCAGACGAACCTGCAGCAACACCGGATACAGCTCCACCTTGACTTGCTTCCGTACTTGGCCTCCTCTAAACGTCAACGTCGCAGTGACGATGTCACGCTCCTGGTGCTTCTCCTTGTCCGGAAGCAAGTCCTGCCGTTCGCTAGGTGAACGTACCTCTACAATCCGTCGGGGATAGCTGAGTCCGCCCCCATACGTTAGTAGCAGTCGCTTCCAGACGCCACTTGACACGAAAACAAAATCCCGTCCTTCAACAAGACCCCGTCGCAAGGTTCCCAGCTGTTCGTTCACACAAATATCGCGATTCCCAATCGGCCCAGGACGACAGCAACTCGCTGGCATTCGTCGAATCTGTTGCTCGTATGCGTTGTTCTTCCCTTGCTCTTGTTCTTGCTCCTGCACCGGTTGGTCTCCAGCTTCCTGTCCCGATCGACTACTGTCAATCGTCTCGTCCAGTGGCTCTCCTTGCAGCGCAGGTTGCCAGTCTTTCCCTGATCGGACATATTGCTGCCATTGTGCCCACCAACGACTCGACACGACGTACGCCATCATACCCGGTTGCCACTGCATTTCATCGTCCACGTCGTGCAAAAGCTTCTCGTCCTCAAACACTGCTCTCACCACATCAAACGGTGCAAACAGCACCTGCAGCACTCGCACACCCAATGCACAGTCCATTTTCTCGCAAAAAGCCGCTTCTGTCACGTACTGCGATCGTCCATGAAGCAGCACCAACTGCATCAGCCACGCCACAACGTCCACAGCGACGTCATCAGCGTCCGCATCGCCAGCACCGGCACCAGCACCAGCAGCAGTACTGTAAGCACTGCCGCCTTCCGTCAGCACACTCGCATCACCATCCAGTTCCACGACCGTTGTTGCAAGCAACTGGACGTCGGCACGGGATAGTCCCGCGCTGTTGTGGTCGCGTTTGAACCACGAGAACACGAGCGCCGCCATCTCGCGCACAGCCGACGCGCCCGCGCGCGTCACGCGCGCCAGCATCTCACACAGCTCTTCAAACTCGATCTTGCCCGACCAGTTGGCGTCAAAGGCCTGGAACAGCGCACGCTGCGCGGCTTTCGACGTGCGGCCCAGCGCCGGGAACAGCCGCACAAACTGCCGCCGCGACTGGAGCTGCAGCCGCGCGTCGGCGCGCTGGCAAAAGTAAAAGCGTTTGCTGTGCACGAGCGCCGTGTCGAGCTGGAACGACGGCAGCGTCGGCAGCTGCTCCCCTGCGTCGTCTGATGATAGCGACGGCGGGGCCGACGTGGCCGTGGAGCTCGAGCTGGGGGCGCTGCCGGCGCCAATGCAGCTGTAGGCGTCGCCGCGGGCCGTGCGATTCGGCGGCGGCGGCAGCTGTGCGGTGGCGGCAACGGGCGTCTTGTTGGTGGCCACGTGCACGAGCTCCCGCAGCGCGTAGAGCTCCGGGAGCGTCCACGAGTCGATGCGGCGCTTGCGCCGCGCGTGCGCCTGTTGAGCAGCGGCGCGCGACGCGTGCGTCGAGTGGGTGAACGGGTGCGTGGGGTGCTGCTGCTCGTGGTGGGACTGGTGGTGGCTGAGCGAGAAGAGGCGGCGCAGAGTGCTGTGGCTGCTGTGGCTGGGGCTGGGGCTGGACGCCGAGTGCGAGCGCATGGGACCGGCGGCTCGGAAATTGTCTGTGTGGCTGTGTGACTGTGTGGCTGTGTGGCTGTGTGACTGTGTCTGTGTGTGGGTTCGGTCGACGCTTTGGTTGTGGCGGTGACTGGCGGCGTTGGGAGGGTCGTGCGTGGAAAAAAGTGCTTTGTGGGTGGGTCGCCAAAATGGCGTGGGGCGTGCGGACGACGGAGGTTCGAGTCGTTCGGATCTGGCGCTTTGCCGTTTTCAACGTGGCCCGGCGACGACGTTGAAGCCCTGAGAGCCGCTTTTTGCCGATCAGTGTTTTTTGGTTCGCTTTGCCTCGGCACGAAGCAGCGATAGGCAAAGTCGACATTGTTTGAATCCTGTTGTCCTTTCTTGACCAAAAACATGTGCGGAGCTTGGCCTTGTCGCATGATACGTGAATGGAGCTGGGGATGCTGCACTTGATCCCCACTCGAACGGCCAGAAGAGGAAGGAGCAGTTGGAGAGCGCCAATCTGGTGGTGCCGCCGACGCACGTCGCTCGTCTTTCGACGAATGTGACCAAAGTGTGCAAACAGACGGAACATGGGATATCGGGGAAGACCGCTGCCGCTGCTTGGCACTTGTGAACAAGGGTCCAGCTGCCGGAAGAAGCCAATGGCGACTGATGTTTGTCAGATGGTAGTCGTCAACATTGGTGTGCAGAACATGGCCATGATTACTGCGCCCACGGCAAGCCACATCACATGATGACAGTAATGTAGTGACGGGTCAAACTTATCGAGTTTTATCTGCCTTCTACACACATACTTGCATGTGCACTACACACCTGTCGTATTAAATCAAGTGACATGCCAGAAAGTGCGGCCGTAGCAAACAAAGGGACTATTCTTTACACCATCAAGCAAACTATCCAGACATGACAGGCAACGAACGCCAGGTTCATAAGTCTACGAATCGGTAGCAACGCATTGTTTTACAGACTCTAGGACAGGTTTGGCACGTGTTCGAAGGGTTGAGATACACCTATTCTCTATTTCATGCAGTCTGAATTTTTGTGAAAGCCTAGTTATGCCGTGATCGACATCGTCTCCTCACAAGTGACGCGGTCACGCCGGATATCACGGATAGCCGATAACTCACCATCGTCAAGGCTCAGCTTTTTTCGTTCCAAACAATGACTACTGGATAGCCTCTTCATGTAGCACCAATCGCGAAATATGCACCAGAGCCGAAACGATCGACGTTTTCCATTTTGCCCGCCTTTGTTTCACGTGGTCCAAGAAACGCACCGAGCTGCTCGCTGTATTTGCGGCCTCCAGCTCGACATTTGCAACGCTCTGCAGCACCCAATCCGCCATTGATACTAGTTTGAGTAGATTCCCCTCTTTGGTCGACATATAGTCAACAACGATGTGTGTTCGTTACGAATCCTATTTGGGTAAACTTGAGCCGACGACATTTCTGAGAAAATCTCGATTGTGTACTTGTATGGTCCATCCTGGCTATGATTTATGACACAAAGTATAGTGGCCATTAACGACTGGGTCGATAAGCGCCCGATCTAAAGATTCTTTGGGATATTATCATATAGTGGGAGACTGCTTATCGGAGTAAGTACGGTCGTCACTCATGACATGCTGCTGTCCAGACCATGATCACGTGTCGCGGCATCTCTGGTCATTCCGCTCTTCCATGCAATTCCCGCGCGACTTTCTACGCGCTCTGATTGCTAAAAAAGCACCCAATAACTCTTAAGAGCTTCCATCACTGGGAAACCACCGATGAAGGACTGGCGTGCTTGAATCAAGCAAGGAGTCTTTGAGTTTTCTGCTGTCGTCTTTGTTGCAGATCCGTCGGTTAAGAAATGTCAGCAAAGCTACTTCATCTAGTGCGACTAAGCTCCCATGACGTGACGAAGCACGCATTGAGGTCATGGGCGTGACGTTTCAGTGAAACATCAATGAAACGCGATCTGAAACGTCACGTGATGGCTTGTGTGTATGCTGCCAGTCGGTTCTACCTGCTAATGTGAGAGTGGAAGAAACTTCGAGCGAGTATCCGCGTGGTTCCAATCAGAACCTTGTAGCAGGTTAAAAATGCGCTTTCATACGGCCCTCTCCGTCGTGACGGTCCACAGCGTTTCTGATATCATTTCCGGCCGGAATTCCGATACAGGTGAAATGGCCAGTGCAATGTATTTGATTCAGATACAAAGGAGATGCAGCAGTACATCATTTGCGCCCACTATTCTGCAAGTGTGGAGTGTAGCATCAACGTGGTTGCTAAGCGTCCATCGAGCGAAAAGTTAAATACTCTAGACTCCTGGAAAATGTTCAACAAAGATGCTAAAACCCATGACCTTCTCCAGTCTTTCATCGCACAGAAATCCTCTTGTAACGGATGAAACCTGTTTGCCTTATTATTTTCTTGCCCATGCGTCCACTGTGAAAAGCCGAGTATGAAAAACGAATCTGGGCGCTCATGACCTCTTCGCTAGTGCCAAGCCTGCATGGTAGTCACACTATGGGGACCCCCGCAGAGGCTCAGCGCAAATAAACTTGGTACTCCAATTCATTATCCGACAGCATTACTCCCCGTATGCACTATCCTAACAGCCGGTACGCATGATTCTTGCTCCGTCACCATTGACATCGGCCGATCATATGTAAGCCTGCCTCTTAACGATATTGTCTGACGTCGGCCCCGCCAATGCTTACGTCGTAGATCCGCTGGCATATTCTCTATCCCTAGATAGTCAGATTTCATGATTCTGCACTTTGCAGATTACCAACAGACTTGATGCGCACATCAAAAGTTTGGATTTCGCCAATGTCAATTTATCACTGGCGTGCACAAATACCGCTTTGTCACCCAGTCATTATATCGTCTTTTGAACAACATTTTAGATTCGAGCGCTTTTGTGCCTCGCTTTCCCTCCAAAGTTATAAAGCTTTGTTTGACGCACTTGCATTGTGCACGTAGTCACTCAAAAGGTTGGGCATCTATAGATATTTGTGCTAGTCGTTGTCGTGTTTGTGCAGAGCTTCCCTTGCTCTGATGCAGCGAAAGTGTCCACAGACAAATGATATGAATACTGTTGTAGTTAAACGCTTTGTCCACTAGCTGCTCGATTATCAAAAATTGCAAACAGTGTCTCTTTAGACTACATCAGCTAGTACGACCACGCGGCGTTACAAGATAGGCTACTGTAACGGGGCACACCCTTGCGTGAACTTAACGCAAGGGTACCGTGCACCGACAAGCGTACACGAGGCAACCGAGGAAGCGGTCGGTAAGACAGAGGCAACACTGTCTTAGGGAAAAGTAGAACTGTTATATTAATATAATTAAGTCTTTAACTACTGTCTCTCTGTTTGACTTAACTTAATTATGCTAATGTAACTGAGTGTATGGTGACGTCTCGTCACCACTCATTGCGCGCGTCTTGCGGCGATTGGTGGGTTGATATCATCATGATATCAACCAATGAACAGACTCTTTGGTCGACCCTTCAATATCACCACTATTGGTGATATTGTTCAAAGAATATTCAACTTAATATTTATTTATTGTCATTTTCTTTAAAGTGACAATTTCCATGTAATGGGCTGCCCCGTTACACTGCACCTACGACAGCACAACGACGTTTTGTGCTCGTACATAGCGACTCTTCCATCATATTGTTGTCGAATTAGTCACAACCTACACATCGTTTGAGCAAGAGGAAGTTCTCTTCTTTATACAACACAACGCTGGAATCACTCTGCCATTGACCCTCTCAAAGCTTAGTCAAGGTGCGCACGTAAAGACAAAGGATCTCCCAACGACCATCGATACTTGTTCATTCTGCGCGGGATGGTTGGGGGCTGATAGGCATGGTTGAGGGCATAGTACGCGAACTGTCGCCTCAGAAGACCTTTTCTCGATCGAGAATGTGCCAGCCTCGACTGTTTCTTTTTCTGATGAAGGCCTCTATGGGTCTTCACGAGTGCTTTCAGCCTCGATACCGTGCGCAAACATCGGCACAAGAACAGCATGGTGCAGCAGGCTATCCACGAAACGCTTTAGCGAGAGTACGTCAGCGATCCAGCCATGACACGACGTTGCGTCGAAGCCGTTTAGAGTGTGCTGGAGAGTAGTGTTCATGGCCATGTTGTCCTCAAAATTTGCTGCATTAGTCATTTAATCAAGCAGCTTCGATTGAACACCCATCATCGGCTATTGTTTTCTACCGCCAGCTGAGCTTTATCAGCTCATAGTTGAGCTATGCGGCGCTATTCCCAAATAATCCGTTTGTTGCTTTGTAAAGAGCGGTATTGACCATCACGCCAATGGCAAGCGCTGCCACCCGTTGATATTCTACTTACTTCTCATGCATCCCTTTCATCGCAAACACCAGCTCCGCGTACCGTGGGTGATTTTATTTGAAGAGAAGCATGTCGATTCAATCATCAGTGTTTGCACAGTATATGTAACTGTAGCCTAAATGTCAACGCCAGCGCTCAGCCGAGTCCAAGGTTTGTACGAGACTAGTTACCATCAGTGACGCTCTCGCGATTGTCCAACTGTGCCAGTGAGCATACCACTGAGCGTGTTCATGTCCTCATAGGCCGCTCGATTGGTCCATTATCGGAAATGTGCAAGCGATTGGGCGATAGCGCGTGTCGCGATGTGTTCCCCTTACTTTGCACCGCCCCTGCGGCCCGTCGAAGTTGCTTGAGAGGCCGCCGGGAATATATCGCGTACGCGGGGATGCCGCTGGCGTTCGTGCCATTCTCTGACCTGCCGTCAGACGACCGGTTATCGCGCAAGAGGCATGCCCGATACGAACCCCGCCGTCACCGGCTTCTAGAGGAAGGATTCCCGTCGAAACGGGGTGCCCGTTATGAAGAACGAAGACTTGGATTAAGTTGAGCTTGAACGCCAAATACTGGGAACAAGGATGAGCAAAAAGTTACACGGTGAAGGGGAAACGCAAGATCCGCGATTATTGATTTTCGCAGGATGGGCAATGTGGATAAAATCGCAAAAGTGCGCGGTGCGCAGTTTAGCAAATTGCTATTACGACCAGACCTTATAAACTGGGAAAGATAGTATTGCTCGAGCTCTTCGTGCGAGAAACAAGCGACTTGTATCGCCTCAATGTGTGAATGAAGTACCTGCATATCGAAGCGTCAGATGAGTTGTGCCCATTCCCGACATCTGTTAGCAATGAGACCCCCCTCTTCTGCAAGTCCTTGTCGCAACCGCACCCACGATTTGAGGGGATGCAAGATAAAGGTCGCCCGATTATTACCCGATATAGAGACCCGGCTTCCAGGTCGTTCATTTGTCAATAAAAGCACCGACTCGAGATGCTGAGAGATGCCATACCAACCCAGATAAAACTGTCGCATTTATGTGCTCTAAAATTTGGCCACTCACTGAGGTTATTCAATGGCTCTGCTCCTCACGCTTCCGGTAATTCCGACTTTTCATCACTCGTTTCAGTGACGAAAAGCGGCGCTGACCAACAACGATGCGCGCCTACATGACTCTTCTCCTGACTGCTGCTGTCGTGACAGACATCGCAAACGCTTTCGGCTTTGAGGGAATGGAAGCTACTTTGGCGAACACGAACCGTTCTGGAGTCGTTGACTACGACAGAGTCCGTGACGATCGGCAGTCATGGGAACACGGCAGCAAGAATGGAGAAGAGAGGATGCTAGGCGACGAATTAGCCAAGACAGCGTTACTCAAGTTGCATGGAAAATTTTTGCGTGACATCAAGACGAAATTGCTTGCCTATCGTTCCGAAGACACGCTCACAGAAACCGGTCGCACGCTGCTAGAACTATTCGATACGCACGTTGCAGAGCAGTCCGTCGCGAAGCTCTCCAGTGCCGACATGCTAAAATATTGCGACCTCGACCGTGAAACTGCCGTGGAAAATATGATTACAGACTTTTCGAACCACAAAGACGGCATGGAGCATGTTCTGAAGGCAATGCTCTACATTAGGGACACAACAAAAAAAGGTGCATCGAAACGCCGTACGGCAGGAAAAAATGGCAGGTTCGCTAAGAGAAAGAGGAAACCAAAAGTCAACTTCGAAGTGCAGCGAAAAATGCTGGACAATTTCATTAAACGATACACCGAGAATGAAGCTGAGGCGTTGCAGGAGCTGGATGACGTTTTGATAGTCTTTGATGGATGGGCTAAATTTTCTACTGCTCTGTCGATCGCGTCAAAGAGCCAATTAATTGGAAACGGAGCAATGCAGTTGCGGGATGCGGTCATCAAGAATTGGCTAACGAGTGAAAAAACAGTCGACCAAGTTTACGACATGCTGGAGGTTTCCGAATTGGGGGAGGATGGTCTGACGTACGAAAATCTGGATACGTTCATCCAATTTGTTAAGCTGCACAACAAGGAAGTTGCTGGCTCCCAGACCTCTTGGCCGGCGTACCTGAGAAAGAAGTTGGGCAAAGATATATTTGCGGCGATGCTAAGTAAAGGTGTGGAGAAGTCCCAATATGCCAAAGAGATTGAAACGAAACTCAAAGAGCTGTGGAAGGAGAAAGGCAACCCTACAACTTGTTGTATCAACCAATTGGGAGACGCTGACGCTGGTTGGGAAGACTTACTGGAGATTACAGAGCATCATCCGATTGCAGTGGGCGAAGAAAACTCAAAGCCGGATAAATTGAGTGAAAACCTTGATGAAGAGCTCGACTTGATTCTGTATGGCAGTAAATCGTAGCTAGTCGATAGTAGGACTAGTAATAATTGCTGCTGTAAATTTGTGATTCGTATCGAAGAACCCTGTGCTTCGTTTACTTAGTCGTGGGTGCAATACCTACGATACGTCTGACCAATCCTACTTGGTGTCGCTTACTAGGCAACATTCCTTTGTGGCTTGCAATTCAAACTTGTTGATGCCGGGATTTTGGGTCTGTGTCAAAAGTGCACCAATCAAAGTCTGAAGCATAAATATGATTGTAACTTGGCCAACAAAGCAACGGCTCGCATGTCTCGCGATATCTGCTGCGTCGGGTCGTACAGAATGCGCCTGTTGCTGAAAAGTTGCTCGCCAGCACTTGTCATACTACAACATCGCCACCATTTCAGCTTTACTTGTTATATATACGCACGCAAAACCTTACACATGCTAGTAACCCCACGCACAAGCTCTACTGCAGAATTGTAGCATATTTCCTTAGCTTTAGGTTCATTGCTTTACTCTGGTGCATGCAACGGGGTGACCCTTGACCACGACATCGACAAACGTCGAAGATAAAATAAAATATGCAGCAAATAATGAAAGATCGACTACAAGATGTAAATTATGAAAAGAATTCGATTAAATACATAAATTATGCCTAGAACGTGTATTACAAGACAAATGAACGCATACCTATAACTTTTGACATTCATTCAATTACATGTTTTCGATCCCTATCCCACTATAAACTATAGACAAACGCACCCTTGCTGACGGCAACATAATTTTTTAATAGATATAGATATGGTTCAGTCAGATACAATATTATGATACAGACGAGGTCTTTTTACTGTCACATACTATTTAGCGGACGCAGACGGAAAACCCCGTTTCCTCAAGTCGCCAGATTGCCAGAAAATACTAAATATGAACAAAACGATCACGATTTGTTTTACCACTACAGATATGTATATTAGGAGATCTCTTGGCACGCCGGTACCTTTTCCACAGATATTTGAACTCTACGACGCAAGTACCATATTTCAATGTTCGCACTGGTAAAACGACTTTGAAAGAATGTATAGATCCATGTTGTTAAGGTTGATTGTAGGTCACCTTTGTTGTAAGGTAAGAAAACGAAGCTTCTACGCTTTTTGCATAACATATTCCACTGCCGATAACAATGTTGTATCCGTATCGCAATTTTATAGCAACATAGACTTAAATAGTATTATTAGCATCTTCGTAATGTGTGAGGGTACATTCAATCTTATGCCCACAAGTATCCACATGACCACATGTGATAGCATCAATTTAGTGTCGTGAATTTAAAGTCGTATCTTATAAGTGTTTTTGCTTTTGTACGTCGTTATTCGCTGCTTCGGGTCGTGCCTTTTTATTCTAGCAAACTATGGTGTACGAGCCATTCGAATTCACTGCTGTACTTTCCCATCCATATCTAGCAGATTAAGCCGACAGCTACAATAAATACGATGCCAATTTACAAGAGGTGATCAATGGTCAAAAGAAAGATAACCTTATCATTGAGCATATTACAACAATGCTAAGATACGGTTAAAGTTTCGAGAAAAACGTCGATCGACGCGTGTAAACGTATTGACTCTGGTTACCATAATAAAAGGTCAATTGATGAAGTCGTACGTAAGAACTGTATATGTATTGCTAAAAAGTATGTACATTTAATCTCAAAATTATATCGATGATCCGTTCTTCTCATTATCGCCATCTTGTCTGCTTTTAATATATCTACTATTTTAGTGCATCATTTTTTACTTTGATTTATCTCACTTTCGCGTTTTTTTGTATAATTGATTGCATGTGTTATACTTTTGTTTTACTTTCTTTTGGTTCAAATACCTCTGATTTTCATGATGCGATCTGAGATTTTGATTCGACTGACCGATATTCTATAAAAATAAGCTGTGTGCGCATTTACTGAAAGTAAAAACAGCGGATACTGTTCAATAAAAATATGTGGTGGAAATTGTTATAAAATATTGTCGATGGCAGTATTGTCTTTACGGTCGGTGACACACTTCTAATTGCCAACCATAACAATTGGTATGCGATTCTCTCGTACGAACAAGCTTACACTTCGGTTTAATGATTCACCATCGAAAGCTCATTGACGTAAAGGTTAGTCCACCTCTATACAGTGTCATCTGTGCAGATAACTTCGACTATCTTCATTATCGATTCCGATCTGAAAAATTTACCAGCTGTCATTTTTTCGTCTTGTACAGCAACTGGTAAACCTTGACGTATTCAAAGACTATTTTGGGTTCTTTCTCGTGCTGATTACTATTCAGCGACGACAAAATATACACAAAAAGACAAATACAAATGAATGAGGGAGAAAGCGCACAAAGTTTGAGCACATTGGTTTATAACACTTAAATGAATTCGTATTCTGATACTAACACCTCGACACCTTTCAACAAATCATTTCCTACCCGAAGTTTTTTTTACCTGAGAGTCCAAGTATGTCTACTTCATACCCTCATATACGTCTAGACGCGTAAAGATTAAATGTTAAAGCTTTCACGCTTAGAAATTTAGATTTTGAATGAAGAATGAGGTGAATTGGGGAGAGCAGACCAACGATAAATGAAGAAGAATCAATGTGTATTTGTTGAACGAACAAAACTTTTTGTTTGCGATTCATTAATGCGATGGCGGATGATCTTTCATTTAAAATACGATAACTACCGAATGTTTAGTTGAGTATACGATTGCTTCATTCGAGTTCAAAGAATATTGAATAATGGAAACCAACCTGCAAAAGAAGCTAATAGTAGCAAAACATTTATGATTATCCATAAGCATTGACACAGATGCAGAGGCGATGCGCTTTTCTGCCTTCAATTTCTTACTTATGCTGGTGAGAATGATACAGCCAGCGCTCTAGTCGTCGATAATGATATAAGGATCTTGCATATTAAAATAATGGGCAAATTAAACCTGTTACTGATCGCAGCATGAAAATTGCGCATCCGCGGCACCGTTGGAATATTAAAGTGAAGTCTTACTACCTATGATCTAGCTGCTGCGGATGCAAGTTATATCATCTTTCTGTGTACTTAAGTTACATTGTGAAATAACCTTGACTATGGTGTTTGCATTATATTGATAGTATTTAGCTTTATTCGTCTAGGAATGGCTTTGCGTCCAAAAATGATTGTCCCTGGTTTATTTAAACTAAAGAATCAACGTGCAAGTATCCCTTACGCTACTCCGACAAACGAACACGTAGATCATGATTGATAAAACAAAATTGGTGACCCGTTATAAACTCCTGTGAATGCATACTGCGACAAAAAATGGGTAGAAGAATGTAGATTTGCCCACGACATTTTTTTGAAAAATGTATACTGACAGCGTCCGTAACATGCGAATATGTTGTTAGAACAATTCGTATGAATGTATTATCCGATACCAAGGAGCGATGGAGTGGAAAAGAAGTCAAAACGAAAGTAGTTGTGTGACACTAAACGAAGCCTGTATGTGTATCGCTCATATTCATCTCAATAATGTTTCTATTATGGTGCTATTATGAAAACAATGGTTTGATACGAGCGATTAAATTGGAATGTTAAACTGATGATGCGGAATCCAAGTGGTATAGAATGGTTGGAGACAATACGCTTCGTTACTTTTTTGCTCGTTTAGTATGAAGGATAATCTGTCAAACGTACACATTTATCTTTTCCATCTGATATAAGTGTCAGACAAAAACTATTGATAACTAATATCAGAGACATTAGGTAAACACCGCAAGCAATCACTCCTCACTCATACAAATAAATCCCGTGTATATTGGCCATCACGGATGAAATGCGATATTCGAAAAGCAAGCTAATCTTTGGACTCTTATCGGGTAAAAGTACCGTCAGTAGCGAATGCTTGTTTGGTTAGCCGACACGAATACAGTCCTGGTCAATTCGTCAAGAAGACGAAACACGACTTGTTGAACTTCTTTTCCATTTTTACGTTACAGATCCGCTACGTAAATACTTGCGGCTATCAATACCCAGATAAGTCTCGGTTCTACGTAGTGTGCCAAATAATGATCGTAAATTTGTTCGGTGTCGAATGTATACTATATCTAAGACGACTTGCTTTCCAATAAAGGACACCCTCTCCGTGATGATGTAAATTGTTGATTAATTTGTGACCCCACGTAGAGGCAGTCTACGAGCTTTTTAATTTCATGGTCGATGTTGAACTTGACCATGTTTGAAATACGTGGAGGGGAGGGGATCAGTAGAGTGATAATCTTCACCCGATCTTATAGGTCCTTGATCGCACTCTACGTGAGTTATTCTGAAAAGTTATGCATCGTGTTGACAAGCGATATAAATTTCTGTGCTTGATATTACTTGCCTTCTGACTACTTAAGCCGTCTAGGGAATATGTTTCTTGGTCCGATAGGTTTTTGCTGCTTCAGATTGCATTAAATGTTATGTAATGAAATTTGTTTACGTGCTATCCAGACGACTTAGGGGTGATACTTAAGTGTGTTGGAAATGTACCTCATTTTCTCGAAATATCGCTAGGTCCAGCATTGTTGACCGGACAAGAGGTCGACGTGTGTTTCGATTCCACAATCAATACCATCAAAATATTCGCAATTTAGCAACGAATCTATGAAGAAGCAAACCGGCATATAATGATCGAAATACACGTGTCGCGTGCATGAACGCAAGTTGTTCCTTTGTAATGGGAGGTGTAACACAAGAATCGCATTATCTTCTGTTCAAGATCGAGGATCGGCCGTATAAATTTCATTTATATTTTCTAAATGCATTGTTGCCCAGTTCGATCCTGTTGTCCACGTCCAGTCTCACCCTCTTCCTTAAATATACAGCCTACATTCAATGTGTAATTTAGAAAAAAAATCAATCCATCATTATTGTAAGTTTATCTTGGTCGTGGATATACTACATGTTTGAAATATAATTTAACGTGGATTGCAAAATCGATTTATATCCCAACTGAAAATTTCTATTTAAATCTGATGAAATGTTTGCCTTGTTGCATCTTTGGCTCCGTCAATCATGCTGTAATTTAAGTTGGTGCCATAAATATTCCAATCTGGATGCATCTTACGTTTCATAGATCGCTATACTTAGATTGCAGAGTTCGACCTCTATATAGAATTTTAGAACTACTCTATCACCCTTTATTTCCATCAGTGATGCAACGAGATACAACAAATTGTCACTTCTTCTATTCCAGGATATGCATTCCAATTTCTTAGAACGTCTTCAATCCTGGAACGTTCTCAGCCAATTCATATCACATTTGTACATGGCTAAATTAATGAAGTACGTTATCCAAAGAAGCGCGTTTTTAATCGATAGGCCACAATGATTGCAGTGATTTAGTATCGCCCCAATAACGTTGGTAGGGTCGATGGAGATATCAAGTCTCACCTAAAAATATTGGACATAGTAATTGTCAGGAAAAATCGCGAGACATATTATGTACTCAAACATAAATTAATCGGGATCAAGTGTACCCTATTTTGACCAGGACAATTCAAAATTAGATAGAGGTAACTCTAGTAGAGAGTCTTAGAATAATTCGTGATCAAAGAGGAACTTACGTACGATTATAAATCTATTGTTTAAAAAATAACAAAAGCTTTGAACCATACTACTGCAAAATAGTACAACCCGACATTACCGCAGTTGCATAAGCGGAGGACGAGACAGTTTGTCGAATGGTATCGAAATCACTCCTCCGAAACTTGGTATTGTGGGGGCTAGTGAAAAGTTACGACGTCATGTGGGATCGTACTGCCGTCTACGTAGCACATTCTAAGCAATTCATATTCATTGCATAGATGCCCTTGATTTACTTATATATTAATTATTTGCGGATAATATATTCGGCCTACATAGGACGATTACACAGCTAGCAGAGAAGCGAGACCATATGCACAGTTGATAAAAATTTGACATTAACTTTTCGACAAACGGCTTGTGTCTAATTTGATAATAATCAGGCAAGTAGGTGTAATGTTTACAATATGCATATATAAATATGTATGAATAGGGAAACGTTATCCACCCCCAGGTTTTCGTTAATTACCCCAACCCGTATGTATTACCGTAATCTACTCGAATGATGCCTTCTGATTGGTAGGATCGAGAATATTATTGGTCTCAGAAGTAATTTACAGTCTCATTTACAAATGAAAAAATAATAAATTTGAACAATCTACGCATGTCGTTAAGTCGGCGATGTGTGGTACCTAATTATTCAGCTACTTCATTTGACCGAGTAATGGCCCGGTCAAATGCGACGAATGTACGATCGATTCTGAAATAGGTTAAGTTTGTAGCGATTATTCTGCATGGGCACTGTGACAAAGGCGTCCAACAATACTATATATAAAAGACTTTAAGCTAGCCGCAGATGTCTTTCAAGAGGTACATATATCGTCGTTATATCTGTTCAGTTGACTGAAAAGACTAACGTGTAATTTAATGATGGTAGTGGCTCGACGTGGCGTCTAACATGAGCCAGACTGAGATTTACTCGATAGGGTTTGCCCAAATAGACAGTCTGCATCCGCTGGGCACTACAATTGACTTCGTTTCGATTCTAATGGAGATCGACCGCAGTATTGATGCCCACTTCTCCTCGTCGTTGTGCACAATGCAGTCGAGTAACTGGTCCAAGCCGATCAACATGACAGCAGGGATCCGGCATCAACAAGGATGGCTCACTGAGCGCTACAAACCTCGTCGATTGCTGTACGAACGTTGTTTTCATGAAAACATCTCCTTAGTCGTTGAAGACCACCATCAACAAGTTCTTGTCGAGTACTTTTTCACTCACGGGGACAGTGATGAATCGAACTTATATTGATGGTCTTGCTCATTCAGATGGGGCGCAAGCCGTGGCAAGCATATATGTGGAAAGTATATTGATTACGGTGATATGTAGTGTGGGGGGTGGTTAACGTTTCTTTATAAATATCTATGTGCACATATACTTTTGCGGTCTATCGTCATTGAGTTTTGCTAGGTCATATTAAAAACAAAACTATACTGAAAATAATATCAACAAATTTATACGTGTAATATTTCGTGTCTAGCAACACTATATGATACTGGAAGATCAATATTAAATAACTGTATTATGTTAGAACACAAATATCTTAGACAATATCATACTGAAGTGATACATGCGATATAGCAAAAATATAGCATACAAATTGTCTTAGGATAGAATTTTACTTGATTATTATCGCTGGAAACAATAGCGTTGTATAGGGCACCCGATTATCTTGCAGATATTAAATATAACGGAATTGGGACAGTATACATTGGTGCCGCTTGATCTTCTATTTACGCACGAGGAAAGGAAATCAATGAGCTAAGAAAGATACCAGTCAATTGCCAAATGAACTGTTTATGTAATACTTAATCGAGTGAACTATTAATATCTTGCCAATTTGGCACACAATATAATATTATCGATACACGATCCAAAAGACTTTCCCCTACCCATATGAAATCTTTATTACTAGTTAGAAGATGTTTTGTAAAGCGACGCCTAGTGTCATTAACTTCGATAATAATTAAGTGACAAGGATAAAGGTTCTTTCCCGAAAAGTATCCGCGAAAAGCATATGGCATTTTAACTCAATTGTGTACAGACCATCAAGCAAAAAATTTAAAAACGCTATAACACCCCTTGTCAATCAATGGTCATATTAGTGACATTTAAAAAAATTGCTACTTACCAGGGTAATTAATAGGATTTAAAGCAGGTCTCATTATTTAAAGTGAAAAATATTGAATATTCACTGCTGATTTCAAAAGTCCGATCGGTTCGAGAAATGGCAACGAATGGCGCGACGGCACGACTTGTATCAGCACTGGGAAAATTTGATGATCTCCCAAAAAAATTCGATCAAACTTCTTATGATTTAATAATGAAATTGCACCTTCGATTTTTGTTTTTAATCGCTGTATCTCCACGTAAAGATGATTTCTCAAGGTAAAATTCATCGAAATAATCAGAACGATTATGACGTATTATAGAATGTCATTGAATAGATATATCGTTTGATGACAGATTAAGGCTAGCAGTATGACGCGGGCCGCCGTCAAAACGTATGCTCTCTCTAATAAGGGATACTGGTCGTATTGTATACTAATTTATCTCAATCTCGAGAGCACTAAACAATAATTACACGATTAGGATTTCAGCCAAATTATTTAATGCTCGGTCGTCGTTGATAAGAGATAGTGTGATACAAATATGGATCTGATCGCAATGAAAGAGGTGTCATTACTTCATGAATTGCCACAAAGGAGATTAAAGACCTAGATGTTATGCTTCTAGATATATTATAGCCTTGTTCACTTTGGTATGACATTCATTTCATGATAAACAATGCGACAACTATCATCCGACGTGTTTGAGAAAGCACATAGAGTTCACATCCTTTGATGCGAGAAAGTTATATTTGCCTAAAGAAAGGCTTCAACATCGACAATATAAGAAAAATTTCAGAATTTATCGAAAATACTCTCTTAAGACTTCGAACGAATTCGACCACGATTTGAGGAAAGTCCAGCTTATATTGAAAGAAAAAATAATCTTTGTAGAATTAACATAGCTTGAGAAAGTACTCAATCATAGCCAGGTACATACTGTATCGCTAATGTATGTACATGACCCACAGCGCTTACATGGAAGAAATTATTACTTATTGTATATAAGACTATTAAACTTATTATAACAACAAAATAAACTTATCATAATTTCGCGATCAAGGGCTTGCAGCGTTACAACATGTACGTAAGATTTGAAATTGCAATAGAACGAGAGCTCTCGTTCTTATATTTACCTCCTTTTACGAAGACTTAAGTATTTCAAATCAATCGTTTAGACAATTCACTTCGTACGTATGAAAGGGAAATGGTGAAAACCCGCAAACAAAGTATACCTGCGCCATCGGATACTTTTGATCCTTCATAGTATTCTCGTGGATCGCGTTACTAAAAGAAAACCTTTACTTTAACGCATCAATCTCGATGTAACCCTACCAATCCATGTAACGATGGCGAAAGAGATTGATAATTGGATTAAAATCCAGTAGATGATCTGCATCGTGTAACTGCGATATCAAACTCGTGACACGACGACCGGCAGCAGGAGTAAAAGCGTTTAATAACTTTTTGGGCTGTGTAGTCGCATCGCAGTGACTGGGCGATTAAGTAATGCGAACCTTTATCTTGCATAGCTGGCGGATAGGTATTAATCAGCCCGATAATTTCCTTTATAATTGATAGCGCCTGCTTAACATGTATTGACTTATAAACACCGGGATAAAGTCTATGAAAGTCCATAGTAGAGAATGAGTAGTGATCAAAAGAATATGGTAACTTTCATAATTGCTAAGGGATTTTCTACCTCGGTTGAAGCCACTATTTTACATATGTACTCTACCACATCATCATAGATATTGACATCTGCAGTTTACTAGGCGACCTCGATCGTCTATATAGTAGCAAGGATTAATAGTACGCGATTGGGGCTAATATGTATCGAATACTACCATCAAAATCTACCCATGTGCAACTCAAAGCGAATTGGTAGGCGTGCATTTGGCGTCGATAATCAATAACTCACATAAAAACATTAAAAACTATCCAGCTATGTTATTACGTTTTGCTTCGGCCTATCATTTATCATCCTATTAATATATTGCAAGAGGCGGACTGTCGATTTTTGAACCGGAAGAGTTTATCAATTTATTTACCGGTTCGGATGCTACTCGCTTTATGTGCACAATATCGATATTCACGAATGTAATAGTGAAAGCATATAGTGCCTTCACTGTTTTATCATTGACACGGAGAATACATTCATATCTTTATATATTTATTATTGCTTAACATCATTAGGAAAGAAACACATCACTCTCTTTTTTCTTTTATGCTCATTAATGCTCAGTATACGACTCAGAGTCAATATAAGTTGCGACTTGACACGCAAGCACGGGGTGCACCGGCTCCACCGATGAAGGGTGTACCTATCCTCCTATTCGCAGGCAAATCTCAGGCCTCAGACGACACGCTTTTGTTTGATGGGTGCATCAAAAACGGCACCTCAGCAGCGTGTTATCTCTCAGATCAAGTGCCGATGTGGCAGATGTGCGTCTATAACGAAAGCTTCGGTACGATTACGCCAAGCTTAAGGCCAGAGGCCAGTTGAGAACTCGCACACGCTATGCTCCAACTGTGCCGGCCGATGTGAGTGTTGGCCAAGCGGTACCCAACTACCCACCTGCCTCCACCACTATTGGTGAGAAGCGCTCTCGGTCGAGGGATGACCCCTGCCACGACGTTCAAAACATCAATGGCGTATGGGCATTCCTTCCGAAGGGGTATCTTAAACTCTAATGAGTTTCCCGACTCCTGGTACCCTCCGCCAATTCACCAGATACTGGTATTGACCTTGACGACGACGTCGTTTCAGGAGTCGCTCTACATGGAACTGGCGGTTCCCTTGCTCATCAAGCAGCGTCGGAGGTGGTCGGTATACTGAAGATGGATCATGAGAAGGTGCTTCTCAAGCTGAGTGGTCTCCGTGAGACATTGGGTAAGACCCAGAGTGCGCTTGACGCGATGCGAGTCCGTGTTCAGGGGTTAGAATTGGGCCAAGCCCGTGTTTAGGCATTGGAGTTGGGCCAAGCCCGGATGTAGGTTCAGCTTGACCTCCTGATACGGATTCAGCAACCGATGGCAAGGACAACCTACGCGGCGCAAGCGCCTCCAAGTTCACGTCGGACGGATTCCAATACGGCTTAAGCAAGCCAACGTAGAACACGGGGTGCGTGTCCAATTTTCGCGAAAGGTTGAGCGTATACGCAAGTCCCTTCTTGGAGATGACCACGAATGGTCCAATGAAGCGCGGACGCAACTTTGTCTTGAAGACAGCAGACAATACATTTGTAGGTATGTTTTTAGCGTTGAGTAGAACTTGGTCTCAGACTTCATAACGCTCGATACAACCTCTGCCTTTAGCATCAGCTTGTTCCTTCTGCTTGTCTTGGATATGAGCCAGCGCGCCACGCACGTATCTTAAGACATTCCACCGCGTTGCAAGAAACTCTCTTACCTGATTTTGAACAGTAGAAGGGCTGATATCAGTAAGCCAATCGGCAACTCCTCCCCCACCAAGCCCTGAACTAGGTAGTGGTATCGTTAACGGAACGCTAGGGTATGTGAGACCGTTCATATAGAACGGTGTGTAGCAGGTGGAGGCATGCACGGTATTATTCAACGCAAACTCAACGACAGGGAGCATCGAACTCCAACGCTTTGGCGTTTCATCGCAAACACTACGCAAGATGTCACCGATGATGCGATTCAGTCGCTCGGTTTGACCACCAGTCTGCGGGTGATCCGCTGTGGACATGTCCAAACGTGTGACGAGCACCTTAAAGATGGACTTCGAAACTTCCCAGTGAAGCGAGGATCTCTATCAGAGACAATTGCCTCAGGCAAGCCGTGTTGTCGACACACGCGATCGATAAACAGCGTAGCTGTACCCTCGCCATCAATAGTATCTAATTCCGCCGCCAAGTGAGCTATCTTGCTCAAACGGTCAACAAATACCACAATACCCGTATCGCCATACGAATCCTTCGGTAAACCGAACAGGAAATTCATGCTGATGGACTCCCAACACTCCTTGGGTACATGCAAACTATCCAGCGGCGCGGTCGCGTGAGGTGAGGGTTTCACCTGTTGACACGTTTCACACGTACGCACATATGTGCTCATCTATTTGTACAGTTTGGGCCACCAATAGCATTGGCTAACTGAGCCTTAGGTCTTCTCACGACCGAGGTGACCACTCAACGCAGTATTATGTGCCTCATAGGGGATCCGATTCTTCAACTCCTCATCATGAGGGACAACAATGCGAGGGGTATTTTCAACATTCGAGCTATAGCACAACAGGTCTTTACCGATCGATTTTTTATGCAGCCTTGCACGTAATCGTGCCGACAATTCTATGTATAAGTCCTTAAACTCGTCGCTCCCAAGAGCACGTAGCAGAGATAAACAGTGTTCACCCTTGGCATAATCCGTACAGATTAGGTCAGTGACCAACTATGACAGAGTTGTAACATGAGCGAGCTCATGGTCAGGCCTGCGTGACAACGCATCAGCCAAAGAATTCTGCTTGCCCGGGTTATACCTCACCTCGAAGTTGTATTCGGCAAAGAATGAGAGCCAACGGGCCATTCTCTGAGAGAGGTGAGGCGACTAGGTCGCAGTATGTAGTGACGCATGATATGTATCGATCAAAAAAGGCTTAGATCCAAGTAGATTAACTCTAAATTTGACGAGAGCATACTTCATTGCAAGTAGCTCTTTGTCATGAACAGGATAGCTCTTTTCCAAAGCCTTTCGCTGTCGGGACTTTAACGCAATGACGCGTTCCCGTCAATCAGAATCTGTTTGTTACAGAGCGCTGCCTATGGCAAAGTCAGAAGCGTCACAGACGACACTTTAAGATCGATCAGGATCAGGCAAAGCCAATATTGGCGCATAAAGGAGACTCTCCTTTACTGCTTGAAAAGCACCATGCTCGGTGCTAGTCCAGCACCATTCCACATCCTTTTTAAAAAGATTGGATAATGGCCGAGCCATGTCTGCGTAATTTGCACTGTACTTGTGTAAGTAATTGGCAAGGCCAAGCCACTTACATAAGTCCTTTTGGTTCGTTGGAACCGGGCGATCAACTATGACTTTTACATTAGCGGAATCCGCTCGAAGGTCTTGATTACCAATAAAGCATTATAAAAAGGGAATCTCTTCGGCATCAAAGATGCACTTAGACGCGTTGGCGTACAGCTTATTCGTGCGCATGCACTCGATCACCGCTAGTAAATGGTCAATTTGATTGTCCACATCCGACCGACCGTTCATAGCACGACTATGGACAAAGATGTCATCAAAGTACGTCTTTGCATAACCTCGGTGATGTCTGAACAGTTGCGTCACAAGGCGATTGAATATAGCTGGAACATTTGAAAATTTCTGTGGCATAACAAGCCACTCCTAGAGCATACCGCTCGGAGTACTGACCGCTGTCAGCGTAATATTGCTTCCCGCATGATCAACTCGTAAAAAATACTGACTAAGTTAGCCGCACTGTACATGGTGCATCCCACCATATTGTTCTATAGAACATCTTTCCTCGGGATTGGTGTCTGAGCCGAGATGGTGGCCGCATTAAACTTATGGTGAGCATGAACAATACGCCAATTTCCGTTGGGCTTTCTGACACAAAATTTCGGTGCGGAATGAGTGGATTTGCTCTCACGTACCATTCCGGCTGCGTGCTTTGCACGAAAGAACTCATCAATGAAGTCACACTGTTCCTTTGGTAAAGCCCACTGCCGTGTTACGCACTATTTATCTCCAGGAACTAAGTCAATTTTATGACGAACACCTCTATCAGGAGGTAAGGCAGACGGTGTGTCGTGACACACCACGCTATAAATTGTTTTTATCGAAGGATAAAAAGATCCAGAGGATCCATAAGGATCTCAGATCCACTACGCGCACTAAGTTCCACCCTTGTGTCCTTAAGGACAGACTCGTCCAATAACGATGATGAGTTTAACTCAACTTAGGGTCAAATGGCCACTAAATCGTATAACTCTCCTGCTTGCGAGGCTTGGCTGGATTCGCCATCAGATATTTCATCTAGTTTAAAAAGAGCATCGAAGGACAGAAGAGTCTCTAGACTAACGTTGACATCAACATGGCCAGTCACATCATTGACAAGTGTACATAGTGTATTATTACTATTATCACTTCGTGACTTCTTAGACGTTGGGCGCTTAAATTTTGCCACCCTACGCTGGGATTGTTTCCCTAAAGAAACCTTACGCCTCCTAGAGGCCGGGACAGTAGGGTCCCCGTGGTTGCTATTTATCTTAGCACGCTCTATACGAGAGATCATGTCTTGAGCGACATCAAGTGGGGAGTTACGTAACTCGAATTCTTCACCCAGTGAATTTACACGCACCACATCACGCGTGCATTATGTGGTCCTTGCCCTGAATGCTTTGGCTTCTAGCCAACAATGTCATTACCGACATCCAGTGAGGTGCCATCTCGGCCGCCCTCACTCGGTGAAATTTCACGTGCCACCCCACTCATATCAGAGGAATTACGTTCTTGATGTCTCGGCCCTAGGCCAACCATGTCTGCAGCATGCAGTGACTTAGTATCACAACGAGTATCACTCAACGGAGTATAACTCTCTTCATATACGGTAAAAGAGCTCCGCTCAATATTGATGTCATTGACATTGGAGTTAATTGACTCGGACATACCAATGTCCAGCACGTTAAAATCCTCTGTCAATGGCTCGCGCCAATAGCGCTTTTGTTACCTAGCGAAGTTAGATTCATGACTCTCCAAATCTTCGCTAGAAACATTGCGCGTGGCGCCTAAGGTCTTAGACCTCCAATCAATCCATGGCTCATGGCGTTCAAGCCAAGCCATAACTAAGATGTGATCATATCTCGAATCCAAATCGAGTACAAGACAGCGTTCAATGCTATCAAAGTCCAAAAACTTCACACCTAAGTTCAACGGAACTTTAGGCACCGTGACGCGACTACCAGTCGCTAAACAAACGGTGATCGAACCACCTTCATGCGCTTTCAGCGCTTCAGCATATCGCTGACTCTCCTCAAGGGAACGACGTCGAGCATAATTGTATGATGCCTCGGAGTCGATTAGGATCGACCAATACTTCTCAAAGCCTTTGACTTTCGCTTCGGCGACTAATAAGCCAGGATTGTATCCACGCTCAGTGCTGGCGGGCTAAGAGCTGAGTGGGGCTGAGCCCTGTTTCTCTCTACCTCGTAGAGAAGTGACAGAACTCAGTTCTACCCCAGTAGGGCACCCCGCGCCTACTGGGTGTCGACGTTTCCCCGTGACATAATAGATGGTTAAGGCCGGGCTTTCGACTCGTGGGAGTCTGGTACTGCTTGCGTAAATGACAAGTGGGACGCAAGTGTTTAGTGCTTCCGCACATGTAACAGAGTCTCACTTACTGTTGTTGCTACGCAACTTGAAGCTCAGCTTCGTCTTCATCTTCAGCATGCCTGAGACCCATCGGTTCAGGCTTACAGTAAGCCAAGGTGCTCGCAGAGGTTGCCCTCGCAAAGCTTGGGTTGTACCCATTCCAACAAATACTGGACGACATAAAGTTGTGCTTAGCATTCTGAGCGATGCTCACCGCCTCTTCAAAAGTAGAGGGATGGACCCGAAGAACCTCGGCTCTGGCAACGCCATTGCGGAGACCTTCCATACAGACAGTCACACACACTGTCTCAGGGAGAGGGTCAGACTGCATAGCAGCCATCAGAGTTCTCAGCTCTTGGACATAGTACGTTAACTCATTCTTAACCTGACGGGTAGACATGCAGCGTGAGCGCACGCGATAAGCCTGGTTGGGCGGCGAGAAAACTCACAAAAGGTCTAACTTGAGCGAATCCCATGTGGGAAAAGCCAAGTCGACAGACGTGTTGCACGTCAGAGCCCACTCTCTAGCTCCCATCGAGCTTAGAGATGGCCAGCGAAACTCGCTGGTGCTCAAGTGAGATAAGGCCAGATCTCATGACCATTTCAATCTCACAAATTCAGAGGGTAGGATTCTCCCCCTCCTTCCCCGAGTATTGTTTGACGTCCACTTAAAGGGGACGAGGCTTAGCCTCTTCATCTGGCATCTCCACGTAGCGTGTTGGCATAGCCGACGCTACTTGGCTTTAAACCTGCCCTAGGAGGGCTGTTTTATACTGCATGAAGGTCTCGACTCGTGCAATTAGCACATCGGAACCTTGTGCAGCTAGAAACTCCACATATTCAGGTCCTACGGCCGTGGTCAGCTTATCAAGCGCGACCTTCTGGGCCTCAGTAAGAGGTGTGGATTGCTCCATCCTCACCGAAGATCAGTCGTTACCGACTCAGGCGTAGATTGACTATGAGCGCTACCAAGTGTTGCGGAGCTACACAGCTCCTTAAGTCAGAGGAAGACTTAACGCTCAACGAGCAACTTTGGTTCTACGAACCCGAATTAAAGAGTCAGCAGCTCCGAGAGCTAAGGGTTGGTTCTACGAACCCGACTCAAAGAGCCAACAAGCTCAAATAGCTTACGGTCCCTGTTCCAGGGGGACCAAACGATTCAAAGAATCGAACGCACTAAGTACACAAGGAGTAGCTGCCTCAACAAGGCGTCGCTACCTCCTCAAACGATCCCAAGACGAATTAAAGAGGCACGTGTCTTTCGGATCGAAATGGGAACTGAACTTTATTTCTTGTTTTAACCTAAAAGAACACCTTAGAATAAAGTAATTAACCTACTCGCTAATGTTCTAAATAAACCTCTCAAAAGATCTCGTAATCAATAGTTGACAGACATCAGTCTTCAAGGATTGATAAAGTGTTCGAATATCACTTTAAAAAGGGATCCCATCCCTTGTGTGCACCACACCTATTGTCCACTATCAGTCGACGTGTAACCCCGTTACAATGTGGCTACTATTGCCACTTAGTGGAGCTGATAGAAGGGCCCTGTTAAGTTGTCCTGTTGTAAGTTACCGATACCTTTGCTTGGGCGTGTCATGAAGCAATTTTTCTGCGACATCGGAGTCCCACATGAAGGACGGCAAGCCCCATTTCGTACCTCTTTGAAATGAAGGAGGGGCAATGATCGACCATGCCCGCTTCGCTAGTCCATCTTGGACTCAACCACTGGACACGAGGAATGCCAAGCGTGCAATATCTTGTGAAAACAATGTTCACAGCCGACTATGGTCGAGACAGAAGCAGACGAAATGTTGCGTAAGCCCTAACGATGCGGGTGAAAGTGGTCGACGTTAGCGAAATGCTGAAGCGCAGTTTAATGGGCGCAAGCGCGCAAGTATCCCACCCTTGTCGCCAACCTGTGAACGACGGAATGTCAGGCAATTTCTCACGATATACTTGTCAAGTCCGGTGCATCGTCATTCATAACATTCGCCATTAATGATGTGGGTGGCTAGCCCGGGTACTTGGCTGAGCCGATCTATAAGTCGGACAAGCAAGAACAAGTCCATTATCATACTGCAAATTTGCCAACGATCTATCCATCCGGACAAGCCGTCACTCTGCTGCAAATGCTTTGACTAGGTCCGTGGCATTGTCCGTGTTTGCAGGATACACATAAACTTCAGATTTCTCAAGAATGAGAGGAGGGGGGGGGGTGCTGATCGTCTCCAGTGTTTGGGACAGCATCCTTCCCTGACGGAAGTCGTCAGCAGTCGTACGCTTGCACGCAATACCCACTTTTTATTTGCTACCTACTTGTTCCATTCCTTTTCAATGTCCACTCCTGACTCGTGATTTCTAGCTCACGCTACCAAACAACTAGCGAATATACACGCAATTAGCTGCTTGCTATAAAACGTGCTGGCAATGTCACCCCCACAAGCTGCGGCTCCATGACCACTGTCAGCAGCACCCTTAGCTTCGCGGCATGTGCATAAAACGATCGAAGGAAGCACCCCGTCTATGATTCGGTCAAAACTTGTGACCACGACTCGATTAGGTTCGCTCGCTGTTTGTAGCCACTTACTTTGTTGTTCGATGGCGCTAAACGCGAAAGGAAGGGAGCTGCTCCGAGAGCTGCAACGGAGCGACTGGCTGCCGCCGTATAATGTGCGTGCAGTGCCTATGTAAGCAGAAACGCGCTGATCATTCGTCGACAATTGATGACGAGCGTCTACGGTTTCGTCGTCACAGGACGATCTCGTGCGGCAGGTGGTGGACGAGTCACGACTGCTGCACGACGAGATTGCCAGGAAGATCATGTGCGCGTTGGATGCTGATCACGATGCAGCCAGCGTAGCGCGTGTAGAAACGACGTTCCAGTGGTTGTTCTGATCTTTCTTGGCGACATCTGTCTGTGCTCAGCGCGTATCAGGACAACCTGGAAACGCAGCCGGCGTCCGTGCACTGCGGACTGATTGTCCATCACCAGTGTTTACTGCGCAACAAGCGCTGTTTGATTGCCTACATGTTCGTACCTGTTCATGCACTTCGTTGATTCGACGCGTGTCGCGGCTGGTGGCTGCAGCCGTTGCAGCGAGAGCTGAGACGTTTCACCAGTTCTGATCTCGTCGCTGTGTCTGCACCATAGACACCACCGCGTGGCGAAGATCCAAGCGCTGCGGTGGGAAACTGGCACGATCATCCCCGGCTCGCTCGCTCCGAAGTGCGTTGTTGGGACTGGTCAAAGTGGCAGATCGAAGCGCAGTGTATGTGATGACTGTGGTGCTGTTTGCCTGTCCAAGTTTATGTCAGCGCGAAGTACAGTTCTTCAACCAGTACGATCAGCTCGTGACGGACTACATGGCCGACTTTGAACTCGACATCTCAGCGGTACGAAGCTGCTGTGGCTTGTAGGGCAGAGCTCTGCAATCGGAGCTCTCATGCTGAAGACCGGTGCTGATGATGGTACCGTGGCTTTGTCGTCGTGGACGTTTGTTCGTGCAGGACCTCCAGCCTCCCAAAGACTTGTACATAGAGGTGCGCGTGTTGCGTGACTGCGGCGAGGTCATGACCGAGAACGGAATGGTGAACTTGGACGCGCACTCGCATCATTTCTTACGACGCGTGGACGTGGAGCAGCTCATCCGCCAGGGTTTGCTCGAGCAGATTAAGCGCTAAGCCATGCGATCGATATGGAGAAGAAGGAAGAGGTGGCAATTGCTGTCATTTGGTTGTCTGCGTCACGCCCTCTCGGTCGTCATGTTGTGCGTACCCATGTGCGCCGCGTCGCTGCTTTCTACCAATCACCGAGCAGCTCATTCGACACTGCCGTTCGTTTGTCGGTCGCCAGCTGAAGCTCCACGTATTCGTCGTCCACCTGCTGACGATGAGCTGGCCACGTGTCGCGGACTGCTTGGGTTTCAGCCAATGACGATGTAGAACGAGTGGCCCATGCGTCCACGCGGGTCAGTTTCCGAATCGACGAGCGTCGCAATGGTCAATGAGGACAACAAGACCGCGTCGAGAGACGGCTGCAGGAGCAGCAACGTGCCTACAAGCGCCGAGCCACCACTTGCTGCTCCTCCTCACAAGAGCTCTGGATGGCGCTCGTTCTGGTCAATGTTGTCAGCCGCTGTGGTGCTCGTTGCAGTGGGTTGCGCCACGTACGTCGACGTGCCTCTAGCCGTCCAGAGCCTGCAGCGTTTCGTCGTCGATCGCGTGTACAATGCTGAGATGATCATGTTCGGGCTTGGACTTGGAAACAGTAGCAACGAAACGCTCCCGGACAAGTACACGACGGACCTCGTGGCGATCCAAGTGCGGCACCTCGTGAGCGACTTGACGTGCAACGACTCGGACTACTCGGCGTCGACGCTTCTTGACGGCCATGTAGTGTCTGTGACGGAGCCAATGGAGGCTGAGCAGCCAATGGCCGACGACAGAGTGTTTTTCATGCTCAACGGCGCCAACGAGGGCGTCTACGTGTCGTGGAACGGTCAGTTCGACTGTATTAGCAAGGCAGCTGAGCTGGCTGCAGCGTGGCTCGGTGCCGACCGAGACGTGATGGCGAATGGAGTGCGTCTTTATAGTCAGATGGGCTGGCCCGTCCGCAACGCGAAGGAGTTGCGTGACGCAAAGAACATTGTCCATGTGCTGCTGGACTTTCAGTTGTGGCAGTGGCCGGGTATCAAGAAGGGGTACGCGTACGTGTTGGAGAATGGTGTGACGCTAACGATGGTGGGGATCAGCCCTAAGGTGTTTGATGTCCAGTATTTCCTCACCCAGGAAGAGGCCGATCGAGCCATTGAAATTGGATCGCCAAAGCTGAACCGGTCGATGGTGGGCGGAGATAATTCGACCCAGGTTGAATCGAATGCTCGCACGAGCCACACAGCATTTTTGCCCGATAGCGTGTTTGCGCGAGACTTCCAAAAGCGCTCAGCTCTTGTTGCACGGCTCCCGAGTCCTTCGTATGTGGAAAAGATGCAATTGGTGCGCTATGGTGCGGGCGAGCTCTACAGACAGCATTTTGACACTTTTCACTCGCGCGAGTTCCTTCCGAAAGTCACGGATACGTACACGGTTGAGGACTACGTAGAGTGGACCGAGTGGGCTGCAGACAAACTTCGTGGCATGAACCCGAACAAGGTGCCTGAGAGGTTTCGAGAGGGTGGACCGCTGTTCCCGAACGCCAACGACACCATGGTCTTTCCTCGTGCTCTCCTTGGGATATTCCGCGACTACATGAACTCGGCGAACCGATTCACAGCTATGTTCGACACCGCCTACGACGACTGGCTTCGTTCAAGTCTGAATAGCAGCGCCGAGATCGTGATGAAGGTTTTGGTGGAGGATACGAACCGTCCGTCATACATCCCGTCCATCATCAGGTCATGGGAGGAGGAGCTGGGCCTTGGCGAGCTGCGGTACACGTTTCCCAAGCACGACACAAACTCTGTGACGCATTTTCTCCAGTGGGTTCGCTGGGCCAGGGAACGCGTGAGTTTCTTGGGGGATAAAGTGCCGGCTGCTGTCCGTCCCGGTGGGGAACTGTATCCCCAGTTCAGGGTAAACTTTCAGGAGATGCTGCTTGGGTTCATCCTTGATGATTACTCTGAAGGATTCGTCACGCGCGTGACGAGCGAGGAATGGTACAACTGGATGGGAATCAACCGCGGACGCAACAATATCCTTATTCAAGTGCTTCAGGCGTTCCCCCAGTTCGCAGAGCTAGCGATCCGCACTTGGGAAGCACGCACCGGTGGTATCCCGGAGCTGCGCTACAAGCTGCCCAATTACGTCCAGCAATTCAATCCGCAGCGCTACGTGACGCTGTTTCTGTACTTGAACAACCAGACAAAGGCCGGCGGTGAGACTGTCTTTCCCTTCTCATTGGATCGGTATTCGGATGAGGAGATCGTGCGCGAGGGCATGAACGAGTGCTCTACAGGTCTCGCCGTGCCTCCCCTCGCTCTGCACGCTTCCCTTTTTTACGTCCAAACTCCCGAGGGCGTGCCCGACTTCATGAGTCGTCACGGTGGTTGTCCGCCTTCTGAAGGTGTGAAATGGGGCGCCAACTTGTTTATGTGGGACTCGGACTCTGCCGATGGCGCCAAATATTGGACCACCTAGTGACGTGCACACGCTGCTATTTACGCACGAAGGTCGTTGGCACTAGAGAGTGGTGGGTTGTAATGCATATTGTCGCAGCAGCTTGAACGACCAGTCTTTCAGCTTTTGTCGTTCCGAGTGCGCCTGTCTTTTGTTGTTGATCCTGTGTGTGTCATACGAAGAGTGTGCATTACTATTGTACTCAATCGCAATGACACGCCCCTGGTCACTAGCACTACAGCTTTGGGACTAGTGTGATGGCAGAGACAAGCGAGATCAATGCCGTCGGTCGTTCATGAAAAAGCATCGCCAAGGTCTCAATGTTCCGACCGGACTGCAAAGAAGGATGGAGTAGACGGAGGACACTGAAGGTTTTGTGGAGCGAGAGATTTGATCCTGCTGCTTCAGCTCGTTACCTACAAAGGGATCAGTGCTTCTGGAGACGCTTCGTTGCCATGCGCTGCAGATGGTGGTAGTGTATCTGATGCGGCTTTCTTGCGTTGCAAGCAAGAGCTAAGGGGATACGTGGGGCTTTGGCAGCCCGTTGAATCGAGGCGGACATGTGATCGAAATGTGAGCAGCTATTCAGTCCGCGATGATCTGCGCTCTTGAATACCGCGACAATCAGCGAGAGAAGCGATGGCGCAGATCGCCTTCTTCATAGCAAGATACGCTTTCGTGCGTCTGAGCTGTTGTTGAGGTCCACATGGAGTGCAACTAACGTAAAAGTCAGCTGCAGAGGATCTGTGGCGCCAAACTGAGTCTGAAGTGACGCAAATGTCTGACTTCTTTCCCAGGCAGCGTGCGAGTTGGCGGTTCATAATTTGAAAGCCACGTTTTCGAAACGATTGACCTAAATGCTCGACTTTTCTTTTTACTTCTTCATACTTTTTTATCGATGCACAAAGTGAAGTGGCGAAAAAAGACGGGTCAGTTTCACTGATGTTGCGCTAAGCGGGCAACATCTCGCAAACGAGCGTGTGGCCAGCGATCGATTTCTGCGGTCGAACGACGTGGTGTTCCTCCTTCCAACCTGCGCTACGGCATACAACCCACAGCAGCAGCAGCAGCAGCAAAACAGCAGCGCACCCCCACCCAGACAGACATTTGCACTTCCCCAGTTGACAGAGACGTCCCTCCCCCGGTCCCATCTCCAGCCCCAACATGTTCGGCCGTATCGCGCTCCGCAAGCCAGCGGCCATCGAATCGTTGAAACAAGTGACGCGTGCTAAGCTGCTACGTGCCGCAGCTTTGCACACCACTGGCGTGGCGCAGAAGGACAAAGACGCGTCGGAAGGTGTGGCGGTCCCCACGCAGGGGCTCCTGGACCAGGCTGGACTCACGGACTGGAAGATCTCGGCCCCAATCATTGGCGCGCTAGCGATTCCCGCCATTTCGAACCACGTACGGAAGCGCTTGGTGCCTGTGGATTCTACTTTATGAAGTACCGCTAGGACGACTGCGACTCGATTAGGGCATGACGTTGTCACGTCTGACACGGCTGTTTACTTCCTATATGTACTGCACTGTGTGGATGTAGTTTTACGTGCTGAACGAGGAGTCGCAGCTCGCGTGCTGCTTTCTGCTCTTCTGCTCGGCCAGCTACAAGTTTGGCGGAGAGATGATCGCCTCGTACTTTGACGACCGTGCTGCTGCAATTCTCGGGTGGGTCCTAGCGAGAATCCGCGCTCGAGCTTTTGTTTCGTTTGACTCATTACGTTTACGTTGGTGTGTGTGTGTGCGCGTGTGGTTGTGTGCTGACTCGTTCGCTTGGGTGTGGGCGGGAACAGCGAACACAATGCTGTCGAGGATGCCAACTTGGACCTAGCCAAGGCGACACTCGAGACGCACATGGCGATGCTCAACATCCACGAAGACATTGCAGCTGTGGCGGCGGCCCACAAGGAGGCTGTCGCGCTACTGTGCGACGTGCAGGCCTATAAGCTTCGCCACAAGACGCGCGAGACGTTTGTGAAGAATTTGGAGTCGATTCGTGAGATTGAAGCAAGCTACCAGATCGAGCTTCAGAAGAGCATGGTGGCGAACGCTACGAGCAAAGTGCGTGCTGTCGTTCAGAAAGGCGACAAGAAGCTGAAGGACGCCGCCTTCAAGCATGCTGTTGACATTCTGGCCAATACTGACGTGGATGACAAGAAGGAGGATGACGTGGCTGCTCTCTTCGCCAAGGAGCTGCGCGCCTACGCCACGGATCTTGAGGCCAAACAGGGCCAGGTGGTCAGTCTCACGGACGCCGAGCAGAGCGAGCTTCAGGCCGATCTGGACGCCTACATGCACCGTTTTGGCCTCGAGGACGCCGACTTCAAGGCTCCGAAGGAGATTAAGCTCGAGCTCATGTAAGCTGCCGTCTCTGGTACGCAGCGTAGTGCAAATGGGCTGGAAGCGTTGCGAGTTAGCGACAGTTATGCTTTGCGCAAGATACGCTAGAACCTAACGTGGAAGGACGCAGCAGGGTAATGTGAACAGAGGGTTCATTGTGCTGAAGAAGAAATGGGCGCCCGTGTTGTTAAGCGATCGTTAGGAACAATACGTCATGGGACACTAGTTTTTGTGGTGTCGCGGGCTTGTTGGTCTCAGGTCTGAAGAATACAGTTTGACGGGTATCGGGCGGTAACTAAAACGTGCTTTTATCGTCGTGACTTTTTTGGATAACATAAGGTTTGTTTTGCAAGCCAGAAAGCATTGTCTGCTACCATGTATTCCAGGGTCTACCTCTCTACGATTGTATTCATTTTATGCAATAACATGGCTTCAGCCGTTTCTAAATTCTTCGTCACGACACAAATAGACGCTTCCACAGGGACGCGAGACAGAGCCAAAGGAGCAGAAGAAGCGAGAGAGCGAGAGAAAGAGGCCGACTGAATTACCGTCACAAGAAATGGGCCGAAGGAAGAAAGCCACGAAGAAGGTCCAGACGCGCAAGAAGCAAGTGGTCTCGACGGTGTTCAAGTGCCCTTTCTGCTCGCACGACGAAGCCGTTGAGTGCAAAATGTACCAAGCGCTTTCCATTGTTTTCGCTTCCAAACGTCTCGATACAGTGTCTTATTTCTAATTGGGTGGCGATGCCTATTCCGTCCTATTTCTATGTGTGAATTTGCGTCAATTTGTGCGAATGTTTGCAGGGACCGCGAGCGAAACATTGGCCACTTGTCCTGTCGCGTATGCACGGAGAGTTTCCAGACACCTATTCACTGTACGGCAAGTGGGGTTAGCTCGCAAGCGACGAAGCATTTACGTGTCGATGTTGTACTAAGCCCACTGCGTGACGACTGCGTGACTCTATTTGCTATTTAGACCTGAGCGCGCCCATTGACGTGTACACGGACTGGATCGACGAGTGTGAAGCGCTGAATGCATAAGTTCACATGCCGTGCTGGAGCTCCATGACTCGCGTCAGATTCAGCGATCGATACCTTGTGCCAGCAGTCACAAGCGTGACAGAGATAGCGCGACTACATGGCGACCACTTGGGTGGATCCAGAGCAAGTGGAAGCGTTGCTTAGCACACACAAAAGCGTGTGCTGCTTAGCTTGAGCGGGTGGGGAGCTAGCTCTTTTCGGCAAGCTCTGTGCAATGGAAACGAGGCGGAGGGAAATAGACAGGGTGGATTGAGGCTGCTTATGATGTGGTTGGCTTGTCTTGTGTCTTTTGCCGTCTCGATCAATGTTGTGTCCAGGTGTGCTACCAAGTGGTGATCCGCAATAGTGCTATCGTGTCGACGAGCTTTTGTTTGTCATCTGCAGCTGCGGTCTCTCCTGCTTCCATCCTCTCTCTCGTTGACCCTCCCGCAACGACGTGCCCCTTCAGCTTCTCAGAGACCACTGTCCAGCGTATGTTGCACGATCGCTCTTACGAGGACCTGCTCGTCGATTGCGTACAGTGTTCAGCCATTGCTAGTCGCTGCCTTTGCATACTCTTTTTCGTTGAAGAACTCACTTGTTGCACTGCGTGCGTTGCGCGTTGAGACACTGTCGATAGCGCACTACCGTCTGTTAAAAACCACTCAGTCCTTCGACATGTTCACATGTACAGAACGAGAATAGACTAAGTGAGTGTGTGTGTGTGCGTATGTCGATGCAGACGTACAGTCTCGAGAAAGCGTGAAAACACTCCAAAAGCCAGCGACAATCACTTGCTGCTGACACGGTCTTGCCTCTCGCCGGCCGAGTAGTAGGGGTCAGGGTGAAGCATATGCGCGAGGTTTGGATGCATTCACTTATTTCGGAGGTACGCAACTTGCTGGCGCGAGGGTTCGATACCATTTCCACAGTTCGCTCGGACGGCTGAGCGCGTCAACCCCTCACTATTCATATTGTTCCTATCTTGAGTCTCTTTGCATGTGCAAGTTGGAGCTTGTCGCAAAGTGATCCAGAGGCTGCTGTCAAGCCGCCGCCATTCTGTAGACATTTAGCGGACGAATATTGGACTCTTTGCCCGCATCGCGACCGATCTCTATAGAGGCATGACAGGTGCTGTACACGTACGTCGACGCTAGCAGAGCATATAAAACAGTATGCGTACACCAATATACACTGTGTGACGTGCGAGAGCAGTCCCGTTGTAACGGGGTGGGTCCGTACATGTCATTGACATCGAACATGAGTCAATGTGAATATTATCTTGGTGATAATATTCTCCAGCCTTTACTAGGCAAATATTAAGAAATAACCCCGTAGAAGGTAATTTTCGGCACTGCTCCACGCATTGGCTGATTTAGGCCATTATATCACCCGACTGAACCACAATCGCTGCTAAACGCGCGCGATGGGTGGTGAGCACCTGCTAGCTATATTCCCCCAGTCCAATGTAGTTTATGTGCAAAAAGCGAGAGATAATTACGGAGACTTCAACAATCGATCATTCTGTTCTATTGTTTCTACTAAGCCTGTTCATTGTGTTGAGCCATATTCCTTTGCATGCATATTGTACACAAGGGTTCAAGCAACCTAGTTACACGATGTGATTAGCGTACGTAGCTTGTACTGTGTCAATACCCGTTTCACTTGGTAGCTTTTTGTGGTCCGTGGAAAGATCATGCTCCACCCGTCCAATATGAATATGATAGAGTAGGACGAGGACAGCTTTCACGCCTCGCGTAAAGGTTACGCCTAGCTGAGCGATATCAAATGAAAGGGGTCGAGCGTGTGATTTCGAGCATCGGCGGACCTACCTTCAACTCCATGCTGTTCAATCTGGAAGGAAACGATCAGCATGAAGCTATCGCCGAGCTCATCCAACACGAACTTGATGCGTCACAGGATCGAGTAACTTTGCTTCGACAGCAAGGTATACATCAGGCAGAGCTGTTTAAAGAATATGGTGTCCGATGGGTAGAACTGATGGTACTGTAGCAAGCACAGGATGCTGCTACCGGGTCGACGTGCGTGCGTCAACCCGAGAGCTTGAAGATGTATTACAGTGCAAGGGAGTCGAAGACGAATCCCTGTTGGGATGGCTTGTCGAACCGACGACGCCATAAGTGCTCGTCGCATCATCTGCGAAGAGCTGAAAGTCACTCTCGCCCAGTCAACGTTTACTAGACGTGCGAAACGTCGGTTCTTAGGGCTCAAGATTCACGACCCGTATGACTTTGGATCGTTAGAGTTCTTCGTGGAATCGGCTCATGCAAACGTTCGAGCCACCAAGTGCTTGGTTCCGGCTCGATCGGGGCTTCCAAACTCAGGCAGGGTAAGTTTGAAGTGCACACGTAGGCACAGTGCATTATCTACCTTGCGAGGTTTATCACGGCCAAACGAGGTTATGAATACACGTTTATTACGGTGTTCATGCAGCTTATTGCGGACGATTTCGGGTTCATTCTTCGCCTGGAGCTGGATACGATAGAACAAGCGATATCCGTGGTAAACCAGGAACATTTTAGCCTGTGTAGGCTCACGTTAACTTATAACCTTATCGTTTTTCAAGACGACAGGAAGTCGGAGGTCTAGAATCAATGGACCTATCGTACTTGGAGAGCAAAATAACTATCGCTCCAGGCACATACGATACTTCAATGCAACCGATGTCAGAAGACAGGGCACTACGCCTGTTATTGTGGTGCCCCTAACCCATGTCACGTACGAAAGATGCGTAAAAACCTTCAGTTGGTCAAGAAGGGCCTGAGACGCGGATCCGACATTGATTTTCGAAGTTGAAACAGCGTAGAAAATAGTAGAAAAACGTCGGGGTCAGTAGGGGCATCGATCCTGTTGTTCAATCAACGCCAATTGAATTTACAGCACTCTTGACGAAGGTTGCTTCCAACTCACAGTCTCTATTGGTTGCTACTACTGTTTGACGAAGGCCATCTAGTCACCTTGAAGATCAAAGCGACAAACTACACATCACTCGTGCACTAGTCGATTGCGGGGAGTCTAATAAATCTATTCGAATCTAGTCTCTTAAGGATAGTGGACTTACATTCGTTCATCCCAAGACCCCTACAACCCCGATGACGGTGCGCTTCGCGACAGGCGCATCCGTAACAACGAAAAACTGGTAGTGGATTTTTACTACACGTAAAATACGAACGGTACGACAACAGATTCATCGTAATAGATTTGGATGACGAATTCCATGTCATTCTCTGACAACCATGGCTGAGAATCTACGAGCCATGTATCAGCTGGCAGCAGCGATCCGTAAAGTTACCTTCCACTAGCTCATCAGAGGTCAATTGATGAACCCTTTGGAGCGTCTACAATCGCGTGAATGTTCTACTAGAGAGTGCGATGACCTCACTTGTATTTCGGTCGCTAGAACTACTACACAACAACTAAGTTTAATTTACCTCTACACTGTGGAGCAAGCCGGTGGTGGCTTGGTTGAAAGATAGACAGCGCCGAGGGTCCACCACTTGGAAAAGTCGAGTGTACGGAGAAAAGGATGCATACCTAGCGTGAAGCGTCCATCTAAACTAACCTGTTGTCCAGGAGCGACGAGAGGGTTACCATATGTCGACTGGGAGTCGTCAGTCGAGATTCTACGGTGGTAAAGCTACCATAACTAGGAGACGTTGAAAGAATAAGCTCCTTTGTACTCATGAAACAACCTACTTACGATATACATACTGATGTAATGAGTACCTAGCAACCTGAGAAAACTAGAACTGCTCAGAAAATAACCAAAACAATCCATGCCTTGGTTAACCACGGATCAAGTGGAGGCACTCTGCTACTTAATCTGATAGCGCCTCTGAAGTCAATTTTAGGGATAACTCGATTTTCCACGCTTGCACCTCAATGTTTTGTGATTAAGTTTTCGAGCGACTTTTTGACGAAAAAAAGGATTGCAATTTGGCTAAGTCCGAGATGGGAGTTGATTGATGGAGATGGTTGCACTAGCCTCGTCGCACTCGTTAAACTAGTGTGCGACGGTTGATAGATTTAGGTTTTCCACATGTGTGGAGGCGTGATGGTAATGGGTTGGAATCGAAATACATGTACTTTTTGGGATTAAGTATTCTCTTGACTGGAATCGAAAGACATGCCAATTTGCGGGCGTAAGCATACTCACGAAGGCTCGAGTTCGGTAAGACAGGATGTAGGTGTAACCTTTCGATAGGTCGTACACGCTCCGCAACCGCTATCCGTCGTGAGACGCGTGATCGCGTGGAACAAGAAAGATGGCGTCAAGATCCACGATCCGCGATTCGTGATCTTCTAGTCACTATTCACATTCCGCGATCGGCCATCAAGAGCAGGAGCGCAATACATCTGTTAGCGTGACCACACATCTTCTTTGTGTGTACCACTCAACGCGATCCGCGATTCGAGATACGGCAGTATATGAGGTGAGCCCTTTTATACAAGAGTACGATAAGTGGGGACAGACGATACGCGGCAGCAGATCCAAGGTTACGGGTAGGCACAGTGGTATTCTTCGGCTAAACATTAAACCTGGCCCAATTTGCTTATAAGTACACGTGTCAATTTTTCTTCCGTTCTAGATCGTTAGCCTCCGTACAATCATAAAGTCGCATACTTTATTCAAGTGATATTCTGGGATTATTTGGTCGGGGGTCGAGAATCGTAAACAAACTCCCCAACCTGCGTTGGAAGTAGAAACATAACAAAGGAAAAGGCGCAAGATCGAGAGGCGGCTCAAGTAGTCAGAAGCTCAAGCGAATTAAGGATCTACATATTGGACAAAGTGATCTCATCGCGATCTAGGCGACTCATATCGAGCACCCGACAAGTATACCCCCGAGATCTTGCGAAGAATACCACGCGATCAACCTCAACGCCATCACATACACATTCAAGTATTTATTCGACACGCAACCTCCTGGAAGCGTGCAGTCCGCTCAATCAACGAGTACAAGTTGAGGAAAGAAACAAGCATGATAATGGAGTACCTCTTCCTACAATAGATTGACTGAGCGCCAGTGGAGAGTTGAGATCTCAAGAAACTTGCGATCGCCGCGTCACCACATTTTTTCAGATATATACGTGGTCAAGTAGATTTGCATAATCGGCACACAAGAAGATCACGTGGCCGATGTTTGATCGTCTGTTGTAATGCTTAACAAGATTAAACGACAATTTTAACAGATCATCGATAAATTTCATTGTTTCCATGATAATACTTGTATATGTCGATACACGTCTCAATCTTTGGAGTCGCTCAACGCAAATCTGTTTTACAAGGATTTGATCGAATTCACGTTTGTATCAAACGTGAATTTAAACGTGCCGTAAATATTGCGTCAGGGTACAGGCACTCACCACCAGATCTAGATAAATTCCGGCTCGAAGTACTGCGTCATGAAGTAGTTGCCACAGCTTCGTGTATAAGTCATCGCGATTGACAAAGTATGTAACGTTTATTTATACGCAATACTTATAAAATATAATTGTCGATGCAGAGCTGTAAAGCATGGTTTGATAACTTATCGCAGCTCACAATAGATAAATGGTATTACGTAAACGGCTCGCGGGATACTTGAACCTCTTGTCAAACTAGGCAGACTTGATCTGTCTATACTAGGGAAACCACTGCCACAATCCTATTGACAGCTTTATATGTGTCTCTTTAAATACTTTTCTTTTTAATCAGCTTTCTAGAAAAGCGCTATATTTATGTGATGTAAAGAGGTACTGCAGCCACATTTAAGCTATTCAAGGACGCCCAGGGCGTTTTGATCTCAATGACCCTTTCAAACCATGGAATGGGCCTGGCCTTATGGATGGACTTGGATAAGAGTATTACGCAGTAGTCGAGCGTGAGTCTCTTGACTAACTTTAAAAGGTGCACACTCGCGCAAATGGACGTAGCTACTCATCAGACAATAATTTGCTCCGCGATGCTATACATTACATGATTTATTAGAGCTCGTTAGCTGCCGCGTTTCTCACCAACAAATTTGTTGGTATTGCTGTTATTCTGGGTCGTGTAGCGCCATCTATACGGTGAAATCCTTGAAATAACGCTATATGCGACTGCCAGTGGCATGCCATGGTCCATCACATTGCAAGGGTCTAGCAGGTGACTATACTGGCATATCTCATGCGCAAACGGGAGATGTCGGGTATGATTGTTCCCTTCCTGACGGTCTTGCGATAGCTCGTCAAGTGATCTGTTATTCACGTAACGACATGTTTTGGTTACACTACCGGGTAAACTCCTGAAGCATTATCACTGTTATTAGATGAAGATACTTAAGCGTGATGGATATCTTTGTTGTCTGAAAACGTTTCGTGCAAATTTTACTAGCGAAGATTTACTAATCAAAATTAGGATGCGTAAGCATATCAGGTGGTGGCTCAATCTTAAAATAGAATATTGCCGAGGTGGCACATCACCTTGCATAGCCTATGTAAATTTACATCATTCGCGATGTAGTCTAGAACGAAACTATCAAATTCTCGTCAGTTATACAAATATCCCTGTCGTATCGCCTTCATTTCTGTCAGTGCGTCATGTGAATACTTCAAAAGATCTTTCTTTTTTTCAGCGATAACGTTATCCTCTTGACTGGTATAGTGGAGTGCGGTGCCAAATTTACTAGCATCGTTAAAAGCCTTCATTCCCTTAGCATCTTCATCACTAATGCTGGTTTAGTCGTCAAGTTCCGGTCCCATCGACATCAGAAAATATGTAACGTCGACGTTAACTTTGGTGCGCAATGGACAAGATCTACATACATTTTGCGCGAGCGACGGCCTTCAAAGAGGAGCGACCCCCCAGCATCTACTATCGTCATACTCTGAGAAGGTGGGGATGCGTGGGTGGCAAAAGTTGTGTATGAGAAATGGTGTATGCGTTTTTAAGTCTCTACCGAGTTGTTGATGTCGAAAATATCATTGGTTTTTACGTACTATATCTCGTAATTGAGTGGTAGTATCCTTTTATATTGTTTTAGTGACATTATCAAGCCGTTCCGTCTGGCCATCTGATTTAGGATGGCCAATAGTCGAGATTTTTCAAAAGTGCTCAAAGCAAATGATTATGACAATGGAGAAAAAGCGTCAAGTGCAGGTGTAGGAGGACTTATTTTGATCGCGCTCAACTTGCAGTGAATCGAATGGAGCTTAAAGAGCTGATTGGACTATAATTCATCACGAATTGTATTGAATTTTGGCGAACCAGCTCTCTTCTATCGCCTACCTCCGATCAGGACACTGGCAACGGTCAAGCGCAACGGGAGAAGTCAGAGAAGGGTCGTATCAGAGTCGCAATGTGTTGCAACATGACCGGGACCGAGAAGATGCATCTCGTATCATAGGCAAGTCGAATCAATCACGAGCATTTCGCCAAGCCAGCACCAAGCAAATGGAGTTTTGTACTTGAACAACCAGACTACGTGGCAAAACCGGTCAACGTTTGCTGAGTGGCTCCGGCATTTCGATGCCGAGATGCACGTGAGGCGAGTGCTTCCCCTGATAAACAACGCGTCGTGTCACTATAGAGCCGCTGAATGCTACAATGTCAAGCTAGCATTCCTGCCGCCAAATATGACAGCACCCTTGCAACCGCTCGACGCAGGTAAAAAGTTTGAATGGATTTTCTCTATAACCGGAATTTTTGACGTGTTTTTTTTCGGATAGAAATCAAACAAGCATTTGAATCGCGATGTCGAAAGAAATTTGTTCGATGGCTCCTGGATGCAATCCACACCAGAATAGACTAAACGTTGAATATCCTGGAGACTACGCGCTTCGCTATATCAAGCCGGAAGAAGTTACCCGAGCAAGTGATTCGCAACTGCTGGAGCAAGTGTGCTATCGTGGGGGCGGTAACAATGGCCGATCACACCCAACTACGCGACTACAACAAACGCATCGATGGATCTTTTGAAGACGAGCTGACCAACCTCACGGAAGGTTTGACTTGAAGCGTCAGTGACGTCGATTACATCAATGCGGATGACGACGAGCCGGTCGGGTGCGACTCAGATGCGATAGAGCATGAGGCGATTGAGAACGATAATGATGGTGACAGCGCCGATAAATTGACGATTGAGCCATCCGAGGCTCTAGAATGTTGTTACCGTCTGTCATCATTCCTTTCGCTACCGCATTACAGTGAAGAATTGACAAAGAAGCTGGAAAGTATGACCGATCACGTTGGAAAGCAGTGCTAGATACGAAAGACTCAGTGTACAATGGATGTATTTCTTAGAATGGGTTCAGATTGACCCTCTATATAAGAGCGGTTTTTATAAGGAACGAGGCAAAAACGCCACACATTTTGGTCTGCTATATGGAAAGACGACTGTAGTGAGGAAAGAACATATTATATGCGAACGGGGCGAAAACTGAGCTAGGATAGAGGTCGTCAACAGTCCTATGTTCATTGATAGAAGTATATCTATCCGACGTGGGTAAACAATGCATATTTTAGTTGAAAAGAGTTGCTGCAAGAGTGAGTCAGCCAGCGAGTGATAAATATTTGGCTTAAATGGATCCACTCTATCGATGTTCGAGACTCGAACAAATGTCGATGGGGTCATTGGCGTGGAGAAACATGCAAGGGGGTTGCATAATCGGACGACAAAGCATTACGTGTTATAAACAGGTATAGGGAGTTTCATGAGACCGTTAGCGGTCGAATATGGTATACTACAGTTTGTCATGTAAGGGTGGGAGTTGAAGAAAACAATAAAATTGAGCTAAATTGTTGAGACGCTGCGAATCAATACTGTGAAGGCATACCGAAATTGCCGATATTACTATTAAAAATCGACGATATGGGGTATACGTGGTTAAAGATTGATAGATGTTGCAGTAAGCCGTTGCAAAATAACCAAAGTCAAAGCGGTAATCATGTTAAGGATACTAGTCGTTTTACATTTGGACCCATAGTTGACGGTGGTTTGACGAAAGGTGCCAGAAAGTGGATGAAGAGGAGGAACTCGAAAATGTCCGAGTGCAGTGCCCTTACTTCGTGCCTCGGAGGAGTAATCGGTGTAAAATATCCTAGCGAGGTGGGATACGATCGGCGTTACTTACGCTGTTAACGAAACTTATCTAGCTATGGTAAGCCTTCGCGTTTTTCACTGATAATACGCGGTCCGAAAGAAAAATAAATTTTTTAGTGGTCAGATTTGATGTCTTAATCGAATTCGACAGATCTTTGTACCCTTATATTATACAAGCTAAAATTATCGATGAGAGACGTATTATATATGTTGGTATTAGTGTGGGTAATGTGGGTGTCGAGCTAAAAAGGTAGATAAAGATCTGTGAAGGATATGATACAGGTCCGGGAAGCGTAGCACCAGCAGAGGCACGCCTACAAAAAGTAAGGCGTCATTCTCTAAGCGCTGCAAGGACGATTTCACATTGTCAGAAACTAAATAGTCGCTCGAATTAGAAAAAATTGAAGCGGATAATTTAAAAATTGATCTGTTGAGCACACAGCCGGAACTAAGTTGTATACATTCGCATGTATTGGGGCAGCTTATGACGACTTTTTTTCCCTATGGCTTTTTTTCCTTCTACGGGCTATCTCTTTGGTGCTACGAATCGCGAGGGCTGAACAGTCCGCGTAGGTCACGCAGCTTTTGTAGCCGGCTACGATTTTGCAGATCGGAATTTCTTGGCAGATTGAGCTGGCTTGGCGGTCTGCGTTGGCTATCTCGATCAAGTTGTCTACCAGATTGATCTGTCCTGTTAGATCGCCTTGACTTATCAGTTCATGCTTGATTAGAGGATTGACTGATTCGGCAATCGCGTTATATCAACAGGTTGTGCTGAAATAAGAAATCTCGTTGGCTTTACATATTGAGCCGATTTAGCAGATTGCTTTGGCTTAAAAGATGTGCTGGGTCGTCAGATTACATTGACTTGATAGGTCGCAATTATATCAGCAGATTCTAATGGCTCGGCAGAATGCGGCTGCTCAGCTTATTGCGCTAGCTAACAGTTTTTTGGTTTGACAGATTGCATCGATGCATTCGTCGGCTGAGAAGGAATTGACGTATCTACATTCAAAGCTATATCACACCTTCGAAAAGAAATATATTTTGAAGTACCCGGCTTATGGCGCTTAAGTGAAGGCCCTGAGCTCGTATTCGTTGACAGAAGATTATGTCGCACCAATAACGCTGACGACGCGAGAGGGGGTTTGGCCAGAAGCGGAGAAGATGGAGACCATATTGAGCTAATCCAAATGAGAAAGGATCTTATACCGGTCGTAGATATCAAGATCACAATCCGTTTCTCTACTATCAGATGCTGATGGCGCGCATGTTCGACGTCACGATCCTTGATATTACCTCGCAGTTGATCCGCCGTAGCTTCACTGTCTGTGATACCCGGGGATGATGATCGTTTCAAGTTTGTATTGAATCCATCGGTTTCTCGTTTTTTTAATTGCTGCTGATATTTGGCACGGACAATACGTTTCTTGGCTAGTTCGCCATATTTCGGACCCGATTCAATAAGGCTGAGCTATAAGAATTCTTAGACTCTGAAGGAGGGAAGCCACTTTTTTCTGATACTCAGTTTTTAAAGATGGTCAAATCGCGGTCAGCTTTAGAAAAATTCTCTCTTGCGGATGCTGAGCAATATTTTGGCCCTGAAAATGCAAGTCTTTAAACGCTATATCTCGTCGTTCAAGTTTTATCCTTCATCAGATCGCTCCTCTTACAGGACCAGATCGTTTACGTACCGATGCTTCAGTTTATAAAACTATGGCATGACTTAAATAACCGATCGAAGCAAAAAATATCATACTGTCGAAGCCATTGTTTAAGTTGTGATACGAATTCTGTTCTTGCTCCATTCGGTTGGAAATACTTTATTTGTTAGGTGGTTATATAAGTATATGGTACAGTATCACCCCGCGATCGCTTCCTAAATTACATATGATGGTAGAGTGATGCCATCGTGACATTCCTAGCCTGACTATTAGAGCAAGGTCTGATAAACACAAAAAACAAGTAGTGGGATTATAGGTCACGATTTAACTGGGGCAACAAGCGGATAGTAGACCGTATTTGAAGAATCCTGTCGAAGGAAAGGACAAAATTGGGCGTGGTTATGCAAAGATATTGCAAGCGATAGATAAATAGAGCAAGGTCGGATAATGGCAAAAGAAATACCTAGTTAATTTGGCAATGAATATCGACTAACGGCGCAGGGTTCATTTGTATCTAAGAGATCGAGCGGATTCGCAATGGAAGAACGTATCGCACTTCATGAATTCTGAGCTTTCAAATCAACAATCGAGACAATCGTAAAAGTTCCGCCGCAGACGTTAATATGTAAAGAACTGTTGATGAAATATAACTTTTGCATTTATTTAGATGTGTGATACCTATAAGAGAGTTGCATATCACTTTATTCGCGTCGCAATCGAGATCGTTATCAATAATTGAGATCGCAATGCGTCGGAATAGTGTGGATTACACTCCGCAATTGGCGATAAGAGATCGAACATCATTGATTAAGGACGAAAGAGATCCGTGATCCGAGATCGGAGATCGGAGATCTCGTACAATGGAGCGAATTACGACTGATAATTTGATATCGGGGACAAGATCCCGTTCTCATCTTGCGTAGAAGATTATGAGTGAGATCGCGACGATTGGATAAAAAGGTATTAAACCACGCCATTTGCAAATCGAAATGGTTTGGTTTATAAATTTTACTACGTCGTACATGAATTAATTGGTGATATACGAGTAACGGCACATAATAATAGTTATGGGTAGGCGTAATGGTAAATTAAACACCAAACAGATTTTTTCTTGCTTGTAAGTACACGTGTCGGCTTCTCTTGTAGGTTGGATACTGGCTACTCGATGTTAATAAAATCAACATTATTATAATTAAGTGATATCTCGAGATTTCCTGGACAGGGATCAAGAACTCTCAAGACAACTAACCAACTGCGATCGGGCGCAGCAACATAGTAAAGGACAAGATGCAATATTGCGAGACGGCCCAAGTAGTCAGAAGGTCAAGAGGATCAAGTATCCACACATCGAACAAGGCGATCTCGTCGAGATTGGGCTAGCTCGGATCGAGCAACATACCAGTGACCCGTAGTAGTGTGGTATTTTTTACACGTTCGCCTCTCCATATCACAAACACGGTCAATTTTGGCTCAACACGAGTCCACATGAAAGAGTGCAGCCCGCCATACCGACGATTAAACAAGTTGAGGAAGAAAAAAAACGAAAACGGAGTGCCACCTACGTCGGTTGGTTGATTAAGGTCAGAAGAGAGTTAGGATCGCAAAAAACTGGTGAAGACCACTCCAGCAAAATGGGGAGATCTCAGAACTTTTGGTAAATCAGTATTTCTTCGTAAGCAACTGAGTGAAGATAAAAAAATGAAAATAAAACTTGGGATGGAAGAGTTAGAGGCAGATGAATAGGTGCATCCGCGTGAATATAAATGACATATATATTATCGACACTTGGGAGGGTATTTTTATACAGGAAATTTTTAGAGGAAGATAAATGGTTTGATCTGAGAGAGAGAAGACATCCTTTCCCTTGTGATGTTTCTCAGGGACCTGTAGCATAACAATCTGTACAGCATGATTTGAAGGAAGGTAACCCTTTTGTCAAGACTGAACCAAAGATGAACAATATTACTCCCGAAATGTCGAAGAAGGAGAAGTCGAAGGCTACAAGAAAGAAGAAATTAATAACCAAACTGGAATAGCACGATTGTACCACGAAATAAGTCGTTGGCCGATTAAGAATGTGGAGGAGGATGTAAATATGAATGGTTTTGCAATTGGACTAGCTGGCGAAGCTATTCATCGGAAAGACGCTCAAGAAGCTGCTTTCAGTATTTCAGTAATTCAAATATCGAAGCCGAAGATGATTGGATCTATCCAAGGTCCTGTATCAGCTCAAACTTTATCGTCGTCGATCTGGGTTCGGTCGATGGGTTCATTCAGCTACTGCAAAATGCTGAGTTTGCCGCAGATTTGACGCGCGAAACTGTCGAAGTGTGTACAGATCAAGTATTCAACGCGTGTCGTTTGATGGACGAGCAGTAAATTCTCTTGAATAGTAAATTATTAACGAGGATTCAAGTGATACGGCTATCGGCGATATTTCGAGAGGATGTCACACAAAATCGTCGCGTTTTGCCTCATCCAAATCGGAGATCAAGTCAGCAACGTCTTCGGTATTCAGCAGAATCACTAGGCTCAAAAGGGGCCGCGCATTTGCCCGATTGCGCCAAAAATAATTCAACCAGACCACGATCGGCAGTAGTTCGTACCAACGGAAAGGTGACGCCTGATGTACAAGGACACTTGCAGTCTTATTCTGATGCCGCTATGGAATTGTTACAACCGGATCACTAATTATATTTCTTCATGAGGTATTCTCATGTCAAATGATCGAGGTGCATGACACATTCCAAGATACATTTACTTTTGAGGTCGAGATGGAGTCTTTTCGGTCACGCCACAATCGATCAGACATTTACTATCCCGAAAACCGAGATCTTAATATCGACGGCTCAGGGCTGGTCGATTTGAGACGCTCGCTGGAAGCTCCATACAAGCTTGCCATATTGTGGGTCGATTTCTTAACACATTTGTTCTCGGCAATCGCGGAAACTGGTAACGTTCAATGGCAAATATTAAGACGAACATTGGGCCAAAAGATGGATGAGCAAGACCAAGCCCGCTTTCTTACGAGATCGGGCACAGGCCCAAGCAAATTATTCGGTGTTCGCCAATTACTGACAATAACGGTGAGGAGCTGGTTCAGTCAGCTAATTATATCTACTTGTCGCACATGAAAAAGGTGCTGAAAGGTTTTCTGATGCAGTACGCTCGATACGATGTGTCGATGGCCAGGCAATATTTTCACGCTTTAAAGAAATTAGATAAAGATCCTTTGGTGTACCAATACCTTTTAGACATCGTTCTCAACATGTGTAGAATTGTATTGTGACACTATTCGATCGCGATCTAGATAAGCAACTACCACTGTTGCGGACGATATGGATGAACATCAACGCTTGCACCCTATGCACTCGACAAAGCGTTTTAAAATTAATATAAGTGACACGAGTGCTACGGTGTGGTAGACGAGAGGCGCCTCCAGAGTCGCGTGGGAGTCTGCTTTCTACAGCGCATTGTATCTAATGATAAACACAACGCTTATTTTTTTGATAACTCATTGACGTACGACAACGTCGACGACCATCGGCTATGAGCAACAACGCGTCGATCAAGATTTAAATCTTTGCAGACGGCAAGATGGAGATCGAGCTCACGGACGATTCCAGCGCTTAACAGCTGCTAGACCAGGGCTACCGCGACGTGGCGAAGCTCATCTTCCGCCCCCAACGGGCGCGTAACGAAGATCATGAGCTCGAAATCGAGCGCTCTCTCATCGCGATGCTCGTGCCCGATCTAGAGTAGAGCAGACGCCTCACGCTGGAGACGAGGCGTCGAAACTTTATGGTCTTGAACGAGCGCGGGCTACTCGTGAGCTGCTCGCACTGGCATCATTTTCAGCGTCCGCATCATAGCTCAAACAGCAGCTTAAGCAGCAGCACGAGGCGTGAGGTCGTCACTGGCTGTCACGTCTTCTTTTGTATGAATGCACATACACATTTCGTGCAGCAGCGACTACAGTAAGTGCAGAGACCGCGTTCTGACTGCTGATGCTATGAATACCGGTACGACGACGGCCTCCGACCGAGTGCCATCAATAAGATACGTGTATGGTGTCGTATAGAGCCCACATGCCAAGATACGAGGCCCCGCTTTGTCGCTCGCATTACTCCAATGACTACTTGGAGCACCAACGCAGCGCGCCTGTGCTGAAGAACCAGCACTACCTTAGTACTTTCAGTTTCCCAATCATCGTGTCTTCAGACTTTGTAAACAAGTTAAAAGGTCGCGTTAAAGTGTTAAAGCACTGGGTATTGAGCGTCGCGATGCGGTGCCGCTAGCACCTAGGCTTTAACTGGTGCGCTCTATCGCAGTAATGGCTTTCGGTGTCGGATACAAGAGTGCAACTTTGAATAGATCAAACTCCAAGTAAGCTGCGCGCCGAAAGCGAAATTTTTTCGACGCCGATCTTATCACGCAAGTGTAATACGGCATCGTCACTGTCCTAGTCACCGGTTATTCGTCACAGTAGTAGAGAATTCTCATTTCCGGTGATAGCTCTTACTGCAACGTACGACATCAAATTCTTACGTGTTTGCATGATAACGCGAGATCTAGGGACGTCAATCTTAAAATCTGGATTGCCTTTCGGGTCTCCATGACAATGCAAGAATATCTATCAAGCGGTTTTCCAGCCCTGCCTTCGTTAAAATGCAAGATGGATACACTACTTATCCATTGCAGACACAAAGCCCACGCACAGTCGTCGCGCTGAATGCAGCCCTAGACATACTCTAGATTTGCATTATCAGACTGTAGAAACCTCAATAATGCATTCACAGCTGTCGCTCTGGATCGCTTGTAGTTTCCAGGCTGCAGATCAACCAAACTCATTTGAAATCACTCGACACGCAAATATGCAAATGATACACTCGTGAATTGGGTTTTACATTGACAGATACACATGTAGATCAACCAAGCTCATCTGAAGTCGGACATTACGCAAATATGTTGATGATGTAGCCGTGACTTAGGTTTTGTAGTGACGTATACATATTTGGAGCTGTCCTCCGACCAAGTACGTCGGAACGGCCGGCGTACTGTACTTCCCTACCCCTACAGTTTTTAATTGATCCAAGACATGTAAATGTACTCTGTAATTGGATGAAAATACGTTGCTTTAATTTTTTTCGCTCTTCCGTCGTTTACAAGAAGTAAGTCAGGTCGGAGAAGCGACGATATTCATCCATAGCTCGTTATAGTAGGCGTTGATGCGTTTTGTGTCGTGTGTCGTGTTTGTGATTCGCCCCGCAAGTTAGGGTGCGAGTGGGCGTATTGGCCGACTGCCTGAAGACGATGTACACCGTTTAAAATGTTGGGTAATTCATGTTTAATACATGATTGGTACAATGTACCAGATGTGTACCCATCGTACGATACGTCGGAGGATCGGACTTTTCATGGTATGGCTTCTATTGAAGGTTTTCACGGGTCCGATTGACTAGATGATATGAGCTGAACAAACGTTATTTCATGAAAGTACATCAATACAGTTTAAGAATTTAGAGACCTTCAAATCCAATAACTTGTTTAATGTGTGGGTTGAAGGCTCATTAGCGAAAACTGAAGGCTCATTAGCGGCTCTAAAGAATATGCAATGTAAAGTTATCGATTATCGAGACGCACAATGATAACTTTATTGAAACGGGCTCCCCCGTTGCATTTCCCTTGACTAACTTGGTAAATTTAGCCACGTGTTCCTTATTTGCACCTTATGGTCCTTTGGTCGATAAATTTTGGTTCGAATAGTAGCTGGTACTTGTTGTAGTTACATTTAGATATACGTTTTAACATATCAAAAACTTTGAACCTCTGAGTCTACCTCTACTTATACGGTCCTTGCTTAGTCAGCCCCCAGGACCGCAACCACGAAGGGCGATGCTTAGTGGTGAAAATGTCCGCTGCAGCTTTTCCGTTTGCCTAAGGACTTGAGTCGAAGACAGAAAGCTTAACCCTTTATCAAACACACAATTGCAGAAACGGATACAACCATGCTTTCTATCGGTGCTTGCGGTTCATGAGGTTTTATCGATCAAAGAAGGGTCTGTTTTGGGCCGCGCTGCACCATTGCCGACGCAGACTTACCATCCTTTGTTAGTGCATAAGTGATACGATCGAAGTTGATCCACGGCTAGAGTTGACAGCGCGTCCGTAGTCTCGATCCTCCATACCATGCAGAACGTTTGGCATGAATAGATTCTCTGCTGTATCAAACGTAGGATCGTACCGAATGCATCAAGTTGTGGCTGTACTAATGTTGTTCCTGCTGTCTAAATCAACCAGATTGTCGACATTAGCACGGCCGCAAGGAGGTCAAATAACTTGTAGCAAATCGTCCCAGCGGTAGAGCGTATCCGACAAGTTTGTGTGCACGCCTAGATCTGTGCTGCCTCTGTCGTGTCACATAAGCTAAGTGGAGTCCATTAGGCAGCTTACACAAGTACGTAGACTGGTCGATGAAAAACACGTACGAAGCGACGGCGCTACCTAACGGGCGCTCAAGAGACACTCTTGCCCACTACCCCTCTGCCCCCTGGCACCAATCAGCTGCAGCTGCGACAAAACCACCTTCGGCCGCTCGTCCACTCGAGAGCGGAACATCCGGGACCGGCTCCTCGAGAGCTCTAGAGAGCCCTTCCCAGCCCCTCGTCCTTACAACACTCGTCGTAGCGTCGCACCGACGAGCGCCTATCCCCAAGGCGACATGTAACACACGACCCCCGCTACTACTACTGCTACTACTACTACTACTACCACTCACGCTGTGGAAGCTCTCGGGCTCGAACGGAATTCATAGTCGCCGCTCATGCCCCTCCCTGTCGCTACCACACACCCTCCTTTCCCTTTGCCAAGTCGTGCACACGTGTTCGTTCACGAGCAAAACTCGTTGCAACGCTCACGAGGCACAACGCAACCGAAAAGAAAGAAAGAGAGAGGAGAGAGAGAGAGAGAGAGAGAGAGAGAGAGAGAGAGAGAGAGAGAGAGAGAGAGAAAGCCGTCGGGACATCGCAGCAGCAGTCGAAGCTACACACCCCCACACACCCACACACCCCCACACACCCACACACCCACACACCCCCACACCCCCACACACCCACACCAGCGCTTGCAACCGCTTGCAACCCGTCCAAAGTCGGGTGCGCTCCCACCCACTCACTCGGTCCATCGTGTCGTCCCTCGATCCGCTTCCACGAACAATCCCACAACACCGTCGGCCCCGCGCTGACTCTGTCGGCAGAGCCGGGCCACTCCGATTCGATTGGCTCGCCAGACCGTGACTGCACCGCGCGCATTGGTGCATAATCGTCGCCCGCGCGCCCCCCTCTCGCTCTCTGTCCGCACGCGCCGCAGCCGACCAGTCGCCGTTTCCGCCCCGCCGCGTGAGGAGCAACTTGCGCCCTAACGCCCTCCGCGCCGTCGCCGTCGCTTCTCTCTCTCTCTCTGCGCGCGGCGCTGCTCGTCGTTGACGCGCGCCTCATTCCCTCTGCTCTCTGCCCTCTCTCTCTCTCTCTCTGCCGCGCGCGCGCGTGCGTCCATGGGCCGCAACCTCTTTGACTTTAGCATCGCCAACAGCAGCAACAAGTTCTTTAGCGGCAAGAGCCTCCACGACGGCGGCGACGCGCACCACGACCCGCGCCCCGACCACGCGCTGTTCGACGCGTCGCTCTGCAGCACCGCCAGCTCCTCGGCCGAGTCGCAGTTCGCCCACCACTTGTCGGCCGCCGCGCAGGGCCCACCGCCGCCGCTCGACATGGGCGACGCCGCGACGCACCGCACCCGCTCGGGCGACCACAGCAGCCGCGGCGACCGCCGGCCACTGGCGTTCTCGACAGCAGCCGCCAGTGCCAACGCCATGTCGGCGCTCACGGGACTCCATCAGTACCACCCACAGCTGCAACAGCAGCAGCAACAGCAGTGCAGCTCAGCAGCTTCAGGCAGCGCCGCCTGCAGTGGGCGCAGCAGGACACGCGTCCGTGGCGCTCGAGTCGCGCGCGAGCAAGCGGTGCTCTGTCTGCGGCAAGGGCTTCAACCCGCTGCGCCGCCGCCACTACTGCCGCACGTGTACGGCCGTGGTCTGCAGCTCGTGCAGCATCTCGCGCAAGGTCGAGAGCACGTTCGAAGGCGCGATCACTGTGCGCATGTGCGTGAGCTGCAAACTGAGCTCCATCGCGTCGCAGGACGACTTTTACGACCGCATCTTCTCCGCCAATGACAATGGCGGGAGCGTCAACCCGCTCGGTGTCACGACGTCCGACTCGCAGCTGAGCGTGAGTGACAATGGCGACTTTACGGCAACGGACCGACTGAGCTTTGCCTCGTACTCGTCCGCGACGGGCGGGAAACACGGCAGCAGTGGCGCCAAAGACGACGGAGCGGCTATGGGCGGCAGCACGAGCACTACCAGCAGCAGCAGCAGCTCGCAGCTCACGGACGCGCAGACACTGGTCGACAAGCAGCGGGCAACGAGCTCGTCGAATCTCGTCGTGCGTCGCAAATCGAGCACGTCAAGGGGCACGGGCCACGCGACGGCAGCAACAGCGGGAGCAGCAGCGGCAGGGCCAGGCACGCGCGGCCGTCACGGGTCGTTTACGGCTTCTCACGTGGTCACGGAAGACTGTCCGTGGTGCATGAACGAGGCCTGTGCACCACTGCACGAGTACTTTGAAGTGCCGTACCCGTTTTTCCTCGAACTCGCAGACCCAGCGGCCAAGAACCAGTACATTGCAGCGAAGCACTTGGACAATGAGAAGAATCGGCTGCGGTCCGTGCGGACGATCCGGGGCGCGCTCAAGACGAGTCCGTCGGTGCTGCAGACGATCCTGCAGCTCTGTAACATGGCGTCGATCGCGACGTCGAGTCCCATGGCGCTGGTCGGCCTGCTCGACAAGCACATGTACGTGCCGTGCGCAGAGACGGGTCTGGGAACGCTCGACAAGATTGACCGGCAAAAGAGTTTGGCGGCCCATGCGTGTCGAAATGGCTCGCCGCTTGTCTGCAGCAACTTGAATCGCGACGTGCGGTTTGCCGCCAACCCATGGCGACGAGACGTGCTTCAGGCGCAGTTTTACGCGGGCATTCCGCTGACGCTGTCGAACGGCCACACGATTGGAGCAATTGAAGTGTTTGATGTGTCTCCGCGATTCGCCTGCATGGATGTCATTTCGCAGCTGCAGACGGTCGTGCGCGGCCTTTTGCGCAAGTTTGAGGAGATTTTGGTGAAACGAGCTGCGGCAGGAGATGAAGGGATCGCGCACGACCCGTCGTCGTTGCCGGGACGGCGGACACCGATGAGCGAGTGCGTTGAAGGCAAGTACCGCCATTCTCGAGCTCCAGCGCCTAGTGCTCCAGGTGCGCCGGCGATTCCGCCGCCAAAGAAGTCACTTATGTCGCCACCACAGGCGCTTTGCCACAGACCGCCAGGACCGACAGATCATGCATCCAAACCTGCTGCATCGAACGAACCAGCTCAGAACTCTGCGAATGGTCTCTCAGCAGCAGCAGCAGCAGCACCATCAGCTTCGACTCCGGCAGAGACATCACTTCAGGCAGCAATAGGCGGCGAGTCCAACCAAGACGAAATGGAGATGCGGCTTTTGCAGTTGCTGTCGCAAAGCACTACCACACAGGAACAGCTGCGCAATCAGCAGGGTCAGATGGTCAACGCGATAAGCAGCCACTCCAAGCAGATCACCGACCTGGCAAGACAGCTCGAGCGCATGGAATCGACTCTTGCTGCCAAGCTTGGCGTGGACGACGATGACGACGACGACGACGACTCGTCATTAAACGAGGATGAGGCAAGTGCATAGAGAGGGCTCTGCGCATGTAGTTGCCCAGGTAGTGAATTAATGCTCGCGGCGTCTTAGCAGCGCGCCGTGGAGCAAGTAACGTAGGTCTTGTGCATGCTCGCTCCGGTTCACACGCCGTCGGTCTTGTGGTTCACTCGTGTCTACGTAGTTGTTAGTTGAGCAGCAGAAGACGGCCGAGCACGAGAGTTAGTGATAACGTATTGACCGCTGGCTCTACAGTTTTGGTACGAAAGTTCTCTGCTCAGGTAGTGCTGTGCTGTTCCCGAGCTGATCGTGTACTAGACAGTGTCCCACGTGGCTGCTGCCAATGTGGCGTATCTTCGCCGCAAAGACATGACCAGCATGTTGATATGCATTCGATGGCTATCGACAGCGCCAATTCTTCCGTGTGACGCGTGCGGAGCTGGTCTTGTGTGGTCACAACCTACGCACAAAGGTCGCTGCAAACAGTTTTTGGACAACAGGCTGCTTTCGCCTTGCCCGGCTCTGGCTGCGCTTCTACAACTGCAGATATGCTCACGTCCGATACGATGACCGTCGATACTGTCAGCTTGAGATCAACACATCTGCAACTTGGAAGACAGTAGTGCAGATGAATTCCCACCGCGCCATCCACATTCTGCCTCCTTGACAAAGCTGGCGCTCGAGCCGAACGTGCAACTGATGCCGACATGATAGTTACTGCTGCTTTTACGAATGAACCGTCGCTTGTCTGTAGCAATCAATACCTGGATCACGCTGCAATTGGTTTGTACATCAACTCGGTATGGCAACGATAACGACCCCTTTGCAACATGTTGAACCCTTTCGTACACACGGCTACTCGAACTCATTTTCTGCGTCCTTTTGCTGTCCAATGCAACGCGTAGACATATACTGGAAACAATGCTGACAGACGCAAGGGAAGCCGTAAGAGCTACAATAAGACTTCCAATGTATCGCCCACGCCTGCGCGGTCCGGCAAATGCATAAAGCAAGCGACGTCAAGCCGTGTGTGATATGCATAAGAATATCTTCTTCGTTGTCACGCTCAACGGTGGCGACGGGTAGGTGCGGCTCGCTACCCCTGTAGACTCACTCATGATACTTCTGCCGCGAATTCTACACTACGAGTTGACGATAGAGTTTGGTGGCCAAAACTAGGTCAAATGTGAATGAACAAGTCACATGAACGTCGCAGTAGAATATTTGTAGCACGATGTGCTGTCAAGTCGGTGTGGGTGCGAAGCTGACTGATATGTGATAATGCCCAACGATGACCTCGACTGTCCGCCTAATTCGTACAGCAAACACAGCGACGACAAGAAGGAGGATTCAGCTTATATGGCGTGGGAAGGTCAGCATGATTTTGTTGTGTCATCAGGTGAAGATGGAAGCAGAGGGCCTTCGCTCTTCCGGAGTGATTAGACGTCACATCCAGATGAAGTCGCGTCAGAGTGTGTCTGGAAGAGTCACCAGATAGGGGAAGCGGCGCCACCTCTTTACATACAAGGGCACGTGCAGTCGGTGTGACTGCCGACGCCATGCAAATGTCGAAATGACCATCGGGAAATTGCATCTACTTGGACGTATGCAAATGTCTGTAGGCATGTCAGGATATAGATGATTGGAATTCGTTTAACCTGACATACATATGTCATGCTCTAGTAGAAGCAACGGTTAAGAGTCCACTACTGCTGGAAATGCAACACGAATTGCAGTGCTTTTGGCTTTGTCGAACCGCAGCTTCACCTTCCGCGTTAGCATCATCGAACAAACAGCACATGTACTGCTATCAATAAGAACCTCTTCGAAGCGCCACCGTGTTTTGCAGCTCGGACCATCTCTTCTCTTGGTCGATAACGTTCCTCAATATACCTCACCCTCAACCACAAGTAGACTGAACTGTATTTCTTTCTTACTTTGTGCAACAATTGCGGATCTTGCACTGGCAACTCATGCAAAGCAACGTCACGGATGGAGCAAACTTGTGTCGTTCTCATTGTCGGCATTGAAGAAGAACAATGCTCGTCATCGTTTACTTACCGATAGGTCAAAGAAGGCAGCAATTCGTCCCGCCATTGTCACTTGTCTCAGGCCTAATGAGTCAAAAGCATGCAGGATACCTACTTTCCAACAACACTCAATCGAGCGATTCCGTACTTAACCGATGCGATTGGCTGTCCACTCCCCCCCCCGTTCTTAAATCACAAACACTGCAGCATACGGCGTCATGAATTTCGGGGGTCTACTCAACGGCGGCGCAGCTTCAGGCGGCCCGCCGCAGCCGTCGCAGCAGTCGCAGCTCATGATGGCCAAAGTTGAGATGGCCTCGTACGCCGACCTCTTCGAGCGCTTATCGCGCGTGTGCTTCCAGAAGTGCAAGTTCAAGTACAACGACGGCCAGCTCAACGTGGGCGAGATGAGCTGCATTGACCGCTGTGCTGGCAAGTACATGGAAGCCTACAGCTCGCTGGGCGTCAAGATGGCACAAGTGGAGAAGGAAATCATGGACCAGGCGGGTGCTAACGTGCTGCAATAGACGACCACTGAGCGCAAGACAGGGACGACGACACGGCTCAGCCTTTTTCTTTCGGACCAGGAGGGCTTATGCAGTTTACAGCAGGCGTTGAGCGATATTTTTATTCGTGCGATCCGATCGTGTAGCTTCGTACTGCTTTCCTCTTCCTCAGTAACTTTATCAAGTCGACGTACGATTTGCCTTCGTTTGTCCCCCGTCGTAGCTATCGAGTGATGTTTTCATGTGGCGAGCAGCTCGGCCTTCTTCTTCTTTTTCGTTCTTGCGTCTATCCTGTTACCCGCGTGCTCACCTCCTCTCGCTTCGTCAGGATAACAACCGCACCGATTTTGCTGTTATCTCGTGGATGCACTTCCACTCCGTCGCTGGACGAGAGATAAGTACCAACGCGAGTTCCGTCAACTCCAACTGCCAGTCGCTTGTAAGAACAGCGGAGCTTTGTGCAAGGCTTCACCATCGAAACTCGGTTACGAGATCGGTAGCATCCTGCTACGAAGTCGCATGGACCTACGGCTTGGCAAGAGCTGTGGGGTACGAGCGTTCCACACCTCACGCCAGTTTGTTGACCGTGCTGCAAGCTACGTGACTGAATGCCGTGTAAGATGCGCAAGATCTGTAAACATCAGACAGACGTTATACGGTCCGTCGCTCTGGTTGCTGTCTGAACTCACCATCACCGGTAAATTTGTCAGCCATAGTGCGCGGTCAACGCGTGGTATGCGCGCGTCAGTGATCGTAGGGCCACTTCGGAAGCTTGCCACCAAGGATCGACAAGGTGACAGTGAACGGCGACTGAAACCGAATCGACTTGGTCAGTCGAAATGTGCAAGTCTGACGATGTCGCACATGCCAGGGTGCTCCGGGGCACGGATGGTGTCTCGATCACAAAGTATGTTGCGCATGAGTGAGGTGTGTTGCAGCTACGTACTTCGTATTCGAGATGGGTCAGTCGCGTCTCTACTTGGTATAGTACACCTTGCACCTCTTGCAGCTTCACGCAAACTTGAGCCCATCGTTTGCACGAAACAGCCACTTTGTCAACAAAGTGACGGTGGCAAAGCTCCTCGATCCATTTATTGCAGACGTGGATACGCAGTTTAGGATTACGACTGCAGTTCTCAGCAATGGAAGCCAACGTCGCCGAGAAACGTACTTTTTGTTCGCGCAATCGCATGTACTCTTCTTACTCCAAGCGCTTTACCGTTGATCCGCTCCATCGCTATCGATCTGCCACTTATACATCCACATGCTCACACAAACTGCAGCCAATCCACCAAAACAAATTCCCCCGCGCGTATCTGCTGTGGCTCAGCGGTTGACAAACTCGAATTCGCACGCACTCGATGATCTCATCCAGCCACTCTTTCGATCAATGACCGACCAATCGCAGTCGACTCGTTGACGTTCTACCGTCACATGTCCTAATTCTGCAGTGTTCGACGCCGAGTCCGCTTTTGTACCGTTTGTTTACTGGCAACTTGTACAGCGCGGGAGTCGAGTCCACGACTTCGACAACAGAGATATGACCAGCTTGAAGTGGTGCACACCAGGCGCTATGCCTCATCTCGTTATGAGCGCAATTTACACACAGTACATTAATTAACATCCTGTATTTCCCACACATAGCGTCGATATACGTTCATCGATATGCGGCCATGGGAGGCCTTTGGGGCCGGACTGGCCGTCGTGGCCTCCATCGTCTCGAACTTGGGCGTCAATGTACAGAAGTATTCGCACTTGAGCGAAGCTGCAAGACCGGCGTACGCGCGCAGGCCGTACATTCGCTGCCCCGTGTGGTGGGTGGGCCTCGCGCTCGTCGTGCTCGGGAGCTTGGGCGACTTTGCGGCGTTTGGGTTTGCCACGCAGTCACTTGTGGCGGCGTTGGGAGGCGGCGCGACGCTCGTGGCCAATGTGGTTACTGCTCAGTGTCTCAATGGGGAAAGACTCGAGAAGGTGAGTAGGATCGGCGTGTGTCTATCTGTCTGTCTGTCTATCTGTCTGTCTGTCTATCTGTCTGTCTGTCGCGGTGCGATGTTTCCGTCGTCTTGATTTGCTTTTTTCTTGCTTTGGTTTTGGTCTTTTTTGCTTTTTTCCTTGTTTTGGTGTTTCTGTTGTAACACTTGTGTTTTTGTGTCACTCTCTTCTTGTCCGTCTTGTTCTCCAGACAGATGTTAGCGGTGTGCTGTTTGTTATCATAGGCGTCGTGATCATTGCGGGCATTGCCGAACCGAATGTCGAGTACCCGCTACCAGAACTTGAGCTGAGGTTTGTCAAAACGCGTGAGTTATTGGACCGGATACACATTGAAACGTGTGAGTGGACGGCGGACGGTGTTCTCGTAGCTGATGGAGTATTCTTTTCTTCTGTGCTGTAGCGTTCGTGGTGTACATCACTTGTGTTGGCGTTTGTGCCGTGAGTATGCTGGCAACGATCAAAGGCTCAGTAGCAAATAGGTTGAAAAACCAGGTGTACTGGTCCAATAAGCGCCAAAAGAAGCTCATGAAGGTTTGCCAACGATCAGATCGCTTTTCTGACGACCTATGTTGCCGATTTCTAAACACGTCGTGCTTGTTGTGATCTGTCTGTTTAGCAATTTGACCATCGAGTGCAGAGACTTGAGCAACGGCTTTTGGACATGGAAGTGAAGCTGCTACAAGTGAGCTCGTCGACTCCTGTGCTCCCAGTCGGTCTTGTGAATCCTCCTGCAATGAGCACAGAGCTGCGTGAGCTGATCGATTCCACCAATGCCGAGGACACAGACGCAAGTGGAGAAACGGCCGTTGGAAAGTGTATTTACAGGGTTCCTTACTACTACGCTGTGTGCTCGGGTATCGTGGGTGCGATGACAGTGCTGCTAGCAAAGTGCTCTGCCATTATGATCTCGCTCACTCTCAAGGGCGACAACCAGTTCAAGTATGGCCTGACGTACATTTTCTTGGGGGGCATGTTCGTCTGCATCCTCGTTCAGACGCATTTTCTGAACATGGCTACAGCTTCGGGAGACATCATGACCGTGTTCCCCATCTTTCAAGCTTGCTGGATCACTTTTAGTGTTGTTGGCGGTGCGGTCTTTTACCACAATGACGACGAGCCGACATCGACGACGGACAAGGTGTTCTACCCTGTGGCACTGCTTTCCATTGCAGTGGGCGTCGGGATGCTGGTGCAGCATAGCTCTTCTTCTGTGGAAAACAAGGTCAAAACGAGCGACATCGGTGACGCTCAGATGAGGTTTAACACGAGCGACGAGGATGTAGACTTGTTGCTCAGTGCGGACTCTTCGGTATGTTCACCACTGCTTACGGCAGGCATTCATGAAGATGACGGGCGCCTGCACCTAAGCGCCTAAATTACTCATGTGCATGTAGTGTTTCGGGTCATTAAAAAAGCTGTGTCGTATTGCTTGTCATGGCCCATCATCGGTCTTAGCGCATGAATGAGCTGAATCAAACAAACCCACATACGGCACCACGTACTTCCCACTATCCCAAGCAGAAACGCGGAGCGCAAGAAATACTACGCTTCTAGTCGTCACCTACAACAATGTCCGGGAAGTCGTCATCGTCGTCATCGTCCGCCTCATTTGTAGCAGTACACGCCTTCTCGATGTCAGCGCAAGCACGACCACACTCTACTGACTTGTCCTCTCCTCCTCCTCCTCGCCCTCCTCCTCCTCCTCGATCGCTACTTCTTGCATGTCAACCTCCATCGGTTCGTCTGTTGGACCTTGCGGACGGGCATCCTCGTAGTCCTCGTCCAGGTCATCGTCCACAACCGTAGACGCCCCCAATTCAGTTGACTCCTCATTTGGTCGTTCAACGTCCTCCGCGCCTCCGTCGCCACTATCGTCGTGCTCACTTCCATCCCATTCCATCGCATTATCCAAACCAGCGGTCCATGCGATCGCCTTCGGCTCAGATCGGTGGTAGCCATTGTGTTTCTGCTCCTCGCTGCTGTCCTTTTGAAAGTCAATCGTCAGAGGGGGCGCACGCGGGTGCAGCAACGCCTCGCCAACATTGAGTGCTACCGACTGAAACACCGACAAAGCTCCACCAGTACGGACAATGCGACGCTGCCAGTACTGAATGCCATAATGCAGATTAGCCGCATGTGAGCCTACAGTGTCAGCAGTCACGACGTCTGACAAAAGCGCTAGTGCCACCGGGTCAACCTCGCCATACGTTTGACCTGATCCCACCATTTGCCGATGCTGAGCCGCTTCGAGCAACAGGCCACGAAACAAGGAGCGGCAATCCTCTGGCAGCAAGCTTCCATACACGCTCACACAGCCAGCAGCAGCGGTGATCACTGTCTCAAGGGTCAGCGTGACAAAAGCTTCGTCTCGCACAGACACAAAAGCTGCCTGGCTACCAAATGTGTTCCCTCCGTTCAAAGCAGCTATAGTTGCGGCAGCAGCTGCTTGACGCTTTCGCTTCTTGCTCTTACTGCTATTGTTCTTCATGTCCATTTGTTGCGTCGCAAGTTTTACCATCAGATCATTCGCTGGCAGTTGCGTACTCGTTGCCTCGTCAAGACTGCGCTTACAACGCGTCACCAGGTCAGTTAGCAAAGGCACACCAAACTTTTCCACAGTACTTGCACCCAGACGGCGCGCACAAACCGCTGTAGCATGAGCCAAGGCCTGGAGATCTTCTGCATCGCCCACATTTTCAGACGCAAGTAAAAGAACGCGCGTGATCTTGCTCGCGTGACGCAAAGCGCACAGTCCAGTGCGGTCCACTGATGCACTCAATGCACGCAAAGCTTGGACATAAACTCGCGGAGCCATGGCGTATATAACGCTCAATGGAAGTCGTACGCCATTGTCCGATACGCCCGTATGCTTGCCCACTTCGTGCGCACGTACTGCCATGGCGCGCTGAGCGAATAACACAACTCCGGGCAGGATCTGTTGCGCCTCACGCTCAGAGACCTGTCCACGATTTTGCGTTGCAGTGCGAGCACTCAGCAGTTCGCATAATACGCTCACTGCACGGGTCATCCTGACGAGCGTCACTTCTGCTCGATGATACGTTGCCAAATGCTGACTAGCTGCTCCTTGCACCCACAACTTTTTTCCCGTCATCGCTTCGGTGAAGTACGCCGTCGAGCGCTTGCTTGCAAACAAATCAAGTTGCTGGTGCGCAGCTTCTAGCGCTTTCTGAGCCATCAGCATCCACACCTGCTGCGGCTTATCGGACGCGTTGCACAGTAACGCCAGACACGTCATTGCTTTCTCAGCCAAGATCTCATTCTGTGCGTCTCCATTTGCAGCTGGAAAGAGCGCATTCACACACGCAGACTCGATCTTCACTGCATACGTTCTCAACGAGTTGGGGGATACACGCAATAGTGCGGCAATCAGCTCCAATGCTGCAACGAATGCAAGCGCCATCTCGCTGCTCTGACGCTTGCTCAACAGAAGGGCGACCAGCGGTTGCAATAGCTTCGCCTGTTGCTCCTGCACCTCACGACGAATGTCGGGGTTATACCTGTCTGCATGCCGCAAGAGCACTTGAGCGACACCGAGCGCAGCAGCAGTGGCCTCCCATGCACCAATGTCGTCTTCCTTGCTCGACACCTGCCGCTTCAAAAGCTTCACGACGCGTTCCAGTAGCTCTGTAGCAAGCAATTCCAGTCGTGCCAGCGAACTCTGACGTGTCGTCGTCAGCAGCAGTTTCCAACCCACACAACCACAAGCACCGGGTCCGTCAATGAGCTGCAGGAGCTTTGCCTGCCACTTCGTCAAGGCTTTCCCGTCGGTCACTAGTCCAAACACGTTGTGGCGCTCGAGAGCTTCACACAGAGGCGGCAGTTGCTGCGCCAAGAACGAGCGCTGGACAGCACTGTCGCTCTCTAGATCGCACGGGAAGGCTAACGCGAGCACGGAAGACAGCAAGTTGCGCGCGAGAGCGCACTGTGCGGCGCGCATGTCCGACGCCATTGCGGTCGACCGCGTGCGAGGGATCGCGTGATGGGTTGACGATGACTGGAGCGGAGGTGCGCGGTTCTGATTGGTCGAAAACGTGCTTACACGGGGCAATAAACGAGCAATGGTGGTCTGTGCGAAATGAGCGGAGCCGCTGTGGTCGAGTGTTTGCTGCAGTTATGTGTTCTCAGCGGTCAGTTATGACGTCATTTCATCATAACGTGGTTTTGACTGCGTGCGAGTGATTTGTACATGGAAAAGGCCTCGTCTGTCGTATCTCAGCAAGTACCATAGCGGTTTACTAACATTGTTTACCTTCGCGCTGACACAAAAGAACGCACGAGTGCGGTCTCCTATGGTCTACCGGATCTGAGTTTATCAGACGTATATTGCAAGCCACCAACCGGCGGCACTGAAGTCGCAGAATAAGACGCACAGAAATTGGCGTGTATAATGCCTGATGTCTGGTTCCCGACCGAAGCCACACGACGGCTTTGCCACTCAACGTTCCGGTTGTTGCGATTGTTCTCGTGAACACGGATCGGTCTCATACAACGATAGAAACAACAGCGTTTCTGCCGACCCGGTTTCGGAGACGCATGAATCCAGGGCGTCACGGACGAGGCAGATATGGCGGGGCTTCCATTCTTGTCAGTGCTCTCAACTCCGAAAAAAATATGCAAGACCTCACAGGACAAAGCTTGTGTCGGCTCAGGGCAATGGATGCGCCCGACCTGAAAGTCTGCAAAAATACTTACAGAAGTTCCAAAGACTGGTCAACAGGTGTCCGGCAACTGTGAAACCAGAATGTCTTTACAGATTGCTATCTTGCATCATGCAATTGGAAAATGATCGCATGGGTAATGCGATAGCGGACGAAGCACATCCGGACATCGACAGCAATTGGGATAATGAGATGTCGCTTATACCATATTGTGTATTCAGATTTGGCACCATTCGCGTGTATTACTGACGAGGAACAGACACCTGATCGCTGTGTCAGCACGTGACGTTTTAATGAACAATCTAGGTTTGGCTTCCTATTCGGTGTAATGACAGTCTGCTTGATCTAGCGATTGCGGGAGTTCAGTCCCGACGCCGACCGAAAAGAAGGTCAAGGAACAACGAAGTCTCGACGATACTCCTTTTGGAAAAAAAGGTACCATAGGTCAACCACAGTTGGGAAGTGGAAGAGCTCAAGCGACTTCAAGACAGTCCCGATAGCCACAAAGGCGAAGGAAGTAGCAGAAAAATAGACAGAAGCCAGAGCGAAGCACCGGATCTTAGCAGGGCCGAGAGGGTATAGGAGGTAACACACAGTCGAGGTTCGGTCCGACAATTTTGTTGCAATTTACTTCGGTCAAGTCCCTCCAGCTTCCGCTGTTACCAGTAATGTGTAGTAATCGGTACGTTGCGTATACAAGGCATGCCATCCTAAACTGATTGTGTGTACCTTTGACATTGCGCTATAGATGGCCCATTTGCGCGTTCAGACTCTCATCGACTCAAGGCCCTTAAAAGCAAAGTCTTGACCTCATAAGCGGCTGCTACTGTCCCGAATGTGAAAGGGCGTGTGTGGATCAACATCAACCCGCTCTGTGGCATTCAACTTGGATGTTTTTGGCTTGACATGATCCTGAGACCCCGATGTCCTTATCCAAACTCGAAGGTCCGTGACGGCTTCATGACTAAGGTGAAGGTCCATTACGTGCTCATTCACAACACCCAATCAAGGTGACTGGAATACTATCAGTCCCTTCAAGCTGCTACTGTATCGAAACCATACGCATTTCTGCTGATTGCGACCAAAATGGTGATATGAGTGTTCATCTCTTGCGACTCTAATGCGGAAAGGAGCCGACTAGTCGATGAGGATGGAAATTGAACATTGCATTGTGTCAAATCCGCGAAGTAGCCCCTAATCCTCTTTCACGCTTAGACCTGTGCTGACTTCTGTATCCTAAAATGTTGGATGTCGAGGTACTGTGCAAGTGTAAACTAGTGTGCGCTTGCGGCCGATTGTGATTGCCACGATCATGACACAAATTGATACACTGAAGCCCAGGATGAAAAAAGTGGGCGTTCGTATGACTTATTGTTTCCAGCGCTATGCTACTTACATGACGCGCCAAATTGGACGTCAAGGTTTGTGCAATGCCAAGGGTTTTCTTGCTGAAAGAGATTGTATAATTTTACATGGCATCTGCACCGTTGAGGTGCTTGGAAGTTGTCTCGCATATGCGATCGTTAACGTGCTTACGAGATGTCTGTTAACGATCGAGACCGTAACGCGCTACGCTGCAACAGCGACACAGCCAGCTTCTTGACTCCACACCTCTGTGCGCTTATCAACACACGCTGTCGAAAAGTAAATATAACGAATGCGCTAGCGTCGTCACGCACAAATCAAGAGACTCTCGGTCTATCGATGGGGAATTTGCGGCAAGCAAGGCGAAGGCAAGATAACGGCATGCAGTGTGTCAGCTACGCCGCATTTTTGACGATAACGACGAGCAAATGTGACTCCCTACACTGCAAGTACAGCGCTATAGAGCACCTTGTGATAAGTAGTTGCAGTGGTTCTATTGAAGCCTATGCTTCTCAGAGAGAACATTGGTTGTCGAAAAGATCCCTGGCGCGTGTTGTTGCAAACATGTACAGTATTCTTCATAGTGGTGTCGAGTGCGAGCGGTTACGTTGTGTTCCCAGAGTGCTTTGCGTCGATACGTACCATGGATGCAAATGTGCCCGAACAGCAGCATGAGCTTCAGTACAACAGCTATAACCTTGTTGCAAGATCCGATGAGGTGACAAGCTTGTGGTTCAGGTGACAGAAAGCCGTCGACGCACACAACATGAAAGCGTTTGTTCTTGCTAGTGCGCGGTGTGGAGCTTTCAACGACGGCTTAGTTGTTCTACGCGGCCAAATTGTGGCGTGCCTGCCCGTCGAGACTCTCTTACGTTTTCGTGATGCAGTCTGTAAGGGAAACACGATAGTGACGTGAAGCAAAAACTCAATCCCACTGCAGCAATGGACACGATCATAATGCTTCGTGCAAGCGACTGCATCGGGATCGCGATCAAATTTTGCGTGTCGGGTCGGGAGAAAATGGGCACCCCAAATGACGGCTGGGTAGCTGCACCCCTAGTCCTACTTCCTCCCTTCCGTTGCCACGTTCTGATTCCATCATCGAAAAAGCTTTTTAGATCAAGCTCTCATCCACGACTTCGAAACGCAACGGTTTTTGTCTCGTCCGCCCCACCCACTCACCCACCCACCCACACCCATCATCCTCCTCCTCATCACATATACCAACCCAGCCCTAAAAACCCATCACCCATCACCCATCACCCACCAGCATCCAAACCACCCACCCACACCCACCCACACATGCGAGACGCCACGCTTGTTCCTCCTCTCGGTCCATTCCTCAAAAAGCCAGCCAGCGCACACAACGCCACACACACACACCAAAAGAACCAGTCGACCGACCGACCGACCGACCGACCGATTGACCGATTGACCGATTGACCGATTGACTGACCAAACACATTACTTTTACGCAAATCGTAACCGCCACAATGCGCGTCGCCCTTCCACTCGCTGCGGCTCTCCCCGCGCTCGTCGCCGCGCACAACGCCGCGACGCCCACGATACTGGGCGGGTGGCACGCGGCTGAAGTGACGGACGTCCACACGCAGCTGCTGGACAACGCGCTGCGCGGCAGCAGCTACGCGATCAAAGTGGGCGCCACGCGCGTGTGCTACGCCGACGTCCTGTCGCTCGAGACGCAGGTCGTCTCGGGCACCAACTACCGCTTCCACATTAGGGGCTGCGGCGTCACGAGTTCGGACGGCGAGTGCTCTACGACGACGCTGTCCACTTGTGCACCGTCCGAGTTCCTCGTGGAGGTCTACGAGGAGCCGTGGACCGAGACGCTGAGGGTCACGGGCATTCAGCCGTGGGACGAAGAAGACGGGACGAGCGACGGCGAGGCGGAGGACAGCGACTTGAAGCCGACCGGCCGTACGTAGGCAAAAGTGTCGCTGCTGACGCTCTGCCGGTCGAACAGCGACCGTCGAGCAAGAAGGGCACTGTAGCAATGCAAAGCACATTACGTTTTGGTATTGGTACACTGGTCCGACGTTGAAGTAACGGGGTTTTCTATCCTTTGTCTGTGGTGTGGGTGGGTGTGTGTGTGTGTGTATCTCTGTTTTTGCGGCTGTGGGTGGGATCGTTCGCCGGCTGTAGCGATGGACGCAGTGGTGGGGACGCTCGAAACGAGGACAGTGGTGTCGTTTGACGAGGGCGAGAAAGCAGCAGTGGCCGCGTGGATCACAGCGGAGAAGCTGAACGAGTATGGTGACAAGCCGACGACTGTCTACACGGGCGGCACGCCGCTGTTTGACGAGAGCACTGGCACGACGAGGAACGTGTACGACTACATCTTGAGCCGTCACCCGGACCGCCCGTGGCAGTCACGAGCAGCAACGACCACGTCGTTTGCAGCGACGAAGGCTGGTGAGGATGCGACACTTGTGCAGGGATCGGTTGCTGCGGTGCTGAGTGTCCTGATTGTGGTGCTGCTGGTTGGCGTGGCCGTTGTCAAGGTGCGCCGCGAAAGGCGTGACCGCTTTCCGTACGACCCCATCCACAGCCGCTAGTGCCACTACGCGAATGTGTCGCAGCCGATACAACGTGGTAGTGAGAAGGAGGACGAAGTGAGCGCATGTGCGCAGTGTGCGTGCGTGTGAGGGCTCGACTGATGCGCAGGTGAAGAACGACTGTGTGGAAGTTCATGTAGTTGTTGGTAGCCTTTTCTCAGGCGCGTTAGCACTCGCGCCGTCGTGTGGTGTTGGAGTGGGAAGTTACTGCAGAAGCGAACACAATGCACAGAGTCATACCACACACACACACACACACATCGAACCTCGTGATGAAGTTGAATCAACGCGCTCGATGACGTCACAAGTCCCAAGTCACGGGAGAGGAAGCACGAAAACTACACGGGACAACGAGACGTGTCGGTCGTTGTTCATACTGTGTGCCTGCGGCTCGGACGAGTGAAGTCGCGGGCACATGAGTCAGCAGCACTGGATGTTCAGATGGAGAAGGCAGGACGTGACAGTGTGTGTTGTTCCCTGTGGCTGCTTCGCTTGGTACAAGTAGTCGGAGACTCGTTGTGCTGCATACCTCCTCCCGCTCACTGCGCGATGTTCACCGACTCGCCGGACGAACTGGTAGATGTGGCCCTGTCATCGACATACGTATCCTTCGCCGCGGGCTCAACAAGAGCTCCGACCGTGCGGTCTTCGTGCTGCCGTGTACAGCAGATGCACCATCGGTTCTCGGTGATGAACTCACAGCACCATCAGTTTCGCGTGATGAACTTGCAGCACCATCGGTTCGTGGTGTTTCCGTCGCACCCGAGCGTGCAATTAGGCCTGACGTGTGACGGCTGAACGCCAGCCGCATTCGACAGACAGCTTCAACTGTACAGACCACGCCATGATTGCAAGCGTGCATCAGCCTGCATCGACGTCAGATCTGAACGCGCGTCAACAACGTCCGAGTTAGCGAAGTATGTACACTAATTGAGACGAGACGAAACACACACTTGATCACCGTGCGTTGCGAAGGCGTCGCATGTGCCCTTTGTGGTAGAGCCGGCGAAAAGTGTCGCACGCGCAGTGCATCCGTCCGTCTTGAGCACATGGCGTACTTCAACGCAGCTGCTTGTGGCAACGGACTGAATACTGCTCACCCGATGCTGAGACAAGTGATGCACACAGCGGAGGACAGTCGCAAGGGAAAATGTGCAGCTGCAGCGGTGCTCACGATCGAGATCTTGCAACGGCAGTACGTCACGTCCGCACACTGTTTCTCAGCTACGCTGCAGGTGTGATGAAGTCGCCAGTAGGTACTGCGCTGCCGTGAACACTCGCCTACGTTCTTTGTATGTTTTTCTAGTTGTGACGGTACAGCTGCGCGGCTTCTACACATGGGAAACTGTCGCGACAGTTTGGCGTCGGGACCTGCTGCAGTATGCTGCTCGAAACTGAATTATGCTCACGTATTCGACATGCAGTCACGCCAAACCTGTCATGATGTGGCTGGCGTCACGCAGCTGACACATAGGATCTGAGAGCGGAAGGCGTCGTTACGGCCTGCACCCAATATCTTGTGCAAGCAGGCGCCTCGTGGCGCTCTATCGACTTCTGAGACCGTCGCTAGGTAGGACAGGCGCGGTGTCTGGGCAATCGCCCAGGATGCCAATCAAGTACACTTGACCCTTGTTTAGGAAGTCCTAAGAACAATTAGACCAGCATTGAGGTTTAGCGATAATATAAAAGCGCTTTTATTTATCGAAGAAAACAAAAAAACGACCGATCCAGCGGGTAAGCTCTGGGACATGCATGTTAGTTGGTTAGCACTCTCACTTGTAATACACCAAGAAAAAAGGAACATGTCACGTAATTCCAAACAAGCTAAGTTGCTGTCCTAGGACAACAAGCGTTTGCAAGTCTACAGCATGGTAGTAGTAAAAGTGAGGTATACCTACAGCATGGTACACATCATGGACGCCAACAACGCCGCTCTCTGGTAGCCACTGTGTTCTCCTTCACACGAATCTGTCACTCTGGGCGCCCTAGATCGAGAGTTGCATCGTCGTCTGCTGCAGACGATTCTGGCTCAATCGATGCTCCATGTTTCGAGATTGGAGGTTCGTGTCATTGGCATTGGAAACATCCAGGTCGCTTCTTGCGCTCCACAAACTCGATTGCATCGGAGCAACCTTGAGTTGAAGAACGGTAGAAGCGAAGAAAGATGATGAGCGCACGCTGGGATAACACACTTTCTTTTCTCATTCGATGGTTGCAGGATCCCACGCAGGAACGCTAGAGACCAGAAGACATGCTATCTATCTCGAAATAAATGGCAAGCCGCTGTTTGCCATGCATTTACGGTACAACTTGTGCAAAAGACGACCACGATGCGGTGTTTTTTGTGTGGTCGATCTTCGAGACCATGATACAGTTGATCAAAAGCCTTCCTTGGGTGTGGTAAAAAGATGAGAGCTATGATATCGAATAGCGTCTGAGCAAACGAAAACCTCAAGCGTTTACAGTGAACAAGCTGAGGTCACACACAATGCCGTTTTACAGAGTGCTGGTAGAAAACCCGAATTTCACAAGAGGGACTCAGCACTTGCTAGGAAATTGACATTGATGTGCGGTCGGTTCAGGGCAGCACTTGACGTTCGATGGTTTGCACTACGTCACAGGCTAACCCCCGTGTTGATTTCGGGGAACGAATATCGCCACCCCACTTTTAGCAATCGTCACGTCCTTCGTGCCAGCAGGATCGCACCCTTTGTGCAGATAGCCTCACACCCCGACGAAAAACTCAAATACGGATTGGGTTGACGCACAACACACTACAAACCGCCACACAATGTGTATCAGGCAGTCGATCGAGTGCAAATTATGTCATGTGTGTCTCGAGTGCATGGAAAAAAAGTCAAGAAATGTAAAATGAAGTTGAAATACGTAGGAAGAAGTAAGACGTACGACAACGAGTCTAATGACGATGCGTCGGTCGACTGGGTCATGACGACCGATGCTATAGTGTGTTTGGCGGTCGTGTCCTGGCTGGTGGTGAGGTCATCCACTTCGCTACTGACTGCTTCCACGGTGTTGCTGAGCATGTTGTATGCCGAAAACCTCTCTTCGCAAGCTACTGGTCTCCGTTCGATGGCAATGAGAACCGGATCTTGTATGAGCACTCGCCTCTCGGCCAATGTCCCGATCGTATCGTCGTCAACTGCTTCACGGTAGAAGCAGATGGGGTGTGGGCCGCTGTTGTAATCGTGTACTGTCTCGGCACAATTGTGGTCAATGAAGGTCGCGCCATCTTTGCATGGACAAGGTGCCAACACCATCCGACCGTCAGCCTGCATGCAACGACCGGCACCTCGGGCTGCTCTGGTTTGTCGGAAACAGGGCATGACGTTATACTAGACCGATGCATCTGCTCGAATCGCAAGTTTCTAGTCTACCCACCACGTCTCATCGAGCAAGGTTGCTCCCTCGTAGCGAATGCGGGACAGGCAACAACGTGATTTCAGCGTAGCGGAACAAGGACCGATGTATTGTTGAACAGTGAATTTACCACAGAGGTAGACTAGAGGGAGTAGTCACCATGCGGTCGGTGCCTCGAATCGCGAGGTCCAGCTTATCCTTTTCCGTTCGACCTTCTAAGCACGAATACATGTTGTCTTCTACTACCGCCGTAATCGATCGGATATGGAGCGCGGTAGAAAGCTTGCAAACACCTTTTTGACAAGTGCTTCTTTTACACTGTACTGGCTAATCCACATGAGTTTACAATCGCTGTTAGTTTCGGAGGGGTGTGGGGATTGCACGAAGTGGGTGCGGCGATGTCGATTGCCCGATTTCGGTGTCATACTTGCTCTTACCAAGTCCATCATGTTGTGTGCACTGAAGATTCTGTAGTGGCTCTGCTTGCTGGCCAGGAAGTTGCTGTTAAGCAAGTGTCCGACAATGCGCATTGTCTCGTGCAGCGCCGATGCCGTGTTGAAACACGCATCGTTTAACAGAAGCGCAGTCGCTTGCAGCATAAGAATCTGCGAGCGCAACAAGAATTGTTTGACGTTATGTTGTCGCATGATGCTTCCACATGACACCGTCTACGTAACTGTGTTCACGTCAATAGCTTGGCTGACTTGACGAGGTTTGCACCTTTCGCATCTGAGCGAATATCTCCACCGAACCTAGCGAGGGAATCCACGTGGACTCTTTTTTCGTTCCGAGGTCGGCAACCGGGCGCACGTCGAACGCTTGGTCCGTTATTGCGGTTCCAGGCGCCAAACCTTTTGTCAGGTTATCAGTAGTGTCAAAGGTGCGGTGCCCGAAACGCCTGTAAATCTCATCTGGAAACATTGACCCGTGTTGTATATTCAGTAACTAGCTGCTCGAGGGACTGCACCTGACAATTCATATTCAGTTACACATGTTCGAGCAGCAAGTGGACTATCTGCTAGAGGCCCATTTTGACGCTTTCACGCTGTGCTTTCGTAGCTGCGACTTGTTAGCTGGTTTTCGCGCTGGCGATGATGAACGATCCGTCAGAGCGGACTCAGACGAGATCAAAGCTTGGGGCGGGCGTCACAAAGAGGGAGCGGTGTCCCTAAACTTTGTCGACATTGTTCACAAAGTCATCGCTATTAGGCCAGAAACTCAAATGACATTCAGCGCGGCCATTTGCATTGATATGTACTGCTTGCCGCTGAGAGCACGCTGCACTGGTGACCAAACAGCTCAACAAGGGATGGTAGCGAACAAGCGAGAACCCGCGCATACATGCAGCGTGACGGCAATCACGATCTTGTAAACACCGTGCTTGCACACACTCGAGCATCGTCGCTGCTGATGATCTACTTGTCATGCTGTTGGGACGGCCGCGCCTGATCCGACTGCCCCGGGTTCTGCTGGAAGTTGATGCTGTACGATCCCGTCGCGGGATCCTGCACCATCTGGAAGTTGTCCGTGCTCAGGCCAAACTTGCCCAAGATCGTGTTCCCAAAGCCCTTGAGCTTGTCCAGCATCTCCGCCTTCATCTTCTCTTGACGTTCGTGCACAACCTTCTTCAGACGTTCATGGCCCTTCATCGCCGTGGGCACTGTCGGATCGATCTTCAGTACCGCATCGTAGTCCGCAAGCGCTTCCTCCAATTTGTCCATCTTCTCGAACGCCTCTGCTCGCCGTAAAAGGGCCTTCACGTACGTAGGCGACAGCGTGACTGCCTGTGTGCAGTCATCAATGGACTCCTCTGTCCTCCCAATCCGCAGGAGACAAGCTGCTCGGTTGCTAAAGTATACTGCCTGCAGAGCAATGTAGAACAATGCAGGAGACCAGTAAGCAATCATCTTTTGCAATAAGTAGCCAGTCACATCGACCGTACCCTGTTGTACGCGTACTCGTCGTCGGTAGGGCAGAGTTTGAGTGCCGTTGTGTAGCACTCAATTGCGTCCAAGTAGCTGCCACGCGCGAAAAATCTGATGCAGGAAACACATATTTACACTGTTGAGAATCCCTATTTGTTGTATCCCACATGTGCCCATTTTGTCAAAAGCACAACAACGAACCCGTCCCGCGCAAAACGTACTTATTGCCGAGTTCTTTTGCTGCCGATGCTCTTTTGACATTACTAGCGCCCTTTTCTGCACGATCAGATGTCGCTTCGAGACGGTCGTCCACTTCGATGCTCTGCACGAGTCGCGTCAGTTGCTGCTCCAGCGTCTCGTCTTCCGCTGTCGTTTCACTCGATGCCTCGGATTCAGCATCAGTCGTCTTCTTGTCAGCGCTCTGTGGGTGCGTCACCGGGTAGTGCGTCTCTTCCTCCAGCACCTCAAACCGCGAGGTGTCCGAGTGCTCCATCGTCCAGATTATTGTTCGAAAGTGACGGGCGAAGAGCTGTTCTCGAAGATTGTGTCGACTTGGTCGTGCAGTATAAACGCTGAGAGGTTATCCACCGCTGCGCTTTCATGAATATCCGTCTAAAAAGACGACTTGAATATATCCAGGATAATAATACCCATTCCACGCCGCGCGGATAAGTGGTACCCACTGAAATAAAATCAATGACTGTCGCTTGGCCAGCGCCGCAGACGCTGCCCGCCCACGCGCGCGCCGTTTCGAGCCTCGCGTTCGCTCCAAACGAGACGCTCCTCGCTTCGTCATGTACGTCGCTTTTGCCTCGTCGACCAGCGGCGTCGTCCGCGTCTCGCGTGGCTGGTTGCATTTGCCGTCGATCCGCTTTTGTCCACTGCGTTTTGCTTTATAAATCTTGTGCTTTTTTCATCGCTAGCCGCCGACTCGAGCGTGAAGATCTGGCAGCTCCCGTCCGAATGCGACGCCTCAACGACAGGAACGACCGCACTCAAGACCTCTCTATACGGCCATGAAGCAGGTGTCTCGGACTGCTGCTGGTCCCCCGACGCGCGCCACGTGGCGTCTGCCTCGGACGACTGGACAGCGCGGCTCTGGGACGTTGAGACGGCCAAGACGCTGGCTACACTGGGCGCGGCCCACCGGAGCTTGGACGCGGCGCTCTGGACGCCTCTGTCGCTGCTGAAAGGCCCGTCTGGGCCCATGAAACTGGACGAAGATGGACTGCACACTGCTGTGGTGGCGGCGGACGCAGCTGCTGAATCGCACACGGGCTTTGTAAACTGCGTGGCGTTCAATCCGCAAGGGTCGCTTGTGGCTACAGGCTCACACGACGAAAGCCTGAGGCTCTGGGATGTCCGCAGTGGCAAGACCGTTGCGGTCATTGGCGCCCATCAAGAGCCCGTTGTGAGTGTGCAGTTTCATCCGACGGACGGCTCGTTGCTCGTGTCTGGCGGCTATGACGGCCTCGTGCGTGTGTGGGATGTGGCGTCTCGTCAGTGCATGCGCTCGATCATCACAGAACCAGCAGCACCGGTGGGAAGCGTGAGGTTTACGCCGAACGGACGGTACGTCCTGAGCTCGACGCTCGATGGCACGTTGCGTTTGTGGGACTACGTGCGCGATGTGTGCGTGCGCTCGTACAGTGGTCACATGAATCGTAAATTTGGAATGCAGTGCGTCTTCTTGCAGCAGCACGACAAGCAGCCGGTCGTTGTGTGCGGATCGGAAGATCATCGCATTTTCGTGTGGGACGTGGCATCGCAGGAAGTGGTCTCAGTCTTGGCTGGGCAGGATTATCCCGTGCTTGCGCTTGCTGCGCATCCGACGCGTGCGCTAATGGTCTCGAGCTCGAACCAGGATATCAAGGTGTGGACTCCTAGCGACGAAGCAGATGGCAACGGAGATCGATGACCCGAGCAGTGCTGCATGGCAAAAGCCGAGGCGGGCGCTACACACTGGCAGACACAGGCACTACACAGAAACACACATTGGGTCTATTTATTACTGTGATTTCTACATCATTCCGCGAGCAAGTCATTTTGACGACCCCAGCCCCCCCCACAATCGAGAAGAAGACGGCGGTCGCTGGCACATTACGACTCGCTTGGTCTAACGAGCTTGCTGCATCTGCTGCATCCTGCTGAGGTTCTTGAGATAACTGAGCGTAAACTGGTTGTCATCGCAACTACAAAGCACACGGAAGTCAGATCAACGAAGTGAGCTATCGAATACAGATGACCACGCTCGACGGACACATGGATAACGTACATCTTGGCAAGGTCCTGCAAATGACGCGCGACGCTCTTTTGCAGTGAACGCAGGGTAGGAAGGCATGTGGCGCTGCTGCATGAATCGTCTCGCAGGGTCTGGCCATGCGTGTTCAGCACAGAAAGACTCCACTGAAGGTAAAACTCAAGGTGCGGGCTGCATTCCATTCGCTTCGCGAGAAGCTGCAGCAACCGCTGCAGGTACGTCTCACCGCGCAGCGTTTGTGCCACGAGCGGAATGCTAGCCAACGGAACACCTTCCACGCACCGAGCAATAAGCGGCTCCTCGTTTAGATGTAGCGCCATTACCAAGGCACGAGCATATTCTCGGCGCGCCAGCGTTCGAGTGATAGTTTCCGGTGTGATGTCCTCGTCCAGCTCGAACGGGTCGAAGGCGAGACTCTCGTCCAGGCCATAGATAAGCAGACCTTCCTTGGTCGCAGCAGCCCAAGCACGGCCAGTGGGCGAGAAAACTACAGCCTTGGACAACACCTCCATGTTCTTGCGACGGCTGCCCGGATCCACAGCACGCTTCGCACCCACAAGGTCAGCGCCAACATCTCGGCCCAATGCCTCCGAGTCATCCAGATGGGCGTCCAACTCACTCTTGCTAAGCCCGCTCTCTGTGATGTTCTTGTTGTTGAGCTTTTCTAGGACGCCATCCAGCGACAAATTGTGTGAGATCTGAAACTTTTTCAGCAAGATTCGATGCTCCGCTGCGTAAATGCACACGAACTTGGACCGTCCACCAGCAAGAAGAAGTGAGCCATCAGCCGAGTAGCACACACTCGTAAAATACTTGGTGAGCTGGTTGTTAGCCGCCGAAATGTGGTCACCGTCCTTGCGACCACCTGCAATATCGCGCTTGCCATCAATCGTTCCGACCTGTTCGCCGTCCTTCACGTCCCAAATGTTAATCGCGCCGTTCAGCGTCGTTGAAGCCAGTTGCTTACCGTCCGGGCGGAACGTCACCGCCAAGACGTCTGTGGGGTGGGCGAGCGGTTCAATGAAGTTTTTCTTGCTCGCAAACAAATTCCAGAGGCGCACTGTGTGGTCCCACGAAGCTGAGGCTAGAATTGGCTCTGCAGAAGACGATGGCGAAAACGAGAGCGACGTTACAGGTCCGCTGTGGCCACTGAGGACATCTGTGAGGCGCCCAGTCTGCAACGACCAAACGTACACGTTAAACGGATCCATTGACCCTGCACACACCACTTGTCCACTCATATCCAGCGCGAGCGATAGAAACTGCGTGGGCTCTGGTGTCGTCAGCACGCGAAAGTTCTTGTATCGATTCAAGTCAAATGCGCGAACGGTGCCATCCAGAGACGCGCTCAGAACGGCTTGGCCCGAGGGAGCAAACTGCACGGCTGTCACAGGAGCAGAGTGCTCGGTAAAGGTAACGTAGCAAAAGCCACTACTTGTGTCCCAGAGTTTTAGCTTCGCGTCATCGGCACCCGTAGCAAGCAAACGTCCGTCGGGCGAGTAGCTGGCAGCATTCAGGTCAAAGTAGTGGCCCTGCTGCTTTAGCACGTATGTCTCGGAGCGCCACTCCCACACCAGCAACTGTCCTAGCTTGCACGATGCAAAGGCCAGCCATTCACCCGTAGCATTCACCGCAACTGTTTCCAGCTGATTCTGCGTGACACTGAGCGTATGGATGTTCACGAAAGCCGGCAGCTCGTACAACCCGAACGTGCCGTTGCCAAAGCCCACCACGAGCATGCCTGTCGAAGAGTGGAACGTGCAACACAACACCTTGGCAAAGTCCATCTTGAGCACATGCTTCTGGCAAGTGTACCATTTGATAGCACGCGCAATTTCTGGAACAACAGCTTCTTGCTCCTCCAGCGTCTTGCGCGTACGCTTCTTGTCCACAACCGTATCATCGTCTTTGCTGCCACTTTCCGTCTCCTTTGTTTCCTCCTCCTCAACCTCCTCGTTGTCGTCGTCATCACTACTTCCATCTTCCATCTCCTCCGCTTCCTCCTCACCGATCTCCTCCGTGTCTTCGTCCTCACATTTGGCAACGACCTCCTCATATCCTCCGTCGTCCGGCAGTTTGTATTTCCACTCGAACGCGCCACCGTCTCGTCCAACAGTGAAAATGGATCGGTCGTCTTCAGCAAAGAACGCGCCCACGACCACGTCACGGTGTCCAGAGAGCGTCAGCGGTTTGAACCCCGGGTACGGGTCCACCGAAAACACTCGAGCCGACAGATCTTCGGCTCCCGTCACGAAAAACTTGGCACAATGCGACCACGACACACTCACTACGTCAGCGTAATGGCCAGTGTACGTGCGGTGCAGCACAAACGGCGCAAACTCGCGCACGAGACCAGGCGTGCGCCACAGCTGCACCTTCGTGCCGATCGCTACTGCAATGTAGCAATTGTCCGGACTAAAGTTCAACGCGCGCACGGGGTGCTTGAAGTGGAATCGGTACAGCACAACACCTCGCTTCAAGTTCACGAGCAAACACCGACCGTCGACGTCCACCGCGAGCAACAGCCGCGAGTCGTGCGACACGGCAATACGCTCGACATTCGTACGCGCTTCAAAGGCAAAAGTTCGGGACGTGTTGCTACAAAGCACAATCGCAGCAACCGCCACAACACGCGTTAGCATGAAACGACACTAGCGACGTCAGCAATACATATCGAATGATTGAATAACATGTTGTGGCAGTGTCCGATTCGGCCGACAATGTCGGGACGTACTTGATGAGGTCGAACTGAGTGATGCGATTGCCCACAGGACTTAGCACAGAGTTTCCGTCCGGCGTGAAGACCACGTTGCCCTGCGAGTAGACGCTGCCACACAAGTGCTGGAACTGGTAGGCGAACTTCATGGGACGCACGTGGGTGAGCCAGTGCAAAAAGTCGACAGCAAATGCTTTGCGCGTGCCCAAGTGGTTGGCAGGCAGGGACGACGTTGTTTCAACCAATGAAACGCGTCGAATCGAGCTCACGACCAATCACACGACGTGGTTGCAATCGCGCAAGTAAGTACCAGCAGCCGCAGCGACCGCGCGAATGGCTGCGACCGCCTCGTCGACGGCGGCGAGCGGCGCGCCGCCCAGTGTCCTGACCAAGTTCCTGGGCCTGCTGCGCAACTACCGAGAGCCTGTGACGGATTCCGAGGTGCGCGACTATTTCCGGGCAGAAGGTGGCGGTGGGGGCTACGAGCAGCTGCCGGACGTCATCAACGCGCTCTTGGGCGAAGGCAAAATCAAGATCTTCAAGAAAGGAAACGTGCTGTCGTACGGTATCGTGGACGCAGAAGAGGCAGAACGGGTTCGAGGACTCACGTACGGTGCTTGGTCTCTGCTAAAGGGGAGTGGGGGGCCTGGACGACCCGATAGCATGAAGATGATGACGACAAGGCATTTTGTGCTGTGGCAGGTTGGAGCAGCGGCTCGTGCTGCAGGAGATTGAGCGTGCGGGCAACAAAGGCATTTGGACGAGGGATATCAAGACGCACACGAATATCCCGCAGGTACAATGGGGTCTATGGTGTCAGCAGAGTATGTAAAGCGGTTGGAAACTGCTGGCAGCGTGTAAACAATTAGGTGTGTGTTTTGTTGGTTGTTGTGGCGAGCAGCAAATTGTGACCAAGACGTTGCGCCTGCTCGAGACGCGGCGTCTGGTCAAATCGGTCAAGTCCATTAGCAGCAGAAACAAGAAGCTGTATATGCTGTTTGACCTGGGTAAGGCGTGCTTTGTAATACGTGGAGAATGAAGTGAGTGGCGTACTGATCGAGCGTATATTCGCGACCGTTGTGTTGTTGTTGTTGTTGTTGTTGGCTGTAGTGCCTTCGACGGAAATCACTGGCGGCCCGTGGTACAATGAGCAGGAGTTCGACCACGTATTTATCGACACGCTCAGCACGTTTGTGTACGAGGTGATCAAAGCTTCGGGAATGAGTACATTGAATGCAATCACAGACAAGGTGCACGCATCAGGCATTTCCAAGGTGGCGTTGGGTCCCGAGGAAATCGGCTCCATCATCCAGATGCTCATGTACGACGGTCGTGTGGAGGAAGTCCGCTCCGTGCGTCTAACGCCTGGTGTACGCAAACCTGCATATCGCACGTCGCTCGTTCACGACTCCCTGCAGTGTTTTCTCTCTCGTCTCACACTATTGCTGCGTGTTTCGCTTCTGCAGGTATCTCACGAAGCAAAGTACAAGGTCTCGCCACAAATTACGACATTCAACTACCTGTCGGAGACTCCCTGCGGCGTATGTCCGGTGCGCAAAACGTGTTCCAGCCAGCCAACACTGCCCTCGTTTGCTGACAGGACATGTTTGTTGGTATGATTCAGGTGTTCGATCAATGCCAAGAAGGCAACGTCATCTCGCCCCGCTCGTGTCTCTATATGACCAAGTGGTTAAGCCTCAAGGACCTTGACTTTTAGTTTTTCTAGTTCGTCCGACCCATTGATCCATTCGTTTCAGCCAACCATCGTGTCGATAGCACTAATTGTAGCCAATCATCTGAGCGCAGTCACGAAGTTCGCGGTTCCCAACCAATGGCCACTCGTCCTGCGAGTTTAGCGCCGGCGAACGCGTCTGCTTCGCCTCCACCTCCTGTCAATCTCTTTGCGTTCTCTCATACGCAGGACCGCAGCACGTCAGCGACCCCAGGGCCAGCGCCGCTTTCGTACGAAGGTGCGACACCAAGTTCGCTTTACGATCGTTACAAGTGTTTATCCTGATTTTCATCATGAGATTGTTGCTGATATTGTTGCGAATATTATTGTTGATATTGTTCCTATCGTCATTATTATTGCTGCTTTTATTGTTATTGTTCTTATCGTTGGTATTGTTGATATTATTGTTATTGCTTTTGTTGCTATTTATGCTATTATTGCTGCTGCTGTTTTGCTGCTGCTGTTTTGCTGCTGCTGTTTTGCTGCTGCTATGTCTACGGTCTTGCAGAGTGTAATCGTGCGTACTCTCTTCCGTTCAATGCGTCAAACGCCATGACTGGAGCAACTCTTGCGTCGTCACTTGGTACTGGAGCTGCAGACTCGTGGTCAGTGCCTTTGTCGCGCTGGTCCACCGCCTTGTTGACACCGAGATACTTGACAACCGCTACACACGACATGCCGCCGATGTACGATGTGTCGCCAACGAATTCAGCAATTGATCTGGAAAGATTCCGATGTGTCAGTGCTGGAGTTGTCGCGAATGAGGTGGGCGATCGGTGCTGTGATTACGATAATGGCCCTAGTGCTGCTTTGTTGACCAGAGCGACGATGCCCGAGACGGTTGAAAGACAGCAAGTCGAGCACTCCGGAAGAAGTGTTGGCATATGGGGCAACACTGCTGTCAACAACACTGGCGGCACTTACATGACTATGAGTGCCGCACTAGAAGCTCTTTCGTCGTCGCCAGCTGCTGCAGGGATCGCATGTTCGACCTCAGCAGCGCCGAGCAGGAAGCGCAAGCGGATCCCAGGTGCGATGCGTATGCGCAATTTTCTGTGCACGCATCCCGGGTGCGGCAAATCGTTCGCGGACAGCGCTCACTTGAGAGACCACACGGTTGTACACACTGGTGAAAAGAAGCTAAGCTGTCGGACATGCCACAAGCTGTTTGCGCGTGCGTCTACGTTGCAAGAGCACATTCGTGTGCACACAGGCGAGAAACCTTATGTCTGTGGTGTTCCTGGCTGCAACAAGCGGTATTCGTCACGAGCTGCGATGCGGTTCCACCGCTCGTCACATACGTCACAGCGGTCCCTGACTGCTGAACAGAGTCGAGGCGAAATTGTACGCGCAGGGGTCGACGGTAATGCTTCACCGACACAAGACGCGCAGATGCCGCCGTTTACTTGTCTGGAATGTGGCAAACATTTCTGTGTGCATGAGCTATTAATGGCTCACTTGGGGGTTCACGCCGCCCACCGTGCTGCTGCAATCGCCTCCATATCGTCGTCTGAAAACGCTGTTGAGCACGCACGAAGAAGTGAAGAGGAAGCAGGCGCGGTCCAGTGGCACGTACACGGTGAAGAGAGCTTGCCCAGTGTTGGCGCTCCGCCACGCGATGAGAGCAGAGAGTTTCGGAATACGATACGGGCGCAACAAGATCAGATCGAACGGCTGAAGGCTGAAGTTTTACGACTGCGCAGGAAGATCGCTGCAGATCCTGTTGCAACACCTGCTCCAACTGCAGTAGTAGTCGGTGATCAGCCTGCGCTAACGCCTCCAGTCGAAATGCTCCACGATGGTTATAAACCGTTTGAATGCTGCATCTGCCACAACCGATTCACCAACTTCTATCAGCTCACGTTCCACGGCAAGCAGCACCCACAGGCGCTCATGGCCGAAGTGACAGGGAAGCAGGTTCCAGTTCCTGTCGGACCCAAGCACTGCCCCGATGAGCAGTGCGAGTATGCGAAATCGACGGGTAGAAGCTTGAAGAACCTGCAGACCCTCAAACGTCACTGGCAACGACGCCATCAAAATGAGCGGCCATATACGTGCACGCATTGCCCACCGACGCGTCAAAAGACTTTCAAGACCCGAGAGAACCTAAAGGCTCACCAAAAAGATTGTCCGAGAAACATCTTCGTCTGTCGAGATCTGTACCCGACTGATGTTGTGTCGTAAAACGAAACGTGGCAAACAGCGGCTACACCTTTATTCCAGCGGTGCCTTACTTGGCAACATCGAAGACTTGCTCAATGATACGGTGCAAATTAATGCTTTCCAGGTAGCCCTAAGACGTAAATAGCAAAGTTCTAGCGTCACAAGCATGTCCAGTCAACGTGAAGATAACAAAATGCACGTACCGCCTTCATCTTCTTGACAGCATGCAGATACACGACGATAGCATGAAAGCAATTTTCTTCGCCCTGCAGACCACGAAGTGTCAATGTATCAGCAAAATTTACTGCAGAACATGGCAAATAAGCGTACCGGGACAATCTCGCGAACTGCGCCTTTCACCAGTGCCTTAAAGTGAGGTGGACGCCCCACCGTCTGGACGAGAAAAAGGCGGCTGCGTACTCGCGGTGTGAATGGACGGCTGGGGCCTTTGCTGAAGTAGTAGGACTTCCAAAACGGTCGGTCACGCTCGTTGTCTGCTGGCAACATGTTGTCCATCAAGCAGCAAAAAGTGTTCATCATGATCTCGGCGTCCGTCGGCAAGTTCTCCGTCCACTCTTTTCCTTTCCAGGCAGCGCCCTTGTTCCAGCGAAATCGATCGAGGCTACGGTCCTTTGACAGCATGATCAGTCGCTCGAGGACATACTGTTGGCGTTCTAAGGACGCGTAGTCTGTGCTGTTAGGATTACCGACATTCAAGTATTTTTCAAACTGGAAACACACACAACCATTTCAGTTCAATAACGTTCGGTTCGCAATACTTAGCAAAACAAAAGGTTACACTTACGCTTCGGTGCTCCTCAAACAGAAACACGCCTCGCTCCTTGCTGAAAAACAATGGGCTTTTGGCAAGGTTGTGCAGCATGTCAGATAGCGATACATTCGTCATTTGATTCGCTTGGCCTGGCGGGCACAAAAGGGCCTGTGACGGTACGCGACGCAAAAGAACGTCCGCCATCACACCACACTCGTTGAGAGCACTCGCATTTTCCAGAAAAGCCTCGACAACGTCCTTCACGTGATACGCAAGCAAGCGGCGAATGTTGCGGCAGTACAGGTGCATGAACATCGCAAGCCCCCATTCTTCCAGCTGCTGCCACGCAATATGTGGAAGCGACGACGTACGCAGTGGATCATCTTCACCGTCGCCCGTGTTGACGTCACGAAGGTATGGGTCGAAGCCCGAAGCCTGATACACGCGAGGCACCATGGACGCATTGCCATAGATGCCATAAGCATCACTCTGGTAAGAGTTTTCGATTCCATATGCGGAAGCCGACTGCATCGATTCCTCGGCTTCTTTCTGTTTTTGAGCTTTTTGGATGCGGCGGAGATACGCTTTACCGTCTTCGACCGTCTTGACAGGAGCAGGGTCAAACAACGAACGCTGCTCTTCACCTCGCCTCTTGCCATTTTGCAAATCATCTTTTTTGGACAGCCGTCCGCGCACCACATTGAGTTTCATCACTTCCTCCACTACAGTGCATCGCAGCCACGAATGAATCTCGTTAGTACTAGATTTTTCACTTGCGGTGAGTATCAAAAACGCAACGCACATTGTGCCGTCCGGTCCAGCGACGCAGGAGCAACAGCGTTCGGTTTCGTGACTCTGGCCAAGTACTGCATCATTGCGTCAACAGTAGCATGTCCACGTTAGTTCTTCACTCATCAGAATACAGATCCACAGACACATGGGGTACCTTCGAATTGAACTGGATCAGCAGCTCTTCCCCCTGCACTTGCGCTACTCGCAGCACTAACAGCATCGACAGCACGAGCAGTCCATGACCTGCAGCATCAAGTGTGTCTCAATAACAACGTCCCCAAACACAGCTTCATAGTCGCTTGCCACGTAAAACAAAGACCGCACCTGCGATAGCCAATAGACAGAGCCAAATTGTTGAGCTCCAGTCGCCATTCACGACGCTCCAGAGAGGCGGCAGCGTTAGCCACAGCATCGTCGCAAGCACGAGCATCATCGATCCCAAGTTGCTCGTGTACGTCGCTAGCTGCGCCTCACGGATGGCGTGCGTCTCCATAGTACGCAGCGCCTCGGCGCCGTCCGCCATCAGTCAAATACTTGGACGACTTTGCTCCAATCCGAGACGTTCCGCTTGAGTCGACGCGATTGTTTTATTTCGACCAATCCGATTGCGTTTTCCTGCGATCCGATCGCGTCTTTTCAACCAATGCGGTTGCTGCACGTGATGAGAACTCACGCCCTCGACGCATTTTATGAAGAGCTTCGAGCCCCTCTTCCCGGCCGCAGCGGCGCCGCACAACCCGTACTACCGGCACTCCAAGGCACGCAAAGGGTCGTACACGTCCGCCACTGACCGCTTCTACGTGCTCGTGGGGACTGTCGTGGTATTTGTGCTCTTTCTAGGCTACCAGAACCTCGGCAACGTCCCGCCCACTTCAACTGACCTGCAAGCAGGAGCGGCGGCGGCGCTGTCAGGAGGCAAGCAGCGATTGAGACTACGTGGACCGCACGGCAGTATGGCAACGAAGACGGAGACGCAGCAACAGGCGCTGAGCACCTCGTCGCTGCGGTTCAAGATCATGACGTTCAACTTGAGATATGCTGGCACGGGGGACGGACTCAATGGCTGGCAGTACCGCAAGGAGCACGTAGCAGACATTATCAATCGATACCATCCAGCAGTCTTGGGTACTCAGGAAGGGCTGAAGACGCAACTGGCAGAGCTGGAGGTGCGTGTCGAGGGCACAGAGGCGGTAGTGTGATGGCGCAATGTGCTGGTGGGTACGTGTATGCTCACTGTGTTGCGTGCATGATCAGGCCATGTTGAAGCACCCGTATGAGCGCTTTGGTGTCGAGCGCGAGGAGAATGGTGAGTTTGAGCAGCTTTTCTACGATACGGAGGTGCTTGAGCGCCTGGACAGTGGCGATTTCTGGCTGTCGGAAGAGCCCGATAGACCGGGAACGAAAGGATGGGATGCAGCATGTGTGCGTATGGTGACGTGGGGAAAGTTTCGTCTGCGAGCGACGCAGCAAGAGCTGTTTGTGTTCAACACACAGCTGGATCACGTGGGCGATCAGTCGCGTGAGAAGAGCTCTACGTTGCTTTGGGAGCGCATGAAGCGAATTGCGGGTGATGCACCGCTCTTCCTCATGGGTGATTTCAATACGTATCGCCACACGAGTACGTACAGCTTCTACACGTCTCAAAAAGACGGGCCTCAGCTGCGTGAAGCCTGGCCAGAAGCGGCAAAACAGATTGGTGACGTGTCGTATACGTACCACGGCTGGGCTGGTGTTCACAATGATGGAGAGAAGAATGCTATTCGTGCTGCCAACCACATCGACTGGATCTTCTATCGCCCGGAGATGAAAGTGCTGACGACGGAGGTCATTACCGAAGATCGTAACGGGCGCTACCCGTCGGATCACTACCCCATCCAAGCCGAGGTGCTCTTTCCGAGTCCTGCACAGCTTCCTCCCCCGCACCGGGCTGACAAAGGCAATTGAGTCAGAAGACGGTGTCAAAATGGGCTGCTTTGGGCTGTTACGGCCGGGACGATTTGCTAGCGTTGTGCAGTTTTGCAGCTCAATCTGTTCGGATGCGGTACGGGCTGCGTCAGAGAGTCCGTGTCGAAGGTGACGCCTTATCTCGTTGTGCGAAGTCCACTGGGACTTGCAGAATCGAGGCTTCTGTCAGCACTAGGGCCTCAAATATATCATTGCGCTATGAGTGTGTACGGTTCTTATTCTTGACTCGACCATCAAGTTCGTAAAGGGGCGGCCTTGAGTGGTGATGCTGTGGTCTGTCACAAAACTACGCGAACAAAAGCAGGTTGACCTCCGTGGCGAACGGTATGCGAGCCCATGCCTGATAAGTGCGTCAACACATGATCGATGGCATTGGAACCTGAGCGCCATCAAAGCTGAAACCTTGCGGTCCAGCACCTGCACAGCTCCAAGTCGACTTGCAACGTATTGTTGCGTGCCATTGGACTTGTCTACATGAGTGAGCGCAAGTGTCACTACGCACATGACATCGATTTGACTCGACACATCTACGATCGACATGCAGTCATGCGTTGTAATCATATTCGCACGTGCAGCAGCGGCATGAGATACTGTCCTGTGTCATGCCAATGCTGCAGGGCAATTTCAAGATGAGGTAGTCCGTCTTATAAACATCGTGCAACAAACGCACTCAAAAGCCTGCCTGGCATTGACACGGTCTAAGCTTGTGCTCGATAGTCATGCGACAGCAAAGTTAACTGCCGACTGGCTCCTCTGCTTCGACCTTCTTGAGCATCGCGATGATAGCATTGGCAGTGGCTTCGTTGCGAGCAACTCCACGGCCAACTGTGTACATCTCAGCAAGGTTCTTCCAGGCCTCCATTGAGTCTCTGTCAGCCGCCTCCTGATAGTAGTAAAAAGCTTTCTGGAAGTCCTGCTTTACGCCGACACCGTTGTAGTACAAAGCACCAAGACAGCAGAATGCGTCTGCGTGTCCTTGCTGAGCAGCAGCTAAGTAAAAATGGCGTGCCTGCTCATGATCCTGATCGAACCCGTCACTACCGTGCAAGTAGATGTCTGCCATGCAAAAGTACGCGTCAGCATCTTCCGCCTCCATAGCCTTGTCCAGATGCTCAAGGAACTTGGCTCGATCCGCAGCAAAGTTGTTGACGTCATCGCCTGAGCGGTACAACTGCGCCAAGTAGTATAAAGCTCCAGGATGACCCTTACTGGCTGCCATCTCGATAAGCATGAGACCACTTGTAAAGTTTGCCTCGATTTCCAGCTCTGTGTCTCCCTGATGCAGCAGCGTTCCCATGAAAAACTGAGCCGACACATCACCCATTTCTGCTGCACGAGTAAAGAAAGCGATCGACGCACTCTTGTTGCCCAAGAAAGGCGGTTCTGCATGATGAACACCCTCATACAACATCACGCCAAGGTTGTACAATGCATCCGGGTGTGGATTCTCGCCCTTCGACACGTTTGTATACCAGGCACTGGCCTCCAGTGCCATCGGCGGGTCATGGCTCAAACATAGGTTTCCAAGCTGAACATGAGCATCTCGGTGGCTGTTATCCGCCGCACGTCGAACCCACTCCACTGCTTTTGTCGTATCCAGCTCTGTCTTTGCAATGTCTGCGTGTCCCTTGTCAGCACTCTCGAGCAGCGGCTCTAGCTTCGACTTTGGTTGCAGCAAAAACTCCATTGTCTTGCCAAATGCGCGGTCGAGCTCGCCAGTCGTCGTGCGCTGCACCACTGACGCATCATCAGCCAAGCGCGTCGTTTTCGCTCGTGCCTTGCGTTTCTGCTCCATCAAATATTGCTTGTAAGCAGCACGTGCACCCTTCCGAATATCTTTGATGGTCTCATGGTCGCCACTACGTCCAACGCGTTGTCGATTGGCTTCCGCGTCGCGGATCAGCTCCTTGTTCTTGCACTGAGCTTCGTCTTCGTCCTCGTCTTCTCCCTCCTCTTCGTTCAGCAGCAGCGAGCCCAGCAAATACTGCGCGTCTGCAATGTTGGCGTGTGCCGCCACCCCTAGACACCCCATGGCCTCTTGCATGTTGTCCTCGTTTATCAGCTGCTTGGCCTTTTCAAAAGTTGCATATGCCTACAGCGATCAATCGATCAATTGCGTGCAACAGATAAGTCCTCACATCACCCAATTCGTGTTGCCAAACGCGACCAAATAGCATCAGACGCACCTCTTTCTCGTCTACTGCAGAGCTATACGTGCGCTTGATGGAAGAAGGACAGCGCCGGGCAGTCGAGAGCGCTCGACCGCTGAAGGCCGCTCGACCGCTCGTGGCAGCTGCTCGGCGGAGGACTTGCCGTATCATTTGCATCGTGGAAAAGTGTTTGGCCACGGTATGTCTGTGTCGTGTGTACCACCTTGCATTCCTTATCCTGCTACAGCTTTGGTCGTGGGCCATCGACAATGCGAATTTCTTATGGATGATCCTTGCAACTTCCGCGATCAAAACAGTGTACAATTGGTGCTGTCTTGCAACGAATGCCTTTGCTGGAGACGACAGCTTTTTTCGTACGGAGACAGAATCTCGCAATTTGGTGACCAGCAACACGCCCCGACGATGTTGTTTCATTAGGGGAATGACCAACTGTCCGTCGTTGTAGTTGATGTGGCAAGGTCTCAGCTGGAAGTTTGACACTAGGTAGGAAGAGAACAGGCTTCATCCATGTGCAAATGTTCTGCTCATGGCTCTGACTTCTTCCAATCTCGTTGGCTCTCTTTTCCACAGCATGCTCTCCACTGCAGGTCTTTCACGTACCTCAGTGAACATGCAGAACGCACGCACGCAGCTTGCGAGTGTGATTACCGTGCTAGTCGTGGCGATGGTGCTGTACACTGCTACCTCAGCTACGCAAGAAAGCTGCACCCAAGGGGTAAATGAGTACTGATAAGCAGATTGATGTACGAGAAAATGGCAAGATGAAGGTGCGTACGACGTTTCGAGTATCTGTCAAAATAACTCTCGAGTGGAAGATGGTTTGCGAATTTGAAGATCGCTCCATCTTTGCACAAAACACACTTCACCAGCACGATAACGTCCACCGTGGTATGCAGGATAAACCGAACGGGAAATGCGGGATTAATGATCCTTTTGACCAGAGTAAAGCCGGGGAGACACTGTATGAACAAAGCAGCGTACGTAAGCTGAACCATAATCTTGAACGGTCCGCAGCAGAAAGAATCAAGCAACTAGCCCTTTGATCAATTGGCGATGCTCGGAAAGATGCAACGAAACAGAATCTTAGTAAGTCGGTGACGAGTGGACGCGACGTGTTGGGTACACTTATTGAGTTGCACTGTCCACTGAACGAGTCAAAGTATTTGCGCCACGCACAACTTGCAAATGGCGCAGATAACGACCCAAAATCGTTGCGCGTATCCCACTTGTCCTCCGTTTTATTTTCCCATGTGCTCACGACCACAGTGTTCGTCGAGCGTTTTCACGTGTCGATCGCGCACGTCCAAAAGATTGTCGTCCATAGCACAAAGTCCGTTGCGTTGGCAATCGAAATTTTCAGTCAGAACATTCGGCAGACTGACGCGACGGTCCTGTTTGGCACAGAAGACTCGATGTAGTGTCGGGTGGCACAACGAGTAACGTCGAACGTCGGCGGTCGAACGCAAAGACGTGAGCGCGAGCGCGATCTTGTGGTCGGCACATCTGTTTCCAGATGGCTTTGCGCTTATCGGCGCTCGGACACGCAAGTGATGCACAACTCGTTTCCACGACAGATTCTCGCACGCGTACCAGGCAGTGACGTGGCTGTTTGCACCGTCGCTACGCCAACGGGTTCCAGGATGGACACTATGTGGCTGCAGAAGCACTAACACAGCTGCACATGTGAACGTGGCAGTTTGACATGGAATGATCGAACGTGGTAGATATCGCGCGCACTTTAGCAAGAGTACAAGAACTTGAACAGCAAATATAGAGTGTGTTTCGACGGCGTTGATGCGAATGTATGCACACGCACGATTGTACCCACAAGACTGCTGCATCATCGGCAGGCCGCTTCGAGCGACTCGTCGACGTGGCGGCCTGGTTTTCATTCAGGTCAGGTTGACCCGTCAAAAAACCGTCGCGGGTAGATTCGATAGCCGAAATATGCATTGTGGTTCTTTTGGCTGTTGCTGCGGTCAAAGCAGGTATTCTCCCTGCGTGGAGGTGGTGATTTGAGTCCAGATCTCCCCCTTTTCCACATGCTTTGGCCGTAAAACCGCTCACCGACGCTGTGGTCGCATGGCTGCTGGGGGTTTCGTTGGTATCTGCGGGAATCTCTGTGCATCTTGCCCGTCACGCCATCCTTTGGGATTCGCATGCCAGCACTGTAGCTGCCTTCTTCCAACTCAGGGGGAGTTTCATCATGTGCAGCAGAGCAAAGCGTCTGACAGGCTAGATCGTGCATTTGATAGCGAGGGGACCAATGGTCACGAACGTTTGCTTGCAGTCAATAGAAAGTTGCACAAGTGCTTGCCACTGTCGCCAATCACTTCGACGGGATGCCCGCGTATTCGTGTTCTCAGTTCGCAGCTGCGTTCACCACGCGTCAACGTTACGTGTCTCTGTTGCAAGCAATGCAAACGTACGACACTGCGATCGGTTACTCGCGCGGTTGGGCTAAATGATCGCGTCAGACACATTGCGCAGCAAAGAGTGGGTTGGTGTACAATGAACTTGCAGCAAGCAGACTACATCGATTTGTCTGCTTTGTATTGCTGTGCTTTCGACTGCTGGCGGCACCATTGCGCCTATTTCTGGATCTGCCCTGTACGAACGAACGTTACTGGATGTGACCGTCACCGCCGCGACATTTCCGTGACGCAAGAGACTTGTCCGCCGTGAAGCCTCTAAATAGGCCGCAACTGTGGGGATCAGCAGCAGCAATTGTGAACACGAACAAAAAGGGCAGCAGTAAAGACAAGCACCTTTGCTTCGCCCCCCCCTGTCGACGATCGTATTGTCGCACACAAATGGCCATTCCCGAACCGACTTTCAGCTGACGAGTGTAGCGTAGCGAGTCCAAGCGGCCCTTTTCTTGGGAACGTGCCTCATTGTCCCATTGTGCAGGAACGACAAATCTGCAGGCCACATCGAGCACACCACCACCCGACCTCTTTGACGATCAAAAGAGGAGGACATAACGTGCTCGAGACGATATGTGCTTGGCGAACACGCGCTGTCGGTCGAGCACGTACTGATACGGGCTGTGCTGCCTCGTCGTACCCCGTGCGCTGACCACATACTTGACGTTCATCGACGCTCGCTCTGCCCTCGTCTGCCCTGTTTTTCGAACGCAGTGCCGGAAGTTCGTGTGTGTGTGTGCGTGTGCGTCGTGCGCTTTTTCCACCACACGCACTATCTCGTTGCAGCCGTTTTGCGGCTCTTTTCTTTGCTCCCATTCTTTCGGGTCCTTGCGAATCAAAATCAAAGAAACGCACCACTCGACGAGTCGCTTTCCTTGTGTTCGCGCTCGGAACCGCACCAAAGCGCGGGCCGCAAAAAGAGCCAGTGCTGCTCAGAACCACGAGGACAATCCATACGCGGCCCAAGTTGCGCTCGAACTCGAGGCCGAAACGGTTGCGCCGGATTGTCTCTGCGGGCTTTTTCACTGGCTATCGCCCAAATTGTGTGTGTGTGCCCAACCCACCCGCCCGCCCGCCGGCCGCCCACTTGCTCTTTTGTCGGCGACTCCTCTGGGAACGAGCGAGAGGGGAAAAAAGAGCCACGAGTCGGATCACTAGCTAGAAACACCCCATCGCTCGAGGCCACAACCGCAAAAGCCGCTGCCTGCAGAGCGCAGACCCTCTCGCTTTCGGTCTCTTTGTGCCTCTCGAGTCGCTCACACACAGCCACAGCTACACACGCACGCACGCACGCACGCACACGTGGGCGCCCCCTCAGTCGATTGAGGACCGCGTAGCACACTCACTCGTCTCTGTGTAGTCGACAGACGCACTACATCTGCGCAGCTCTGTATAGTCGTCACCTCGTTGTCGTACAATGGAAAAAGGCGTAGGCGTTTGGCTCCGTGACCAGGAGACGGACGAGTGGCACCGTGCGACGGTCGTCCAGCTCGGCGAGCCACAGGACGGGTCGGGTCATCGCCAAGTGACGCTGCGCGCGAGCGAGGGGCCGCACGCCAAGACGGACAAGACGATGGTGATGGACGTGCACGCGCTCGAGAACGAAGAGGTGGAGGGCGTGCTGCTTGCCAACAGCAGCGACATGGTGCGTGACGAGTGACGGTGCTGTGTGTGTGTTTGTGTGTGCATGCGTGTGGGGAGGGGCGTTTGCCTCGCTGACGCCACGCAATGAACTGACCAACGGGTGTGGTGGTGTTTCCTTTCCTTTTTCTTTTGGTGTTGACAGGACGTTGTCGAAGATTTGATCCAGCTGCCGCACCTTCATGAGCCAGGAATATGCCACACGCTGGGCGAGCGGTTCAAGATCAATGAGATTTACACGCTCACGGGCGAGATCTTGCTCGCGATCAACCCGTTCCAGCATCTTGGCATTTACACGGACAAGATCACGCGCAAGTATATCCGTAACGGAGACAAGCGCGTGCTGGGGCAAGAAGTGCCCGACATGCCACCGCACGTCTACAGCATTGCTGATAAGGCTTACCGCTCGCTGATGAGTCCGATTGGGCACGGGGCGCGTGGAAGCGCTGCGAATCAGTCGATTCTCGTCAGCGGGGAGAGTGGAGCTGGTAAGACGGAGACCACCAAGTTTGTCATGAACTACCTTGCGACCATATCGCAACACAAGAGCACGTCTGCAGAAAGCAGCGTCATGAAGCAGGTTCTGTCGTCGAATCCGATTCTGGAGTCGTTTGGAAACGCGCGCACGATTCGCAACGACAATAGCAGTCGTTTCGGAAAGTTTATCAAGATGGAGTTTTCGACCGAGGGAAGTCTTGTGGGCGCTTCAATCCAGACGTATTTGCTCGAGAAAGTGCGTTTGGCTTACCAAGCCGAGTCGGAACGGAACTACCACATTTTCTATGAGATTATTGCTGGTGCTACTGCGGAGGAGAAGAAGAGATGGAACCTGAAAGCATTGACCACATTTCATTACTTGAACCAAAGCACGTGCGTTAAGCGAAAGGATGGCGTCAACGATGCGGATCAGTTTGTAGTGTTGAAGGCCGCTATGCAGACGATGGGCTTCAACGAGGACGATATGGAGAGCATCTTCGTCACTATTTCAGCCCTGCTGCACATTGGCAACTTGGAGTTTGACGAGATACATCAAGCCTCCGGCACGGAGGGTTCAGAGATTTCGAACACGTGTGTCGACTCGATGCAGGTGGTACTCGACTACTTGGAGACCGACAAGCAAGGTCTTGAGCAGGCAATATGCAATCGCAATATCCAAACAAAGGACGAACATTACTCGATCGGTTTGCTGCCAAGTGCTGCTGAGAACGTTCGTGACGCTCTTGCTCGCTTCTTATACGGAAAGCTGTTTGACTGGCTTGTCTGCCGTATCAATGATACCGTGGAAAATGAGACCCGTGGTGTCCCGTTTATCGGTCTTTTGGACATTTTCGGTTTTGAAGACTTGGAGCACAACTCGTTTGAGCAGTTGTGCATTAATTATGCGAACGAGACTCTACAGCAGCACTTTAATTTAACTGTGCTCCGAATGGAGCAAGAGACGTACGAGAAGGAGGAGATTCAGTGGAGCTTTATCAACTTTCCAGACAACGGTCCATGCATCGACTTGATTCAGAGCAAGCCGTTTGGCATTCTTCCGGCTCTTGACGAAGAGTGCATTGTTCCGCAGGGCAACGATCAGAACTTTTCACGAAAGCTGTATCGCCAACACGGTCAAAATCCTCACTTTAGTGCGAGCAAGACGGAAATGGCCAACCATTTGTTTGTCGTGCACCATTACGCAGGCGCAGTTACGTATGATACGTTTGGGTTCTGCGAGAAGAACAAGGACATTTTGTACCCTGAGATTACCGCTATCATTGAGCGATCGTCGAAGCCTTTTGTGCGTGGACTTTTGCAGGTTTCTGCCGAGACCAAGGTATCGGTTCGGAAGCCAAAAGGCAGGGCCTCGAGCAATGCCACCCGTGTGAGTTTGGGGTTGCAGTTTCGAAATCAGCTGAAGACGCTGCTGGAAACGATCAATGTCACGGACTGTCACTACGTGCGCTGTCTGAAGCCGAACGATAAGGCCGAGGCCAACTTGTTGATGCCGAAGCGTGTGTGTGATCAACTAAAGGCTGGTGGTGTGCTAGAAGCTGTGCGCGTCAACCGTGCTGGTTATCCTGTCCGCATTGCCCACCAGCAGTTTATCAAGCGTTACCGTCCGCTGGCAAATGGTGAGTATTTGCAACGCATTCCAGCTGAATCAGCTGAAGAAGTCTTTGATAGCAACGATCGAAAGGAAGCCGCAAGTCTGTTGGTGGAGTTTTTGCTGAAGGCTCATGCCGGACGGTACCCGGAGCTCGCAGGTGCGCCGTCGGCGAACAAACAGGAGACGGCTGTCACGGGCATTCAAGTCGGTCTTACCCGTGTGTTCTTTCGCCGTTCGGCCATTCAGTTTGTGGAGGCTCAATTGGCCAAACGTTATGGTGAATTTGTGGTGCTCATTCAGGCTGCTGTCCGCGGCCTGATCGCCCGACGCCACTATGCTCGCATGCAGGTGTCGGCTGTTGTCGTGCAAAAGGTGATCCGTGGGTTCAATACTCGTTGCCGATTCTACGTGCTGCGAGAAAACCATCGTAAAAAGCAGGCTGAGATATTGCGTCAGAAGATGCTTGCAGAGAAGATGCTTGCAGAGAAGACGCTTGCAGAAAAGATGCTTGCAGAGAAGAAGAAGCGCGAAGAAGAACGGCGGGCTAGTGAAGAGCAGCGTTTGATCGACAAGAATCGCAAGGCTGCTGAGCTGGAGGAGCAGAACCGTCTCACTGCTCAATCGGCGTCATCTGATCCAGTGTCGGATGATTCGTCGGAAGGAGACCGCGGTTCATCCATGAAAGTCCCCAGTTATTCCGGAGGCTTGAACGAGGGACTTGGCAATCGCACGGTATCTCGTTTCCGCTTTACAAAGGATTACACTGACGACGACCAGTTGATGCCAAACACCTCCCGACAAGTGGCAATGGACCCGGGCGACACTGTGCTGCACGTGGCTGCAAACTGCTGCAATGAGCAAGATGTGTTGAAGCTGCTCCAGAATGGATCCGACATCAACGCATGCAACCGTCGAGGGCGTACTCCGTTGCACACTGCGTCGCTTTATCAGAACGTTGAAGTCGTCGGCATCCTTCTGGACTGGGGTGCTGACCATATTGTTCAGGATAACGATGGCAACACGCCTTTGCATTTGACCAAGGAGCCTCGTATTGCTCGAATGCTACTGGAAGCTGGTTGTACGCCCAACATTGTGAACGCGGACGGCCGGACTGCCCTGATTGATGCCGTGGACCGTGGTGACGCTAAGACTGTAAAACTGCTGCTGCACTTCAAGGCGGACGTGTTGTTCCGAGAGCTGAAGCACCATCAGACAGCACTACACTTGGCAGTCCGGAAGGGTCACTACCAAATTGTGATGGAATTGTGCAAGTCTGACGACATCCAGGATTTGATTCTTTTGACGGATCGCAATGACAACAACGCGCTGCATTTTGCCGTCTCCCGCGATCGTAAGAATGGATACCGCCTTGTAGATTACTTGATCAAGCATGGCGGTGAGGTCGACAAGGTGAATGCCCGTTTCCAGACTCCGTTGGTGGTTCACATTATGACAACTCGTCAGACTGACTCGGCTATCACAGAACTGTTTCTCGTGAGAGGAGCCGACGCAAACGTTCACCTGGCCGATGGGTCCACGCTTCTCCACGTCGCCGTGGAGCGTGAGCTGATTGATATTGCTTGTGTGCTGATAAAGTTTGGTGGATCGCTGAACGCGCCTGACGCCAAGGGGCGAATGGTGATTGAGGTGGCGAACAAAAAGTATTTGAAGAAACTATTTAGCGCGGTCACGCAACCTCCCACGTGGATCGACGAGAAGGAGCGTCGGTCGTGCATGCTCTGTGGATCTAACTTTAAGTTCGGCAATCGTCGTCACCACTGCCGGCACTGCGGGCGGGTATGCTGCTCTGACTGCTCGGCATTTACGGTGGAAATGCACCGGTTTCCGAAGGAGTTCCCTGGACGCACGACTAGTGGCGGCAAGCAGGTAAAAGACCCACAGCGCGTGTGCCGTACTTGCCATGCCGTGTTTAAGATGCGAAGCGCTCAGAAGGAGTCCAAATCAGGCTTTATGGCGCGCGTGCTCGGGTACGAGTGGGACGAGATTACTGCGACGAATTGAGCACTATCGCGTGAGAAGAGAGCGGGTATTGCGACGAGACGAAGGGGAGATCTGATGTGTCAGGGGTGAGCAAAGCGGCCATGGGCTGGACAATGCAGACGAGCGTGAGTAGCGCCTTTCATTACCTATCTATCTAGCGGTAACATTCGAGTAGCGCGAACGAAATACATCGCCAAATAACGAATAACAGTATACGCAAAGAAGCGCTTCTCGTAGTCACGCTTGCATACTTTCGTGCTTCTGCGCGCACTAGAAAGCTGGTAAAATTATTGTAGTAACATCACGCGAAGTCTCATCCAGCCAGGTCTGTATGCCAGCGACATGGTCGGGTTGTCCAATCTGTGCCACAAACGACCGACACTGAAGCAGACAGATATTTGTCTGCTTCAGTGTGATATGCCCTGCATGATGCAGCAGTTGACGTCCGCGTCGATTTTCATGACCTACTAGCACAAAGCACATCACCGGTCATCGAAGATGCAAGAAACAAAACGGTTTGCGCTCACCACACGTCCCTCTTTCGACCGCTGGTATGGAGTTGTTCTGTGTGACATTCGCTGGCTGGCTGCTAAGCGTATGTGTGTCACACCGATGAATCGTTCTTGGATACTACCACAGTCAGATCGCAGACGAGCATGTCTCGCATGTCGAATGTTAGCATACGCGGTGGTTAACAACGGATGTGGCATGCCCATCAGAGCCAATTGTGAAATGACAATACGCTGCGGATCATGGACACCCCACCCCATGCGTCTGACTCGCTCGCGTCGATCGTCATCGCACAAACAGGAGCAAGCGCCAGATAGTTTAAGATTTGCTTCTGAGTGTCATCGCATAGCATAGTTGTCCGTCGTTCGTAGTCGACTCATGCAGGCTGCCCGAAGTGCTACCGTGCGACAGGAACAGATATGCCAAGAAAATAGTGCAAGCTATTGGCACTAGCACGGCACGTCGCTCGTGCCCACACTTGGGGAGGCCTGTAAGGCACTCGCTTTGCGCTCTCGTACGACGATTTCCACAAACAGCTCATCGCACCTACGACTTTCTGGATCTGCTGCCGCCAACTGAGCGCGTTTGTCTCCAATGACGTGTCATCTCATCACAGGGTCTGGACAGAGCAACGTCCAGACGTACGTGTAAAGTTTATTGACAGAGCAGGAAAGAAGCTCTCTTTCTAGTTTGCACCTGTCTCGTGTCAACCCCGAAGCATCGATTGGTATTTCTTTGTCCGGCTGTCCCCTGTATGGATTAGCGATCCTTCTTTGGCTCGATCGCCTTCTCGTCTGCGGCCTTCGACTCCTCCAACCAGCGGTGACGCACCACGAGACTCCAGACGAAGCAGGGAACAAACGGCACGAGAACGACGTAAAACCCCTCGAGTTGCGAGGAGTAGAGATGAGCTACCAGTAGCAGAGAACAGAGTGCAACGAAGAAGGCGTACACGCCAGCAATGAAGTTGTAGTTGATGGTCGGTGATGGCGTGAATAGCTCCATGTTGATTCAGATTGAGTTGGCACAAAGTGTCCGCGTTTGGCTCGTTTGGGATCGAATCTGAGCTGTGGCTGTGAAATTGGCGAGGGAATATCAATAGGTGGTACAAAAATGGCAAATAGTTGATTAAATATGGGAGTCGATATTCACCACTCACTTTTCGCTAACCACCACTCACCCTCCATTGAAAAGAATTGTGATTGGCTATTCAAGTTATTATTATTGAACACACAACTACTGCCCTGGCTCGCGTTTCAAGGAGAACGCTCTTCAAATACACATACTTCGACATTTAAATACCACTCACAACAGCATGGATCGCTACCAAGAATTAACCACAATCACCTATGCTAGTCTGGATAATGCGCGTGCTGCTCTAAAATCACTTTTGCTGATAAAACCTACGTTGTGACTGTTCTGCATACTTGGCGAGTTAAAAAAAGAAAGGAGGCGACATCAAAGCGTTTACTTTGCAGTGTACATGCACACCAAAAGCGGCAGCAAGCTGCGCATTTAATCAACACATGCGTGTTCGATCCCGACGCGGGACAGGCTGTATGTTTAAATGTGCTCTTCGACATGTTAGACACGAAGCTCACTGGTCAATTCAAGTTGTCATCTACGATCATAGTCACGACAATTTACAGACCCTGCGTTCATCCGCAAAGACACACGCTGACAGAAGAGCAACGCAAAGAAGCAATATAAATTGTTGCTAATCACAGAAACCTGTCCGAATAGTAGCCGCAATGTGCCGTCGCGGACTTAAAATTAACCCCTAAATGCTTACACTATCAAGCAAGTAAATCGAATGCGCATCATAGCTGGTCGTTGTCCGCTTGTTGGTCTACTTGATGGCCTTGAAGACCGCCCTAGTGCACCTAATTTGGCAAATGCGGTGCTCAAACGAGAATTGACGAACCTACAAATGATTTCCCCTGCCGCCAAAAAAAATTGCCGCCGATTTAGCGCTAACAGTGCTTGGTTGATCGAACCAAATTCCAATATCAACCGTTTTAGAATGCCTTAGATGCACTTTGTGTGAGTCACAGCCACGCATCGAACATTTACCTTTGCGTACAATTTTGTGGCTGAGGCACGTGCGAAAGGATTTCCGGACGTTACGGCATAAACAGCAGGTTTTGCTGCATTTTTAATGGTACCATTGACGTTTGTCACTGATCGTGATATGATCTTGATGAATGCTTTGTCGACTCAATTGTTGTAAGACGGCAACGTCAAAATTGTTTTGTGCTGGTGTCACATCAGCAAAAATATATTTGCCCGGAAGCGAAAGACCGTTGCAAGCTTTGCAGTTTCAACTATCGCGAAGAGCACTAAATCCGTTTGGTGAGATCGAAAACGGCAGTTGGGTACAACCGAAAATTAACTGGGATGAGAAAAAAATCGCCATTTGATGGCTTGTCTTGAAGAGACTTGACTGCTGTGCAAGGACGGATTTGTAGCAGCGTCTATGCGTGGTACGCTGCATTTCGTTTGTACAACAACTTTGATCATTTAAAGCGCGCCTACAGCAGTCACGTCTGAATTGATGTGTCTACGGTGAATGCTGAAATTCTAACTTTTTGCCAGCTAGCTCGTGATAAAAATCTTGCAAATACTAGAATGCAAACAGGTCGAGAACGAGCGTCAATAAGTCTTGGCTACGGATCGGTCTTTTCTTCCTTTACCAGCAAGTTCTTAGCTGTAGCATTGGAGATATCGGTAAATAGCACAAACTAAGACTCAGTACATCTCCAGAAGAGTTATGAAATTACGATGTGGAATACCACGGTATGTTTACTTCAAAATTTTGGAATGCCGTGCTGGCTCGAGTTTATTCGACTAGCATCAGCAGCAGAAACTACATCTGACAGACTACCATATGAGCTAAGCCTCGAGATTTTATATCACACTGGTAGTTGATGCAGCCTCCCCAACAAGAAGTTATTCATTAGCATAACATCAGTTGTGAAATTAATAAAAGGCATCCAACGAGACGTTTAATTTGAAATTTTTCCCAGAAATCAAGTTAGTATTGACCATCTAGAGATGTCACCGGAAGCAAAGATCTTCAATACATCGATCCGGTATAGCCGCGGGCGTCCTGTTAATGCTCCTGCGAATAAACTGCTACAAAATCGCAGAGTTCTACTCAGTGGGAATTATCGCACGTTAAAGTCATGGAGAATTCTTTGCAGCCTTTACGTTTATGCGGGAACTGTAGAGCAGCAGGACACAGCATTATAATATGTCGGTAGCCTCTTAGCTCCGCAGCAACTGCTGTGGTAGCTTTTAAGCTCATAATGATAAGGACGAATGAAAGCACTTTAAAAAATACGTAAAAGCAAATGATTAGTAGTGGGATATGGACGTGCTTTCGAAAAGCCAACCATATTATAACAAAAACTAAAAATCTGTTTGATACATAGCTACTTCTTAACTTATTAATGATCTCGCGTTATCCTTGCAGCTATTTACTTTCTTTTTATTGCTTAACATTTAGCCAAGTTACGGCGAAAGAGAGTATATAGGGTATTTATTAATGGAGGGTGGTCAGCAAAAAGCGAGTATATAGGGTATTTATTAATGGAGGGTGGTAAGCGAAAAGCGAGTATTGAATAGCGGCTTTCTTAGAAACAAAAAAACATTAAAATCAATAGGCTTTACTAATGACACACCTTAAAAATTAATATTTTATAAAGAGATAGGTGATGAAAAAAGGAATTAATAGGATTACGTTTATACTAAAGGAGTCACATAATAATTAATGCAAGAAGTAGAAGCGTTATAAATATGAGAAATCACCTATAGTTACATAAATATGTTCGTCGTACGCACTTGTGCGAGAGATGTAGGAAGTAAAAGTATATAATTGAGTGTTAAGATCTACCTCCTTCAAACCTGCGATATGCATGATCAGAAAGAGAAACTACAACTTGACCATGTCGAGTCACATATTGTGTCCGTCTCTTCCTGTCCCATGTGACATCCTGTCACAAGAAGTCCGCCTCTCAAAGTCCCAAGTGTCCAGCTGTTGCCCTGTCTCACCCGTCCCATTTGGTCGATTCGTCCCGTCGTGGTCCCACATGTAACGTCGTGCGGTATTCAGCCAATCAGGTGACACCGTCCCATAGTATAGCACTTGAACATTAAAACCTGTCAAACACGATAGTAATAAACTCTTATGGCTACGTAAATCATTCTGTACGTTACCTGGGCTTACTTTTAAAGGGGCCATAAAGCCGTTTGGATATCCTGGACGCATCAACATCTGGCTACAAAAATTATCCCTCTTCAATATTTGGTGAATGTTTAAATTATCTGTTAGGCTTGAATAGTCTGGCAAATTATGAAAGGTAAGGATCAAGGTGCTTTAAACACAAACAGGTATGTTGTCTCGGATGTATCAGGACTTTGTTTATGAATGAATAGGGTCATAACATGAAGTATCACACTCAATGTATCGTTGTTCAGATGAAAACTTAGAAGAAAGGTAGCGAAAGCTAGTTATCTGGCCTCTTAACAGTTGTTGCTTTTATAGGGGGCTCAGTTCTAATTTATACAATAATATAACTTATATGACAAATAGTGTGATCATAGTAATTAACACTACTTGAATGCTGAATATGAAAACATACAGTGATCGGACGAGGTGCAATGTATCATTTTATTGCCTTGTCGTCAGTGCGTAGCAGACAATGTTTGGCAAATTCACATTCAGGATAATGCCCGCTTTAGCGCTGGAGCTCTTCTCTCAACGGAGTTGATAAACTTGGACGAAGGTTACACTATGTGGTGATCATCTTCGAAATGTGTGAAATCGCGGGAAATTTTGTTTCCAAAAATGTTGTATAGCACGTAGCTAAGGGAATTTATATCTATGCTGGATAAGATTGATATTGCTAATCTTCAATATCTCTTTCCCGGCATTACAGCTTTCTATATTTACTTCGCGTTTAATGATTGTGCTAGCAAAGAAATATTATAACGACAGTTTGTATAGCATATCCATGTACTTCGATCAAAAAAAGAACGCATATTTTACTCGAGCAATAAACTAGGTCATTTTTAAAGAGTATGGACGTAAAATTTACAATCAAAGAAGTCGTAGCAACATTTTCGATAGCGGTTTAGTAGGTATAGTGCGGGATTACCAATGTATGAAGAATTTGGTGTTGACCAAATGAGAGTTTTGGTGCGATAAGAAATGGCTTGACGACAATGTGGGGGGTTTTGTACGAATTGTCATAAACTTAATTCCACTCAGCACCATAATGCTTGTATTAAACGGTGACGAATAATTAGGGCTATTTAAATCAAGCGTGGACAAAAACTAACACAAGTGGCAAAAGGCAACGGTGTAACTTATAATTATAATGTGTATGAGAATGGACTAAAATATGCACTCGTAACTATAAAGATTTAAGATTGATGAAAGGCACAGCAAGTTCCGGAGATAACAAATTTACACACTGGTGAAATGTATCGTTTGCTTGTTAAAAGGTCAAGTTATAGGGGATATATTGAATCGTCTGTAACGCCCGTGGCGGTTCATGTGAGGAATCAAATCAAATTGTGTCTCGCAATTTTTAAAGAGCCCTTCATGCATCCAACACACGCCTCGAAGATATGAATGTAGAAATTTGAGAAATAGGCTCTTCATTTGATGTTCGGAATCATGACTACAGCCGAAAAATGGGAACTTGTCTAAATAGTTCTACAGGTGATCCGATAACCAGAAGTTGTTGTTTGAATCCAAATGAAATTCCGTTTATATTGTATTTTATTATCGATTTAATCCTACATAGAGGATTTATAAACTAAATCAAGACCACAACATCTCTTAAATATGATCAAAGACTTTATTTGAAGCTAAAATGATCAATGGAAATAATTTTGCGCAAACAATACGGTTGCTGTGGAACGATTATATTATAGCCCTATGTTTAAATACATTATATAGGCAGGTATCACACAAAGTTAGGAAAAGAGTGCCGTGGTGATAACATTTTATCGAATTAAGGCCAAAATTACACAATGAAGTTCTTATATAGATTTGTACACTATCTTAACATTTGTTCAAATGCATTGATCGACTATAAAATGGCGCATTCTTTGACGATCTAATAGTTTTTAGCGCTACCTTTCGATAATAATCCCGCGAACATCCCCCGCTTCCGCTAATTTGATGTTTGTATGCGTTATAAATGTAGAAGAGTGTTGTCATTAAAATTGTAATTCCGTAGACCCAGCTTTTTTTGGGTAATATATTTTCTGATTTACAACCTTCTGTCTACAGAGATACTAATGAACACAACTCCTCTCACCGAGGCCGGCAAAAGAATACTAGAGGCGTTGCGAGAAAACAACCAGTTTTAAATTACTACTAGCCAAAAAAGCGCTTATTATTCGTGTTGCGTGCTTCACATAATGACACTATACATGACCTATGAGAGATCGGCTTTTTATGTACAATTGATTCCATCTTTGCGAATGAAGTTCGAATCGGCCATACTATAAAACTTATATCATCAGATAAGAAGAGGAGTCCTGTACAAACTGATATATACTATAACAGGCTTGAATTGCTGGTACCATGCTTGTACTTCGAAAAGATTACCTGCGACCTACATTTTTAAGCTATAAAGAGAATTCAATTGAATATAGCAATAGTTATCGTATAAAATAGAACAAAACATTAATCATCTCATATATTTTTAGAGGAGGATCCAGGTGCTTACTTATGCATTTGAATTAGACGACATACTTTTAGCAGACATTGGTTTGCCTTTGCTGTAAACCTGTGTATAATTAACTTGTGGGCCAAATTAAAATATCGGTCGATCGAAGTTCATAGTCATTATTGGGTTAGATCTCAGATTTATAGTCAGCACTGGCCAGCGCGATGTAGCAACTACCCTTAATAAATGTTTTGTGTCATACAAGTTCGTGCAACAAATTTATCGTCAAAATAGTAATTTTTATAGAAAAAGACTGGATGACATTTCACAAGTAAATGTTGACATTTATAAAGTAGCGAAGAAGTTTGATAAGACACAGTGTACTTGAACAAAAAAAACCAAGAATAAAACGAGTATACGATTGACTGACTTTACATTAACTTTGCTGAAGGAATCGGAGTATTGGCCACCATTTTTCAGTAACTTGCGATGTGTTAGTAAACATTTGCGCTACACCTTACCGAGTCAAACGAACTGTTTGCCGGCTATAGGAGGTCATAAGCTTGCTTTGATATCCAACACCTTAGTTTAAGAAAAGTACGGTGCCATTGTAATGATGGATACAGTTCATTACAACGGTTCACAAGAATAGCTGATAGATTTCATGTACGACACCATATAATTTGAAAGCTTTTAAACTAGAGTTCAATATGTGACGCCTAACGTATGCAAATTCGCAAAATGATCAACAATAGATTTATTTTTAAAGCTGAACGCTAAATAGGGGAGCTCGGCAACAGCAAGTAAGTTCCCTATACAGATAATAGCATATCAACTAGCTCAAAAACGTTATATATTGGGTATGTAAAGTAATCATACCTGGAGCGGAGGACTAAGCTATTTGTATTCTTCGTCATAGGAGAGAATCGCCCAAGAAGGGTTGTAAAGAAGTGCGGAACAATGTGTACATGATGTTTATAAAGTTTGAGAACACAACAAAAGAAATAATTTGATAATGAAAGGGGTCCAAATGGCGTTTGATAAAAGAAAGAGACTTTACAAAATTGAATATATATACTGCATGTAATACTTAACTCATTATGCATCAACTTGATGATAAGGAAGTATTTCGAGTTATAATCTGAAATTTATCCAAGACGAGAGAAAACATAAATTGTCGATACTAATTAGAGAGAGCCGCTATTCACCACTCACTTTTCGCTAACCACCACTCATCCCCATTTAATCAAGGATCTGCATGCTTTTCTTGCGCTGTGATTGTCGAAATGTAAATTGATAAAATGGGTTCTAATAAAACGCAAATTTTACGTGAAACTAAATCTTGATTAGAAAGGTGCGCGTGCTCTTCAAGCTCATCCAGTCAAGTCATGACCAGAGCTCTCCATCTACGTTTGGCCAGTGGATACCTCTTTCTCCGTCACCTACACCATTGTATTCGAACCAGTATTCCCGGAAGACGAGAAAAATGTGCTCTACGATCTTTACGTGAGATCCGACAAATCCCAGTGTTTGGTATCGTTAAGTCGATTATCTCGTACAGGCAGAAAGAAGGGTACATTACCGTTATGTTCTGCCACAGGTGTGATGTCTGTGTCTGAACTCGATATCAGGCGCACACCTGATTCAGCCAATCAATGCAATCGTCGTTGGCCTCATGAGTCTCGAGATCTATTTATCTAGCAGCTACGCTGAATGCTCGAAAGGGTGCAATATCGATTTCGGCGACGAAGTCTTTGGTGCGCATAATACAATTACTGACAACATCCTTACGAGCAGTGGAGACAAAATGTACCTGAACGTGACTCATTTTTACAGCGCGTTTGTGGCGACTAGCGGCGGTGTATACAATGGATGTCCGCGGGTGGTGAAGCAAATTGGTGTTACGAACGACTTAAGCAAGACTTTTTTGTATCCATGGCTTTGGGACAAAAAATCCCTTTTACGGGATCAAGAAGTAAAACTATTCGCGATCGGATGTGGTGAGCATCAACGAACTAGTCTTTTGTCTACGTAACACCTTTAAAATAAATTGCTGCTGCTTTGTTGTTGTTTTGCTCGGTTGGATGAATAGAAACAACATTGGCTGTGTTTGACTAGGGATGTTTTACGGTGTGTTTCTTGTGTCGGGTACCGGAGATTCCTCGACATATTCACCAAACGTTGTACAGGCGGCAAGTGTGTCGCCACGCCGATAATTCATAGCACTGGAAGTCAGTGACGCGTTTCAATATAATGTGAACAGTCAATAAGCTACTGCGTCGGTACATATTGGCACTGTAACTGGCACCCTTTCACCGATGTTATTGTGACTGACGTACGTCATTTGTATAGCATTTTTTTTGTCTCGTCTGACGTCTCTACGCTCAATCCAGTCTCAAGTTTTTCACCCGCTTGAAAAAGAGTTGTCGTGATTTCTATAAATAACGTCGCGCACCACAAGACAGGAAAAAGGAAAAATACCAGAAATTCACGAATACAAAAACCGCGCCACAAGATAAGAAGGTACAGCGGTGCATTGTAATACTAAACAAAGAACACGTCAGCGAAGCATTCTACACTGCTGCACAGATTTGTACACATAAAATGCATAAGACACTATCTCTTCGTTGCGATTAGAAATGTCATAGCATTTTTATTGACCAATAAATTGCTTACTCGAATATTTCAGGATTTTAGATAGGTCGTTTGTATCATCTCATTCATTTATACAAACAATTAGAGCTGGCGGCAAAATCTTTCCCGCATGATACTGCGAGGGAAAGGTCGAAAGACAACGACGTAAATCATTATACTGCGTTTTTCATGAAGAGCAAAAATGTGAAGTAACGATTATTATCATGATGACACGCTTTCGATAAATCTATCGGTAATTCTGGTTAACATATACCTGATAACACAAACCATTAACATCTCCTTATTTCATACTCACGTGGGCTAATTGCTCACACATGCCTTACTTGCGCTTGCATGTTCTATTTATAAAGTTGGGTACATATAGCGCTTGTAACAAAGCAAGTCGTAAGCGATGACGCGCATCACCTATTATACGGTAATTATTTTAAAGACTAATCGACAACGGTTTAGCAGAAATATGCGTTTCAATCAAACCACTTGTCGACTTCCTAATAGAGTTTTCTACTAATCCAATGGCGTACTTCTCCAGCTTTAGCGTGTAGTGTTCGTGTTGTGCATGCGATTGTTCTTGGCGTGTGATACGGCAAGATGGTCGATAATGATGGAGAAGGTCAGTGGTGGAGCTGCTGCTCTTATGGTGTAATGGTCAGCACTCTGGACTTTGAATCCAGCGATCCGGGTTCAAATCCCGGTAGGAGCTCGTTTTTGTGTGCCGCTTCAGCGTGTAGTGTCCGTGTTGTGCATGCGGTTGTTCTTGGCGTGTGATACGGCAAGATGGTCGATAATGATGGATAAGGTCAGATGTGGTGCTGCTGCTCTTATGGTGTAATGGTTAGCACTCTGGACTCTGAATCCAGCGATCCGGGTTCAAATCCCGGTAGGAGCTCGTTTTCGTGTGCCGCTTCAGCGTGTAGTGTCCGTGTTGTGCATGCGGTTGTTCTTGGCGTGTGATACGGCAAGATGGTCGATAATGATGGATAAGGTCAGATGTGGTGCTGCTGCTCTTATGGTGTAATGGTTAGCACTCTGGACTCTGAATCCAGCGATCCGGGTTCAAATCCCGGTAGGAGCTCGTTTTTGTGTGCCGCTTCAGCGTGTAGTGTCCGTGTTGTGCATGCGGTTGTTCTTGGCGTGTGATACGGCAAGATGGTCGATAATGATGGAGAAGGTCAGAGGTGGTGCTGCTGCTCTTATGGTGTAATGGTTAGCACTCTGGACTCTGAATCCAGCGATCCGGGTTCAAATCCCGGTAGGAGCTCGTTTTTGTGTGCCGCTTCAGCGTGTAGTGTCCGTGTTGTGCATGCGGTTGTTCTTGGCGTGTGATACGGCAAGATGGTCGATAATGATGGAGAAGGTCAGATGTGGTGCTGCTGCTCTTATGGTGTAATGGTTAGCACTCTGGACTTTGAATCCAGCGATCCGGGTTCAAATCCCGGTAGGAGCTCGTTTTTGTGTGCCGCTTCAGCGTGTAGTGTCCGTGTTGTGCATGCGGTTGTTCTTGGCGTGTGATACGGCAAGATGGTCGATAATGATGGATAAGGTCAGATGTGGTGCTGCTGCTCTTATGGTGTAATGGTTAGCACTCTGGACTCTGAATCCAGCGATCCGGGTTCAAATCCCGGTAGGAGCTCGTTTTTGTGTGCCGCTTCAGCGTGTAGTGTCCGTGTTGTGCATGCGGTTGTTCTTGGCGTGTGATACGGCAAGATGGTCGATAATGATGGAGAAGGTCAGTGGTGGTGCTGCTGCTCTTATGGTGTAATGGTTAGCACTCTGGACTCTGAATCCAGCGATCCGGGTTCAAATCCCGGTAGGAGCTCGTTTTTGTGTGCCGCTTCAGCGTGTAGTGTCCGTGTTGTGCATGCGGTTGTTCTTGGCGTGTGATACGGCAAGATGGTCGATAATGATGGATAAGGTCAGATGTGGTGCTGCTGCTCTTATGGTGTAATGGTTAGCACTCTGGACTCTGAATCCAGCGATCCGGGTTCAAATCCCGGTAGGAGCTCGTTTTTGTGTGCCGCTTCAGCGTGTAGTGTCCGTGTTGTGCATGCGGTTGTTCTTGGCGTGTGATACGGCAAGATGGTCGATAATGATGGATAAGGTCAGATGTGCTGGTGCTGCTCTTATGGTGTAATGGTTAGCACTCTGGACTCTGAATCCAGCGATCCGGGTTCAAATCCCGGTAGGAGCTCGTTTTTGTGTGCCGCTTCAGCGTGTAGTGTCCGTGTTGTGCATGCGGTTGTTCTTGGCGTGTGATACGGCAAGATGGTCGATAATGATGGAGAAGGTCAGATGTGGTGCTGCTGCTCTTATGGTGTAATGGTTAGCACTCTGGACTCTGAATCCAGCGATCCGGGTTCAAATCCCGGTAGGAGCTCGTTTTTGTGTGCCGCTTCAGCGTGTAGTGTCCGTGTTGTGCATGCGGTTGTTCTTGGCGTGTGATACGGCAAGATGGTCGATAATGATGGATAAGGTCAGATGTGGTGCTGCTGCTCTTATGGTGTAATGGTTAGCACTCTGGACTCTGAATCCAGCGATCCGGGTTCAAATCCCGGTAGGAGCTCGTTTTTGTGTGCCGCTTCAGCGTGTAGTGTCCGTGTTGTGCATGCGGTTGTTCTTGGCGTGTGATACGGCAAGATGGTCGATAATGATGGATAAGGTCAGATGTGGTGCTGCTGCTCTTATGGTGTAATGGTTAGCACTCTGGACTCTGAATCCAGCGATCCGGGTTCAAATCCCGGTAGGAGCTCGTTTTTGTGTGCCGCTTCAGCGTGTAGTGTCCGTGTTGTGCATGCGGTTGTTCTTGGCGTGTGATACGGCAAGATGGTCGATAATGATGGAGAAGGTCAGATGTGGTGCTGCTGCTCTTATGGTGTAATGGTTAGCACTCTGGACTCTGAATCCAGCGATCCGGGTTCAAATCCCGGTAGGAGCTCGTTTTTGTGTGCCGCTTCAGCGTGTAGTGTCCGTGTTGTGCATGCGGTTGTTCTTGGCGTGTGATACGGCAAGATGGTCGATAATGATGGATAAGGTCAGATGTGGTGCTGCTGCTCTTATGGTGTAATGGTTAGCACTCTGGACTCTGAATCCAGCGATCCGGGTTCAAATCCCGGTAGGAGCTCGTTTTTGTGTGCCGCTTCAGCGTGTAGTGTCCGTGTTGTGCATGCGGTTGTTCTTGGCGTGTGATACGGCAAGATGGTCGATAATGATGGATAAGGTCAGATGTGGTGCTGCTGCTCTTATGGTGTAATGGTTAGCACTCTGGACTCTGAATCCAGCGATCCGGGTTCAAATCCCGGTAGGAGCTCGTTTTTGTGTGCCGCTTCAGCGTGTAGTGTCCGTGTTGTGCATGCGGTTGTTCTTGGCGTGTGATACGGCAAGATGGTCGATAATGATGGATAAGGTCAGATGTGGTGCTGCTGCTCTTATGGTGTAATGGTTAGCACTCTGGACTCTGAATCCAGCGATCCGGGTTCAAATCCCGGTAGGAGCTCGTTTTTGTGTGCCGCTTCAGCGTGTAGTGTCCGTGTTGTGCATGCGGTTGTTCTTGGCGTGTGATACGGCAAGATGGTCGATAATGATGGATAAGGTCAGATGGTGGTGCTGCTGCTCTTATGGTGTAATGGTTAGCACTCTGGACTCTGAATCCAGCGATCCGGGTTCAAATCCCGGTAGGAGCTCGTTTTTGTGTGCCGCTTCAGCGTGTAGTGTCCGTGTTGTGCATGCGGTTGTTCTTGGCGTGTGATACGGCAAGATGGTCGATAATGATGGAGAAGGTCAGATGTGGTGCTGCTGCTCTTATGGTGTAATGGTTAGCACTCTGGACTCTGAATCCAGCGATCCGGGTTCAAATCCCGGTAGGAGCTCGTTTTTGTGTGCCGCTTCAGCGTGTAGTGTCCGTGTTGTGCATGCGGTTGTTCTTGGCGTGTGATACGGCAAGATGGTCGATAATGATGGAGAAGGTCAGATGGTGGTGCTGCTGCTCTTATGGTGTAATGGTTAGCACTCTGGACTCTGAATCCAGCGATCCGGGTTCAAATCCCGGTAGGAGCTCGTTTTTGTGTGCCGCTTCAGCGTGTAGTGTCCGTGTTGTGCATGCGGTTGTTCTTGGCGTGTGATACGGCAAGATGGTCGATAATGATGGAGAAGGTCAGATGTGGTGCTGCTGCTCTTATGGTGTAATGGTTAGCACTCTGGACTCTGAATCCAGCGATCCGGGTTCAAATCCCGGTAGGAGCTCGTTTTTGTGTGCCGCTTCAGCGTGTAGTGTCCGTGTTGTGCATGCGGTTGTTCTTGGCGTGTGATACGGCAAGATGGTCGATAATGATGGAGAAGGTCAGATGTGGTGCTGCTGCTCTTATGGTGTAATGGTTAGCACTCTGGACTCTGAATCCAGCGATCCGGGTTCAAATCCCGGTAGGAGCTCGTTTTTGTGTGCCGCTTCAGCGTGTAGTGTCCGTGTTGTGCATGCGGTTGTTCTTGGCGTGTGATACGGCAAGATGGTCGATAATGATGGATAAGGTCAGATGTGGTGCTGCTGCTCTTATGGTGTAATGGTTAGCACTCTGGACTCTGAATCCAGCGATCCGGGTTCAAATCCCGGTAGGAGCTCGTTTTTGTGTGCCGCTTCAGCGTGTAGTGTCCGTGTTGTGCATGCGGTTGTTCTTGGCGTGTGATACGGCAAGATGGTCGATAATGATGGAGAAGGTCAGATGTGGTGCTGCTGCTCTTATGGTGTAATGGTTAGCACTCTGGACTCTGAATCCAGCGATCCGGGTTCAAATCCCGGTAGGAGCTCGTTTTTGTGTGCCGCTTCAGCGTGTAGTGTCCGTGTTGTGCATGCGGTTGTTCTTGGCGTGTGATACGGCAAGATGGTCGATAATGATGGATAAGGTCAGATGTGGTGCTGCTGCTCTTATGGTGTAATGGTTAGCACTCTGGACTCTGAATCCAGCGATCCGGGTTCAAATCCCGGTAGGAGCTCGTTTTTGTGTGCCGCTTCAGCGTGTAGTGTCCGTGTTGTGCATGCGGTTGTTCTTGGCGTGTGATACGGCAAGATGGTCGATAATGATGGAGAAGGTCAGATGTGGTGCTGCTGCTCTTATGGTGTAATGGTTAGCACTCTGGACTCTGAATCCAGCGATCCGGGTTCAAATCCCGGTAGGAGCTCGTTTTTGTGTGCCGCTTCAGCGTGTAGTGTCCGTGTTGTGCATGCGGTTGTTCTTGGCGTGTGATACGGCAAGATGGTCGATAATGATGGATAAGGTCAGATGTGGTGCTGCTGCTCTTATGGTGTAATGGTTAGCACTCTGGACTCTGAATCCAGCGATCCGGGTTCAAATCCCGGTAGGAGCTCGTTTTTGTGTGCCGCTTCAGCGTGTAGTGTCCGTGTTGTGCATGCGGTTGTTCTTGGCGTGTGATACGGCAAGATGGTCGATAATGATGGATAAGGTCAGATGTGGTGCTGCTGCTCTTATGGTGTAATGGTTAGCACTCTGGACTCTGAATCCAGCGATCCGGGTTCAAATCCCGGTAGGAGCTCGTTTTTGTGTGCCGCTTCAGCGTGTAGTGTCCGTGTTGTGCATGCGGTTGTTCTTGGCGTGTGATACGGCAAGATGGTCGATAATGATGGAGAAGGTCAGATGTGGTGCTGCTGCTCTTATGGTGTAATGGTTAGCACTCTGGACTCTGAATCCAGCGATCCGGGTTCAAATCCCGGTAGGAGCTCGTTTTTGTGTGCCGCTTCAGCGTGTAGTGTCCGTGTTGTGCATGCGGTTGTTCTTGGCGTGTGATACGGCAAGATGGTCGATAATGATGGATAAGGTCAGATGGTGGTGCTGCTGCTCTTATGGTGTAATGGTTAGCACTCTGGACTCTGAATCCAGCGATCCGGGTTCAAATCCCGGTAGGAGCTCGTTTTTGTGTGCCGCTTCAGCGTGTAGTGTCCGTGTTGTGCATGCGGTTGTTCTTGGCGTGTGATACGGCAAGATGGTCGATAATGATGGATAAGGTCAGATGGTGGTGCTGCTGCTCTTATGGTGTAATGGTTAGCACTCTGGACTCTGAATCCAGCGATCCGGGTTCAAATCCCGGTAGGAGCTCGTTTTTGTGTGCCGCTTCAGCGTGTAGTGTCCGTGTTGTGCATGCGGTTGTTCTTGGCGTGTGATACGGCAAGATGGTCGATAATGATGGATAAGGTCAGATGTGGTGCTGCTGCTCTTATGGTGTAATGGTTAGCACTCTGGACTCTGAATCCAGCGATCCGGGTTCAAATCCCGGTAGGAGCTCGTTTTTGTGTGCCGCTTCAGCGTGTAGTGTCCGTGTTGTGCATGCGGTTGTTCTTGGCGTGTGATACGGCAAGATGGTCGATAATGATGGATAAGGTCAGATGGTGGTGCTGCTGCTCTTATGGTGTAATGGTTAGCACTCTGGACTCTGAATCCAGCGATCCGGGTTCAAATCCCGGTAGGAGCTCGTTTTTGTGTGCCGCTTCAGCGTGTAGTGTCCGTGTTGTGCATGCGGTTGTTCTTGGCGTGTGATACGGCAAGATGGTCGATAATGATGGATAAGGTCAGATGTGGTGCTGCTGCTCTTATGGTGTAATGGTTAGCACTCTGGACTCTGAATCCAGCGATCCGGGTTCAAATCCCGGTAGGAGCTCGTTTTTGTGTGCCGCTTCAGCGTGTAGTGTCCGTGTTGTGCATGCGGTTGTTCTTGGCGTGTGATACGGCAAGATGGTCGATAATGATGGAGAAGGTCAGATGGTGGTGCTGCTGCTCTTATGGTGTAATGGTTAGCACTCTGGACTCTGAATCCAGCGATCCGGGTTCAAATCCCGGTAGGAGCTCGTTTTTGTGTGCCGCTTCAGCGTGTAGTGTCCGTGTTGTGCATGCGGTTGTTCTTGGCGTGTGATACGGCAAGATGGTCGATAATGATGGAGAAGGTCAGATGTGGTGCTGCTGCTCTTATGGTGTAATGGTTAGCACTCTGGACTCTGAATCCAGCGATCCGGGTTCAAATCCCGGTAGGAGCTCGTTTTTGTGTGCCGCTTCAGCGTGTAGTGTCCGTGTTGTGCATGCGGTTGTTCTTGGCGTGTGATACGGCAAGATGGTCGATAATGATGGATAAGGTCAGATGGTGGTGCTGCTGCTCTTATGGTGTAATGGTTAGCACTCTGGACTCTGAATCCAGCGATCCGGGTTCAAATCCCGGTAGGAGCTCGTTTTTGTGTGCCGCTTCAGCGTGTAGTGTCCGTGTTGTGCATGCGGTTGTTCTTGGCGTGTGATACGGCAAGATGGTCGATAATGATGGATAAGGTCAGATGGTGGTGCTGCTGCTCTTATGGTGTAATGGTTAGCACTCTGGACTCTGAATCCAGCGATCCGGGTTCAAATCCCGGTAGGAGCTCGTTTTTGTGTGCCGCTTCAGCGTGTAGTGTCCGTGTTGTGCATGCGGTTGTTCTTGGCGTGTGATACGGCAAGATGGTCGATAATGATGGATAAGGTCAGATGTGGTGCTGCTGCTCTTATGGTGTAATGGTTAGCACTCTGGACTCTGAATCCAGCGATCCGGGTTCAAATCCCGGTAGGAGCTCGTTTTTGTGTGCCGCTTCAGCGTGTAGTGTCCGTGTTGTGCATGCGGTTGTTCTTGGCGTGTGATACGGCAAGATGGTCGATAATGATGGAGAAGGTCAGATGTGGTGCTGCTGCTCTTATGGTGTAATGGTTAGCACTCTGGACTCTGAATCCAGCGATCCGGGTTCAAATCCCGGTAGGAGCTCGTTTTTGTGTGCCGCTTCAGCGTGTAGTGTCCGTGTTGTGCATGCGGTTGTTCTTGGCGTGTGATACGGCAAGATGGTCGATAATGATGGATAAGGTCAGATGTGGTGCTGCTGCTCTTATGGTGTAATGGTTAGCACTCTGGACTCTGAATCCAGCGATCCGGGTTCAAATCCCGGTAGGAGCTCGTTTTTGTGTGCCGCTTCAGCGTGTAGTGTCCGTGTTGTGCATGCGGTTGTTCTTGGCGTGTGATACGGCAAGATGGTCGATAATGATGGAGAAGGTCAGATGTGGTGCTGCTGCTCTTATGGTGTAATGGTTAGCACTCTGGACTCTGAATCCAGCGATCCGGGTTCAAATCCCGGTAGGAGCTCGTTTTTGTGTGCCGCTTCAGCGTGTAGTGTCCGTGTTGTGCATGCGGTTGTTCTTGGCGTGTGATACGGCAAGATGGTCGATAATGATGGATAAGGTCAGATGGTGGTGCTGCTGCTCTTATGGTGTAATGGTTAGCACTCTGGACTCTGAATCCAGCGATCCGGGTTCAAATCCCGGTAGGAGCTCGTTTTTGTGTGCCGCTTCAGCGTGTAGTGTCCGTGTTGTGCATGCGGTTGTTCTTGGCGTGTGATACGGCAAGATGGTCGATAATGATGGATAAGGTCAGATGTGGTGCTGCTGCTCTTATGGTGTAATGGTTAGCACTCTGGACTCTGAATCCAGCGATCCGGGTTCAAATCCCGGTAGGAGCTCGTTTTTGTGTGCCGCTTCAGCGTGTAGTGTCCGTGTTGTGCATGCGGTTGTTCTTGGCGTGTGATACGGCAAGATGGTCGATAATGATGGAGAAGGTCAGATGGTGGTGCTGCTGCTCTTATGGTGTAATGGTTAGCACTCTGGACTCTGAATCCAGCGATCCGGGTTCAAATCCCGGTAGGAGCTCGTTTTTGTGTGCCGCTTCAGCGTGTAGTGTCCGTGTTGTGCATGCGGTTGTTCTTGGCGTGTGATACGGCAAGATGGTCGATAATGATGGATAAGGTCAGATGGTGGTGCTGCTGCTCTTATGGTGTAATGGTTAGCACTCTGGACTCTGAATCCAGCGATCCGGGTTCAAATCCCGGTAGGAGCTCGTTTTTGTGTGCCGCTTCAGCGTGTAGTGTCCGTGTTGTGCATGCGGTTGTTCTTGGCGTGTGATACGGCAAGATGGTCGATAATGATGGATAAGGTCAGATGTGGTGCTGCTGCTCTTATGGTGTAATGGTTAGCACTCTGGACTCTGAATCCAGCGATCCGGGTTCAAATCCCGGTAGGAGCTCGTTTTTGTGTGCCGCTTCAGCGTGTAGTGTCCGTGTTGTGCATGCGGTTGTTCTTGGCGTGTGATACGGCAAGATGGTCGATAATGATGGATAAGGTCAGATGGTGGTGCTGCTGCTCTTATGGTGTAATGGTTAGCACTCTGGACTCTGAATCCAGCGATCCGGGTTCAAATCCCGGTAGGAGCTCGTTTTTGTGTGCCGCTTCAGCGTGTAGTGTCCGTGTTGTGCATGCGGTTGTTCTTGGCGTGTGATACGGCAAGATGGTCGATAATGATGGATAAGGTCAGATGTGGTGCTGCTGCTCTTATGGTGTAATGGTTAGCACTCTGGACTCTGAATCCAGCGATCCGGGTTCAAATCCCGGTAGGAGCTCGTTTTTGTGTGCCGCTTCAGCGTGTAGTGTCCGTGTTGTGCATGCGGTTGTTCTTGGCGTGTGATACGGCAAGATGGTCGATAATGATGGAGAAGGTCAGATGGTGGTGCTGCTGCTCTTATGGTGTAATGGTTAGCACTCTGGACTCTGAATCCAGCGATCCGGGTTCAAATCCCGGTAGGAGCTCGTTTTTGTGTGCCGCTTCAGCGTGTAGTGTCCGTGTTGTGCATGCGGTTGTTCTTGGCGTGTGATACGGCAAGATGGTCGATAATGATGGATAAGGTCAGATGGTGGTGCTGCTGCTCTTATGGTGTAATGGTTAGCACTCTGGACTCTGAATCCAGCGATCCGGGTTCAAATCCCGGTAGGAGCTCGTTTTTGTGTGCCGCTTCAGCGTGTAGTGTCCGTGTTGTGCATGCGGTTGTTCTTGGCGTGTGATACGGCAAGATGGTCGATAATGATGGAGAAGGTCAGTGGTGGTGCTGCTGCTCTTATGGTGTAATGGTTAGCACTCTGGACTCTGAATCCAGCGATCCGGGTTCAAATCCCGGTAGGAGCTCGTTTTTGTGTGCCGCTTCAGCGTGTAGTGTCCGTGTTGTGCATGCGGTTGTTCTTGGCGTGTGATACGGCAAGATGGTCGATAATGATGGATAAGGTCAGATGGTGGTGCTGCTGCTCTTATGGTGTAATGGTTAGCACTCTGGACTCTGAATCCAGCGATCCGGGTTCAAATCCCGGTAGGAGCTCGTTTTTGTGTGCCGCTTCAGCGTGTAGTGTCCGTGTTGTGCATGCGGTTGTTCTTGGCGTGTGATACGGCAAGATGGTCGATAATGATGGAGAAGGTCAGATGGTGGTGCTGCTGCTCTTATGGTGTAATGGTTAGCACTCTGGACTCTGAATCCAGCGATCCGGGTTCAAATCCCGGTAGGAGCTCGTTTTTGTGTGCCGCTTCAGCGTGTAGTGTCCGTGTTGTGCATGCGGTTGTTCTTGGCGTGTGATACGGCAAGATGGTCGATAATGATGGAGAAGGTCAGTGGTGGTGCTGCTGCTCTTATGGTGTAATGGTTAGCACTCTGGACTCTGAATCCAGCGATCCGGGTTCAAATCCCGGTAGGAGCTCGTTTTTGTGTGCCGCTTCAGCGTGTAGTGTCCGTGTTGTGCATGCGGTTGTTCTTGGCGTGTGATACGGCAAGATGGTCGATAATGATGGATAAGGTCAGATGTGGTGCTGCTGCTCTTATGGTGTAATGGTTAGCACTCTGGACTCTGAATCCAGCGATCCGGGTTCAAATCCCGGTAGGAGCTCGTTTTTGTGTGCCGCTTCAGCGTGTAGTGTCCGTGTTGTGCATGCGGTTGTTCTTGGCGTGTGATACGGCAAGATGGTCGATAATGATGGAGAAGGTCAGTGGTGGTGCTGCTGCTCTTATGGTGTAATGGTTAGCACTCTGGACTCTGAATCCAGCGATCCGGGTTCAAATCCCGGTAGGAGCTCGTTTTTGTGTGCCGCTTCAGCGTGTAGTGTCCGTGTTGTGCATGCGGTTGTTCTTGGCGTGTGATACGGCAAGATGGTCGATAATGATGGAGAAGGTCAGTGGTGGTGCTGCTGCTCTTATGGTGTAATGGTTAGCACTCTGGACTCTGAATCCAGCGATCCGGGTTCAAATCCCGGTAGGAGCTCGTTTTTGTGTGCCGCTTCAGCGTGTAGTGTCCGTGTTGTGCATGCGGTTGTTCTTGGCGTGTGATACGGCAAGATGGTCGATAATGATGGAGAAGGTCAGATGGTGGTGCTGCTGCTCTTATGGTGTAATGGTTAGCACTCTGGACTCTGAATCCAGCGATCCGGGTTCAAATCCCGGTAGGAGCTCGTTTTTGTGTGCCGCTTCAGCGTGTAGTGTCCGTGTTGTGCATGCGGTTGTTCTTGGCGTGTGATACGGCAAGATGGTCGATAATGATGGAGAAGGTCAGTGGTGGTGCTGCTGCTCTTATGGTGTAATGGTTAGCACTCTGGACTCTGAATCCAGCGATCCGGGTTCAAATCCCGGTAGGAGCTCGTTTTTGTGTGCCGCTTCAGCGTGTAGTGTCCGTGTTGTGCATGCGGTTGTTCTTGGCGTGTGATACGGCAAGATGGTCGATAATGATGGAGAAGGTCAGTGGTGGTGCTGCTGCTCTTATGGTGTAATGGTTAGCACTCTGGACTCTGAATCCAGCGATCCGGGTTCAAATCCCGGTAGGAGCTCGTTTTTGTGTGCCGCTTCAGCGTGTAGTGTCCGTGTTGTGCATGCGGTTGTTCTTGGCGTGTGATACGGCAAGATGGTCGATAATGATGGAGAAGGTCAGTGGTGGTGCTGCTGCTCTTATGGTGTAATGGTTAGCACTCTGGACTCTGAATCCAGCGATCCGGGTTCAAATCCCGGTAGGAGCTCGTTTTTGTGTGCCGCTTCAGCGTGTAGTGTCCGTGTTGTGCATGCGGTTGTTCTTGGCGTGTGATACGGCAAGATGGTCGATAATGATGGATAAGGTCAGATGTGGTGCTGCTGCTCTTATGGTGTAATGGTTAGCACTCTGGACTCTGAATCCAGCGATCCGGGTTCAAATCCCGGTAGGAGCTCGTTTTTGTGTGCCGCTTCAGCGTGTAGTGTCCGTGTTGTGCATGCGGTTGTTCTTGGCGTGTGATACGGCAAGATGGTCGATAATGATGGAGAAGGTCAGTGGTGGTGCTGCTGCTCTTATGGTGTAATGGTTAGCACTCTGGACTCTGAATCCAGCGATCCGGGTTCAAATCCCGGTAGGAGCTCGTTTTTGTGTGCCGCTTCAGCGTGTAGTGTCCGTGTTGTGCATGCGGTTGTTCTTGGCGTGTGATACGGCAAGATGGTCGATAATGATGGAGAAGGTCAGATGGTGGTGCTGCTGCTCTTATGGTGTAATGGTTAGCACTCTGGACTCTGAATCCAGCGATCCGGGTTCAAATCCCGGTAGGAGCTCGTTTTTGTGTGCCGCTTCAGCGTGTAGTGTCCGTGTTGTGCATGCGGTTGTTCTTGGCGTGTGATACGGCAAGATGGTCGATAATGATGGAGAAGGTCAGATGGTGGTGCTGCTGCTCTTATGGTGTAATGGTTAGCACTCTGGACTCTGAATCCAGCGATCCGGGTTCAAATCCCGGTAGGAGCTCGTTTTTGTGTGCCGCTTCAGCGTGTAGTGTCCGTGTTGTGCATGCGGTTGTTCTTGGCGTGTGATACGGCAAGATGGTCGATAATGATGGAGAAGGTCAGTGGTGGTGCTGCTGCTCTTATGGTGTAATGGTTAGCACTCTGGACTCTGAATCCAGCGATCCGGGTTCAAATCCCGGTAGGAGCTCGTTTTTGTGTGCCGCTTCAGCGTGTAGTGTCCGTGTTGTGCATGCGGTTGTTCTTGGCGTGTGATACGGCAAGATGGTCGATAATGATGGATAAGGTCAGTGGTGGTGCTGCTGCTCTTATGGTGTAATGGTTAGCACTCTGGACTCTGAATCCAGCGATCCGGGTTCAAATCCCGGTAGGAGCTCGTTTTTGTGTGCCGCTTCAGCGTGTAGTGTCCGTGTTGTGCATGCGGTTGTTCTTGGCGTGTGATACGGCAAGATGGTCGATAATGATGGAGAAGGTCAGATGGTGGTGCTGCTGCTCTTATGGTGTAATGGTTAGCACTCTGGACTCTGAATCCAGCGATCCGGGTTCAAATCCCGGTAGGAGCTCGTTTTTGTGTGCCGCTTCAGCGTGTAGTGTCCGTGTTGTGCATGCGGTTGTTCTTGGCGTGTGATACGGCAAGATGGTCGATAATGATGGAGAAGGTCAGTGGTGGTGCTGCTGCTCTTATGGTGTAATGGTTAGCACTCTGGACTCTGAATCCAGCGATCCGGGTTCAAATCCCGGTAGGAGCTCGTTTTTGTGTGCCGCTTCAGCGTGTAGTGTCCGTGTTGTGCATGCGGTTGTTCTTGGCGTGTGATACGGCAAGATGGTCGATAATGATGGAGAAGGTCAGTGGTGGTGCTGCTGCTCTTATGGTGTAATGGTTAGCACTCTGGACTCTGAATCCAGCGATCCGGGTTCAAATCCCGGTAGGAGCTCGTTTTTGTGTGCCGCTTCAGCGTGTAGTGTCCGTGTTGTGCATGCGGTTGTTCTTGGCGTGTGATACGGCAAGATGGTCGATAATGATGGAGAAGGTCAGATGGTGGTGCTGCTGCTCTTATGGTGTAATGGTTAGCACTCTGGACTCTGAATCCAGCGATCCGGGTTCAAATCCCGGTAGGAGCTCGTTTTTGTGTGCCGCTTCAGCGTGTAGTGTCCGTGTTGTGCATGCGGTTGTTCTTGGCGTGTGATACGGCAAGATGGTCGATAATGATGGAGAAGGTCAGATGGTGGTGCTGCTGCTCTTATGGTGTAATGGTTAGCACTCTGGACTCTGAATCCAGCGATCCGGGTTCAAATCCCGGTAGGAGCTCGTTTTTGTGTGCCGCTTCAGCGTGTAGTGTCCGTGTTGTGCATGCGGTTGTTCTTGGCGTGTGATACGGCAAGATGGTCGATAATGATGGAGAAGGTCAGTGGTGGTGCTGCTGCTCTTATGGTGTAATGGTTAGCACTCTGGACTCTGAATCCAGCGATCCGGGTTCAAATCCCGGTAGGAGCTCGTTTTTGTGTGCCGCTTCAGCGTGTAGTGTCCGTGTTGTGCATGCGGTTGTTCTTGGCGTGTGATACGGCAAGATGGTCGATAATGATGGAGAAGGTCAGTGGTGGTGCTGCTGCTCTTATGGTGTAATGGTTAGCACTCTGGACTCTGAATCCAGCGATCCGGGTTCAAATCCCGGTAGGAGCTCGTTTTTGTGTGCCGCTTCAGCGTGTAGTGTCCGTGTTGTGCATGCGGTTGTTCTTGGCGTGTGATACGGCAAGATGGTCGATAATGATGGAGAAGGTCAGTGGTGGTGCTGCTGCTCTTATGGTGTAATGGTTAGCACTCTGGACTCTGAATCCAGCGATCCGGGTTCAAATCCCGGTAGGAGCTCGTTTTTGTGTGCCGCTTCAGCGTGTAGTGTCCGTGTTGTGCATGCGGTTGTTCTTGGCGTGTGATACGGCAAGATGGTCGATAATGATGGAGAAGGTCAGATGGTGGTGCTGCTGCTCTTATGGTGTAATGGTTAGCACTCTGGACTCTGAATCCAGCGATCCGGGTTCAAATCCCGGTAGGAGCTCGTTTTTGTGTGCCGCTTCAGCGTGTAGTGTCCGTGTTGTGCATGCGGTTGTTCTTGGCGTGTGATACGGCAAGATGGTCGATAATGATGGAGAAGGTCAGTGGTGGTGCTGCTGCTCTTATGGTGTAATGGTTAGCACTCTGGACTCTGAATCCAGCGATCCGGGTTCAAATCCCGGTAGGAGCTCGTTTTTGTGTGCCGC